>JANUYF010000003.1:77753050-78953050 GCA_026167975.1 Phrynosoma blainvillii
TGCCTCTCTCCTCCTCCAGCCTTACCCATTAGCCGGGGCTCTTAAAGGATCCACTGGTGAGGAAGGCAGGAACACAGCGAAAGCAAGAGAGAAGTTTTATATTTCCTTTCCTACATCTTTGGGTAATGTTCTTTTTACTCAGGTTGGGTACAATTTCTTGGAAAGTAAGGGCAGCACAGTATATTTTTAATAAAGAAAATTGTGTAAATAACATTGTCTATTTCTCTGGGTGATTTCTGGTAATGCAACTATTGCTTTTGTGCACATGCAAAAAAAGGTATTTCCAAACTATCAATGGGATTTGTCCCCATCTGTGTGAAAACCAAATGCACTTTCTACCCACTTTCTCACATTAGTAATGTGCTTTAAACGCATTGTGCTCTGCGTGTGAAAATCATTCATGCATTTGTGTGCTTTTCTGGGATGCATATGCTTTAACCATTTTCAGAATGGAAGCACATAGGTCCCTGTATGATAAACTGCTAGGTTACTTCCTTAGATGAATATGTTAGAGACATGCTGCCTGCCCCTTTGCTTAAAATTTAACATCAAGATCTCTGGATTGTTCAGAATCTCTTTGGACTTTGTGGTTCTGTCTGATGTGATCCAGAGCTGGTAAAAATAATTACAAAGTGGCCAATGGTGAAACATGATAAGAGCTGCAGTACAGCAATAGCTGCAAGTCTACAAAATTCCAGCCCCACCATAAATCCAATTATCATGTTCCACTAGGATGAATCCTAGTGGATCCTAGTGGATCCATGGTTACCAAATCAATAACCATGCTAAAATACGATTTGGAAAACATTCTAACAGAATTCAAAGGAAATGTGGGAAAAAGTTTTGCATTATTAAGTTTAGTTGACCAGGAACCAGAGGAACTATGGACAGAAGTCAGTGCCACAATGAAAAAGAGTAATATGACAAGATTATGATTATGGCAAAAAGAAGGAGAAGAAACAGTGGATGACAGATGAAACAGAGCAAGCATTTAAAGAAAGATGAGAAGCAAAAGCAAAGAGAGACAGGAACAAAATTAAAACCATGAATGCTACTGTTCAATGATTAGTGTGCAAGGCCAAGGGAAACTTCTATATCAATCAATACAGAGAAATAGAAGTTGGGGGGAGGGGGGGGGAGTAAGAACAAGAGATCTATTCCACAAGATTCAGAAATTCAAAGAGAAATTTAAACCAAGGCTCTACGATCAGAAGAGGGACATAATGCATGTCCAAGATGGAAAAAAGATGGAAAAAATACACAGAAGAACTGTATAAAAATGTGAAAGGATAAAAGACTCATGGGAAGAAGAACCATCTGAAGATGAACCCCAAATTCTGGAAAGTGAAGTGAATGCCACACTCAAAGCATTTGGGAAGAATAAATCACTAGAAACATGACATATAAATAGAACTTCAGAAATCTACAGATTCAGATACAATTCTAACTAAAATCAGCCAACAAAGCAGCTTCCACAGACTGGAAAAGACTGATATAAACTTCTGTACACAAAAAGGAAATATAAAAGAGTGCAGTAACTACAGCACCATTGCACTAATTTCCCATGCAAGCAAAGTCCTGCTCAAAATTCTGCAGCAAAGACTCCAACCATATATGGAATGAAAAATCCCAGAGGAGGAAGCTGGTTTCTAGAAAGGAAGAGGCACAAGGGACCACATTGCAAACATGCATTGGATAATGGAGTGTACCAGAGAATTTCAAAAGAAAATCTGCATGTGCTTTATTGACTACAGTAAAGTTTTTGACTGCATAGACCAGGGGTAGGCAACCTTTCCCCTTTAAGGGATGAGGGACTTCAGCTCCCAGAATCCCAGAAGCTGTTGGCCAACTTGGGACCATTGGCCAACATGGCTGAGGCTTCTGGGAGCTGAAGTCCCTTGGTCCTTAAAGGGGAAAGGTTGCCTACCCCTGGCATAGAACATGAAAAACTATGGAACATTCTAAAAAATAAAAAATAAAAAAAAATAAAACACGGGGGTGCCACTACTTTGATCATCCTGATGTGTAACCTGTACTCAGGACAAGAGGCTGCCATCAGAATGGAGTATGGATAAACAGAATGATTCCCAAAATGGAAAAGGGGTCAGGCAAGGTTGCATACTAAAACCCTATTTATTCAACCAGTATGCAGAAAACATCATAGAGAGAGCAGGCTTAGACTCAGAGGCAGGAGGAGTGAAGATCAGAGGTAGGAACATTAACAACCTAAGATATGCACATGATACAATACTATTAGCAGAAACAATTATTGAGGAAGATAAAGGAGGAAAGTGCCAAGAAAGCTTGATGTTGAACATTATAAAAACAAAAATAATGATCACAGAAGATCTGCAAGAGTCATCCTAGATAATGAGAAGATTGAAATAGTCAAAGAGTTCCCATATCTTGATTCAGGCATTAATGAGAATGGAGACTGCAGACAAGACTAGGACTGGGAAGGGCAGCGATGAAAGAAGTGAACAATATCCTAAAATGCAAAGAAATAACTATGAAACTGAAGTGAGGATTATCCATGTAATTGTGTTTCCCATTGTTATGTACAGGCGTGAGAGCTGGAAAGTGAAGAAAGCCAAAGAACTCTTTTGAGATGTGGTGCTGGAGAACAAATACTCTTGAGATGTGGTGTTGGAGAAGAGTGCTGAGGATACCATGGACAGCCAAGTAGACAAAGAAATGGGTTCTTGAACAAACCAAGCCTGAACTGTCCCTGGAAACCAGGAAGCTATTATACTTTGGTCACATTGTGAGAAGGCATGAATCATTAGAAAAAAACAATAATGCTATATAAGGCAGAAGGAAGCAGGCAGAGAGGGAGACCACCTAGTAGATGGATGGACTCAGTCAGAGAGGCCACAGGGCTGAGCCTGCAGGATCTGAGCAGAGCAGTGGAGGATAAGGAGTCGTGAAGAAATCACATCTACAGTGTCACTATCTGTAGAGGTCGACTTAAGGACAATTAACACCAACAAGGATGGATCCATTGAATCAATGAGAACATTGAATCAACACACATAATACCATTTATTTAATGGGGGTATTCTAGTTTGGAACTAACTGGATTTGACTCTAACTCAACCCCTTATTCAAATATTCAATTTTAGAACATGTGAGGACTGCCCTAAAAACAATCAATGGAACTATATGGAAATGGGAGTGCCATCTGATAGTCCTGATGAGGAATCTGTACTTAGAACAAGAGGCTATGGTATGAATAGAATATGGAGAAACAGAATGGTTCCCAATTGGCAAAGGGGTCAGGCAAGTCTGCATTTTATCACCCTGTCTGTTCAACCTGTATGCTGAAAATATCATATGTAGTGCAGGTGTAGATATGGGAGGAGGAGGAGTGAAGATAGGAGGAAGGGACATCAACAATCTAAGATATGCAGATAACACCATACTGCTAGCAGAATGCATTACAGACTTGAAACAATCACTAAAGAAAGTCAAAGAAGAAACTGCAAAGGCAGATCTAATGTTTAACATAAAGAAAACAAAAATAATGTCCACAGAGGAAACTGAAATAATTAAAGATTTCCCATACTTTGGATCAACATTGATCAGAATAGAGATTGTAGTCAAGAAATCAGAAAAAGGTTAGGAATGAGAAGGGCAGCTATGAAAGAAGTAGGCAAAATCCTAAAGAGTAAAGATATACAGCTGAACAGTAAAGTTAGAATTGTCAAGGCCATTGTATTCCCCATTGCTATGTATGGATGCAGGAGCTGGACAATGAAGACAGCAGATAGGAAGAAAAATAATTCATTTAAGATGTGGTGCTGGAGAGGAGTGCTGACAATACCATGGATATCCAAAAAGAAAAACAATTGGGTCCTAGAACAAATCAAGCCTAACTCTCCCTGGAAGCCAAGATGACTAAATTGAGGCTGTTGTACTTTGGCCACATCATGAGAAAGCATGACACATTGGAAAAGACAATGATGCTAGGGAAGATATAGGGCAGTAGAAAGAGAGGAAGACTGCATACCAAACAGATAGACTCAATTAGGGAGACTATGGGGCTGTGTCTGCAGGAGCTGAGCAGAGAGGTAAAGGATAGGGGGTCTTGGAGAAGTTTCATTTACAGGGTCACCATGAGTTGAGGTCAACTTGAAGGCAGCTAATAACAGCAGCAGCATGTGGTTTTCAGGGTGGTATGAGTCCCAGTATCTTCCCTTATAGGAATTAGACTACAACCCTGTAAATATTAACTTGGAAATAAGTACAATTGAATGGTAGACATATATAGCAGAAAGATGAACCTCCGGCCTAAAAGCCAGATTTATCCTTTCAAGCCTCTCCATCTGCCCTATAAAGGACTTCAGAGACACCCCTCTTCTTCTCTGACGATCTCCCCAGCCTGAGGTGTTGGAATATGGATGGGATATACAGTCAAAGTAGAAATGTAGAGATATGTATGTGAAAATTTCCTATGGGAACAGTGTCTATTGAAAACAAAGAGGACTTGACTAAGCAGGTGGTTAGAAGTCAAAACATGTGCTCACATAAAATAATAATAAAAAAAAAACATGTTGAGCCTGGGAACAGATAGTTAACACATAAACCTATGAGCTCATGGGAAGGAAGTCACATTGGGGGATGACATACAGCTAGAGGCTGGGTTAAAGCAAATCACCCAATCATCATAAGGTTAACAGCCAGAAGGTGGAGTATGGGAAGAGCCAAGAGCTTTCTTTGTTCTCCTTGTTTATATATGCATGCAATGTGTTCGTTTGTATCATCATCTACTACACCCACACCTGGATCTGTAAACATGGATCTGTAATTTTTTCTATTACTGTATTTCTACAACAACATCGGCAAAATGTGATCCTATAGTGTTTTGCCATCAGCAAGGTGGATTGTATATTTTCTTTTCTTGTTTTCTTTATGGATCAATAAAGCTTTACTGTAGATCTACAAAATGTGTCTTCATGCAAGTAGCATGGGAGAGGCTGGTGAAGGAAGCTGGTTCCTGAGTTCTGCTGCATTTCACATCACATCCAAATTCAACATGAGGATTATGTCCTCTTTATGAAGGGGGTAGGGTGGGACAACAGCTTCTGTCAGAGTTGCTAGCTTAAGGAAGTCACCTTGCCCCCTGACATTTTATGGTCAGGGAAGGGAAGGAGAATGAAGACAGGTTTTTAATGAGCCATTGGTTCAAGGTACACTCCTCATGGTGCACTTCAGTCTAGTTTTTAGTCTACTTTGTTCCGTTTTCACCATTTCTGTTGAGAAAGGTTAGGGTCAAATGAAACCAGTAGTATGTGTCTATTCACATGAATTAGAAAGTGTGTATATGAGAAAGAAGAGGACTTAGGCAAGCACATTTTAGATTCTATATCATCAGTGGAAAGTGACCCAGCTCACTTTGGGTTTGGAGTTTTACCCTGCTTACTACTGGCAGCCTGCAACATAAGTTGCCTAGAAGCATTTTGGCTCACAGGTTAAAAAAAAAACAAAACCTTTCCCTATCCCTAATGTATAGGTTTCTACTGTTAAATTTTGTTCTTCCTATTTTCAAGTCATTTCATTCCTTTTATAATGGAAGCTGCATTTAGGTCCCCCCCCCACACACACAATTAGCATGCTACTAATTAATAATCTTTTAATAAGCAATGATTTAAAGTTAAAATTCCTCAGCTAATTGCAATATTAACTAATAAATGGAGGCACCTTCCCCTCCCAAGGTAGCAACACTTCATAATGAGGATTCGAGGCTGTTATGTAGTGATAAGCATCGGCACACAATTTTAAAAGCATGAGAAACTTCCACAGTCTTTACCTTATCATTTTGAAAACAGGCTAAGGCAGGCTTAATGGAGCTTGTAAGTAAACTTGAGGCTTGCTGTTTGCCCACTGCTTTAGCATATTTTGCAGCTGCTGATGACAAGTGAAAATAAATCTTTTTCTGAGCAGAGATCCAACTATGAAACCATATGTTCAGAATTTAGCACCTCTTAATCTTGTGGGTGTCCATGACAAAGAGCAGAACTGCCTCATGTTTAGAGCACTGGGTTGACACCGAGAGATAAAATGACAACTACCTTTGCTTCTGTCATGATTTCTTCTCAGGTTTGGACAAGAAACAGAAGCAACAAGGCAAAAATCCACCAGAGAGCAAAAGCAATGTGGGAGTTCATTGTTTTAATTGTCATTTTAACATGTTTGATGCATGATTACTATGTAACATGCCCTGAATTTGGTTCTGCAACTGCCCCAAGTTGGAGGCAAAGATAAATACAGGGTATCAAAAGAAGGACAATTGTATTCCCTTGTAAAATGATAACAGCATCACAAAGAGCACCAAGGTCATGGCACAAAGATGTTTGAGTTTGATTTAATTAGTTGCATCAAAATCACATTAATGGTGACTGAGCACTAAATTTATCCCCCACACACTTCTCTTTATTTCCACAAAGCTGTTAAGTTTTATCTTGAATGCAGAAGATGCCATTGTAATTCCTTCCTCTGTATTGTTGTTAAATTTATGGTGTGAAGAAGAATGTTTTAAGAGATAAGTGCTATTAGGTAGTTTTCCTCTCATTTATCCTAGGTAATTTTTTCCACCACAGGCTACTTGGCTTTTTCTTCTTTATTGCACACAGATTGTACTGAATAGAAAAAGTAGTTGTTCTATTTCCTTGTAAACTAAAAGCCATAGCACATCATTTTGAGATTACAATGCTGGAATTATTGTCTAGTGATTTCAACATCCAGAGGATAGGACTGATGGTAGCTTATAATCGAATCCTATTAAGTGTATGTATTGTAGAATGTGTAAGGTCTGCCACAAATGGAGTTGACCCATTTTGGATAATACTCTGTACTCTGATAATAACAATCTACTCTGGAAGCAGTTTTCAGAAATACCCAGAAAAGGGATTTCCCTGTCCTGTGACATGATATTAGAGATGGGCTAACTCCCTTTCACATGATTTAGAAATGGGTTCAGCAGATCAAAAAATTCCACTTACCCAAACTTGAAAGCTGCTCAAATCATGCCAGCAAAATATACAACAATTTGCACAGTATGCTGGTGTAACTATAACGCTGGTAGAAGGTGCACCATGAATGCAGTAATCAAAAGGATATAAGCTGTTTGGGTCTTCTCTCCCTTCTCTTCCCTTCCCTTCCCTTCCTTGCCTGACTCTGGAAAAAGTGCAGCCACTAGCATAGTGCATCAGTAGGATCTGACTTATATCTCTGTAAGGCTATAATGGCTGGACTTCTCCTATAACAGGAGAAAGAGCAGGACTGAATGGGCATTCCTCATACCCTGGCTGCTGCAGCTATAATTTGTGAAGTTAAGGATTTGTGAGGCCCTTGAGGAAAGTGTGCATGTGTGTGTGTGTGCGTGTGTGCGTATGAATAATGTATCATGTAGGTCTACATGATAAATAGTACTAGTTTTTTTCTGTCTCCAAGGGTTTCTACTATATACACACACACATACACAGGCACTAAAAATGAATAACAGTTGCATTATTTATACAACATGAATACATGTACATTTGGTTGTACATAAAACATTTTTTCCATAAACTAAAAATTATCATGATCTAGATTTAAATACAGTGAAAAATCTCTGATGGTTTTTACTTTGTTTTCAAATTGCACACAGGGCTCAGTGCAACTAAAGCAAAGTCTTCAGTACACTGATGGACTTACCTAAGGTGGGCCATATTAGCAGCAGGATTACCACCTGTTTTCTTTTTTCTTTAATGACTCTCCATTACCAGCAGATGGGAAGGAGATGGAACAAAGCAAAAGGACAGTCCAAAGCATGGAAATTAATGAGGAGGAACTGGGTGGGTGTTAAGGAGGAAATGAAAACAGGGAGCATATGTAGTGAAAATCTTCAGATGTCAATGAGGGCCCCACATTTAAAAGTTGAAAACTATGGCTTAAACTCAACTGTTTGTTTCAATTAAGGGCCTTTGCAGATGGCCAGAAATAGTGCAAATTGAGTCCACTTTAAATGCCCTGGCTCAGTGCTAGGGAATCATGGGAATTGTATTTTTTCCTGAGACATTGAGCCTTCTCTGCCAGAGAGCTCTGGTGTCACAATAAACTACAGTTCCCATTATTCCCTAGCATTGAGTCGGGGCAGTTAAAGTGGACTCAATTTGCACTATTTCTGACAGTCTGCAAAGGCCCTAAATTGGACCTGCTGAATCAATGGGAAACCAATGAATAAACATTTGTATACATTTCATTGGTTCAATAGACTCTAATTGGGACAAACAATTGCATTTTGGCTGACAGAAATATAGTATGTTAGCACTGGTGTCAGTGCACACATAAATTAATACACAGTCTCTTTAGAAAAATCACTAGGCTATTATTATTATTATTATTATTATTATTATTAATTATGCAGAGTGGGGCATTTCCCTCTGACAGATGTGGTGAACATCTAGACATCTTCCAATGGAAAGAGAATGTCCAACACCTACCCAATAATTTCCCATGTTGTTGAAGGAAAGTATGGGAAATGTTGGTTCCTGCATGACCAAGGTACCTAGAGAGACTTAACCATGCAGGTCCAGGGTGAGAAACTCTTATCCCACCTACCTTCTCAACTTACCTTTCCTGTTCTGGAGCATAACACTTAGAGAGGGCATTTTTGGATGTTGCTTGTCAGGGCACTTCCATGGAAAAGCGTCCAACCAAATATTCTCCTGCTGGTGCTCCCTCTGGGAACAAATAATGGGAGAGTCTTGGATGTTATATCTCTGGGATGGTCAGGATATTGTGAATTAGTCATACCCAATAGGCTGCTATCCTGTGGTCATGCTGGGAGATGCTGCTTGGATATACTCAGGGAATATCACTGATATAATTCAATAGGCCTCTTACCTCTTGTCTCTTCTGGCGCAAGTGTGTGTTTGGATGAATGTAGAAGGATGTATCATTGGTTGAATGTGCTTAGAATAGCTTCAAGCTCCACTTTCCTGCTGGTATTTCCTTTGGAGAAAATGGAGTGTGTGTCCAATGCATAACAGTACTTATGCTGGAGTGTGTGTCCAATGCACAGTACGGGTGCGGCGGCGGCGACGGCGAGCGGGGAGAGACCACCTGGCCCCGAAGGCCCCAACGCTCCCTGGCCGGCCGGCGCAGCGCGGCGCTGAGGAGGAGGAGGAAGGCGGGACCACTCTGGCCTTAAAGGCCCTTTGAGCCTTCCCCCCTGGTGCGGCGGTGGCGACGGCGAGCGGGGAGAGACCACCTGGGCCCCGAAGGCCCCAACGCTCCCTGGCCGGCCGGCGCAGCACGGCGCTGGTGAGGAGGAGGAAGGCGGGACCACTCTGGCCTTAAAGGCCCTTTGAGCCTTCCCCCCTGGTGCGGCGGCGGCGACGGCGAGCGGGGAGAGACCACCTGGGCCCCGAAGGCCCCAACGCTCCCTGGCCGGCCGGCGCAGCGCGGTGCTGAGGAGGAGGAGGAAGGCGGGACCACTCTGGCCTTAAAGGCCCTTTGAGCCTTCCCCCCTGGTGCGGCGGCGGCGACGGCGAGCGGGGAGAGACCACCTGGGCCCCGAAGGCCCCAACGCTCCCTGGCCGGCCGGCGCAGCGCGGCGCTGAGGAGGAGGAGGAAGGCGGGACCACTCTGGCCTTAAAGGCCCTTTGAGCCTTCCTCCCTGGTGCGGCGGCGGCGACGGCGAGCGGGGAGAGACCACCTGGGCCCCGAAGGCCCCAACGCTCCCTGGCCGGCCGGTGCAGCGTGGCGCTGAGGAGGAGGAGGAAGGCGGGACCACTCTGGCCTTAAAGGCCCTTTGAGCCTTCCCCCCTGGTGCGGCGGCGGCGACGGCGAGCGGGGAGAGACCACCTGGGCCCCGAAGGCCCCAACGCTCCCTGGCCGGCCGGCGCAGCGCGGCGCTGAGGAGGAGGAGGAAGGCGGGACCACTCTGGCCTTAAAGGCCCTTTGAGCCTTCCCCCCTGGTGCGGCGGCGGCGACGGCGAGCGGGGAGAGACCACCTGGGCCCCGAAGGCCCCAACGCTCCCTGGCCGGCCGGCGCAGCGCGACGCTGAGGAGGAGGAGGAAGGCGGGACCACTCCGGCCTTAAATTCCACCAGAGCCTATCTCCTACCCAGAAACTTTATAACGCTGTGGGGGTGTGGGGTGGTTAATTGGGCCCCGCTCTGCGGCCTTAGTGAATTATTGTGGCCAAGCTATTCGTAGGAGCCGAGAGGTTGTATTATAATTAGGGGCTGTATATCAGTGAGTTATTGTCGTATTGTAGGCTGACTGAACCCGGGGACAGGTATACAGGTTGTATGGGGGCGGGGAAGATATGGCGGCAACAGTCTCAACAAATGTTGCAAAAGAAGAAGGGATCGATGTCTCATATCTATCCCTTCTTCAGTTGTTTCTGTTTCCCATGATGAGTTGGAGAGCAAACTCACCATTCCACTGACTCTCAACCTGCTCCTCTGCAATGCCAGGTCGGTCAAAAATAAGACCCATATAATCCATGATTTGTTAGTGGATGAGATGGCCGACCTGGCTTGCTTCACTGAGACCTGGCTGGGAGATGCCAGCTCCGCAACTTGGGCGCAGGCTCTCCCGGCTGGGTACTCAGTTTGTGAGCAGGTGAGAGAAAGTGGGCGGGGGGGGCGGCATAGCCTTGGTTCATAAAAACACCTTGACCTTGGTCAGAAAGCCTATCCGGAAAACAGCCCACATCGAGTGTATGTACCTTAGCCTGAAGACCAGGGATAGTTTGGGGATTCTGTTGGTATACCGGCCACCCCGTTGCTTAACAGACTCCCTGACCGAGCTGACGGCCCTGGTTTCTGAGCTGCTGTTGGAGTCGCCCAGACTTTTAGTTCTGGGCGACTTCAACATTCCACTCTAAACCAGTTTACAGGAATTATCCGGCGCAGCTCGGGAGTTCATGGATTCCATGACAAACATGGGCCTATCCCAATTGGTCAACGGGCCCACGCATTGTGCTGGTCATACCCTCGATGCAGTCTTTAGTACGGAGCAGGAACATCCGTGGGCGGAGGTCACAAAAACCTCCGCATTGTCATGGACGGATCACTTTCTGATCAAGGTGGAACTGAAGGCTACTGTTCACCCTCCCGGGGGTGGTGGACCTATTAGAATGGTCCACCCTCGAAGGCTAATGGATCCAATTGGTTTCCAGAAAGCCTTAGAGGGTTTAATGGTGAGTAATGCCGGTGATTCTGCCGAAGCTTTGGTTAATACGTGGAACATCGATCTCACCAAGGCTATCAACACGATCGCTCCCAAGCGTCCTTTCCAGCCCGCTTCGAACCGTAAACCATGGTATACAGAAGATCTCAGGAGGATGAAGCGGGTTGGACAACGACTAGAGTGCGAATGGCGAAAGACTCGTCTCTTATCCGACAGAACTCGCCTTAGGAAGCACCTTGACTCCTACAGGGAGGCTTTATATGCAGCGCAGAAATCTTTCTGCTCTGCACGTATTGCGTCTGCAGAGTCTCGCCCGGCAGAGTTGTTTAGGGTGGTGGGGGATTTGACGCGGATATCTTCCGTGCCGAACCCTCTACTTAACCCGACGACAGCCTGCTGTGAGGCATTTAACATCTACTTTGCAGATAAAATCTCTCGGATAAGAGCCGACTTGGACACCAATATTTCGGCAGGATCTGTGGATGAGGCGGCCAGTAACTCCGTTGATGGCACTTTACTGGATCAATTTCAATTTGTGAGTACCGAGGACGTGGACAAGTTGCTTGGAAGGATGAGGAAGACAACTTGCCCTCTCGATCCTTGTCCATCGTGGCTGGTCGTCCAGGGTGGGGACGCGTTGAGAGTGTTTCTTCGGGACACAATCAACGCGTCTCTCAGGGAAGGCAGTTTACCATCCTGTTTAAAAGAGGCGGCAGTTAGACCACTCTTAAAAAAGCCTTCCCTGGACCCCCTGGACAGAAACAACTATAGACCAGTCTCCTTGCTACCATTTTTAAGCAAGGTGATCGAGAGGGCAGTTGCCTCCCAGCTCCAGGCCATCTTGGATGAAACCGATTATCTTGATCCATTTCAAACTGGCTTCAGGACGGGATTTGGGGTTGAGACTGCCTTGGTTGCTCTGACCGATGACCTCCGCTTGAGCATCGACAGGGGGAGTGTGACCCTGCTGGTGCTCCTGGACCTCTCAGCGGCTTTTGACACCATCGATCATGCCATTCTCTTGGATCGGCTGAGGGAGTTAGGAATCGGAGGCACCGCTTTGCGGTGGTTCCGTTCCTTCCTCTCGGGCAGATCCCAGAGAGTGAGGCTCGGGGACAGTTGCTCTTCTAAAATAGAGCTTAATTGTGGCGTCCCTCAGGGCGCCATCCTGTCTCCGACGTTATTTAATATCTATATGAAACCGCTGGGAGAGATCATTCGGAGGCATGGAGGGCGGTGTCTTCAGTACGCTGATGACACCCAGATTTATTTCTCCATGACCAAATCATCGTCTCAGACTTCTGATGGCATCTCTCCTCTCAATGACTGTCTTGGAGCGGTAATGGATTGGATGAGGAAAAATAAATTGAAATTGAATCCAGACAAAACGGAGGTGCTCACGGTTACCGGTCCGAAGCCAGGCCCGGGATTACAGCCCCCTGTCCTGGATGGGGTCACACTCTCCTCCAAGGACTGTGTGCGCAGCTTGGGGGTACTCCTTGACTCGTCGCTTCACATGACCAACCAAGTGAATGCGACAGTCAGGAGTGCCTGTTATCAGCTTCGGCTGATACGCCAGCTGCGTTCATTCCTGGATAAGAAAGACCTGGAAACTGTTGTCCACGCACTGGTAACCTCACGTTTAGATTACTGCAATGCACTCTACATGGGGCTACCCTTGTGCTTAACTCGGAAACTTCAACTGGTGCAAAATATGGCAGCCAGATTAATCACCGGAACATCTAGGAGGGAGCATATTACACCAGTGCTCAAATCCCTCCACTGGCTGCCAATTAGTTTCCGGGCGCAGTACAAGGTGTTGGTTTTGACCTTTAAAGCCCTACATGGCTTGGGTCCAGCTTATCTTAGGGACCGCCTTTCCCCATATGAGCCCCCCCGCGCTCTCCGGTCAGCGGGAAAGAATCTATTATTACAGCCAAGGTTGAGGTCTACACAGACCTCACAGAGGGCATTTTCTGCTATCGCCCCTAAATTATGGAATGGCCTGTCGGATGAGATCCGTCTTATCACAACGCTTACTGCTTTTAAGAAAGCAGTTAAGACGGATCTCTTCCGGCAGGCCTTCCCGGAATAACCCTCCTCGGAGGACGAACAGTGATCTCTCCCCCCCTCTAGCTCTTGCTGTCTGGCCGCTTGTTTGCATTTGTTGTTTTTATTGTATTCTATTGCCATATTGTCATTGTTTTAATATAATTTAAGTTTAATCCTGTTTTAAGGGGTGTGGGAGGGAACTGGGAGGAGGGATTAGGATTTGGATCGTTTTAACTGTTGTATTTTAATTGTTGTACGCCGCCCCGATTGTGACGCAGAGGGGCGGGTTAGAAATAAAACTTATTATTATTATTATTATATTACTTATAATCATTCCACAAAGCACACCAGCCAATCCAGTATGCTCCCGTTAATCCTTCTGTTGGGAAAGGCCATGGATAAGCTCTTGCCTTAAGAAAAAAAAAGGCTAACATGTATGATTTTTGGTTTGGTTAGCAAAGACAGACAAAACTTTTAGACTTCCTGAGAATCATCATGGTGTGACTATGATTGATCTCATAAGCTGAATGTTCCTTTTGAATGCACAATCAGTGGTGAAATCTGAGATTTACTATCACCTTCTTTCAATGGATTTGCAGGACATGGCAAATCTGAGAGCTCAGTATTTTGAGCTATACGTGGAAGAATTATTCTGTAGAATGTAAAAGTGGTGTATCACACAGTGATTACCAGATCAAGCATTAACACACAAATCATGTCACACCTATTCTGACATAACGAACAGTTCAAAGCTATTTATTCTTCATAATAAGAAAAGCCTTGATAAAATAATCCTATTTCATCAGGTTATTCTTTTGCTAGATTCAGAACACATGGGGAAATGATGTAGGCAGCTACTGTAAGATAAATCAGGTGCATTCACAGATGCTGAATTTGATTCATTTTGTAATACAGCACTCTTTGCCATCAGTTAACAAAATGTTTCATTATCTCCAAAAAGACAAATTATGCATACATTACAGTACTATATCACCACTGTTTTTTGTGGGATATTACTATTAGTCTCTAAACTTACTGCAGGATTTCAAAGTACAATGGGGGGGCCATTTCTTCCTGCAACATATGCTCAGCATGCAAAATTGTCTGGGAAATGACTTACTCTTTCACATTAGGTACTTTTTGATAAGCACTGAAGTAATTAATTGGATTACATAATTGTAAGGCTGGAAAAAGATAGGAAAGACATATTGTCCATACCCCTCTGCTAACACAGGAGTGTATCTTCCACACATAAACAAAAATAACAAGTTGAAAAGCAGAATTTGTTTAATTATCCTTATATCAGTGAAGATGTCGACACTGATAGAATGTCAGGATTACAGTTAATCTTGCCAATTTGGCTGGGATGAAAGCTACTTTAGGAATGTAGCTAATCTTGCCAGTTTGGCTGGGATGAGAACCTCACACAGGCCACAGGAAGGTTAGCAGTCTGAAATGAAGACTAGGAATAGTTTCTGAGATGCGTGGAGGCTAAGGCTTCATGTACACTGCAGAATTAATGCAGTGTGACACCACTTTAACTGCCATGACTCAATGTTATGAAATTCTGCGATTTGTAGTTTTGTGAGATATTTGGCCTTTTCTGTCAGAGATCTGTGGTGCCACAACAAACTACAAATCCCAGGATTCCATAGGATGGAGCCATGACAGTTAAAGTGGTGTCAAACTGCATTATTTCTGCCATATGGCAGAAGCCTATGAAACAGAGTTGCAAGACTGATTAAAAGAATGGTGTGTGTATTAGGAAGTGCATTAAATTTGGAATATGAGGTGGAATAGAAAAATCTTGAGCAGAAAGTCAGAACAGGCAAGGAATGGAGCCAACAAGCATCTAGCTTTTAAGGAACTTCTCCATATCTGTGGTGTTTCTATGCTAGATGGAAAGAGGTTCGGTGTGAGGGAGGATAGCTAGAAGGCAAGAAATATAAAGAAGTGGTGCATGCTGGATAGCAGCTGGTAAAGCAAAAATAATAGGAAAGACTACATAGTGGAGGTATTTAGTTGAAGAAAGAAGGAGTTAAGAATAAATGAACTCTGCAATACCTCATATAAGGAACAGAGATAGGCTAGTCTACAAATATTGATAGAAAGGAAGTAGTCTGACATGAACACTACAGACTAGGGTTGCTAGGTCTATATTGGAAATTGGTAATTGACCAAAACCTTTCATTGTATTCCAACCTTCCATTAAAAAAAAAGCCAAGAAAAAAAAACAAAGGATAATTTGCATTATTTGGATTTAGAGGCATTTTGATCGACATTCACAAATTTCACAAATTCATATTTGCTGCACTTTTGCGAAAGAATAACCTCAGTAACTTTCTGTTAGTTTCTATCTTGAGTTCCACTTGAGTCTTTTAAAAGGTATTTTGTGTTAGTAACCAAATTAGATTTAAAACAATGTATTAACATAAATGAGTGTGATCCATGGGAGGGAATGATTTGGGACATGGGAGTGATCACATCCAGAGGTGAAATGTGATGCTTCAGGGGTGAAATAAGATGCTTCCCAGGATGGCCCATCTTAACCAACCCTCCCATCCCTGCAGAGCCTCCAAGTCCCAATGAGTCTAAACCTGACCAGGTAATAAGCTGTCCATGTTAATGGAACTACGGAAAGTTGCCCCACACCTAGATCACCATCATACCCTCCAGTGCAAACAAAAAAACCAAAAAACATCAAAACCCATTAGGTCCTGAATGTGTCCTGAGATATGGGTGGCATCAGATACTACTTGGGACAGACCCATGGTTGTCATGGTGGACATGAAGTCCTGAGCTACTCCTAAATAATAGTACAGATGTTGGAGTCCCCCATCTCAACAAACTGAGGGGAGTCCAGCACCATTGTCAAGACCAACTCAGCCAGCTCAGGAAGGGAGACTGTTGATCAGTGAGGGTACAGTACACCAAGATAATCTCTGTTCTGTTCCAGCCACCCACCTCAAAGCCAGCAGGCTGTGAGATGGGGCATCTGGTGACTCAATCCCATTAGACCAGTGTAAACTCTGCTTCCCATCCTCCAGGCTTTGCCTGCTGCTGTATAGAGAAACTCAGATGGATAAAACTGGCAGAGGTTTAACCCTGCTCCACCAGCCCACTTTAGCCAGCCAGGTGTCTGTAACCCACACCAGGTACAGATGCTCATCCTGATTCAGGACCTGGACCAAAAGTATTTTTCCATTTACTAACTGGGCATTAAGCAGGAAAAGTGTCATCGCCATTAATACACACTAATAGATAAAGCATAATGTGTTGGCACCGGAAAAGAGACAGCCATTTCTACAGTCTCCCTGGAAGGTGCAAAACTTCACTTGTGGAAGATTCAATGGAGTTTAAGGTTCAACAGAAAAATTCCATGGAAGCAATATATTATCCTCCAATATCACTGGATTATGAAATATGACCATCTAGTACCTAATCAACCTACACTTTGCTCCTGCTGCATGTTACAGTATGCGGACAATATTTCTTTATTGTAAATAACAGACTGGAAGCTACTGATGTCTGCTACATGATGCTATGTGCAACTGGCCCACTTTATGTTCAACCAATGGCCATATCTTGTTCCTCTATTCTATACCATACTTTCATGCAGTCACACCTGCCCCTAACACCTAATAACATTTGGCATCATTCACCAATTTCACATATTCTATTACTAAAATAAGTTTCTCTCATTCATATATATATATATATATATATGTAAAACATATCAAAGATTTAGTGTTTCCTAAACAAATATACTCAGAGCAAATTCCTACTTGCTTCACCCTAAGCATAGCCCGGTTTTGTGTGTATATAATAATAATAATAATAATAATAATAATAATAATTTATTTCGTATATCCCGCCTTTTGCCTGAGCAATCAAGGCGGCTTACAAATATAAGATACAAATTAAAAGCATACTTTACAACAATAACAGTAATACAATACCCCCACCCCCTTAAAAGACTAAATACAATATTTTTCAGGCTAGGCCCGATGGAGTTGGCCAGTCTTCTCTCCCTTCTGATGATGTTTTTTTTTTTTTTGCCACCTCAGAGAAGTCTTACTTACAAAATATGAGGTCTATGATATGTACTGCTGTATACATGTGAATTGATCAACAGGTTCATGACAACACTAAGACAAACTAATGTTCTCGAGTTTCACTTTTCATATCAGATTTCCACAGCCACTGCTATGTTAATGTTATAAAAACAAATCAGTTTTATTGATAGTGGGATATTGGGTTGAAAGGAGTACTGATTGTATCCAGCTAGGGTTGCTGTGGATTTTATACGATAATTCAATATCCACTAATTTACTGCTTTTAAAATATGTTAGCAGTGCACTAAAAGGCAAATGCATGTTCCTCCATGCTTTTGATGTTGATCCTTTCCCATCTGCTATGTCTGTATTTTTTACTTGATTTTGATTGTATACAAATAGTAATTAGCTTATAGAATTGTCAGCTTGTCAAAGGAAATTTATTTCATTTAGCACTGGTTAATTTCTCTTCCTCTAGCTAACTCAAAAGCAAGGCTTCCATGAACAAAGAGCAGTGAAAACAAACAAACAGAAGAAGAAGATGATAATAGAGACCAAGATACATACTTTTTCAGAGTGAGCCTATGAGTCATATTCATGAACTTGCTGCTCTATTAATGTGTTTGCTAAGGGACAGAAAGCAATATCTTTTATGAGATCAGCAGAAATATTTGGAATCTGATTATCATGTATACTATCAGGCTTCTTTTCAAATGTTCACAGTTGTCTAGGAGCTGTCTCTGTGTGTGCTGTACAATGAAGCTGTGGAATCTATGTGCATATAGCAGACGGGCATAGAAAATGTCAGGATCAGCACCGATTGGATATGATATAATTGCCACTATCCATGTGCAGCTATGAGGGATAGCATTCTCAGGGAATGCATCCCAAATGAATACTTCCATACTGAATCTTAAAATGTAAGTTTTTATAAGATAGAGAAGGATCATTGTACATATGTCATTAAATGGTCTTCTGGACATATGGACTTCTAGCAAGAGATGGGCTGCATCTCACACCAGTTGGCAGAAGCATTTTTGCCTTTAGTCTCAAACATTTGATCAGGAGGGCTTTAAACTGAGTCATGTGGGGGAGGGAGACAGTATTTTGGAAGGAATCTTGGAAGGCAGGAGTACATCATGGGATGCAGATAATAGTGAAACTGTCATAGAGGAGAAAAGGCAAATGATGCAAGGGCCCAACAGTGGGAGGCAAAAAAAGCTCACACAGGCAGCAAGTGGGGAGGACCAATGCTCTTAGATGTCTCTACACTAATGCACAGAGCATGGGAAATAAACAAGATGAACTTGAACTCCTAGCACAACAAAGCAAATATGATATAATAGGCATCACTGAAACCTGGTGGGATGGGTCTCATGATTGGAATGTAGGAATAGAGGGATATAACCTTTTAAAGAGAAATAGGCCAAACAGGAAAGGAGGAGGAATAGCATTATATGTCAGGGATGTTTACACCTGTGAAGAGATCCAGGACTTAAATCCTAGAAATCAGGTGGAGAGCATCTGGATAAAAATAAAAGGAGAAGGAAACAACAGGGATGTTATTGTGGGAGTCTACTACAGACCCCCAAGTCAGATTGAGGAATTGGATGATGCCTTTCTAGAACAGATGACCACACACTCAGAAAGGAGAGATGTAGTAGTGATGGGTGACCTCAACTATCCAGATATTTGCTGGAAGTCAAATTCAGCCAATACTTCAAGGTCTAGCAAATTCCTTACTTGCCTCAAAGATATATATATATATATATATATATATATATATATATATATATTGTCCAAAAGGTGGAAGAGGCAACAAGAGAATAAGCTATTTTAGATCTGATCCAAACCAACAGGGATGACCTGGTAAATTAGGTGCAAGTGGTGGGATCCTTAGGTGGGAATGATCATGTTCTCCTGGAGTTTCTTATACAGTGGAAAGAAGAAGCTAGGCACAGTCGAACACTCATTCTAGACTTAATTAGAAGGATTAGCTAATATCATGTATACTATCAGGGGGATACATACTATCAGAAGACAGGATGAAAATTCAAAATGACCTTAATAGATTAGAAAGCTGGTCCAAAGCTAACAAAATGAATTTCAACATAGAGAAATGTAAAGTACTGTACTTAGGGCAAAAAAAATGAAATGCATAGGTATAATATATTTCATGTATTTTAATATGTAAGCCGCCCGGATTGGGCTTCCATTGGGCGGGGTAAAAATAAAATTTATTATTATTATTATTATTATTATAAGATAGGGGACACCTGGCTTAATGAGACTACGTGTGAAAGGGATCTAGGAGTCCTAGCAGACCACAAGTTGAACATGAATCAACAGTATGATGCCACAGCTAAAAAGGCCATTGTGATTTTAGGCTGGATTAATAGAAGTATAATATCTAGAAGGGAAGCAATAGTGCCATTATATTCTGCTTTGGTCAGGCCCCACCTGGAATACTGCGTCAAGTTCTGGGCACCACAATTCAAAAGGATATTGAAAAACGGGAGCGTGTCCAGAGGAGGGCAACTAAAATGGTGAAGGGTCTGGAAACCATGCCCTATGAGGAGCGACTTAGGGAATTGAGTATGTTTAGCTGGAGAAGAGATGGTTAAGAGGGATATGACAGCCCTCTAAATATTTGAAGGGATGTCATATTGAGGAGGGCACTAGCTTGTTTTCTGCTGCTCCAGAGAACAGGACCTGGAACAATGGATGCAAGCTACAGGAAAAGAGATACCACTTCAACGTTAGGAGGAACTGGAACAATGGATGCAAGCTACAGGACCTGGAACAATGGATGCAAGCTACAGGAAAAGAGATACCACTTCAACGTTAGGAGGAACTTCCTGACAGTGAGAACTGTTCAACAGTCTCCTTCTTTGGAGGTCTTTAAACAGTGGCTGGATGGCCATCTGTCTGGGATGCTTTGATTTTGAGTTCCTGCATGGCAGGGGATTGGACTGGATGGCCTTTGTTGTCTCTTCCAACTCTATGATTCTATGATTCTATAAATACAACTACAGAAGCAAGTTTTCATCCTAGGCTTTGAAAATGTGGCTTTTCATCTTCCAAAAGTTCTTGTAGGCAACAGTACTATTTTTTAAAGTCTTATTTTATAAAGCTTTCTTTTCCAAACAGTTATAAGACCGATTGGCAATTAAGGCTTTTGTTATAGCATGATGCAGCAAGGTATGTTCTCATGCTAAAACTGCCAATTATCCTTCCCTAAACCTTGTCCAAGCTTGTGCTTAGGCTCATTAATAGTTGTATACCAGTTGCCAAAGACAAGGCTTAAAGACAATATAATATAATTGTCTTGACCAGGGTTATTCACAATTCATCTTGGTGCTTCAGACTTTGGCTGCAGAAATAGAAAGGAACAATAACAAAGCTGAAGATTCACTGGAAGGTCAGTGTCTACATAGGCCTACTCAGATTCTGATTTTATTTCTTTCTTACTTCTGTTGGCACAAGTACAACAGGAAAGCTAACTTTTCCCCGTACAATTAAACTAGTTGGGTCAAGATGGGTGTTTTCATTTTAGCTAACAAGATAGTGAAATTAGATTCCTAAACTGGCTGATATATTGCATCCTACAGCTTTTGAAATAAAGTTGATTCTATTGCTTTTCCTTCAAGATGTCTGCCAAGGTTCATTACATTACAAGAAAGCATTGAAAAACATAGATACGATATGGCCCAAAGATGTAGGTGCTTGCAGATTAGCACAGGATCTGAAGGCTTTGTTTCAACCCGTCATACTTTGATTTGGATAAATCTTAAATTGAAAACTGAATCAGTCTGGTTCAGACAGATCTAGAATGTATCCATAACCAGGGCAATAGTTAATCTTAAATTAGAGGGGAGAAAAAGGTAGGTGGTGAAGCTTCCTAGTGGTTGCATAAAGACTAGTGGAAAATTAGCACAATTAGTAGAAACAATTCCTGACCCTTATTGAGGCGTTCCACAGCTAATTCTTCAATACATTAGTAAGGGAACACTTAGGCTTGCCTCCCACTGCCAGTCATAGAATAAAATAATAAAACTATTTAGTTGGAGGGGGGACTTGCTCAGTGCAGGATCTCCAGCTAAAGAATCCCCAGCAGGTTGCTGTCCAGCCTCTTTTTTGAAGATATCAAGAGAAGGAGACCACCACTTCTCTAGACAATTGGTTCCACTGTTGAACCATTTTTACTATCTAATATTCAATCAAAATCCTGTACCTTAAAACTATTAGACTTGGTCTACAGCCTTGGCTTCAGATGGGTTCACAGCTTTCAATTAATATCTTAAGTGGTAATGGACTGGATGAGGAAAAACAGATTGAAACTGAATCCAGACAAAATGGAGGTACTAATGGTAACAGCCCCAAATCCAGGTATTGGAACACAATCTCCAGTCCTAAATGGGGTCACACTCTCCTCAAAGGACTGCGTTTGCAGTCTGGGGGTGCTCCTAGATCTGTCACTTCAGATGACAAATCAGGTGAATGCAGTGGTCAGGAGCGCCTGTTACCAGCTTCGGCTGATATGCCAACTGCGCCATTTCCTGGAGATTAGGGACCTTGAAACCATGGTACATAGAATCATAGAATTGGAAGAGACCACAAGGGCCATCCAGTTCAACCCCTGCCATGCAGGAACTCAAAATCAAAGTATGCCCAACAGATGGCCATCCAGCCTCTCTTTAAAGACCTCCAAAGAGGGAGATTCCACCACACTGAGGGAGTATGTTCCACTGTCGAACAGCTCTCGCTGTCAGGAAGTTCCTCCTAATATTGAGGTGGAATCTCTTTTCCTGCAGCTTGCATCCATTGTTCTGGGTCCTGTTCTCTGGAGTAGCAGAAAACAAGCTAGTGCCCTCCTCAATATGACATCCCTTCAAATATTTAAACAGGGCTATCATATCCCCTCTTAACCATCTCTTCTCTAGGCTAAACATACCCAGTTCCCTAAGTTGTTCCTCATAGGGCACGCTTTCCAGACCCTTTACCATTTTAGTCGCCCTCCTCTGGACACGCTCCAGTTTTTCAACATCCTACATGGGCTGGTAACTTCTCGTCTCAATTTCTGCAGTGCACTCTATATGGGGCTACCCTTGTACCTAGTTCAGAAACTTCAGTTGGTACAAAATATGCCAGCCAGGCTGGTCTCAGGCAAAACCAGAAGAGACCACATAACACCTATTCTAAGATTGCTTCACTGGCTGCCTATCAGTTTCTGGGCGCAATACAAGGTGTTGGTCATCACCTTTAAAGCTCTAAATGGCTTGGGTCCAACCTATATTTGGGACTATTTCCTTCTGTATCATCCACCCCATGCACTGAGGCCCTCTGGGAAGAATTTATTGCTACCTATAAAAACTTGATTATCTGCAACTGCCCAGAGGACCTTTTCAGCTATCGCTCCCAGACTATGGAATGGCCTGTCAAATGAGATCTGTCACTTGACCACCTTAAACAGCTTTTAAAAAGCTGTTAAGACAGATCTCTTCCAGCAGGTCTTTCCTGAGTAGATAACCGGCTACCAAAAAAATTATGCCTGACTCTTTTCTGTTACAGTTTTTTTTAAATTTACTTGTTATTTATTGTAACTTGTTATTTTTAAGTATGTTTTAAATTTTAATTGTTTTATTGCATTTTAAGGGGGTGGCTATTGGGGGACAGGACTGTTTGTTTTATCTTGTAAGCCACCCCAGTTGTATTTTACAGAGAGGCAGGATATTATTATTATTATTATTATTATTATTATTATTATTAGACCTTGTGAAAAATGGGAGTCCCTCTGTTTATCAGAAGACTTCTTTCCAGACAACAAAGGGTTAAATATTGAGGGTTTACATCAGAGCTGATGAGATGGCGATGGTCCAATGAGATGGGAGAGTTGGGAGAGAAGTGCGAACCTTCAAGATGCTTCAGAGATAGAAGTTTTAAAAGGCCTTGATGCAACAAGAGGTTTGAGTCTGTCTTTTGTCTGTTTTGGGTTCTGTCTTCCCAAGACCATGAGGAAGCTGGTACAGCTGGACAACGGAGTCCAGGCTCCCAGATATCCAGAAACACTAAGGACTACAATTACCATCTGAGTTGTAAATTAAGATTAGGAAAACGTACTAGTCAGTGGCATTAAGTTTTAATTTCATTTGCTAGCTTGGCTGAAATGACTATATTTTGTAACTTACATTTCTCTTTGTGCCTGTAGGCCAAGTGATCCTATGTGTAGTGATATCCTTTGCTATAAAACTCCTTAGTTAGAATAAAGTTTTTCTTTAAAGTATCTTGCCTCTCTTGCACTCTTTTTTCATGTGACTTAGCTCATCTAGTTCTTTCCTAAGTTGGCAAGGGAAATATCTGTAGATCTCTCAGCAAAGTCCTGGTGTGTTGCTAAGAGGGCAGCGGCGGGAGGGGGGGGGATAGAGAAGGTAATTCACCAGGTGGTGACAGCTCTTTGAAAAAGGTGGTCTCAAGGGATCCGATTCAGCTCAGAAGGAGTAGAAGGTGGGAGCCAGAGGACCTTCAAAAGTGGCCTCTGTGTGCAAAGAGCCATAACAGGGGAGCAGCACTTGGTTCTGTGCCCAGAGAACATCATAACAGACCTAGTTCTACTAACCCCTGCAGTACTCCACTTGAGATCTCCTTCTAGTGTTTCCTGAAAAGCCCCTGGAGAAAAGGCTTTCCATGGAGCAAGCTAGAGTCGTTTACATGTGTGCAAGATAGAGGTCTTCAAAATTTCTTATTTGGGGGGATTCTTACTGAAATAGAGAACCTTCATTTGTAGTGGAGCTGCTCCTTTTCTAGACAGGCCATGTTCTACATGATGGAATCAGTGAAGAAATGGCATATTGAAGATGAATTGAGATGTGCAACAGCTAATGAAATGGCTTGTGAAACTGCTGTTACTTTGCAACTCCCTGTGAGCTATCATGTAGAACAGCTTGTGCAATGGCTTACTCTGTAAGTAATTAGATTCTGCACTGGCAGAATCTAAGTACTGGCTTTGGTACTAACACCAGGGTTAAAGCTAGGTTGCTCCATGTAGGGCAGCCTCATTGTAGTGGAATGATACCACTGGATAGAACTGTTTGAGTCTCTCCTGGTCAACCTGCTCATCACAGCAGACTCAAATAATGAGACTGAAGCCTTAGAACAACCAGCCTTCAGGACACCATTTCTACCTTTCTATTTCTGGAGTTGCTGGTTGATTAATAGATGATCCTGTCTAAACTCTAAGATTTGTGGGGTAAGGTTTTCTATTGGTTCCCACCAGCATAACAGGCACATCTAAGGAGAACACACTGGTTCTTTATGGCATCCCAAGTTGTGAGCTCCCGTCCTTGGTTGGTTCCCCCTCTGCTGTCTTTCCAGTGGTAGGTAAAGACCTGCTTATTTGAGGACGCATTTGGTTTTAAATGTGTTGAAGCAGATGGAGCTTTTATGGAGGATGCTTATGTTTCTATTTCACCATATTTTATGTGTTTTTCAAACTGCCTTTAACTTGCATTTTTAACTTGTGTTTTTATAAACAGAAGGTTATTTTCATTATGTTAACTTTTTTTGGTAAAAAAGAGCTTTTTCATTATAATGGCTGAAAACCTATATCAGTTATTTAACTGTCTCGAACCCCCCCCCCCCCCCCCACCCCAGCTCTGATGGAAATGTCATCCAACCATGCTCCAGTCCCTGGCAGAATGGATCTCCTTTTCCCCATGCAGCTGATGCTTAAGAGGCAATTTCAATTGTGAGAATAGTGTCACAATGATGCCTAAGTAGGGATTGTGAATACAAAACAGTTACCTTGATTTACTCATCCCTAACTGTTTCATATTCATGATTGCTACTTAGTCATGATTTTGACACTATTGCCACAATCAAAACTCCCTCTCAAACCTATTTATCAAGCATTGGATGTGTGGGGAGAAAGGGATCCATTCTGCCAGTGATTGGAGCATGGTTGAATGACATTTCAATCAGGTTTGGAGGAGCTGGGCCAGGAAAGATAAAGGATTCTGGCCGTTCTGTATTTAAAAAGTTGTATGTCACCTTGGATCCCTGTGCTGAGAGAAAGGAGGGATATTAAATAAATAAAATGTGTATATACATATATACAGCAGAAGTTGCCAGTCTCAGAGTTTCTGTCTGAATGCCTGAGAATTCTAGAGTACAGATTGTATACTTCACTATCACCACCATGCCTGAATGGTTAATGTTCCTGCCCTTCTCATCTGCTGTCATCAAATGCAACCCAAACCCTACAGCATAATCTGTTCACTCACTGTGATGGAAGGTAGATAGTGAATGTATTATTGCTTTAATATTTTGGAAAGTATAGGCCAAAATGTCTGTCTACAGTCTTTCTCCACACACACCAAAATGCAGCATTGTGAATGGATATGGAGGATCCCATCTTTATTCCAAATGCTACTATTCTATGATGGAAATTTACCTATTGTACTGCTACCTCTCTCTCATTTAATATAAAATGAGCAAAACATGTAACAAATGGGCAGTGTCACATTATCCATCTGCATTTACATACATACTGAAAACCTTTTCAGAAGCCTTGGATAATAACTTAATCTTTCCATTTATGTAGGAATCCAGAATTGTACATGCATAAAATATTACGAAGTTAAGTAGCTGAGAAGGTTCAGCTGGATAATGAAGTGCAAAATAAAGGCTATGTATTGCTTCCTTCAAAACACTCCCATCATTTTCGGTCTCTCTGCTCTCTCTTTTAAAAAACAGTTCCTCTGAAACTTTAATATATGAGTACTCAAAGTGATGATTATTCTATGAGATGATAATAGTGACATATGGACTTTGGGATTAAAAGGTTGAAATAATTTCTTCCTGGGAAGAAATGAGTTTGCTTCTGACTAAAGCAAGGTACAAATATTGTTATGTTCAATCCAGGAGATAATTAAGGAGAAAAAGTCTTGGAGGGTATCAAGGATTATTTTTTAAGGCTAAGAATCTGGGTCAATGTCTTAATAAATGGCCTCCTAGAACAAGCCTATTTGCTAATGATTAGATCAATTAGTACTAATTACTGAATTGAGAAAACATAGCCTTCTGCTGTTGTACATTTTGTGCCTCCTTGTACTGAGAGCCTGTGAGACTATTAAGGCATTCCCAGTTGCTCAAGTGAGGTCTTAGTCAATGCTCTAGTTTGACAAGTATGTTCTAGTGTTAAATTAATTCATTATTGCCCCTACCTCACAAATAAAACCTCAAATGCCATTGTCACACCCACATCCTACAGCCCACCCTGAGTGATAAACCTCAGCCACAACATCATAGACTGTTTGCCTGCTTATCTTCTAATAACAGGTTATGGCTTATGCTGGCTCTGACCTACAAAGCACTATATGGATTAGGTCCAGACTGTCTGAAAGTCCTGTTGTTTAGGACTTTTCTGCTGCATATTCAGTTCTTGAATTATGAGCAAACATGTGGGTAAATTGAAATGATTCAATAGGTCTGCTTAGTTGATATTATCAACAGGATTTCATCTCTCTTGATCACTTTGCTTAAGAATGGTAAAGTCAAGACCAGCCTATAGTTGTTCATGTCCAGGGGGTTCGGGGAAGGTTTTTTCATAAGCGGCTAAACTGCCACCTCCTTTAAACAAGATGGAACGTAATCTTCCCTTAGGGATGCATTGATGATGTCCTTAAGAAACGCCATCAAGGCATCCCCCCGCCCCCGGGATGGCCAGCCATGAAGGGCAAGGATCCAGAGGGCAAGTTGTCTTCCTCACCCTACCAAGTAGCTTCTCCACGTCCTCAGTACTCACAGATTGAAACTGATCCAGTAAGTTTACATCAACAGAATTGCTGGACACCTCGTCATTTGTTTCTGTCAAAATACTGGCTTCTAAGTTGGCTCTTATCCGAGAGATTTTATCTGCAAAGAAGTTGTTAAATGCATCACAGCAGGCCATTGTCGGGTTAAGCAATGGGTTCTGCGCAGGTGTAACCTGCGTCAGCTCCTTTACCACCCTAAACAGCTCTGCTGGACGAGACTCTGTAGACGCAATACGTGCAGAAGAGAAAGATTTCTGCGCTGCACGTATTGCCTCTTAATAGGCCCAAAGAAAGTTCCTATGACGAGTCTTGTCGGATATGAGTCGAGTTTTTCGCCAGATGTGCTCTAGTCATTGTCCAACCCGCTTCATTTTTCTAAGCTCAGATGTGTACCATGGCCTACAATTTGAAGTGGGTTGGAAAGGACGCTTGGGAGCAATCGTGTCGATAGCCTTGGTAAGATTGGTTTTCCAGGTATTAACCAAAGCTTCAACAGAATCACTGGCATTACCAACCATTAAACCCTCCAAGGCTTTCTGGAATCCTATTGGTTCCATTAGGCTTTGAAGGTGGATCATTCTAATAGGTCCACCACCCCCGATGGGGCAGACTGTGGTCCTTAGTTCAGTCTTGATCAGGAAATGATCCATCCATGACAATGTGGTGGTCTTAATAACCTCCACCCACGGATATTCCTGTTCCGTACTAAAGACCGCATCGAGTGTATGACCTGCACGATATGTGGGCCCGGCAATCAATTGGGATAGACCCATGTTTGTCATGGTTACCATGAACTCCTGAGCTGTACCAGTTAGATTTTCCAAACTGGTCTCGAGAGGAATGTCAATATTCCAGGTATTAACCAAAGCCTCGACAGAATCACCGGCATTGCCAACCATCAATAATAATAATAATAATAATAAATTTTATTTATATATCGCCCATTGGTAACCCAATCCAGGCGGTTTACAGCATAAAATAACATACAGCGTAAAACAGACATTTCCCCTCCCCCCCTTAAAACATTATTAAACTACATTATAATTAAAACCAGTCGACAATTTAAAATACCTGGAACACCAAACCCTCTAAGGCAGGGGTAGGCAACCTTTTTGAGCCAGGGGCTGGGTTGCTATCCCTCAGACAATTGGGGGGCTGAAGCACCAAAAATAGATAAATAAATAAATAAATATAAAAATTAAATTAAAAAAATTTAAAAAAATGCATGCACACTCTCTCAGCCCCAGAAAAGCTATGGCAAAACCCCTGTGGAGATTTTGCCAAGAAAACCCCAAGAACAAGTAATAACAACAATAATCAATATCATCATGGCGGGCAGCGGTGGCGGCAGCAGGACCGGCCTGGGGCCAGTCTAAAGGTCTCAGGGGGCTGCATCTGGCCCCCCGGGCCTTAGTTTGCCTACCCCTGCTCTAAGGCTTTCTGTAATCCAATTGGTTCCATTAGTCTTTGAGGGCGGACCATTCTAATAGGTCCACCACCCCCGGTGGAGTGGATAGTGGTTCTTAGTTCAACCTTGACCAGGAAATGATTCGTCCATGACAAGGCGGTGGTTTTTTACCCTCCACCCATGGATATTCCTGTTCCATACGGAAGACTGCATCAAAGAAATGACCCACACAATAAATGGGCCCGACGACCAATTGGGATAGGCCCATGTTTGTCTTGGATTCCATGAACTCCTGAACTGCACCTGTTAGTTTGGCAAACTGGTCTTCAGTGGGACATTGAAGTCACCCAAAATTAAGAGTCTGGGCGACTCGAACAGCAACCTGGAGATCAGCTGTGTCAGCTTGGTCAGGGAGTCTGCTAGACAACAGGGTGGTCAATATACTAGCATTATCTCCAAACTATCCTTGGTCCTCAGGCTCAGGTACATACACTTGCAGTGGATTGTGTTCCAGACAGGTATCCTGGTCAAGATTAAGTTGTTCTTGTGAACCAGGGCCAAGCCACCCCCTGCCCACTTCCCCTTACCTGCTCACTAACAGAATACCCAGCTGGGAGGGCCTGCGACCAGGTAACAGCACTATCCTCTCCCAGCCAGGTTTCTGTAAAGCAAGCCAGGTCGGCATCCTCATCTTGGGGAAGATCGTATATAATATGAGTCTTACTTTTAACCGACCTGGTATTGCAGAGGGGCAAGGTAAAGTTCTGTGGAATGGTTGGTATGCTCTTCAACCCAGTCCAAAGAGCAGAGTGAACTGAAAGCAGTATGGCTTAAAAGCAGCGATCCCTCTTTCTTTTGTAACATCTGTTCACTCTGTATCCACCATACCTCCCCTTTCCCTGCACAACCCCAATTTCCACTCCCAAATTGTTCCCGGCCTCAAATAGCCCAGGAGTCAAAGAAAGCAAACCACCCTCCCCACCAAGTTGTTGCTGCGGGTGCTCCAGCTAGTATGAAGACAGGGTAGATTAAACAGAAAATGCAGGACCTTAAGTTTTTAATTATTATTATTAGTATTACAAATACAAAAAGAAAAGAAAAAAAAAGAAAAAAAAGATAAGAAAAAATTGGTATAACTTTACATTTCATAGTACTCTTTACAAAACAAACAGAGAAGCATTTAGAAACAGATATCATCTTTTCTCTTATCTTTAGTTTTGAAAAAATCTAAGTATTGCTTCCTTATATCGCATCTATATGTTTTTAATATTATTCATATAGTTTTTCACTTCTTATATTGTGCTATTTATCTGTTGACTCAAACATTTATTATGTTCCTAAAATAAAACTTTATAGATAACATATATTGACCAAGTACCTATTATAGTCCCCAAATTTTGTCACAATATATATATATAGAGAGAGGCTTTCATTTCTCATTTCCTTCATTTATTAGTTTCCCCTCAGATATGTCAAATAATTTGTCCATATTTGATATATCTATCATTTTAATTAACCAACTGTTTAGAGTAGGTATTTCTTCTGTTTTCCATTTGCTAGCAAACAGAATTCTAGCTGCGGTTACCATATATAGCATTATCTTCCATATTCTTTTTCTTTCTATTACATTTATGTCCTGTATCATATATAACAGATATAACTCCTGCGTTCATTCAAAAGAGTATATACTTTTTGTTTGGAGTATATACTTTTACCCATATTATGAATTTATCTCCAAAATTCAATTTTTCCAATATCAAAAACATAGTATCCCAATTCATGGAATCAAATACTTTTTCCACATCCAGGAGTAGCATTGCAAGGTTTTTTTATTGTTGTTTTGTTCATAGTATTCAATAACATCAATGACTATTCTTATATTTTGTCTAATTTGTCTCTACGGTAAAAAGCCGGCCTAGTCTTCATGTATTCTATTCTTTAGTATTTCTTTTAACGTAGACGCCAAAATAGATGTGTATATCTTGTAATCGGTATTCATCAAAGATATTGGTCTATAGTTTTCTGTCTACATATTATCTTTCCCTTCCTTTGGGATTAACACGATATCTGCATACTTCCATGAGTCTGGGATTCCATTTGTTAAGATATCATTAAAAATAGCTTTTAACAATGTTCCCAACTTTGCATAGTACTTGGGCATAAATCCGTCTGGTCCTGGTGATTTTTTCAATTTAAGATTTTTTATAGCTTTTTCAATTTCTTCTGATGTTATGTCTCCATTTAACTTATCTCTATCATTTATATTTAACTCTAAGTATTTAGTATTATCAAGGAAGATTCTAAGATTTTGTTACCTTTAGGTCTGTCCATATCCTTCTTGTATAATTTTGAAAAGTAACTGAGAAATATAAATTGAATTTCTTCTTGTGTTGTGGCATGACCTTCTGTATCTGTCATTTGGCTAACTGTTTTCAATTCTATTCCCTTTTTAAATCTTATTTACCCACCATTCTCCAGGTTTGTTTGCTGAATCAAAGATATTTTGTTTTACTTCTTTATCTTTTTGTAAGATTTCACGATTTAGAATATCCTCCAATTTCATCTGTAAGTATTTAATTCAATTTGTTATATTAGTTGAAACTGGATCTTTCACCAGATCTCTTCAGCTTCTTTTATTTCAGCTTTAAGTTTTCTAATTTCTTTGTCTTGTATATTTTTTAATTCTTCAGATTTTTTAAGGAAAAGCCTCCTTATCACTGCTTTATGTGCATCCCAAATTCTTTGTGTTTGGGGTTGTTCCAAATTATTTTCTTTGAAATAGTTTTTAATGCTTTCTCTCAGTTCTTCCAGAAATGGTTCATCACAAAATAAGTCTGCTCTAAGACTCCAGTTAAATTGTCTATGCCCTACTTCCAATTCCAAAGAAATATGATTGCAATCTGAGTCAGTTCTTGCTAACATGGACATCCTTTTAATTTTTGAGAATAAGGATGAGGAGATCAAAAACATATCTATTCTCAAAAAAGAGTTATATTGAGTCGAATGGAATGTAAACCCATCATCTTTAGGGTATAAGGTGGACCATGCATCATATAAGTTGTAATAGTGTTTCAATTTTAAAAAAGAATTTGGTAGTTTACCATGATTTTTCATCCACTTATCTTTAACAAATCTATCTGATTCTGGGTTTATTACTCCATTCCAATCTGGAAATGGAGATTGATAAAATGTTTAGAATAAACTCTGAGTCTGCAAAAGAAAAAAGCCTACCCCGTGATGTTGTTATCCACTTCACCAGAACTAGGATTAGAGATGATATTCTACAAAGAAGCTACAAAAATATCCAACAGGTAGATGGACATTCTATAAATATTTTTAAAGACATACCCATGGCTCTGTTAAAGAGGAGACAAGATTATAGGCAGCTGACTTACATGTTAGCTAATCATAATATCAGATACTCCTGGGACAGGATAGAAGGCATCATTTTCATATACAAACAGAAAAGAGTTAGAATAAATACTAGAGCCAAGGTGGAAGAATTTCTAAAAAGAATTAAGAAAGATAAAGGTAAAAATCAGGAAAGAAATAGCACAAATAATAATATGGACAATCAAATACTTAATGACAAACATGATTCAAATAAGGAACAAGAGGAAACAGAAGTAGAGGAACCAGAAGTAGAGGATCTTGTACTAGAAGAAGAGAGTTAAGCATGGAAATAGGACTCTGGAAGTTATTTCATTTCTTGATCTATCTTAATTGTTAATTTGATGTAATTGTGTGATAAAAGGTATATGGAAAAGATAATTAACTTATGTTCATGGAATATTAAATGGATTAACTCCATATATAAGAGAAAAAAGATCTTCCACTATCTGGAAAAGAAACACTATGATATACTTTGCTTACAAGAAATTAATATAAAAAAGATGACTCACATTATATAAGAAATATCAAATTTGGGCAACTCTTCTACTCCCTACTTAAGAAGGGGAAATCAGGGGTGGCGCTATATATAAGAAAAAAGTCTTTTTTTTTCCAATGGGCACATGCTCCTGCTTGTGCCACTGCTTGCACGCACAACCATTAAAAAGCCGGGGCTTGCTGTCCACAGAAGCTCAAACCGTGGATGGCAAGCCTGTGCTTGGTGCAGGTGCATTGTATTTCCTACTAATGTGTTTTAAAATAATTTGGTACAGTTTTGAATTAGTGGTATTTTAACATGATAGTTTAATTGTATTTTTTTAAAAAAAAAAGCTTTTACTTTGGGAGTGTGTTTTAGCCTTGTGTGAGCCACTTTGAGTCCCATATTAGAAGAAAAAAACAGGACAATAAATAGATAAATAAATAAAATGCCTGTTCACCTTCTAAACTGGGCAATGCCTGTTCACCTTCTAAACTGGGCAAAGAGCTCAGCTTCTACATCAAAGAATAAACAGTCACAAATATAGATCAGAAATAGTAATATTAAGAAAACAGTGGGAGAATATCTTAGCCTGCCAGACTATTCTGTTCCAACTGGGGATATAAATCTTGACAACTCTTACACAACAAACAAGAAACCTGAACCATTTTATTCCTTGATGCCAGATACTGTGAGAGGGCAGTCTCTCATTTGATTGGTATAGGAAAACATTATTTTTGTGAATAATGTTTATGCATTTGTGTGAAACTTGAAAATTAGACAGTTTTGTACTTGTAAAAGGAATTGTATTGGGAGAGTTTTGTCTTTGTACTCAACCAGCCTGCCTCTGTAGCACAGCTTGGAACATTAGAGTTGAAATTTAACTTGAATGTTAAAAATTAAAAATTGGAAAATTAACTCACTAGTATGCTGTTAATTGCCATCAAGGCCTTGACTTATGGCAATCCTCTGAATGAAAGGACCCCCCCCCCCCGACACACTATCATCAATATATAATTCAGGTCCTGCAAACTCTGGGGTATGGATTCCTTGATTGAGTCTATCCACTTGTAATATGGTCTTCCTCTTTTCCTACTGCCTCCCATTTTACCAAGCATTACCATATTTTGTAGGGAGCCATGTTGTCTCATAATATGACCAAAGTAAGATAGCCTCACTTTTATCATTCTGATTTGCTCTTTCATTATTAACTGCTCTTGAGTTTATCTCAAAGCATGGTGACTCAATGGATGAGACATCTCCAAGTCCCTCTGTCCTCCACTGCTCTGCTTAATTCCTGCAACCCCATACCCATAAACTCCTTAATAGAATCTATCCATCTGACATGTGGCCTTCCTCTTTTCCTACTTCCCTCCAGTTTCCCCAGCATTATTGTCTTTTCCAAAGTGTCCTCCCTTCTCATGATATGTCCAAAGTACGACAGCCTCAGTTTGGTCTTAGCTTCCAGGGAGGTTTTTTTGGCTTGATCTTCTCTAGGACACATTTGTTTGTCCTTTTGACTGTCCACAGGATCCTTAACACTCTTCTCCAGTAACACATCTCAAATGAATTGATTCCCCCCCCCCCTAATCTTTCTTAACTGTCCAGCTCTCACATCCATACATGGAAAAAGGGAATATGATGGCTTGTACGATTCTAACTTTTGTGTTGAGTTGTGTATCTTTGCATTTTAGAATCTTTTCTAGTTCTTTCATAGCCATCCTCCCCATTCTTAATCTTCTTCTGATTTCCTGACTGCAGTCCCCATTTCGATCAATGTTTGATCTCAGGTATGGGAATTCTTTTACTATTTCTATTTCTTCATTGTCTAGGTTGAACTTGTGAAGGTCTTTGGTGGTCATTACTTTTGTTTTCTTTATGTTCCCCATGAAGCCTTCCTTTACACTTTCTTCTTTGATCTTCCATAGTAGGTGTTGCAGGCCTGTGAGGTTTTCTGCGAGTACTATGGTGTCATTTGCAATTATCTCTGATGAGAAATGTTTTGATAAATGGCAGAGAGAATTAACTAAGTTTCAATGGGAAGGAAAGATGGCTAGATGAGCTGGATGATCTTATTGGAGGAGAAAGAAAGAGGAGGATGTGCCTTACCCAACCCTAGATTATATAACCAAGCTTGTTGTATGAATTGTATTGAAGAGTGGATAAACTTGCCTAATGAAATAGTACTACATTTAGAAGGCGACATCAGGTATAGATGGCATGCCTTCATGTGGTATGACAAACTGAAAGACAACAGAGATTTTGACCACCATATTATTAGGAGAGCCCTATTGGATACTTGGCTAAAACTCAAAAATAAATTCTATAGATTCTTACCAATGTGGGTTTCATTATAGGAAGCTTTTCTGAATAGAAGCAAAAATAAGGAAGACCTATGGATTACATACAAATATATATTAATGAAAGAAAAAAGACAAGAAATATATAATAAAATCAATAGAACAATTGAAAAAAAAGACAAAATAAACATTAATTGGTTTCTGTACATGCAATCAAGGGCTGATGCAAACTGGCACTATAGACCAGCCTGGGGTGGAGCTGGGGCAGGGCAACTACATGCTGGCCGCCTTGACTCCGCCCCAACTCTGCCCCGATGCCACGCACCCATCTACACAGCACAAGGTGTCAGTGTGCCCTGTTGGTGTAGCGTGCACACACGCAGTGCTAAAGGCACAAAAGGGCCACGGTGCCGGCTCTAAGAGTGGCCTTTTGCCACTCCCAAAAGGAGGCTCTAAGAGTGGCCTTTTGCCACTCCCAAAAGGAGTGGCATTTTGCCACTCTTTTGGGGGAGGCAAAAAGGAGGATTGGGGCCACAGCATGTGGTTGCTGTGGCCCCAATGTGCCACTCTCAGGGGTGGCCAAGAGCTGCCCCAAATGGACCATCTGCATCAGCCCTAACAGAGGGATTCAAATTGGATAAGAAGAACAGAGGATTTACAGAGAAGAAAAATGATATAGACAAGTTAATGACACATATCTAAATACTATAAAACCCTCAAAGAAAGAGACTTGGAACAAGAAACAATTAAACATGTAATGGTAAGATGGGCACAGGACATTGGAAAAAATATTCAGTTAAAGAACTGGGAAATGACCTGGGAAAAAACAAATAGATTTACTTTATGTCAAAACTATAAAAAGAACTTTATAAAGATGGTGTACCAATGGTACTTGTCCCAAACTAAACTAAAGATTAGGTATAAAATGGGAAAAACCAATTGTTGGAAATGTTAGGAACCAAAGGAATTTTTTTCCACATCTGGTGGAAATGTAAAGAAGCTGGAAAATACTGGGGAAAAATTTATAATACGATGACAAAGATATTACAAGTTAAAATACCATTTACGTTCAATTCTGTTTTCACTCTGCAACATCTCTTTTTTTCCTCATCCCCACCAACACATAAATGTCATTCATATTTCAAATGCTTTATATGTAAAGACTCATAAAGAGTGATTTATTTCAGTTAGAGTGCACTGATCTATCACAAGTACAGGGATATGTGAATAACTATAAAGATTGGTCAGTGAATTAAGAGCAGGGAATTCTGAATGTGAAATTTCTGAGCATATGCAGAATAATGTTCTGAACAACTGAAGATTGCTGCATTTTTGCCTCCCTGTCCTCAATCAAGAAGAATGCTCTACAAAGATTAGTGGTACAGGCTTTGCTAGCAGGAGCCAGGGCCTCAAAATATAATCTGTGCCATCAAGTATAATCATAGAATCATAGAATCATAGAGTTGGAAGAGACCACAAGGGTCATCCAGTCCAACCCCCTGCTATGCAGGGACTCCCAATCAAAGCATCCCTGACAGATGGCCATCCAGCCTCTGCTTAAAGACCTCCAAGGAAGGAGACTCCACTACTCTCCGAGGGAGTGTGTTCCACTGTCGAACCGCCCTCACTGTCAGGAAGTTCCTCCTAATGTTGAGGTGGAATCTCTTTTCTTGCAGCTTGCATCCATTGTTTTGGGTCCTAGCCTCTGGAGCAGCAGCAAACAAGCTTGTTCCCTCCTCGATATGACATCCATTCAAATATTTAAACAGGGCTATCATATCACCTCTCAGCCTTCTCTTCTCCAGGCTAAACATCCCCAGCTCCCTAAGTCGTTCCTCATAGGGCTTGGTTTCCAGACCCTTCACCATTTTAGTTGCCCTCCTTTGGACACGCTCCAGTTTCTCCACATCTTTTTTGAATTGTGGTGCCCAGAACTGGACACAGTATTCCAGGTGAGGCCTGACCAAAGCAGAATAGAGTGGCACTATTACTTCTCTTGATCTAGACGCTATACTTCTACTGATGCAGCCTAAAATTGCATTGGCCTTTTTAGCTGCTGCATCGCACTGTTGACTCATGTTCAACCTGTGGTCCACCTGGATTCCTAGATCCCTTTCACACGTAGTCTCATTCAGCCAGGTGTGAATGATCAGGTATTTAATAAGCCCACTTATTATATGATAATATGAGCTCATATTATCCAAAGTGTATAATTAAGTGGAGATAAGAAAATGTGGAGAAAATAAAAAGCAGAATAGGAAAGGGTAGGAGCCAAGAGAGAGAGAGAGAAAATAGTAAGGGGTTCATTGTGGCTCACTCCAAATAATAACATATATTATACAATAATATGCAATAGAAAACAATCTGCAGTATAATCAGTTGGGGAAATTTACTGAAGCCTATGCACCCTTACCTCCCAGAAAGACTCCTAATAACAACTACAACAAGAACAAGAACAACAACAACAACAATTTCTTCCTTTCATTCCATGCAGACCTAAGGGATCACCTGCCTTTTGGCCTAAAGGACCTGTCTGAAAAGTGCAAATATATTGCATGTGTGTGTATTAAATCACAATATACAATAGAAACCAAACCAGATTATAAACAATAGAAGACAAGTTGCAAAACAGTCATATAGCACCTTCACATCCCAGAAAGACTCCAAGCAATGTCCTTCCAAACAGGTTGATATAGGGGAATCCCAAAAGGCCCCTGGTTAGTTGAGAGCCTTGGTCTCTTACTGAGCAAACAAATAATTCCTCCTCCCATTTCAAGACTGTGAACAGAGGTCCAGCTGGCCAATCAGGAGGCAGCTGAGAGCCAGCCAATGAGAGTTCAGCTGGGAGTAGTATAAAAGCCCAGGCTGACAGAGAGAAGAAGAAGATTTGGGTTAGAGGGTGTGTTGGGAAAGTTAAGCCAGTGAGAGGGCTGTGTTTAAAGTGTTCCTGAGGGAATGGAATTTTAGGGAGATAGAGTTCAGAAAGGGTAAACTCTGAACACATACAGAGCTCTGGAAGAGAGAGAGTTAATGTGGTGTTCTCTCCAGTTAGATATTATTAGCCAGAGGGGGTGAGGTACTGTGATTGAATTTGTAACATATAAGTGTGTAACTAAGGGGGGAAGCAAACGACTGCTTCTGGGACGCCGCCGGATGGAGCGCCGGCAGAGTGGAGCCTCTGCACCACGGCGCTCCTGCGGCATCCCTAAAAGGAGCTCCAAATTGGCGCTCCTTTTAGATGTCAGGGAAAGTGCACCCTAAAAGCGGCAGGCGCACTTTCCCTGACTTTTCCGCCGCAGCGTATGCGGTCGCTGCGGTGTGAGGTCATCCCTGGAGCGCTGCCCGTGCGGAGGGCTGGCGACTCCGAGTGTGACCTCAGGAAGAGGAAGGGGCGCCGCTCGTGCGGCTGCCCCTCCTCTTCCGGGCCTCGAAGATTACTCTATTAGTCGTCTGCCGAGACCCAAAGAAAGATTATAATAGCAAGTCCTGAAATAAGTTACCTTTATTGCATGTTGATCTAAAGTAAACTTTTCTTTTCTTTTTATTCCAACATCACCTGGCCTCTGTTTTAGTCACAAAACACGCTACCAGTTTTTTCTTATTCTGGAGGTGGGACTACACTAAAAAGGCAGTGTGAGTCCCTGACACTTTATTAGGTGGTAGAAGTAGGGATGACAAGTTCCCAAAGTACAGCTAGCTAGAATTAAAGTGGAAAAGTAGGAAGGTGGCAGTAGTGTGTGCCACACTGATATAGGTGAATCCCAAAAGGCCCTTGGTTAGTTGAGAGCCTTGGTCTCTTACTAAGTAAACAAGTTATTCCCCCTCCCATTCCAAGACTCACTCACTCCCCATTTCTTTCCCATGCTTTTTTCTTCTTTCCCTCCAATTTAGATGTTTTATCTGACCTGTGTTCCAAAAAGGTACACTCTCTCTTATCCTACCCTTCTGAATTTTTATCAAAATATAAACAATTGTGTGTGTGTGTATGTGTGTGTGTGTGTGTCTGCCTTCACTTGTCAAATTATGGTGACCCCATGAATTTCATATGGTTTTCTTTGGCTAGAAAGATTTGGAGTGGCTTTGACAGTTTCTTCCTCTGAAATATAGTCTACACCTGTTGTTGTTGTTGTTTGCCTTTTACATTGTTACATTGACTTGTGATGACCCTAAGGCAAACCTGTCATGGGGTTTTCTTGATAAGTTTTCTTGGCAAGGTTTATTATTGCCATCCTTTTAGTTTGAGAGAATATGACTTGCCCATGGTCATCCAGTAGGTTTACATGGCTGAGCCAGGATTCATACCCTGGTCTCTAGAGCCCTAGTTCAACCCTTAAATCACTACGCCACATTGGCTGTCACCAACAGCACCTACAGCAGCCTCTCTCTCTCTCTCTCTCTCTATATATATATATATATATATATACTCTATATATTGTATATGTAAGTATATACAATATGCTATATATTCCTCTAGGCTATCTTCACTGAGAACAGAAATAACCTCTGAGACAAAATATAGGCCTGTGACTCTAAGGACTGTCACTTTTCTTCTCTTGTATATTTTTTAATATCTTTGCCTGGTGAAGAACCCAGTTAAGCTATGAAAGCTTGCATGATATATTTTCTACTATATGTAGCATTCTTCTTTAGAAGAATTGGAGGACAAAATGGCTCCAGATGGAGAAAAAATATGTTTAAAGCAAGCAACCAAGCAAAGGTGCAGGTTTGTTTTTTGCAAAGCCTACATCATGCAACTGTCAAAGATATGATTCCCTTGTACTTTCACAGAGTCAGAATTTTGTAATCGCATTCAGAAATAATTAGAAATTCACCAGAATATACAGAAGATGCTTACAAAAAGTGATCACACTAGGTAAGTGTACATAACAAGCTGTGTACTAATATGAATATTACAATAATTATTGTACTATTACAATAATACAAAAATGTGTATGAACTTTTGTGCAGATTTTCTTTCAACAACATTTGCCACATTCACAAACGGATGCAAATGGGGACCAAAACAAACCTGCAGTCAAGGAAATGAGAAATTCAGCCTAACCAAAATTTAGAGATTCATGCAAACCTTAGTCATGCCATAGATTTTTGCAGTTCAATACTGGGAATACATGAAATAAAATTTCACGTGTTTCCAAGCACAATTTAAAGTGCTGGTGATGACCTATAAAACCCTATACGGCTCAGTTCCAGGCTATTTGGCAGACCATATCTCCCTCTATGAGCCAGCCAAGACTCTGAGATCTTCAGGGGAGGCCCTTCTCTCCATCCCACCACCATCACTAGCATGGTTTGTGGGGACAGAAGAGAGGCCCTTTTCCGTGGCTGTCCCTAGACTCTGGCCTTCCATTGACAGGTAAAAATCTTACTTTTCAGACAGGCATTCAAAACAGAAAATTTTTAAAGAACGGCATGGGGTGCTATATTGTTTCAATGTATTTTAAGCATTTTTATCTTTTTAAATTATTTGATATTTTAGTATGGAACCTATTTTAATTATTGTAGTAATTTAATTCTGTTTCAATGTACTATTTTTGTATGTTTTTAATTGTATTGTTTTTTAATGTTGTAAGCTGTCCTGAGTACCAGTCCTGGGAGAAGGGTGGGATGATGATGATGATAATGATAATGATAAAAGATAATGGGGTCCAAGAGGAGAACATTTTCTAGCTTCCATTCTTATGGCATTACATTTTAAAAAGCGAGCATAAATTTAAAGATTCACCCGATCCTTAGTTATGCCATAGATTTTTGCAGTTTAGTACTGGGAATGCATGGAATAAATTTTTTATAAAAGATTGTTGGTTCTAAGAGGAAAACATTTCCTAGCTCCCATTCTTATGGTATTACTTTTTGAAAAGGTAGCATAGAGACATAGGGACTGTGCTTCTCCTGGCCTTGAATTGTCCTATAGGGACAATGCAAGCCACTATCCCTGGGCCAGAATTGCCCCATCTGGATGTTGATCAGGTAGTTCTCAACCAATCCCAGTCCAAAGAGGTCCTAGTATGAGTCAAACTCTGTGGTGACAGCTGGCACACTGCATGGCTCCATGCACCTTGTACCTACCTTTACCATCACATCTTCTCAGAAAATCCCCATCATGGCCTTTGATGTCAAAGGGGGGGGCACCTGGCCATGTGGGTATAGTCAGCTGCCCTGTTTCCACCCTTATGGGCCACAATTGAGTCTTCTGTGAAGACGCAAAGGTGGAGGCAAGTAGGGGTGCATGCTGGTTGTGGGTCCATGGTGCATTGGCAGGCGGGTGGGTAAACATTTGCCTATCTCCATGCTAGTCAAGGCACTTACATGGATCAAAACCCAGGGCAGAATAGCACAGGCTCAGCCCATGCTATCCTGTTCATCTGCTTTGGCTCACAGTTTCTTTACCTTTGCAATTCAATCCATATCCCTATGAAACTAGGATATAGTGGGATGCACAAGTGTCCCTTGCTTCTTACACCCATTATCTAAAAAAGATTGAAGACCTTTATCAATCCACAGATGATTTTGAAAAACCTAAACTGAGATTTGAAAAGTGAACTGCCACTTTTTTTTGTTATCAAACTAATAGGGCCGTTTTCAAAAACTACCTGGATGTTTTACCTAGAGTTATTTTCCTGACTTTGTTACATCTCAGAGAAAAAACACCAGTGTCTCAAATAATAGTCTAGTGAGAATTCCAAAAAGACCAGCTATTGCAACCTTGTGCAAACTTCATTTCTCTCCCTTTTCCCAATTTCTTTCACATCAGTATTGGTTAAACAACTCAAACATCATTAGTGACAGTGACACATATATTGCCTACAGTTAAGCTGTTTATATCCATCACTGCATCTGAATTTTAATAAAGTTGGCTTTATGATTAACTATTTCTAAATTGACACATTCTCATTTAATAAACCCTTTTCCTTTCATTTAGTCAGAAGCCCATCTGCTTTATTTTCCAGGTATATTACTTAAGATTCAGAAATGTTTCCAGATGAATGAAGGTCAGATTTAGAAAATAACGTCCGGTGCTATGCTTAAGACAAGAAATCAACCTGAAACCTAACCCTTCCTGAATTCAGGACTGTGAAGGAATACAGTGTATAGACAGCATGAACTGAGAAACAAATCCTAGTTTATGGGATTTACCATAGACAAATCACAAGTAATAAGACATACCTTTTGTGTCTGGGTAACTGAGAAAGAAAAGTATCCACTTTCATCAAAATTTGATGTGGGCATACAGAAACAATAAAGTGTGAGTGAGGAAGTGAAAAAAACAGAGTAACATTTTAAAACAAAGTTGCATGCAATGCTTTCAGAGAAGTAGGGCTGGTATCAGATTTTTTTTTTCTACCTGAAGCAGAGGATGTGATGGCACTCTTGTTCCACAGGGAGAAACTTTAAAAATTCAAATAAAATAAAATAAATTGCTGTTGAATTTGACTTCAGTACCAGTAGAGATCCAGTATTTTGTATAGCACCTGAAGGCATCAAGCAGTGCAGGGCAATTGAACAGCATGCTGTTCTGCCATTACACATTTTCTTACCCCGATGCCTATGGGGATTATCACACATGGCTTTTAAACCACAATTATATAAAATAGCACCTTTGGCAATACTTATCACACAATGTTATCTCTGACCCATAGCTGCTGTGTCATCCAAGCACAGTTATGGCATCCCTTTTCATTCATAGGGTAAACCCATCAATAAGTTCCCAAACATTCTGCAATCCCATTAGTCCTCATGTGCAAAACGTTGCTGGTGTGGCAGTTGTGATATTGGCAATCATGTATTTCATTTTCACCTCCTCTTCCCCTCTTCCCCACTCCGCCTTGCTACTCCCAAGCAACCAAATTTCCTGTTTTTTGTTATTTTTTTTTCTTTTAAAAATTTAAATTGCATTAATATAACTCTGGAATTGTGTTAAAAGAAAAATAAATAAATAAACCTGAGACACACACAGGGTGCAGTTTGGGGCAGGGGAAAAGGTTTAAGGGGGAGTTTGGAAGAGAGCACGAAGCAGCCCCAGTTGCATGATTACTAACAAACTGATATGTTTCAATTTCCTTTAACTAGCACAATTGCTGTGAGAAAGGGGCTTATGTGATCATGTCATAGAGCAGCTGCCTTAGTTTGCCTCAAGGCAGGGCTGGCCTTGCAAAGACCATAATCTTTCTATTTGTCTCTGAATGAAAGTTTCTTTGACTCTCTGAGATAAAGTGTAAGTAGATCTTGTCCAAGCAGACATTTTAAACAAGGACTCTCTTGCAACCTCCTAGCCATATCTTATCAGCTTGCCATTCCTTTGTGTGTATGTGTGTGTATAACATTAAAATAGCTACAGTCCATTAACTAATTATTAAATGTGATGAAAAAGATAATAATAAATTAGCTTTTTATTTATAAATTATCTCAACAATGTCAAAATCTTATGGAATAACCTTACCATTTCATATTATATAGGATTGTAGGACATGGATACCATTTCTCACCTCTCCACACACAAAGTGAAGGCACAAGACATAATTGGAATATGAGTGTCACATCAATACTGATACAAATGATGTACAACAAGTAACAAGGTGCTCAAATTCTTTAATCGAGTGTGTACATCTTTTAACCTGACACAGACTTCTCTATCTTTAACCTGACACAGACTTCTCTAGTTTTTGGACAGGACAGGGGAAGGAGGAGGAGGAGGCTCTCCAGGCCAGTTACTAAAAGAGAGGAGAAAGAGGCTTTCTAGGTATTTTCTGCCAGGAAAGGAGAAAGAAAAGAAAGCTTTCCAGGCCAGTTCCTGCTAGGAAAGGGGAAGAAAGCAGTTTCCAGGCAGCCATCTTGAGAGGGTAAGTTTTTAAATTCTTAAAAAAAAAAAAAAACCTCTTGGGGAGAGTGTGACTGTGACTCAGCGGGTGGGGCTTTGTTGAGTGGCATTTGCAAGTCAATAGGGGGTGGGCTAGGCAGTTAGCTCTATACAACTGCTGCCAGAGGTCAGTTTCAGGTCAGTTTCGGCCAGGACAGGGGAAGGAGGAGGAGGAGGCTCTCCAGGCCAGTTACTAAAAGAGAGGAGAAAGAGGCTTTCTAGGTATTTTCTGCCAGGAAAGGAGAAAGAAAAGAAAGCTTTCCAGGCCAGTTCCTGCTGGGAAAGGGGAAGAAAGCAGTTTCCAGGCAGCCATCTTGAGAGGGTAAGTTTTTAAATTCTTTTTTTTTAAAAAAAACTCTTGGGGAGAGTGTGACTGTGACTCAGCGGGTGGGGCTTTGTTGAGTGGCATTTGCAAGTCAATAGGGGGTGGGCTAGGCAGTTAGCTCTATACAACTGCTGCCAGAGGTCAGTTTCAGGTCAGTTTCGGCCAGGACAGGGGAAGGAGGAGGAGGAGGCTCTCCAGGCCAGATACTAAAAGAGAGGAGAAAGAGGCTTTCTAGGTATTTTCTGCCAGGAAAGGAGAAAGAAAAGAAAGCTTTCCAGGCCAGTTCCTGCTAGGAAAGGGGAAGAAAGCAGTTTCCAGGCAGCCATCTTGAGAGGGTAAGTTTTTAAATTCTTTTTTTTTTAAAAAAAAAAGACTCAGCGGGTGGGGCTTTGTTGAGTGGCATTTGCAAGTCAACAGGGGGTGGGCACAGGAGGTAGAAAGCTGGAGGAAGGTGACACTCAGAAGTAAGGAGACCAAGGATCGTTCTGGGAGCTTGTGGCTACAGAATCGATTTCAAGCTCTTACTCTTAGCAAGGAGGACGAAGAAGAGCAGCAAGGACAGATTTCAGAGACAGAGCAGGGGACCCTGGGAGTTCCACCACAGGGAACAGTCGCTGCTAGGCCTCGGAGGAGGCATGTGGTCGTGGTGGGGGACTCCTTGCTGAGGGGGACAGAAGCAGTAATTTGTGGGCCTGACAAGATGTCTCGGGAAGTGTGTTGTCTCCCTGGGGCAAAGATCTGAGATGTGACAGAGAGGCTGACAAGACTGGTCAGGCCTACTGACCAATACTCCTTCCTTGTGGTCCATGTGGGAACGAATGACACAGCAAGACACAGCCTTCAGAATATCAAAAGGGATTGCGAGGCTCTAGGTAAGAAGATGAAAGAAATGGAGGCACAGATTGTCATCTCGTCTCTTCTGCCAGTTCAAGGGCATGGTCCAGGAACAGAGAGGAAGATAGCAGATGTCAACAATTGGCTCCGCAGATGGTGTCATCGAGAACGATTTGGATTCTTGGATCATGGGCTGCGGTTCCATGAGGACGGACTCCTGGCAAGGGATGGGCTGCATCTAACACCAGTTGGAGGAAATGTTTTTGCCAACGGTCTCAAAAATTTGATCAGGAGGGCTTTAAACTGAACTGTGTGGGGAAGGGAGACAACGTCCTGGAAGACAAAAGGACTGGAGAAAATAGTCAAACTGTCATAGAGGAAACAAGACAAACAGTACAGGGACCCAACAGTGGAAGGCAAAAAAACGTGCACAGGCAGCAAGTAAAGGGGACACATGGTCTTAGATGTCTCTACACTAATGCACAGAGCATGGGAAATAAGCAAGATGAACTTGAACTCCTAGCACAACAAAGCAAATATGATATAATAGGCATCACTGAAACCTGGTGGGATGAGTCTCATGACTGGAATGTAGAAATAAAGGGGTATAAGCTTTTCAAGAGAAACAGGACAAACAGGAAAGGAGGAGGAATAGCATTATATGTCAGGGATATTTACACCAGTGAAGAAATCCAGGACATCAATCCTGGAAGCCAAGTGGAGAGCATCTGGATAAAAATTAAAGGGGAGGGAAACAACAGGGATGTTATTGTGGGAGTCTACTACAGACCCCCAACTCAAGCAGAAGAATTGGATGAAGCCTTTCTAGAACAGATGACCACACACTCAGAAAGGAGAAATATAGTAGTGATGGGTGATTTCAACTATCCGGATATTTGCTGGAAGTCAAACTCGGCAAATTCCTCAAGGTCTAGCAAATTCCTCACTTGCCTCGAAGACAATTTCATTGTTCAAAAGGTGGAAGAGGCAACGAGGGAGTCAGCTATTTTGGATCTGATCCTAACTAACAGGGAAGACCTAGTTAATGGGGTGCAAGTGGTTGGATCCTTAGGCAGGAGTGATCATGTCCTCCTCGAGTTTATTATACAGTGGAAAGAAGAAGCCAGGCATAGTCAGACACGCATTCTAGACTTTAGGAAAGCTGATTTTACTAAACTTAGAGAAATACTGGGGGTGATCCCATGGACAGGAATACTAAAAGAGAAGGGAGTTCAAGAAGGATGGGAGTTTCTCAAAAGGGAGATACTGAAGGCACAATTTCAAACCGTGCCAACGAGGAGGAAAAATGGGAGGTGTCTCAAGAAACCAGGATGGATGACTAAGGAACTTGCAACTGAACTATGTTTTAAACGGAACATGTATAAGAAATGGAAAAATGAGGAAATCACCAAAGAGGAATTCAAACAAATAGCTAGCACGTGTAGGGCTAAAGTCAGAAAAGCTAAAGCGCAGAATGAAATCAGGCTTGCTAGAGAGGTTAAGAACAATAAAAAGGGCTTTTGGGGGTATGTCAGCAGCAAAAGGAAAAAGAAGGAAATGGTAGGGCCACTGTGTGGAGAAGATGGCAAAAAGTTAACAGGAGACAGAGAAAAGGCAGAACTACTCAACACCTTCTTTGCTTCAGTCTTCTCAGAAAAGGCAAAGGGTGCTCAACCTAAGTATAATGGAGCAGAGGACAGAATAGGAGAATTTCAGCACAGAATAAGTAAAGAGATAGTACAGAAACATCTGGTTAATCTAAATGAATATAAGTCTCCAGGACCAGATGAATTACATCCAAGGGTATTAAAAGAACTGGCAAATGTAATATCGGAACCATTGTCAATAATCTTTGAGAATTCCTGGAAAACAGGAGAGGTCCCAGCGGACTGGAGGAGGGCAAATGTTGTCCCCATCTTCAAAAAGGGGAAAAAAGAGGATCCCAACAATTATCGTCCAGTTAGTCTGACATCAATACCAGGAAAGATTCTGGAGCAGATCATTAAACAGAGAGTCTTTGAACATCTGGAAGGTAATTTCATAATCACAAAAAGTCAATATGGGTTTCAGAGAAGCAGGTCATGCCAGACAAATCTGATCTCTTTTTTTGATAAAATTACCAGCTTGGTAGATGAAGGGAATGCTGTGGATATAGTATATCTTGATTTCAGTAAGGCCTTTGACAAGGTTCCCCATGACATTCTTGCAAGCAATTGGTAAAATGTGGGCTAGACAAAGTAACTGTTACATGGATTTGTAATTGGTTGACTGGTCGAACCCAAAGGGTGCTCAACAATGGCTCCTTTTCAACCTGGAAAGAAGTGACCAGTGGGGTGCCACAGGGCTCTGTCTTGGGCCCAGTGCTATTCAATATCTTTATTAATGGCTTGGATGACGGTATTGGGGGCATAGTTATCAAATTTGCAGACAACACCAAATTAGGAGGAGTAGCTAATACCCCAGAGGACAGGATTAAAATTCAAAATGACTTGAACAGACTAGAAAGTTGGGCCAAAGCTAACAACATGAAATTCAACACGGAGAAATGTAAGGTACTGCACTTAGGGCGGAAAAACGAAAAGTACAGATATACGATGGGGGACACCTGGCTGAATGAGACTACGTGTGAAAGGGATCTAGGAATCCAGGTGGACCACAGGTTGAACATGAGTCAACAGTGCGATGCAGCAGCTAAAAAGGCCAATGCAATTTTAGGCTGCATCAGTAGAAGTATAGCGTCTAGATCAAGAGAAGTAATAGTGCCACTCTATTCTGCTTTGGTCAGGCCTCACCTGGAATACTGTGTCCAGTTCTGGGCACCACAATTCAAAAAAGATGTGGAGAAACTGGAGCGTGTCCAAAGGAGGGCAACTAAAATGGTGAAGGGTCTGGAAACCAAGCCCTATGAGGAACGACTTAGGGAGCTGGGGATGTTTAGCCTGGAGAAGAGAAGGCTGAGAGGTGATATGATAGCCGTGTTTAAATATTTGAAGGGATGTCATATCGAGGAGGGAACAAGCTTGTTTGCTGCTGCTCCAGAGGCTAGGACCCGAAACAATGGATGCAAGCTGCAAGAAAAGAGATTCCACCTCAACATTAGGAGGAACTTCCTGACAGTAAGGGCGGTTCGACAGTGGAACACACTCCCTCGGAAAGTAGTGGAGTCTCCTTCCTTGGAGGTCTTTAAGCAGAGGCTGGATGGCCATCTGTCAGGGATGCTTTGATTGGGAGTTCCTGCATAGCAGGGGGTTGGACTGGATGGCCCTTGTGGTCTCTTCCAACTCTATGATTCTATGATTCTATCTTCTTAATGGGCAATGCCATACATTAAGACAGCTTAATCTAATTCTAATAGCTTGGTTAGCCTAAGAAATCCAATAACATCCAAACATTGATACCTTTATTGGGCCAATCGAGATGCATAATTACCTGTTGCAAGCTTTTGAAGCCACACCAGCTTCTTCATCAGGCACAGGAGAAAAAAAATTGAATGTTATTCATAGGCCTGCATTCTGTTGTTTCTGGTATTATTTATTTATTTATTTATTTCTAAGGTGCTGTCAATATACACAGCACTGTACAAAGAGAAAATCAACATAAAATAGAATAAAAACCTGCCACAGGTGTACAATCTAATACAAACAATAGGTAAAATAATAAAAGTCAATTAAAACAAAAAACAATACAACAATTAATTAATAACATCCACTGTCTACCCAAATGACAGAAAAGTATATGTAAATGTCTTAGTTTTAGATGGTAGGGTAGACAATTTGCAGGCAGTATAGCACCTCCTTCTTTGGCCATGTGGTCACTGGTAAAGGAAATTCAATGTCCATTTGCAATTCAAAGTAGATGCTTTCTTTGGAATCTAGCATGTCTTCTTCCAGTGTGAAGCCGCAGGCTTCTTTGTAGGTAGAGAACACTGAATTTCTGAAGAAGCCTTCATGTTTGCATCAGGAAAACTTTGGGTGGTGTAGGGGTAAAGCTTGCCAATCTAGTCCAACTATTAGAAAAATTGCTTTACCTTTGTTGGAAGCAGAAGCCTCAAATAGCAAAATCCCAGTGTACTGGCTCTCTCTTTAGCATTTCTTTAGCAGCTAAAATGTGGTCATCCAAAAATATCCAGGGGTAGTCATATTGGACCCATTTACAAAAAATCCAATAACATCCAAACAATGATATCTTTATGGGGCCAACCGAAATGCACAATTCATATTGTAAGCTTTCAAAGCCACACTGGCTTCTTCATCAGGCACAGGAGAAAAAAAATGAATGTGTTAGTCATGGGCCCACATTCTGTTGTTCCTGAGTTGAGGAAGCCATTTGTTGTTCAACCCCACTGTTGTTGGACCTCTTGTTGGGTCTGTAGCCAAATATCCATGGTCACAGACCTGCTCCTTTTCCACATCCCTGAGAAAGACTGATAATGGAAAATTGATTGACTATCCATCATTTCATACTTAAAGTGCCTCAAGAGGTTTATTAGGTTATCCTCTCTTACTTTCCTCCTGAGCCATATATCATGTCACAATGAGAAGCCATCTTATGCTTAGTTTATGTCCCATGCCATGGTATACCTGAAGGAAGTCTCCTCAGTTGAAGAAGGTGAAGAGGAGTACCAGGATGATCAACCCTAGCTGGAGCCAAAGGAGGCTAGCAGCCTTGTTGTGACAGAAGCAGAGCCTGGTCCATACCAAGAAGAACATGTAAATTTGGAGGAGAAAAGATAATCTCTGTATCTTATCATATCAACAGTTCCAATAGCAAGACCAGACACACCAGAAATTCCTGTCCTTCTCCTTTTTAAATAAACTATGCCCAGTTAATGAGGTCAACTGTACTAATTTACTGCTGGCTATAAATTAGCTCAGTCAAAGCTTTTCTGGTGCTGTAGATCTAATGTTTTTGGTTTTTTTCCTGACTTTATATGATTTCTTTGCCTTCCTACATCTCTTAGCCTTGGTTTCTTCATTAGTCTGGGGCTGTCTGCTTTCTTTGACTTTGGATCATTTGGATGATACTTCTTCTTCTAGGGATACTGGTTATTATCTAAGGGCTGGCCTAGTTTTCCCCTGCTCAGACTTTGTGGGCTGGGGGTGTACACTCTTGGGTGCCTGCCTGCTTTAAAACAGGACATCCACCCACCTGCCAGCTTTATATCGTGTCAGTCTCATTGGTAATATATCAACATATTACAATAGCAGGCTGACTAGTACACCGTGGGTGAAATGTCACTTATAATTGGCAAGAATATTAGCAAATCTTGGTGATGCCCTGACCTACCTACATGTGGAGCAAGCACTCCATACACATCACTGCTCTGTAAAGAAAACTCTAGAACTACCAATGCCAACATGTCAGAGTCAATTTACAGTACCATTTACCAGTAGTAAGTTTCATTCTCTGAGAAAGTAACCACAGTGGAATTTTGTAGAAAATCCTTCTGCATAAGTAAATGTAAGCTAGGGGGAATAAATTCTCAACTATTTCATCATTTCATTTAAGTACAAATAATCCCCTTAGTTTTCTCCTACCTGCAAGATAAAACAAATATTTTTGTGTGATCTTTGCATATCCCAAAGTTTTGGGAAATTAATCTGTGCCAAATGACAGATAATTTTTGGCATGAAAAATAAAAACATCTTTTTCACATGAAACAGTATAGGTTTTGGCTGTACGCTATTTTCAGAAACACATAATTTTGTGTCCAATTGGGGGTTGTGGACAAAATATCTGATTTTTGCATAATTTTCAGGTAAAGCACTGCTTCCATAAACACTTGTGGAGTCTCTATTTAAAAAGTGTGTGCTTTGGGGCAAAATTCATAATTTTTTTCTATTTTTTTAAATTTGTTTTAGCAAAAATACATAATAAACACTGCATATAATTACATATAACACATATAAGACATGTATCCCCAAACAGACATACATAAAATATAATCAGTCTACCTCATACATTCTAAATGTGCTTCTCAAGAGAAATAAAATAAAATATAATAAAGTAAAAAAAATATATAAAAAAGAAAAAACACCCACATATATGTCTATATACAAATGAAACTGAAAAAGAGCAGCATATATTGAACAAATTTCACATTCCCATTCATCCATTTCCCAACATTGATTTATAACTATCGTATAAGCAGCTATATCTATTTCCTGTTTTTAACTATTATCTTTCTTATTCTTCCATATATCCCATCTATATGTCACTATAATGTTTACAAGTTATACCACTTCTATCTTTGAATCTTCATTATTGACATCAACTTCTACATTAATTTCTCTTTTCCGATGTTCTTAAGTCATAATAATTAAGATGTATCATTATTTACTTACGTATTATTCATTCCAGATTTTATCACAAAAATCGTAAAGACTATTCCATTTCACTATCTTTATATTTGTACATCTTTCCTCCTTTTTGTCTGATAGATTATCCATCATTGATAGTTCAACCATCTTTAATAACCAAGCATTTATTGTAGGAAGTTCTTCGGATTTCCATTTGCTCGCTATCAAAAGCCTAGCCGCTGTTACCATGTAAAGGAGTATTTTCCATAGTCTTTCTCAATCTGTCTTATTAATTGTTTCCACCATATTTAGAAGGTATATCTCCGGAGAGCGTTCAAATTCAATGTTCAGGATTTCACAAATTGTTTCATGAAGACTTTCCCAAAACTTTGTTATTTTTGGGCAAGTCCACCACATATGGTACCAAGATCCATATTCCTTATGACATTTCCAGCATTCACAGTTGTTATTTTTGTAAATTTTTGCTAGTCTAGCCGGGGTTAAATGCCATCTGTTTTCCATTTTATAGTAGTTTTCTCTCATTGTTTAATTTTTTGTAAATCTATAAGTTGTTATTCTTGCATTATTCCATTTTTCTAATGTAATCTCTTTACCAATATTCCTAGCCCATCTTATCATATGTTCTTTTACTGTTTCATCTTCTAATTTCCTTCCTAACAAGGATTTATACAGGTTTGCGATTTTCTTTGGTTTTTCTGATAATATAATATTATCTATTTCATTTTTGACCAAATGAATCCCTTGTTGTTTTATGTCTTTTTTAATTACTTCTTGTATTTGATAATACTGGAACCATGTAATCTCCGGATCAAGAGTTTTAAGCGCTTCTATCTCTTTCAATTCTATATTTCCTGTTCTCTGATCATGTCTAACTATTTCTTCATATTTTAGCCATTTATTTGTTGTCTTGAACTTACTCATGATAGCTTCTTGTGGGGACATCTACCCTGGAATGCCTCTATAAAAATCTGTTTTCGTTTTGTTCCATATTCTTATTAGTGCCTTCCTAATTATGTGATGGGTGAATCCTTGATGTATCTTTTGCCTGTCGTACCATAAGTACGTGTGCCACCCATATCTTAGGTCAAATCCTTCTAATTTCAACATTTTTTTGTCTTCTAATTTTATCCAGTCCTGTATCCAGTTTAAAGCACCAGCCTGGTAATATAACTCTAAGTCTGGTAAACCACATCCTCCATTCTCCTTTTTGTCTGTCAGATTCTTCCATTTTATGTGGGGTTTCTTGCCTTCCCAAACAAATCTTTTCAATTCTCTATTCCAGGCTGTAAATGGTTTGTTATTGTGTATTATTGGTAAGTTAGTGAACAAGAACATTAGCTTAGGCATAACAGCCATTTTAATTACTGCAATTCTTCCATATAATGATAGTTTTAATCTACACCATTTTAGCAAGTCTTTTTTAATTTCTTTCCACACTTTTAAATAATTAAGGTCAAACAGCTCCGTGTTCTTTTTAGAAATGAAAATGCCTAAATATTTAGCTTTTTTAACGATCTTACATTGTGTTTTTTCATTTAACATCTGTTCTTCTTTAAGTGACATATTTTTTTGTAATTATTACAGATTTAGCTCTGTTTACCTTAAGTCCAGTGCAGAGACCAAAGTTACCTAAAGTTATCATTACTCGTATCTATGCTTTCCAAAGGATCATCTATCATGATTACTACATCATCTGCATAGGCTCTAATCTTGACTTCATATCCTTTTACTTTTGGACCTCTAATATTTGAGTTCTTTCGTATGTTATTGATGAGCAATTCTATCACTATAAGGAATAATAAGGGGGAGATGGGACATCCCTGTCTAACCCCGCATTGTATACTTACTTGCTTTGATTTTTCTCCGTTTATAATCAAATTTGCCTTCTGTTCTGTATATATTTCTTTAATCCAGCTAATGAATTTATCACCAAAATGTAATTTTTCCAATATTATAAACATAATATTCCAATTTACCGAATCAAATGCTTTTTCAATGTCTAGTAATATCATTCCCATCTTTTTATCATTATTTGCTTCGTAATATTCTATCACATCTACCACAGTTCTTATGTTATATTTAATCTGCCTCTTGGGTAGAAATCCTACCTGATCTTCCTGTATCTTATCTTTTAATATTTCTTTTAATCTATTTGCAAGTACACCAGTGAATATTTTATAATCAATGTTCATCAACGAAATAGGTCTATAATTTTCTGGCCCTTGTTTTGTCTTTCCCTTCCTTTGGAATCAAAATAATGTTAGTCTGCTTCCAAGATTCAGGTATTCCATTTCCTATAATATCATTGAATGTTTCTTTCAGCGGTTCAATCAATACTGTTTCCAATTTTGTATAATATTCTGGAATAAAGCCGTCAGGGCCAGGTGACTTATTCAATTTTATATTTTTAATAACATTCTGAATTTCTTCTAATGTTATTTCTTTATCTAGAAATTCTCTTTCCTTGTTGTCCAACTGTAAATATTCAATAGTTTCCAAGAACATTTCTATTTTTCCCATATCTTTATCATCCTTTCTATCTTTTTTATAAAGTTTTGAGAAGAAATCATGAAATTTATTCTTTATTTCTTCTTGGCTTGTAGCTCGACCATTATTATCTATTATTTGAGTAATGACTTCCTTTTGTCTAGCCTTATTTATCCTATCAGCTAACCATTTTCCAGATTGATTCGCTAATTCAAAATTTCTTTGCTTAAGTATTTTTGCTTTTTGTATAACCTGCTGATCCAAAATAGCCTCAAGCTTTTTCCTTAAATATAGGATTTTATCCCTTATTTTTGAAGAGTTCAGATTTTTTATCAATTTCTTTTCATTTTTACTAATTTCTGTTTCCAAATCATCAATTTCTTTACATTTTATTTTTTTTATTTCACTTCCTTTCTTTAGACCAGGGGTAGGCAACCTAAGGCCCGGGGGCCGGATGTGGCCCCCCAAGGCCTTTGGACCGGCCCAGGCTGGTCCTGCCGCCGCTGCCCCCTGCTGTCCCCCATGATGATATTGATTATTGTTGTTATTACTTGTTCTTGGGGTTTTCTTGGCAAAATCTCCACAGGGGTTTTGCCATGGCTTTTCTGGGGCTGAGAGAGTGTGCATGCATTTTTTTAAAAATTATTTATTTATTTATTTACTTATTTTTTTATGGTGCTTCGGCCCCCCCAATTGTCTGAGGGACAGCAACCCGGCCCCCGGCTCAAAAAGGTTGCCTACCCCTGCTTTAGACAAAAGCCTCTTATAACTGCTTTATGTGCATCCCATATAGTTCGTTTTGCCAGATCATCTATATTGTTTTCTTTAAAGTAATTTTTGATATTTTCCCTTAATTCTTCCATAATTTGATTATCTTGGAGCATTTCTCCATTTAATCTCCAATTAAAATGGTTTTGTTCTACTTTTAATTCCAACATAATTGGGTTGTGATCCGATTCGATTCTGACTAATATATGCATTCCTTTAATTTTTGTAAATAATGATGATGATATTAAGAACATATCTAATCTTGAAAAGGAATTAAATTGTGGTGAATAAAAAGTAAAACCTGAGTTGTTAGGGTATAAGGTTGACCATACATCTTGTAAATCATACTGTTTTTTTCAGTTGAAAGAAGGAAGAAGGTAGTTTACCATGATTCTTCTTTTTATTACTTTTACCAGTTCTATCTATACCTGGGTTTAACACCCCATTCCAGTCCCCTAGGAATAGCAACTTATCGTAGTTGAGTTTTCCTAATTCTTCTTGTAGCTGTTTAAAGAATTTTAATTTGTTCTCAATTGGTACATCAATTCCCACAATCAGTATTTTAGTGTGCTGAAGCAATATTTCTATTATAATGAAGTGTCCCTCTTTATCTTTACATATTTCTTTTGCTGGTATGTTATTACTTATATATATCACTATTCCTGCTTTCCTGTTTTCATTTAAAGAATGAAATGTCTGTCCTAACTTTATATTTTTTATATAGTATGCATCTTCTCTTTTGATTTTAACTTCTTGAAAGCAGAGGATATCACATTGTTTCTTCTCCATATAATGAAATATCTTTTTTCTCTTGTGTATAGAATTAATTCCTTTTACATTCCATGAGCATTTAGATTTTATTACAAATTATTGTTCCCTAATACAAATATCAGGAAAACAAGAAAAGAAGAGGGGGGAAAAAAGAGAAAAGAAAAGCAAAATGGGAAAAAAACAGAAGAATATACAATTTCCAATCTTAAACTTTAAATCCCGGATTAAATTTCTCCTTCTAAAAGTATTTCCCCTATTTTGCGCTGTGTCTCCTCTATTTCTATCTTTCCTTGGTCAACTGTTGGTTCTTTTTTTATTCGTCTGGTTATCTGAGCTATTATTTGCATTGTTGCTGTCCTGATCTTTTTCTTTTTCCCACTTGAATCTTTTGATAAATTCTTCCACCTTTGTTTTGCTGTTTATCCTAAATCTTTTTTGTTTGTATCTGAAGATTACCCCTTCTATTCTGTCCCAGGAATATCTAATATTGTGTTTAGTTAACAAGTAAGTTAACTGTCTGTATTTCTGTCTACGTTTCAATAACACTGCGGGTATATCTTTAAATATTTTTACTAAATGGTTCTCTATTTGTAGGATATTTTTGTAACTTTTTTCAAGGACTTTGTCTCTAATCCTAGTATGGGCAAAGCGAATTACCCCGTCCCGTGGTAGGCTTTTATCTCTTGCGGCTTCTGAATTTATTCTGAACATTTTATCTATTTCCATTTCCAAATAGTCCTCTGCTATGTTCATGAAGCTTGCTAATGCAGGAATTACTTTTACATAAAGATCTTCATTTGGTGTTTCTCTTATTCCTCTTAGTTTTAAACATTTCTCTCTATATCTTAATTCCTGTAATAAGCTTAAGTTTTCTTCTGCCTTACATTGATTTTCTAATTGTTCTATATTCTCTTCTAATTTCTCTGTCTTTGTTTTAATATTAGCTTGTTCCTTTCTTAAGTTGGACATATCTTTAGTCAGCTCATCTAACCTATTTTCAAACTTTTTGAATCCTTTATTCATATTTTCATTAGATTCCTTCCTATGATCTTTTAATTCCTGTCTTATTTCTTTTTGGAATTTTTTAAAGAGATCCTCAAACATGGTCTGCATTTGTATAGTATCTTGAATTTTTGGAGGCATTTCTACAGATCCACACCTGTTAAATTGCAGTTTTGCTGTTTGTAACCTAGTGGTTACTGACATAATATACAAATTTTCCTTATGCAACTTGGTTTTTATACTCACAGTTTAGATATCTATTATGTAAGTTTTTCTTTGGAAAACTGCAGTGAACAGCCACAAAATCTCAACATACCAACAGCAATTTTTCAAAATCAGTTATCAAATCCCATACTAATCCTTAGGATTAAATAATAATCCACTTCATCAAAGCTATATGATAATAATTACTTTTGTGCCTTTTATGTGAAGTTACTCATACAGTAACATATAGACTCTCTCTGACCTATTTTACTCCCAGCTTCTTATGTGCATCCAGACAGGTGACTGACTAATAGCAGCACACACCTTAAGCAAGAGGAAGGCTACCTAAACTGGTTAAATAGGATACTACTATATCCTTTCTCTTCCCTCCTATAGGCCCCTTCTTTCCCTCCCCTTCCCAGAGGTTTGAATTGCAGAAATATTACGCCCTGCAATCCCCTTACTTAAGATCCAACAAACGTGCAGATATTATACTGCCATTTATTGTCCTGGATACACATAAATCAATTAGGATATATAAAACAATAATCTAGTATGCAATAGTCACTCAGCATTAGCACCCACATTTAGTGTGAATAAGATTCCTCTCTTTAGTTTCGCTGCTTTGCACACCTAGATTTTAAACTGCACAGCACAGGGCTAAGAATTCTATAGATCACGAATCCCCCGCCCTCCTCAGCTGTTGCTTCTGAACTCCCCTGGGAGCCTGGTGACTCTCTGCACTGCTGCTGGAGAAAAGCCGGTGCTGGTAAGCTTTTTACTTACCTGCCAGGGGAGACACCATGATCATGATCAAAATTCATAATTTTGTACAATTGTGTGGTCCTCTAGATATTTTTGGGCTACCCTAAAATATTCCTTACCATTGGATTTGTTGATAGGGGCTGTGTAGCAATAGCCACAGGGCTACAAAATCAATTTGTGAATTATTCCAAATGGCACTATGCCAAGAAGTGTTATTTTTACTTGTTTGGAGTGAGTAAGATGTTGAAGAGGTTGCAGGCTGCCATTCACACCACCTTAAATGGACACCTGTTTGTTCCAAGCTCTTTAATGTTTCTTTGATGTAACTTGCTAGCACAGAACTATTTACAGGATCCACAAATCCTCCAAAAATAGAAATGCATTCTGCCTGTTGATTGTAAATCTACAAAGTAGTGAATTTCTTAATAGGGTTATTCTAAGAGCAATCACTACTAAGATGATATAGCATTTTGCTTACTAAAAATGAAACATAAGCAATTATTAACAGCAATTTTGCATGATTCACATATCCCACTTTCTAAAATAGATTATAAGCTTTTTACCTGTTCCTCTTTACCTATGTTTATGTTTGTTACCATGAATATTATTTGCTTTACTGACTGTAGTGACATATTTCACAGAATATAATGGAAGTAGTTACTATTACCTACAGGATCCTGTTTGCTTCAGAACAGTGTCAGGTGGGGCTCTACAGGTGAATTAGTATGTATGATTGTGCTGGGATATAAAGTTCCCACTTTGTTACATTTCATTAGAGCTTGCTTCTGTGTGTGGGACATCCCAGTTCTAGGTAAGTTTGGATATTATTTTAGGACTTCACATATGCATATATATATATTTTTCCTTGAGGACTATACTTCATATCTTTAAAAGTTATCTGCATGTATATTCTTTTAGGCAGGATATTTGGTCCATTAGGAGCTACAACTTACCCATAGAGACGGGATGTCCCCATACATCTTATGAGTATCTTTTCAAGATTGCTTCATTAGGTATTTATGATTTTTGCTCTTTTAGCTATATGGTCTTTGCTATTACTTATATGGCAATGTATATGATCCATTCTCATTTTATTTTTACAGTTGTATTTGACCACTGAGGAAGACACATATGTCGAAATGCGTTTGGTCTACATTTACTATCGTGTAATGGGCATACTGTATTATCCCTTTTAATTTGTTGGTCATTGTGCACTCTCTAATTTGTTGTATACTTTTTAATCTGACTCTGTGAGGCACAAATGAACTGATATTTCATGTACTGTATAAGTTTCCATGGGATTTGCAGTTTTCTGGCCCAGTACTGATTGCTCATTTTATGTTTATGTCTGTTAGGGCATGGCCCACAGGCTTGAATTATTTTTTATAGATCATATGCTTTTGTTTTTTTTTTTTAATTTTTTTTTAAATACATTCATTACATTTGAGTGTTTAAATAAAATTGCCTATGTCCATTTTCCCTAAACTTTTTGCTCATTCACCTGCTTGTGTTTGTTTAGGGAATCACCTCCCAGCTTTTTTCCTCTACATTCCAGCAAAGACAATGGAATTTTCTTCTAACAGTGCAGCCTGTATCATGGTTTTTCAAAAGTAAATCCATTGAATTAAACAAAATTGTCTCTCTAGTAACTGTACATAGTTAGAATTAAAAGATGAGTCTAAGAACCCCAACTCCAGCTGTTTAGTATATTCAAAGTCTACAGCAGCTTTCGTTCATCCATTTGCCTGTGATCACATTGCCTGTCACTAGAAATGACCAGAATTTGAAAGATGAAAAGAGAAAGCCAGAGCACCAGGTTACTGTATTAAGTGTTTCTTGTGCCTGCAAAAGGTAGAAATGAATTACAACAATAACCAGCACCTATCAATATCACTACATACATTTCCCTTACCATTCACAGAATGAAGGACCTTAGGTACATAGCAATGGGAAGATGGATTTGAATTTAAAAGTTTGTCAGCTTTGTTGACCACTTATTTATATACATCTGAATGCAGTGAGTAATATCCTCTTAACTTCCAGAGAACGTAAAATCCTGTCACAATTTATCTTCCTATAGCAGCAACCAGTCATGACTACTTGAGTCAACTGATTAATAGTTCTTGATTACTGATGGAGTCAGAAGTCTCTTAAAGATGTGTACAGCTATGTACTGCTGACCTCTTAGCACAGGAAACCTTTCTCAAGAGTTACCCTAAATGTTCCCACAGACATCTCAGAAATTAGAGATTTTGAGATTTCAGCTTCAGTGCAGATTTTTCATGGAAAAAAAGCTTAATGAGGCTTATGAGGCAGAGGTATACCTTGTTTTTATCCCTTGAAGCAACATGGAAAGGGGCAGTAAAGAGATTGAGAAAATAGGAGTTGGTTCATAACTGAATGTTCTACTAAGTGTAGTCATCATAGAAAGAGTTCAGTCAGATATCTCCAAGTAATCTACAAGAAACCTTGCAACCAGTCTGTGCAGTCCTACACCAATGTATATTTCTAGAATTTAGCTGTATACATCTCTGAAGGCAGAGGTTCTATTTTTCCATCATGACTAACAGAAGTTGATAGACTTAGGGCCAATGCAGATGGCCCATAAGGGGTGGCTCTGTGCCACCCCTGGGAGTGGCAGATTGGGGCCATGGCAACCACACACTGTGGCCCTGATCCTCCTTTTTGCTGCTCCCAAAAGAGCTGGCAAATGCCACTCCTTTTTGGGGCAGCAAAAAGCCACCCTTAAAGCTGTGGTGGCAGCTCTTTTGCACCCCTTTGGTGCAGTCTGTGTGCACGCTATGCCAATAGGGCATCCTGATGCCACATGCCATGTGGTCGGGCACACGGCATCAGAGCAGAATCAGGGTAGAGTCGGGGTGGCCGGTGTGTGGCCGCCCCGCCCCAACTCCACCCTCAGGCTGGCCTAAAGTGCTGGTCTGCATCCCCCCTTAGTCTCCATTAGCAGGGCCAGCCCTATCATTTGTCAGTATAAGGCAATAATCTTGAATTAGCCTTCTGCCTCAGTTGTGGCAAAGGACACCATCTCATTGCCTGCACTAACATAGTATCAACTGCCATTCCAATTTGTGAACCTAGAGTTTACAATGTTTTGTGCCAGTCCTGGCCATGAATATTCCTACCCATCTAAACTAATCATCTCACTCTCAACTCTGCATTTTGTGGCAGTTAATATATAAAAGTAAAGGTTTTCCCTTGACATGAATGTGTAGTGGTAACCAACTGTAGGGGGTGGTGCTCATCTATGTTACTAAGTTGAAGAGCCAGCATTGTCCAAAGACTGCTCTGGTGGTCATGTGGCCAGCATGACTGCACTGAACGCTATAACCTTCCCACCAAACTGGTACCTATTTATCTACTTGCATTTGCATGCTTTTAAACTACTAGGTTGGCAGAAGCTGGGACTAGTGACAGGAACTCACCCCATCATGCAGCACTCAGGCCTCAAACTGCCTACCTTCTGACCTTATGATAATCAGAATTGGCATCTTAACCATTAACCCATTGTATTCATATATACATGAAGAATACTTGCCATATGTGGAGATATATATATATATATATATATATATATATATGAAGAATACTTGCCATATATATATGAAGAATACTTGCTATTGGGCTGACACAATGAATGATGAAGATCTAAGATGTTTAGTTGTGAGTGGAGAACAGGCAATAAAAGTTTCCATGGATGACAGTAGAAGCCCAATGGGACACACATTCTTTGGTGAAATGATCCTATCACACAAACATTGTAATCTCCTGTTGGAAATGATGCTAACAACCACAGCTACAGGTACAGCTCGATCATGTCTAGGCCATGAAGCAGATGAAAGGCCTTCCTTCTATTGTAAGTGCCACTACTCTGGCTTCAGAGGGACAGAAAAATAGGCAGTATCTGCTTGACTTAAGGGCCTTGCAGACTGCCAGAAATAGTGCAAATTGAGTCCACTTTAACTGCCCTGACTCAGTGCTAGGGAATCATGGGAACTGTAGTTTATTGTGGCACCAGAGCTCTCTGACATAGAAGGCTCAATGTCTCAGAAAAAAATACAATTCTCATAATTCCCTAGAACTGAGCCAGGGCAGTTAAGTGGACTCAATTTGCACTATTTTTAGCAGTCTGTAAAGGCCCTTAATTCCTCCCACTTTGCCATTCTCTTTTTCTATTGTGGCTTAATTAGATTATAAACCTGAGAGAAGGGAACTGTTTTGTTGTTCTTTTATTTATAGAGTGTTATGAACAGTGATGATGCAATATAAATAAATGATAACAATATAAATAAATGTAGTAGCAACAACTACTACAACTACTACAACCAATGAAAAATTAGATAAGCTCTCTGATCTCTGAGGACAAAGTTAGTGCTAGTGTCACTTATTTCAAGAAGTTCACTTGTCATCTCCAATTTTCAGTGGAAATTTTCACGTGTTTCTACCTGAGCCTAGTTCCCAAGGGGATGGGTTTGGGGTAGCAAGTGGCAGTATAAAGGCTTCTGGAAGTGAGCTGACCCTGCCTCAGTTCTTTTAACAACATTTTGATCAGGGGTGTTTGCATAACTTAGCACACCATGTTAATGATTTCTCCCAGTATTACTTTGTGTGGAACGTGACATTTGAAGATATACATATGGCAACTGATTGGGAGAGCTAAGAGGTAATAAAATTAACCCCACTCACCCACAGCCACAGGATAATTGTTGAAAGCCACATTTTTGTTTTGACAAACTAAATAGTGCTGGCAGATCAAGCATCATGGTTGCCAATGGCCAAGAACTGATCATGTCACCAACCCAAATTATTGAATAAAGCCCTGTGGGCTCATTGGTCTTCTCAGTGCTGGATGGCTGAGATTTTGGGATATGAGGATATAAATATTTCAACCAACGAATCAACCTTTTGCTATTGTTAGAACCTAGATAAATTGTTGAACCATAATGTAGCTTCTCTCTGGAACAATGCTATCATCCCTATGGCATTGTTGGCAATTCAAATGGTGAAAACTAATTATTTGACTTCTTTTAATGCATTCAAATATTAGTTAGAAAGTGTGGGCAAAAAGATACAAATTGTGAATTTGTGTATTGACTAGATAGTCCAACTGAAAAGATACATTTCCAGGTTCATACAGTAAAATTTTAAAAATCGAACCTAATGGTAGAATCTGTTATAAAGTGAGGTCTGTTGGAAGGGTCCTCAACCATGTCCCAACAGTGAAAGTAATATACTGAGAGGACATGGAAGATGACCTTTTCTGCTGTGGTATTCAAGTTGTGACAGCCTCCTATCTTGAAGGCCTGACTGGCACCAACTCTGGCTTCCTTCAACCATAAGTAAAAATATTGGTTTCTATTAAGGCCAGCAGTGAAGGGTTTCTAATACTTTTATCCAAATCGTACACATTTCTAGTTTTTTTAAAAAAGTTTTCACTTATTTTAAATTTGTCAAGCTGTTTAATCTGGTTCTAGACTATTTACATTATATTTTACTACTTTTAAATTTTAAATTGTTTAAATTGGCTTAAATTTATCTTTATTGAGCACTGCCCTGAGATCTTTTGATATAGAGTAGGATATAATTATTTTAATAAATACATAAATACAATTAAATTCCAAGATAAAATTTGAGAGCAGATTCCATTTCATTTCTAGGATTGCCTCATAGAATTACTTTGTTTAATTGGAACTGTAAAATGGGAGCAGGTGAGGAAGGTTTATTATCTGATTGAAGATATACTATACATGTAATTATAGGTACAAATAAAACTATTATTAAAACCCTGCTGTTATAACAGTTATTTGTTTCTAATCAGTTCCTAATAAAGGGGGAGAATGGCAAGGGTGAGCAGGAATAATTTGCTGCTAATCAAGAATAACAAAGTTAGTAGTCTAATTTCCTCATCAAACATCTCTGATTAGAATGTCATTAAAGCCCTCTGCTTCCAATTGATTGAGAGGAAGTTAGACTGCTGAGGAAAATAAAGAAGAAAAATAAATTTAGTTCTGGGGATAATTCCTGTAGGACTACGACTGCAATGATATACATGACTAATCAGAAGGAAGCCCACAGAGTTCCACAGAGCATGTAGTTAGTGGTTAAAAAATTATACTCTAGGGTAATTGCACTGTTGGGCTGCAGGTCTATACTGCAGGTCTATGTGTACGTATGCAAAAGTAAGCACAACTGAGTTCAAGGACTGTAGCATAAGCTTTCATGGACTGAGGGCTGATGCAGATTGGCCATTTGGAGTGGCAGAGAGCTATCCCAGGAAGCAGTGGGTCGGGGCTGTGGCAACCCCAAGCCATGGCCCCGACCCTCCCTTTTGCTGCCCTGAAAAGAGTGGCAAAATGCTGCTCCTTTTAGGGGTGGCAAAAGGCCACCCTAAGAGCTGGTGCTGAGGCTCTTCAGTGCCCTTTCAATGCAGCATGTTAAAAATACTGTGGTGTGCATAGGGCCATGCGGCATCAGGACGATGTCAGGGTGGGATTAGGGCGGCTGGTGTGTGGCTGCCTCACCCCAAACTCTACCCCCAGGCTAGCCCTTTGGGCTAGTCTGCAACAGCCCTGAGTCTACTTCATCAGAAGCATGGAGTGAAGACAGATGCATGGACAGACATTTATACCCAGGAAAAAGCAGGGGTGTGTGAGAACTGTAATGCAAACTGTGTGGGTATGGTAATGAGGTTTTGCATTTCCATTGCTATTTACATACAAACACTGCTCATCCATGCCTATAAATGGCTGCCCATGCATCTGTCTTCATTCCATGCATTTGATGATATAGACTCAGGGCCTCTACAGACTGGCTCAAAGGGTTGGCCTGGAGGCAGAGATGGGGAGGGGTTGCCACACACCGGCCACCCCAACCCCACGCCGAGGATGTTCTGATGCCATGCGCCATTACACATGGTGCGCAGCATCAGGATATCCTTCTGGTGCAGCGTTTTGACACTCTGTGTTGGAAGGGGCAGTAAAGATCTGACTGCCGGCTCTTAGGATGGCCTTTTGCCACCTGTAAAAGGAGCGGCATTTTGCCACTCTTTTCTGGGTGGCAAAAGGGAGGCAGGGCCATGAGGTCTGGCAGCCTTGGCCTTGATCCGTCACTTCCTGGGGTGGCTCTCCACTGCCCTTTTGGTCCCGTCTGTAGAGGCCCTCAGTCTGTGAAAGCGAATGCTACAAACTTCTCAGTTTTAAACATGCTACAAGATCCCTTTGCATACTGATCCAGACTAATATGGTTATGTTTATGAGTTCAACGGCATTCTTGGGTGAAAGACTGCAGCAGTTCTGCGCATCCTCACTTTGAATTGAGAAATATCGAGTTCATTGGGACTTGCATTCAATAAAAGTAAGGGTTGAGTTGTAGGTGAGCCATCCAATCGTTGGATTTTGTGTTTGATACTATGTAGACCTATCAGATTCAATAAGTAGGCCTGTAAGTTTCCACCATCAAGGGTAGGAGTAGCTAAAATCCAGTCACTCATGCTATATTTGTTCTAATTACAGCTGGCATGATAAATCAAGCAGCAATGCTGCCATGAGGTATAGTGTAATAACATCAGCAAGGAAAATAACTCATTGGATGTTGACAAGAAAACAGGTGTACATGGTTGAAGCAAACCTTGATAGAATGAAGGGGATATGGCACAGTGAAAAATATTCTGTATAATGATATAACAACAGGATTCAAACCCTTCTCCTGGGAAGCATCTATATGGAACCCCAACCTTTGGGCTATAGATGGTCTGGTGAGGAATGTTCTATCAGCTATTCATCATGGACTGTGCTTGTGAATCGTGAACATAAACTGAGTTAAAAGAAAGTGATATCATGACTTGCCACTGCCACTAGATAGTTTGCTCTTTCCATGCACTGTTAAGGTGAGAATATTGCTGGCAAGTGATTGGTGGCTGCCAGGGAGTCAATGGAGATGCCTGATGTGACAGTGTTAGCTCTTTTTCTAATGTTATTTGTGCTTTTGATTTTGTCACTGCAGGAGAATAGGTTTGCAGCTAGATTTCACTAGAGAGAGAAAGTAGCCCATTTCCACAAATAGAAATATCAAAGGCTAAAGTAACAACAAAACTATCATCTTGGGAGGTTATTATTTGGCAGTCTAGCTTGACCCTAATCATTCCTATGGGAAACAAATCACACTCAGCTCAACTCAAGTAAAATACATTGTTGACTGAGGGGGGGAACCCTGAATATAGTTCTGAATATTCATGGGGGGAAATGGGGGGGGGGATTATAGGCAAAATTCTAAAAAAATGTAAAAAATTTAGAAATTGAAAATATAAAAATATGACCATGTAGTTATATATTTTTTTAAATAAGTCAGGTCTGATTTGGACAATGGTGAACCTAAGCTTAATACACTTAGAGCCAATTCAGATGACCCCTAAGGAGTGGCTCTGTGCTGCCCCGGGAGTGTCGGATTGGGGCCGTGGCAACCATATGCCATTAGAGCTGCCACCAAGGCCTTTTTACCTCTTCAAAAAGAGCGGATAAATGGCACTCCTTTTGGGGGCAGCAAAAAAGCCACCATTAAAGCTGCCACTAAAGCTTTTTTGTGTCCCTTTGGTGTAGCATGTATGCAACGCCAACGGGACACCCTGGTCAGGTGACGACAGCATCAGGGCAGAGTTGGGGTGGCTGGTGTACAATTGCCCTGCCCCAACTCCATCCCTAGGCCAGCCCTTTAGGCCAGTCTGCATCAGCCCATAGTTTCCAAATTCATTCTGTGATTGGAATGTTCTGTGGAACAATGACAACAATAACAACCAAGCATGATGTCATGGAACTTGGTGGATAAAGGGACAATTTATAGATAGTGCTAACTCCAATTCTGGGAAACTGAAGAAGTAGCAGACTAAAAGTTCCTGGTGTCATGAAAATATGACACTTTAACAGGAGCCACCAAGTATCAGGTTAATATCTCCTGCCATGCTTGCTAAGATATATTCTATATATGCTTTGTAAAACTGGATGATGGGATATGTTACACCATTGGTGATGCTGGGTTGAAAGATTGCTTATCTTTCTTGGAGATATCCATCTGATCATGGATAATGAGCAGATGTGGAGGTGAAGAAAAAAGAGCTGTGAGCATCAAAGTCAATTCTGTAGGAACATTTGCTACAGAGAGTAAAAGAGGGACCTCCTGGGAAAGGGATATTTTGGTGTGAAGACGAATGGAGTTTGAGTGCACAAAATGTTTGAATTGCTAGGTGCTTTTAATATTCTGTGTAAGTGGAAATGCTTCAGTCTTGACAACATCATTATGCTGTAATTGTTATTTTGCTGAGGCTTGTATTTCTGAATTGCAGTCGGCTAGTACATGACACTGAGATTGCTAGCCTATGTAAAATAGATACAGCATAGAGGCTGCTCTGTATCTATATCACACCTTCTGCCCCCCCCCCAGTTAACTAATTTTTTATCTTCTTCTTTTCATGTTCAGTTTATGACATTTTAAGATAAACAATCTTCTTTGAGCTTATTAAGTGGTTCCCAGTTCTTGTTGTAGATTCCATTTCCATTCAAACATTACAGACATTTGCTTTGTCTTAAAGCTTGGAAAAGTTACTTTTTGGACTACATTTTCCAAGAACCTCATGTCATCATAGCCACTTTGGGCTGGAGCAGACAGCCCAAAAAGAGTGCCTTCAGGGTGTCACCAGTGTATGGCATTTAGATGCTGCATGCTGTGATGATGTCTTGAAGCTCCCCAGAATCTGGGCAACTGTTCACATGTGGGCAGCTTCAAGGTGCTCCTGCGGTGTGGTGTTTATACACTGCACCGTGCCAGAGCAGATTGAAGCTGTCATGGGGTTGTAGCAGGGTGGCAAAGGCCATCTTTTTGCCAGCCAAAGGAGAAGCAGATTGGGGCTGTGGCATGTGGTTGCCATGGACCCAATCCGTCTTTGGAAGGGGCAGCTTCAAGCCACTCTTTCAGGACCTTCTGTTTTGGCCTTTAGTTATGCTGGTTGGAAGATTTTTGAAGGTACAGTCCAAAAAAGTAACTTTCACAACTTTTATTCTTGTCCCAGGTAATGGTATATAGAAAAAAATCAAGCCAAAAATGCAAACAGTTTTCACCAGCCCCATTTGTGTATGAACAAAGGAGAATTTGATCTGGTTCACCTTATCTTTGCTCTGTATGGTAATTAAGGTATTTATTTCTCAAAAATGGCATCTACAACAAGCTTCTAGGAGTGCAAATAAGACAGTAAATTTGTAGGAACAACCTGAGAATGCATTCAGTTTGAAACAAGGGGTAAATCAAAAGCCAAATAATGAAATAACAACTTCTGCCTCCTGTTCATGATTAGACAATGCCTTGGTTTTATTTCAGCTGTGCAGTATATGCTACTCAGCTTAATCAAACTGATCATCATCATCAAACAACAACAACAAAAACAAAACAAAACAAAACAATGACAATTCACTTATAGCTGAAGTGGCAGCCCATAAATTCTACTAGGGAGAAGGATTATCAAGAATATCACTGTGGATGCTTCATATTTCCAGGACCTGAATGAATGGTATGAAATGAATCCATTCAAATGTGTTTTGTGTTTTTCTCTTTTGACACTTGCTATCTGTCCTCTGTCTGATAGATATGTTTGCTATCAGTCCTCTGCAACTGGAATTCTGAATGTGCCTAAATTCAACTGAAAAATACATTTGGAGATCTGGGATGACTGTGGTGTGGAACAAGACTGGCATTTGCATTCAATGAAGATGCAAGAATGGAATAAGCCAAGTCAATGTCAGGGTTTAAGTCAAAGCTATGAAAGCCATGAAGAATTCAAAGCTTATTCTGCTGCCACTCTCTTCTCTCCAAGCATTTGGTCTTGGTCTTGTGAATGGTGCAATTGCTACAAAGATAGCAACATTGGCAGGATTTAAATATTACATTTGAATATTTAAAGTCACTACATGGCATATTCAGAACCAAATGGGGCACAGAAAGCATTTTTTCATATCTTGTAGAGATGTAAATCCTTGCCTATTTTCTTCTTCCATGAGATAGTGTAAAATTTCAAACATTTTTTCCTTGCTGGATGAGACTGAGAGGTGTTGTACAGTTTCCAATGACTTTTTATGTCTCTAGACTTTCTCTGAGAAAAATAATTGTTTGTATTTTGGCTATAGTATAACCTGTAGGAAGAGAGGCATTAGGTAAGAATTCTAGACTATGCACTTTGTAATCTGCTATCTTTTTCCAACTTGCTTGAAATGTGTCATTAAGAGTGTGGGGGGTATTGTTTGGGCACAAATAACATTTTAAATCAAAAGTCTAATTTATATATTAAACTTGGAAAACTCTATACAGTCTCTAACTGTAAAAGTATGTTTAACTGTAAAAATATGTTAGACATTCAGCTCAACAGGCAGAGAATGCCTCTCAAATTTTGTTTGAATAGATTCTAGAGCTATGGAATTGCTAAACACACACAATTGCATGCTGTATAGGATTTGTGTTAAAATCTTAGCCTATGACAATCTCCATAGTTGCCTCAGATCAATGAGACAACTAAAACAGAAGCACTGGATCATCTGCATAAAGAAAAATATATATGGTTCTATCTGTCAGATTAAGTGAATGATAATTTATTTCAGAAAGAATTTTAACCAAAGAATTAATGGAACTGTTGAATAACCTGGATGGCAACAACACAACTCTGTCAGATTTCAATATGTGTCAATACTGATGTAGTCAAGTGGCCTTCTTGATTGCCAATCTCTCACAGGTAAGTTTCATTATAAAGTCTGAGGATAAGAAAAGAGAGACCTCCTAATATTTCTGATCTCGAGTCTTTGCACACTCTGGGAGCAGGAAGATAAATACAGCTTAAATACTATGAAAACTATAAAGTGCCCCCCACAAGCAAAGGAAGAGTATTTTCTACCAGGTGCTGTAATTCCTGATGAACTGGGGAATGGCTGAACCTAAAATGTGCTTGCTCTGCCTTTAAAACAAATTTAAAAAAATAATTTAAAAAGCTAAATCCTCATTCATCCACCATGAAGACAACAAGCAGTTGTCCAACACCCAGTCCAGCTGTAAACACAACAGCAATAACAACAAAAGCAAGGGCACTGCAGAGTTTCCAGGAAACACCAGGATTTCACCTGATGTAGGCCTCATCTGCACTGAAGAAATAATATAATTTAGCACCGTTCAACTGTCATGGCTCAGTACTATGGAATCTTGGGATTTGTAGTTGAGTGGATACCAGAGCTCTCTGACAGAGAAGGCTAAATATCTCATAAAAATACAAACCCCAGAATTCCATAGTATTGATCCTTGGCAGTTAAAGTGATGTCAAACTGCATTATTTCATCAGTGCAGATGAGGCTGTCACTTAGTTCAAAGTGGGATAAAGGCAAAAAAAGGATTGCGTCTGCACAAAGGACACCGACTCCAATTATGGATGAAAATAGGCCACAACTTTATTTGTACAGGGTCTGACATACTAATTATTATATCTAACAAATAATTTGTTAACCACAATTTCAAATATTTCTTAACAATAATTTATTTTGACGCATGCCCAAATGTTCTGGGCGCAAGTGCTGAAAATTAACCTTTTCTAGGCATGCGTCAAAACTTCAAGTGAGTAAATCACATAACAATTTATAATCCCCTCCCAACCGGATATGACGTCAAAACATTTTATGACGCAATCACTTTATGACGTCATTAGTTTAAAATGACGTCATAATGCATTTGTTTAATCACCATGACATAAATCCAATTACTTTTGTTCAGTTCCAATTAATACTTTCACTTAACCTAGAAATTCCCAAAAGGGGGGAGGGTCCCTTCCTGCCAACACTCAAACTTCATAACCATAACATTGACAGACCCAACACCCTAGTTGCGACAATTATAACCTCTATCCTCCCAAATCCAAATACATTTAACATACCATAATAATACCCAACCCTATAACATTCTCCCACAAAGTCAAATAGCCAATAACAAGATCATAATAAGAGTTGGTAATGTCGTTTACCCCAAGGAGGGCGAAAAACCCAGACAATTGCTGGGAAAATTCCCTCCTGGCCCCCATAGGGCGACCAGCCGCAGCCTGGGTGTCCACAACATGTTAACCAACAATTAAAGGGTGGGAAGGGTGGGTTGCTTGTCCGGAGCTAAAATGGCTGCTGCCACGAGGCAGCGTGAGGCTTTAAAGCCTCGCAAATCTCGCGGTGTAATCCCGCGAGACTTCCAAATCTCGCGAGACCACAGCCGCGAGATCAACCCCATTGGCCAGGCGGACAGGATGAGGCAGGCCTTCCTGATCACCTGGCCAATCATGCGTCGATGCCCTTTTAAGGCAGACGCAACAGAAGGCCCCCTCCCAACTCGTCGGGGGGGGGTCCTTGCGTCTGCACAAAGGACACCGACTCCAATTATGGATGAAAATAGGCCACAACTTTATTTGTACAGGGTCTGACATACTAATTATTATATCTAACAAATAATTTGTTAACCACAATTTCAAATATTTCTTAACAATAATTTATTTTGACGCATGCCCAAATGTTCTGGGCGCAAGTGCTGAAAATTAACCTTTTCTAGGCATGCGTCAAAACTTCAAGTGAGTAAATCACATAACAATTTATAATCCCCTCCCAACCGGATATGACGTCAAAACATTTTATGACGCAATCACTTTATGACGTCATTAGTTTAAAATGACGTCATAATGCATTTGTTTAATCACCATGACATAAATCCAATTACTTTTGTTCAGTTCCAATTAATACTTTCACTTAACCTAGAAATTCCCAAAAGGGGGGAGGGTCCCTTCCCGCCACAAGAGGGGCCAGCCTAGCTTGGCATCCCCTCTCCCCCCCCCCCTTATAGAAGCCTTTAAGGAAGACTCCAATGTAGATAAGTACATCTCATTCCCCTGGGTTGAGAGATGCACTCCGTCACCCCTGTACAAATGTGGTAACCCAAAATGAACTCCCTGGTGATCAACGATGGCCACCCCCATCCTCTTCAGTGTCTTTGCCACAAATCTGTTAAGCCAGCGCCGGGCTCCATCAATGGCAACGTCACTTCTGGCACCGCGCCAAACGCGCCTAGGCAGGAACTTTGTCCACATGAGGAGTGTATTAGGCAACATTCGCCGAATCTCCTTCATGTCCTTGATTATGCGCCTAGCCAACTGCAACGAAGTCATTTTTGGAAGGTCGTTTTCCCCCAAATGAATCAACAACATCCCTGGCTGGGCGAAAGATGACATCAGTTCAATTATTCTAGGGAGAATGGCTCCCCAAAGCATGCCTCTGCGCCCGAACCACCTGATGGTCCCCGCTAGTCCCAGTTCAGCGGCCAAATCGTAATGCTGTTCGATGCAGTGTCTCTCAGCCCAGAATACCACGCTGTGACCAAGAATCCATACGTCTCGAGGAATCAATTCTGCCAAGTGAAACCAAACAAGAACATTAGAACTACATGAACTTTTAAGTGCGAACGTAAGATTTAAATGCCCTAGAGCGCCAGCGACCAATCCTACGAATCGTCGAGTCACTCAGGCCCTGCGTTGCTGCCGCTGTGGCTGCCCCAATCCTGAATGAATGGGATGAAAATTGATCCGCTGGTAAACCAGCATGACTTAAAACCCCTTTCAATACTATTCTAAACTGGTATTGTGTCAATGGTAAACCAGATATATGTAAAAACAAGTATCCAGTTGCGCTCGGCCGTATTTGCAAGTAATTAGTCAAGGCCTGCACCGGACAAATATGACCTTGAGGAGCCTTAGCTAAACTTATGGCCTGTCCCTTTCCTAACTGATCAGTTTTTGAACGTCGAATTGTCAATTGCATGCCCTGATCAGAAACTTTAATGTCCGACAGCAAAAGAGCCCTACCAGAACTGTCGGAACGTGAACTAGGAACAAGTTCACTTATTCTTAAAGCTCCAAAAAACGCCACTGAAAAGGCCGCCTTAAACAAAATCACCTCTTCAGGAGAAAAACATACAACTGGTAGGAATTGCCATAGTCGTAACATTATTGACCCCGTTATGGGCAAGCGACCATCCTGAGAAATAGACGACTCCCTGGCCCATCCTTCCAAAGCCCTACGTACTCTGAAATCAATCGTGGGGTCTTTGAAACCTCCCGCTCTAGAATAAAAGGAAAGAGCCGCTAACTTCCCCCTAATAGTGACTGTAGACAAGCCCACTTGTCTGAGATGCACTGCAAAACGAAGAACAATGTCCACATCTAAAGGCCAAACCTCAGCCTCCCCAATAGACAATAAGAAGGATCTGAACGCTCGCAGTGCGAGTTGATAGGACTTGCGTGTCGACGCGGCGACGGAGAGAGAGATCGCCTTCTCAATTTCTACTCTCCAAGGCTCCAAAGATGATGTGGTACCTCCAAAGGGTGAGTTGCTGCCTCCGGCGCCAACTGTCGAAATCTGGAAAACTGCATTGAAGTCCCAGCAAAACCCAAGTTGTCTCTTTTCACCCGTGCTAGGCCTCGCATTTTGCCCTCTCGGCAGGGTGACCATAGGCACAAACCCATTGTCACATCTGCTTGATGGGGAGGCTCCTACCATAATATCAGCCCATAATTCCGACTGTACATGACGCCAAGACAAGGAGTGGTCTAAGGCGGCCCTCATTCTGAATTGCTCATCATACTGAAGCCACGCCGAACCTCTGGCGTTGACATGGCAATTGGTATAGGCTTTTATCATAATCTCCTGGTACTTGGAGAAGTCAGGAGATCTGGCAGGGTCTTTCTCTTCCATAACACCCCTATAGATGGTGAAACCCATCATCCAGTTTACGAAATTTCTTTCTAACTTGGGGCGTTTATACGATTGAAATTCCTTTGGGAGGGTAAACACCACCCCGTCTTTCACCATTATCCTAGGCTCGGGATCCCTGAATGTCAGGGAGAACAAATCGATGTACTCTCCCTTCCAAATCCTTTCTTTTGTAGTCATAGGAAGGTGAGACCCCAAAGGCATAGACATACCCGTATAGGGGTTACAATCATAAGACCGATCGGTCCTTGTAATGCCTAATGCACTGACCACAGCCGTTTCCTTTGTTTGACTCACCGAGGCATTGGCCTGCAACCCCAATACCGAACCCTGGTTTGAGGGAGAGAGCTCCAAAGGTGCTGTTACAGGTTCCAGGCTAGGGCGATCGCTCGGCGATGTCAGCCCTGTCAGCCCACCTGTAGCCCAAACAGCCGAAGGCCATGCCGCCTGCGAACTAATATCATTGAACAAACCTGGACTCGCTGTCCGAGGAGCAGCATTTGCAGATTTTTGCTGGACTCCTCCTGCAGGTGTCAGTGCATCAGCTCTAGTGTTGTGCTGTTTGCCATGAGTGCCTGGTACATCACCGCTGGAAGCCGCAGATGACTCAGGTGTTGACAAATTACTCTGGCCTGTAACAACCACACTTTGGAGAAATTGAACCAAGTCAGACAAAGTAGGTTGACTAGATGTAAGCGCCGTGGCACCGCGGTGCCCCACACCAGGAACCTTCTTTAGAAGTTCCATTACATCAGCTACGGTTGGTTGCCCAACCTCCATAGCTGAAGAACCCTGGGAACTACATGCAGTGTTAGATGAATGACCCAAATTATTAGCAGCGAGATGTGCAGTGGCTTGTCCAGCATTAGCATTCGTGTGCGCAACCGAAGAAGTAGCAGCTTGCGCCCCTTTTTGCAAGTGATGTTGAGCCAACTGCTCACATACAGCCGCACAAGCCTGCATGGTGCGGCCTATCTGGGCCAAATGCGTGGTAATGTCATCATCCTTGTTAGCAGTCTCAGCCGGTCGCTTAGGAACTGGCTGTCCACTTCTTTGACCAGTTGAAGTGGTACGCCGCTTCGATTGAGTCTTACTTCGCGGCATGATGATTAATTTTTTTTTTTTTAAAGCAGAATTGACAACCAATTGATTGTTGCAGGATATATATTAACCGAATACCCCTGTGCCAACGATCATAAAACAAACTGCATGTACTCCCAATCAATACTGCCAACCGAAGTAGGTCAGCCCACCTGAAAGGGGGAAGCCCTCTACCAGACTCACCCCTTTGAGTATTATTATTATTATTATTATTATTATTATTATTAGTTTGACAATATGGCCAGGCCTAGCTACTAATTATCCCCTGCCAGGCCTGAACGAGATAAAATTCGCAGAAACTGTAGGAAGGAGTGGCGTGGGGGAACACTTCCCACTACCTTCCCATTAATAGCCACTGTGAAGTAAAACAGGGGTGGCGGAGCAATGGGAGGGGGCTGCCTAATTTATTTAGACGTCTGCCCGATCCCGGGGCCTGTCCCTACCCTTTCCACCATAAATGTGCCGCTTGGCACTACACAAAAATGGGGCCAATTGGCCGATCAGTGTGCCCCAGCAAGCAAAGCCCAGGGCCCAAAGACACCGAATACCAAATTTGCGTTTTGTTTTTTTTAAACCCGCAGAGAAAGTCCTCCGTGTTATGGAGGACAGCCCAGGCCTCGCAATAAAGGCCTAAACGAATCCCAAATGGCCGATGGGGTGTATCATGGCCGAAGCCACCCCTATCCAGCTACTGAATTTGTGTGGTCCACGCCACACTAGGCCGCACAGGCCTCACAGCCCCCCAATACTTGCGTCCTCGATGTCCGGATGAAGGCCAAGAGCCCCCAAACAATCTGGCTCGATGCGTGGGGAGGGTCAAAATTAGGCCAGCTCAGCCTCCAAGCCACGTGGTGCGTCGAAGGCGGCCCGTCAGCCAGGGCCCAGCCGCTGGCAGGGACGTGCCTTGACTGCGGCCTGGTGGGGACCCCCCTTTTCCAGCGCTCCCTTGCAGCCACGGAGGCTTGCAGAGAAGGGGGGGGACTCCCCCTGGGAGCGTGTCCTCCAGCCGAGGCCTCCCTCGTGTGCTGCCGCCCTCGGCCTGAGGCGCCTCCCTGGCTCCCCGGCTTTCCTCGCACTGCTCTTGCAGCGGGGAAAGGAAAAAAGGGCCAATAACCCAAGGCAAACCGCCTAAAAGGCCCAAAACCAACACGGACAAGCAAGGTGCTCCTTGCTTGTCCGGAGCTAAAATGGCTGCTGCCACGAGGCAGCGTGAGGCTTTAAAGCCTCGCAAATCTCGCGGCGTAATCCCGCGAGACTTCCAAATCTCGCGAGACCACAGCCGCGAGATCAACCCCATTGGCCAGGCGGACAGGATGAGGCAGGCCTTCCTGATCACCTGGCCAATCATGCGTCGATGCCCTTTTAAGGCAGACGCAACAGAAGGCCCCCTCCCAACTCGTCGGGGGGGGGGGGGGGTCCTTCTCCTCAGAAGTAGCCATATAACATCAGGAGTGCCACCACCAGCTTCAGGGTTAGTACAGTATTTTTCCACTGGTGTAGACAAGCTGTAATAGTCTACTTCTTTTGAAGTATTTTCTAAAGTCATACACCATCTTAGCAAGTCTCTACCCTCAAAATGTGATCATTACCTATACAGAAACCATCAATGTGCACTAAATAACCAGTGTTACAAACACCAGGGAAGAATACCTCTAAAATATTTGAAAAGTGAACTTTGCTCTCCTCTTGCATCAAGATACCCATGGGCTGGGAGTTGGTTGATAAAACCAATATGATTTGAATTATTTCTGATGTCCATTTGCCAGTTGTAACAATCACCTTTTAATTTTGTTTTGGTTTTTAACAGGGCATAAGACATTGAGTCCTGGATGAGAGAATGTTGTATGAAGTTTAAAACTGGTCCAGATGTATCATTTGCCTTCATTCCAATATCCAGACGAGGTTTAAAAAGCTCTTGCTTTATTTCTTTCCTTATAAGTGATTTCTCAGGTTTCTCTTTCAAGTCTAAACTTTAGAATCTGAGATTTGGCTGCAGTGATGTAAAGTTTCTTAAAATGATTTTCTTTTCAAGGTAGCAATTGCCTTATTATTTTTAACATTTTTACTTTTTGTCATACTTATGGCTTGCTTTTTGCAGGTTATTTGTCCTCTTGTTGACTCTGTGAGTCTTCAGTGTGTTTTTACTAGCTATAGACAATCTATTGATGTTATTTTCTGGTACTATATCCTCTTTATCAGATCTTTATCAGAGCTAAACTGATGAGGTTGGTATATTCTTTGCAATCTTCATTATAATAATGGAGAAACTCTTTAAGGTCAAGGGCTTATTCCATGTTAGTACGTGAGATGTGTAGTTTCTCAATCACCTTTTCACACTCCCAGTTTGTATAAAATTGTATAAATTGTGTTGAAGCCCTCTCATTCCTTAAAGACAGAATGATGGCAGATGGGGGTAAGGCTGAGAATTTTATAGCATCTTCTAGTCAGTACCATTGTCTTATATTATTTTCTTATTGAACTTCTCTTGTTTAAGTTACCAGCCCACAAACAACAGCTGCCATTTATGGGTCCCTCCTCCCTCCAAACTTTGGGTATAAAATCCTCCTACTCATTCCTTTTCATTCATAGTTCGGTGGTGTGTTTTCTGTCTTCAATGTCCTTGAAGTTAAACATTCCTCTTGTACATCTTCAGTTCACCCAATCAGATCATAGGGAGGACAGGGTAAGAAAAGTATGATTAGAAATAATAATAAAAGGAAAAGGAATAATATGTAAGTGAAGATGAACACATCAGTCTCCCTATAACCACCATCTTGCTCTCCCTGAGTTGATATGAGATGAGTTCAATCTTCAAATATCTGAAGGCCATATTGGAATGAAAGTGCAGTGTTAAAAGCATGACTGCTAAACAAGTACAATATGTTGTGCAACTGATATATGACTAAAATAATCAGTCTCTTCTGTTTTTGTTTCTTGACTAAGACTTAGGAGTTTATTGCACGTCATTTAACACAACTCACCACAGTCACATTAAATTCTGAAGCCGGATCTTATTGCACACAATGGCATGTCCTGCCCACCCACCACACCACCTGGGAGCCCATGACAGCATCGGAGAGGCTGGGAGCTGGGAGGACATATAAACCGCCCATACCCTCCTTCTGAACTGCAGCGGCAGCAAGGCTGTGTGCTGGCTCGGCAAGGTTCTTCCACCTAGCCTGCCCTGCCCACCCACCACATCACCTGGGAGCCCGCGGCAGCAGCGGAGAGGCTGAGAGCTAGGCTGTGAGGACACTTAACCTTCACACTCCCACCTACCTCTCACAGCAGTGGTTGAGAACTGGGCCTTGGTAGGGCTTCATTTAGCTCAGCCTACCCTCTTTCCAACTGAGACATCCACAGCAACAGTGTGGTTGGGAGGGTCAGTGGGTCCATTTGGCTCCTATATTAGTAGAGGCCGGGAATGGCCTGGGGGCAGAAATTCAAGTTGTGTGGGCGAAAGGGAGGTATGGTGGGAACAGAATGAATAAATGTTACAAAAGAAGGCAGGATGACTGTTGGAAAGCTATCCCACTTTCAGTTCACTCTGTTTCCTGGAATGGATTGGAGTGCGAATCAACCATTCCACAGAACCTTATCTTGCTCCTTTGCAATGTCAGGTTGGTTAAAAATAACTCTTATTATCTAGAATAGTCTTTTAGATGAGGATGCCAACCTGGCTTGCTTTACAGAAACCTGGCTGGGAAAGAATAACACCATAACCTGGATGCAGGCCCTCCCTGCCAGGCATGCTATCAGTGAGCAGGTAAGGGGAAGTGGGTGGGTGGGGGGAGGAATGGCTCTGGTTCATAAGAACAATCTGACCTTGACCAGAATACCTGTCCGGAACACAGTCCACTTTGAGTGCATGTACCTGAGCCTGAGAATCAAAGACAGTTTGGGGACCCTGCTAGTATATCGACCACCCTGTTGTCTAACAGACACCCTAACCAAGCTAACACAGTTGGTCTCAGAGTTGCTGTTGGAGTTACGCAGACTCTTAGTTTTGAGTGACTTCAACGTCCCACTGAAGATCAGTTTGCCAATCTAACTGGTGCAGCTCAGGAGTTCATGGAATTCAAGACAAACATGGGCCTATCCCAATTGGTCATCGGGCTCACTCATTGTGCAGGTCATACCCTCAATGCAGTCTTCCGTATAGAACAGGAATATCCATGGGCGGAGATTAAAAAACTACCACCTTGTCATGGATGAATCATTTCCTGGTCAAGGTTGAACTAAGAACCACTATCCACTTTACCAGGGATGGTGGACCTATTAGAATGGTCCGCCCCTAAAGGCTAATGGAACCAATTGGATTCCAGAAAGTCTTAGAGCAGGGGTAGGCAACCTTTCCCCTTTAAGAGCCGAGGGACTTCAGCTCCCAGAAGCCTCAGCCAGGTTGGCCAATAGTCCCATGTTGGCCAATAGCTCCTGGGATTCTGGGAGCTGAAGTCCCTCGGCCCTTAAAGGGGAAAGGTTGCCTACCCCTGCCTTAGAGGGTTTGATGGTTGGCAATGCCAGTGATTCTGTTGAAGCTTTGGTTAATACCTGGAATATTGACTTTACCAAGGCTATCACACGATCGCTTTCAAGCATCCTTTCCAACCCACTTTGAATTGTAAACCATGGTATACAGAATATGGGCCTTTGCAGACTGCTAGGAATAGTGCAAATTGAGTCCACTTTAACTGCCCTGGCTCAGTGCTAGAGAATCATGGGAACTGTATTTTTTTCTGGGACATTGAGCCTTCTCTGTCAGAGAGCTCTGTTGTCACAATAAACTACAGTTCCCATGATTCCTTAGCACTGAGTCAGGGCAGTTAAAGTGAACTCAATTTGCACTATTTCTGGCAGTCTGCAAAGGCCCTATCTCAGGAAAATGAAGCGGGTTGGACAACGCTAGAGTGCACCTGATAGAAAACTCTTATCTGACAAGACTCGTCATAGGAACCTTCTTTGTTCCTATCAAGAGGTAATACATGCAGTGCAGAAATCTTTCTCCTCTGCACGTATTGCGTCTGCAGAGTCACGTCCAGCAGAGCTGTTTAGGGTGGTAAGGCAACTGATGCAGGTTCCACCTGTGCAGAACCCATTACTTAACCCAACAACGGCCTGCTGTGATGCTTTTAACAACTTCTTTGCAGATAAAGTCTCTCAGATAAAAGCTGACTTGGATGCCAGTATAAGTACAGAATCAATAGATGAGGTGTCCAGCAGCTCCGTTGATGTAAATTTACTGGATCATTTTCAATCTGTGAGTACCGAGGATGTGGACAAGCTTCTTGGCAGAGTGAGGAAAATGACTTGCCCCCTTGATCCTTGTCCATCATGGCTAGTCGTCCGGGGGGGGGGGGGGGGGATGCATTGAGGCCGTTCCTCATGGACATCGTCAATACATCCCTCAGGGGAGGTCATATTCCATCTTGTTTAAAGGAAGTGGCAGTTAGGCTGCTTCTCAAAAAACCTTCCCTGGACCCACTGGATATGAACAACTATAGACCAGTTTCTTTATTACCATTCTTCAGCAAGGTAATCGAGAGGGTGGTTGCTCTTCAACTCCAAGCTGTCTTGGATGAAACTGATTATCTAGATCCATTTCAAATGGGCTTTAGGATGGGATTTGGAGTGGAGACCGCCATGCTTGCCTTGACCGATGACCTTCATCTGGGCATTGACAGGAGTAAGTGACCCTGTTGGTGCTTCTAGACATCTCAGCAGCTTTTGATATGATAGATCATAGCATCCTCTTGGATCGCCTGAGTGGGTCAGGAATTGGAGGCACTGCATTGCAGTGGTTTCATTCCTTCCTCTCGGGTGGATCCCAGAGGGTGCTGATCGGGGACAGTTGTTCCACACGAAAAAAGATCTTAGTTGTGGCGTTCTTCAAGGTGCCATTCTGTCCCTGATGTTTTTTAATCTATACATGAAGCCGCTGGGTGAGATCATTTGGAGACATGGGGCTGGGTGTTATCAGTACACTGATGACACCCAGATCTATTTCTCCATGTCTTGATCGTCGGCCTGAGCTCCTGATGGCATCTCTCCTCTCAATGACTGTCTTAAGGCAGTAATGGACTGGATGAGGAAAAACAGATTGAAATTGAATCCAGACAAAATGGAGGTGCTCACAGTAGCTGCTCCGAAACCGGCAATTGGGTTGCAACTGCCAGTCCTGGATGGGGTCACACTCTCTGTGAAGGACTGTGTTCACAGTCTGGGGGTGCTCTTGGATTCGTCGCTCCTGATAACTAATTAGGTAAATTTGACGGGCAGGAGCACCTGTTATCAGCTTTGGCTGATACGCCAGCTGCACCCTTTTCTGGAAGTAAGGGACCTTGAGACTGTGGTTCAAGTGCTGGTAACCTCCTATCTGGATTTCTTTAATGCGCTCTACATGGGGCTACCTTCGTGCTTGGTCCGGAAACTGCAGTTGGTACAGAACATGGCAGCCAGAGTGGTCTCGGGGACATCTAGGAGAGACCACATAACACCAGTATTGAAGTCTCTTCATTGGCTGCCTATTAGTTTCTGGGCCCAGTATAAGGTGTTTGTTATGACCTTTAAAGCCCTAAATGGCTTGGGTCCAAACTATCTTCGGGACCGCCTCCTCCCATACAATCCGCCCTGCACACTCCGGTCCTCTGGGAGGAACTTGATGCAGCCAATAATAACAAGGCTGTCTGCAATCTCCCAGAGGGCCTTTTCAGTAGTCGCCTCCAGACTTTGGAATGGCCTGCCGGACAAGATCCATCAGATTACATCCTTAAGCAGCTTTAAAAATGCTGTGAAGACGGATCTCTTTTGGTAGACCTTTCCTGCCTAGAATTCTGGCCTCAGGAGTTTGTTTATCCACCTCTCCCAATCTTGGCTCCTGACACTGCCTTGTTTGCTAATCTTTTGCAGGTAATTCTTTTCTAGCTGTGTTATTTTTATGGTGTTTACTCTCTTATGTTTTAATTCAAAATTGGTTTAATATTTTTTTAAGGGATGGGTGGGTTTTGGGGATTTTAGATTGTATTTTTCATTTGATGTATTGTATGGAATTTAAACTGTTGGAAGCTGCCCCTATTGTTTTAACAGAGGGGCGGGGTATAATAATAATAATAATAATAATAATAATAATAATAATAATGGGAGCCAGGTGAGTGCAACTTGGCTGTGCCCCAGACCGCAGCCACATTTAGCTGCCATATTTTCAAAACTAGGAGTTTTCTGTTTTTGAAAAGATGCCAGCTAAACATGTCTGGAATCTGGGACACAGCCAGGTTGCACTTGCCTGGCTTCTGGTGTGCACGATAAGATCCAGCTTCAGAATTTAATGCGACTGTGGTAAATTGAGTTAAATGATGTGTGATAAACTCCAATCTTAGTGGAAGACAGGGAAACTATCTAGAGTATGAAAATTAGTAACTTGGAGAAGTAAAAGTATTTTGTTCAACTCAAAAACCCACTATTTAAAGTTGAGCATGTGGTCTGGCACAGCCAGGAATAATTTAGGAACCTCTGATTCTTTTCCCTCTGTTGCTCAGTAGTTCTCAAACTGTGAGGTAGGATCCCTTTGGGGGAGGCAAGGGAGTTGCTTGGGGGTGTGTGTGAAAGACTTGGAGGCCCTGATACCCCCTTCTCTTGCTCCTCTGCTTCCCAAATATATTCTGTCCTGGAGGGGAAGTGGAAGATGAGGGAGGCTGTTGGAATAACCACCTCTGCTGGGGGGGAGGGGGCAGAGGAGGAGGAGATGAAAGAGGGAAAAACTAATCAGATCATGGCATTTGGTGGGACCCATCCTGAGCTGCCACTTCTTCCACCACACATCCTGCCACTGCCCTGGTACCTAGGATGAGATGCTGCTGCAGCCCCAACTAGTGTGCCCACTCAGTCCAGTGCTCTTTACATACATGACAGCTGAAGGATTCCTTTACCTCTTTGTTTGTGAAATATACAATCCTCTACCTCACTCTCGTACACATATACACCCAGCTGCAAACTTTTTTTGTTTGCTTTCTCCCTCACTCTTTCTTAGCCAGCTAATTCTTCGACACACATTGCCAAGTTATCATCTCTTCCTCTCCATCTCCGACACTGATTCACATACATTCTCGAACTCTCTCACATGTCATTTCTCTCTCTCTCTCTCTCTCTCTCACACACACACACACACACTGTGGTGCTCTTTCACACAATCACACACACACATTCTCTTACACATTTGCTACCTCCCTTGGTGTGCGAGTGACTTTATCTCACACACACACTCACATGGCAATACTCTTTTTCTGACTCTCTCTGCCTCAAATACATTCATTCACAGTCTCACACACAAAATCTCTCTCTCTCTCTCTCTCTCTCTCTCTCTCTCACACACACACACACACACACTTTCTTTATCTCCTTTTTATATGCATATGCAGTTGTGCATACTCACATATACAAAAGAGAATGGAAGTTTCCGTGTGACTCTGTGTAAGAGTGTAAATGAATATGTGTGTAAATGAATGAATGAATGAATAATGAGTTAAAGAAAGAATGAATGAATATGACTGAATGTGTATGTATCTTGTGAACATTGGTGTATGTGAGTGTGGGTGTTTGTGAAACAGTATGTGTAAAATTTACACATGTTGTATTAAGTATTTACTTAATAATACTTAAAATTCTTTTAATTTGAAAGATGTTTCCTCATACAATGTGAAAATATGAATATACATGAATGTGCAAATGAAAATACATGCACTAAAAAATATTTTCATTCATACTGTGTCAGGTGTGTGTGGATGTCTGCAGATGGATGTAAAGGGTCACAAGGATAATAAATTTGAGAACCACTGATATAACCCAGTGTTTCATCCTTACTATGTGAGATAAGTTTGTGATGCTACAGCTATTATCTACCTATTATCTATCTATCTATATAGTCCTGATCACACACAAATATTACTGTACCTATGCAAAAAAGAGGAGATACTGTGCAACCATCCTCACCCCCTGTTGTGTTCAAGTGGAGTATTTATGAGTATGAGCCTTGTTGAAATATTATATGGAAATGTAAAGTGTCCAAGCTTCTTATATCTCTCAGAATAATAGCCATAAAGGCATTTGATGATGATTGCAATAATGATGATGATTTGTTTTTGTTTTTAATTTTTTTTAGGCCTTAATTGGCATCTCACATAACTCTGAATGTGGGAAAAGAAACAATGCTTTTATTGTTTGCTATTTACATCCTTTACCCTGTTGCCATGGTCCAAAGTATTTTCTGTTTGCTACAGATCAATGTTGTGCAGTCTGTCTGAAGCTAATGAGTTGGGGGAAGGGAAAAAAATCAGCACTGCATGTGCAAATTAACAAATAACAGAAGCTGTAATCAGCTGTAGCAGGGAGATTGCTGGAGAAAACTTATTGTACAAGCCTGCAAAAGTGTAACATCCATTTGAGGAGGGAATTCACATAATGGTAGGATTCAAATCCCACCCAAGCTGGGCAGCGTATTCAACCATGCTCTTCTATTCACATCACATTGTTTCCTTCAGTAATGAATAGGCTTAGACTTTGTCTTACAGTTTCAGTTATATAAGAATTTGTGATGGACAGGAGTATCCTCTTCTGAATTCAACCATTCAAATTTAATGGAAAATTGAGAAGTAGGGATGGAGTGAGGAGAAGATTAAAAAACCAGTTTGCCCATATGATAGGATTTTTGCAATCTGGAAGTGGTAGTGGTAAGACCTTTGGGTTCAGGGAAAGGTTGGAGAATGATTTGAATGTATCTGAGAAAGCAGCAAAGGAGAACCGTACTGGCATTGAAATGCATTTAAAAAGAAGACTGGAAATATCTATTTTCTTTGTTCTACAAGAGACATATAGGGTTTTGGTCATGCATATACAAAGACATGGGAATACATGTACAGTCATATTTTACAGTTTTCTTATTTCCCTTGAGACAATCCAGTGGTAGATTGCAAGGAAGGATTAAAATGGGTCAGGTTCACCAATATAAGGAAGAAGTGATTTGGAGTCTGATTTCTAGTTTAGGTTTAAATTTAGACTCCTCCAAAAACAACAACTAGGAGCTGTCTTGAATGTAAGAAAAGTGAAAAGAATGGCACAGATGCTACACTTTTTATTTATTATTATTATTATTATTATTATTTTCAAATGCATTCCACAATCAGATTCTTTCAGCACTAAAAGCAATGTCTGAGACAGGACTTAAAACAAAATTGAAATAAAAAAGGGCAGTAAATAACCTGTCTGAATTGGCTTCCCCAAGTATGTGTGTGTGTGTGTGTGTATATATATATATATATATATATATATATAGTGGAGATCTTGGCAAATAGACCATTGTTTCTAGCTCTAAGGCATCATGACTTTTGAGCCCTTTCAATAAGTCTTCACAAGGGATGACATGAATATCTGCTGTTATTCATGTAATGGCTAAAAATGGGTTTGCTGACACTTGGGACACTTGATCAGGAAGAATAACAGAAGGGCAAGTATTTTGTGCCATTTTGATCTAGCGTTTGCACATCCCAAAGTTTGTGGATTTTGTTATTTGCTAATAATAATAATGATAAAATAAATTTTGCACAGAGAAACCCTATTTCAAGAAACAAATCCCTTCCATTGCTGGTTTTTGTCCAAATTCTACCAGTTTTGCACAAATGCCATCAATTTTAAATAAAGCCCATATGTATTTCATGAAACAGCATGAGTATTCTTGTGTACATTAATATCTCAAAATACTTTGGGATGTGTGAATACTAGGCACAAATGGCAATGGAGTGAATTCTATAGAAATTATTGATGCTCACATATGTGGGTGAAGTAGTTGAAGATTTACAGCCCTAGTATCCACTTGTCCTTAAGCCACCTTAAATCCTATGCTGGGAGAAAGTCATGATATAAATTAAATAAATACAGATCTCCTGGATTTGCATTTCTTTCATCCCCCCAAGTTGTTCAGACTATTTTCTTTCATTTTGCTTTCTTTCTGTCTCTTCATATAATTCCTGTACTTTCAAAATAACTTCACTTCTTTACCAAAACACGCTGAATGAATTAAATAACTTAGAATTTATTCTGGTTTTTTGTTGTGTTATGCCAGTAAAGTTTTAAATATCTGCTATGTGGATGAATGAGTGAAAATAAACTTCATATTTTGATGAATGCCTACAAAATGGCTACTTTTAAAATATGCAAAAATCCAAATAGACTTTTATGACAAATTAATATCCTCCTGAAAGTGGCATGGCTGGATATAGAGACTCCTATTTGAGTCTATGGAAAATATCTATCAGAGTAATCAGCCAGAAACAGCATACACAGAACACACAGGGATGCAGGATATGGTCACCTGAATAGAAGGAGAAAGCTGCAAAATTGGGACAGTTGAACAGAGAAGATCCAGAGGAAGAATGGAGAAAGAAAATTCAGTAATCAGACCAACAAGAAAGCAACCTTGGGAAAAGAACTAGGGGGGAAAGGAGTTAGGTAATTAATAATAATATTTTTTTTAAAAACCCGTTGATGTGATGTTTACTACAGATGCCAATGCTCACAATAATAACAAGATGTGCATGTGTCTCTCCATGCATTCAATTAATTACCAGTTGGTAATCTTTACACTCCATAGTCATATAGTCTTTATCCTCCATTATAATGATCTCACATTATCAACACTATGCTCACTTGATGATGGATTATCAATTTGATATATCCTTGCATATGCACAAAGAGCTACTAGACATGAGAAGAAATCCTGGTCATGTGGTGTCCTTCCTCACATTTAGGAGTTTTATCCCACATCAAATGTATCCCTATCCCACAACAAACCATACCAAAAAGAGAGAGCCAACATCCAGCTGTCTTTTGATGTGCCTTTGACTCATTATTTAACAAAACCAAATACTTCATCCCAGATGAGACCTTACAGCCAACCTTTCCAGACTCCATCTTTCTGTAGGGCTTATAATTTATTTTTATTTATTTTTGTTGCATCAGGGTCAGTCTTCCAGTTCATGGATTGTCTCTAACATTCATCCTTAATCTGCAGTAGTTCCAGAGGGCCATCAGCTGAGACCATGGCTTGATATGGAGTACTCTAGCTAAGGCCATTCATCCTGGCTTTCACTCTCTAAAGAAGAGTACTTCAGGAAGGTTGTAGCACAGAATGGCTGAAAGCAGTCCTGTGATATATTTGACAATGGAGCTATCTTATACCTATTAAATATATATACTGCACAGTTGCTGAGGTCGTCATGGATGGCCTCACTGTCAGAGGTAAGATAGATGCTGACTGAATACAGGGCCTTCAGATTGTACCAAGGTTACAACATTTTATTATAAGTTATCCTGGTTAACTCCCCTCCTGTCATTCTAGTTTCAAGCTGTTTAAACAATGCACTATTTGAGGAAGAAGGAATATTAAGACTTTTACCAGTGGTTTTGCTGTGAAAAGTCAGGGCATAAAAACCAGGATTTTTTTAAAAAAAAGATAAATAAATTAAATCCAAAAATTGGAGAAAGGAGATAAATCTTTGTGTATTTCACTCTCTGATGCAAAAATAAAATAATTCAAAAGTTTTGCCTCTGCTGGGAGACATTACAAGTTTTTTGTAACATTTTTGGATGATTTTCTGCATTCAGAGACTTTTTCATGAAAAAACTGTGAAGGAGTGTTTATGCAAAAACATTATGCACAAATCACTCCATTTTGTCCACACTGCCTGCCCTCACAAATTATTCACAAAAAGGTCCCAAAATGTGAACAACCTTGTGGTCATTGCCAATTGCTTCAATGTTGTGTCTTGGTGTATTATCACCTTGGTCTTTTTCACGCTATACAATTATAGCATTTTGGTACCATTTTAACTGCCATGGCAACATCCTACTGAATGGATTTGTAGTTTGGTGAGGTCCTAGAGCTTTCTAGCAGAGAATTCAAAGAATCCTATGACATAAAACATCTTAGGATTTCATAGGAGGGAACCAAGACAGTTAAAGTAATTTCAAAATGTTATAACTGTAGTGTGAAAGAAACCCTGATCTTACTGAGGATAAGGGGGGAAATGTGACTATTCTGTACATCCCTCGATTGCATTACCGAGTTCAGCATCTCAACTATAAAGAATCTTGTATGTAGATGGCAAAGGGTCAGAATTAATTGGAAGTTGCCCTGCTAGGTAAATACTGTGTGCTAGGAGAGTAAGGTAGGGTGTGTCACTTCTTTCTAAATTTTCAAAGAAGCAATCCCCGCTCCAAAACACACTGCAGAAACAATCCAGTTTGAGACCACTTTTACTGCACAGTCTTAATGATAGGTTATTCTGGGAGCTGTAGTTTTGTGGGACATTTAGCCTTCTCTGTCAGAGAACTCTGGTGCCACAACAAACTACAGTTCCCAGGATTTTCTAGCATGGAGCCAAAGCCATCTCAAACTAGATTATTTCTGCAGTCTTTTTGGACCTGAGCTAAAAAAAAAAATCCTTCAGTTCCTTTTGCTTTTTTACAGAACTCTGAGTATTATTCTGAATTTCCCTCTCAGTTAAACCCCCATGGTCTTGATGATGTAGGCACTCAACTTTCTAGTAATGAATTAGGATGTTGCAGACTGAAAGGTAATTAAGGGGTAGGATCTTAAGAGACATCTGCATTAAGAAAGACATCTTTTGTGAAATTTAGCTGCACTTGAGAGTGAATGCCCAGACTTATCAATTGGCTTTCATGTTCCAGACCTTGTTAATATTGTAACCCTCCCTTTTCTTTTCTTTTCTTTTCTTTTCTTTTCTTTTCTTTTCTTTTCTTTTCTTTTCAAAGCTCTTTTCATATATTATGATGTGGAATTTATCCCTTTGATAGAAAATTGCTGCATAGTGCTTGGTTTGAGAGGTATCCTTTGCTCAGTAATATAGATGTAGCATTTAATACGAGCATGGCTTCTGGACTCTTAAACATTATAGTGATTCTGAATTCCTCAACAGTGACTTTAAAGGCCAACTAGCCACACTTCCACCTTGTTCTGAACTTTTATATTATGTCTTATTGAACATGATCCAAGTACTTCCACCTTGTTCTGAACTTTTATATTATGTCTTATTGAACATGATCCAAGCACAATCAAGGACTTTAGATTTAGAGAAGTTTCAGTGGCAGGCTTATGCTCCTGGTTAATACCCTTCCATTAAAAGAAGAAATACCCAATGCATGCTAATTGATCTGGTTACATCATGCCTATACATTTTAGTTAGGCTATGCCAAAAGAAAATGTAAATCCTCCCTCATCTTGTTCTTATGACAAACCAGAACAATGTTATCTTCAGCTAAGGAGCTTATCGCATTACCTTTTAAGTTGACTGCAGCCTAATGGGATGCAGCCAGGACGCAGCATGGAGGCGGGAATTATCACAGTGTAATTCGCTGTGCTCAGTTGGCCCTTTTTCAAAAGTGGAAAGCTCCTGAGTTTTAATGGTGATTGGCTGAGTATGGCTGGGACCTGGGCTGCAGTCACCTGGTGGATTTGGTGGTGAATTACAGTGCGATAATTCCTGCCTCCATGACGCATCCCGGCTGCATCCTGTTAGGCTGCAGTCAACTTAAAAGGAATTGTGAATTGTGATAAGCTCTTAAGAGTCAGCAAGATATTGTTTGCAAGATTTAACAAGAATTTGGACATATGGATGCATGTTCTGCAAATAGTGCTAACTGCACAAATTATGTAAACTGCACAAATGGTACAAATTGCATAGCTAAATAATATTAGCTTCTCCCTTGTTGCATGGACTTTAAAAGACAGAAACATTGGATGGGGTGTTTATGTCTTCTTCATCCATCAGCCAGTACTTCTGTGCTTTCTATGTGTGCATATTTTGCTTCACAAAGGGAAAAGGCAATACTTTTGAATGGAGACACTTTGAACAAATTGCAGAAACCTTCATATAAAGCATATTTATTGTCTAATTCTTTCAGTGCAGCCAGAAACCATTTAAGGGTTGGTTGCCACAATAGGTTGTCTCGACCTATTGAAACAGCCAACTTCAATAAGAATGAGTCATTTAGAGATATTTCTTAACACCTCTAGCTTTGAGCAGTTGTTTTTACATATATTTTGAACAAGGTGTATTTTAGGGCTGGACACAGGCATCTTGATTTAATGTGAAGCCTTTTAATTCATTCAAATTCATATTGCCATTCCTCACTTTTACTTGCACTGTGAAATCAAACTGGGTTTCAACTTTTAGTTTTTTTCACATAACTGCATAAAATGTGGAGACATAGGGGCTTTGCAGACTGGCCCAGCCTGGGGATGGAGTTGGGGCAGGGCAGTCACACGCACCCTGACACTGTCCTGACACCACGTGCCCATTTGCATGATGCATGGGATCAGGATGCCCTCCTGCCGCAGCGTGCAGACATGCTGTGCCGAAAGGACATGGAAGAGCCACAGTGCCAGCTCTTTGGGTGGCCTTTTGTTGCACCTAAAAGGAGCAGCATTTTGCCGCTCTTTTCGGGGTGGCAAAAGGGAGGATCGGTGCCACAGCGTGGGGTTGCCATGGCCCCCGATCTACCACTCCTCCGGAACGGCTCTGTGCTGCCCCTTTAGGCCAGTCTGCATCAGCCCATAGGAAGAAATTAATCTTGAAAAATTTAGATAGTTAGCTTTTGAGGTTTTTCTGTTATGCTCCTTGTGTTAGTTTAAGAAACATAAATAATTTTTTATACAGCTGTTGATGGTTCATATTTGATTCATGCTGCATTGATTCTATGAGATACTTCCTCACTTGCTCTGGAGTACGTCCCAAACATCTAGAGGACTCTCTTTTTCTACAATTGAAGAACTGCACCAAACAAGATCAGATGATGTGGTGGACAATAAGGAACTAGGCAGGGAACAATGCTTTGTAATAGTGAGCAAGCAGAAAGAAAGGACATCAGTTTTCAGATGTTTCTTGCATCTTCAATTAGGGTGGAAAACAAAGAGTATCAATCAGATAAACTGAGCAGTAGTGGTAATACTACTAATAATAATGAATAGTAGTAGTAGTAGTGGTATTCAATATCACAGTCATGGTTTCATAACCTAGAGTTACAGATCCATAACTGCTCTGTATTCAGTAAGACTACATAGTTTTACTGTGACACTTCATAGTTTTACTATAAGACTACATAAATGCCCATCTTAAGAGTCAGCAGCTGCATTGGGCAAAGGAGGTTTGTTCACTGGATCATTAGGGCTCAGGGAAGATATCATTTCCACCACCACCCCTCCTACCACAAAGCAAGGCTGTGAAAATCAGAAGCAGGATTCCTATTGCTATTCTTTGTGGCAGCTTCTTTCACTGGTGGGAGAGGTCTGTAAACATAATCTTCCTTGCACTTCAGTAAGCAGCTAAAGAGACCTTCTTTATAGCTGCTGGCCAGGAGATCTAATTTAGTTACACATACATAAGTAAGTAGCTGATGTAGAATATCAACAATACATTTTACTTAAACTGGGGGTGCTTTTCCCTTATTCTTCCAGCAGTCTAACTATTGAGATCCAAGGATGCAGCGTAATGATGTAGAAGTGATGGTGAGAGGATGCTTTACCAGCATACCAATTGGTGCAATTCCTTGACTCCTTCTTAAGACATTTGGTGATCTGAGCTAGCATTGCAAATATCCATATCTTGGCCTCATGCGCCCTGCCATCTCTTCCATCATTGTCTTGTCAAGCTTCTTTGAGATGGAGAAGAAACTGTGAACTGCTGGTGCTGTCTCTTGGTGTATTGGAGAGACCTTCTTCATTTTCCTGGATGGTTGTAGTGGTGTCTGATCTTCAGGAATTACAGCCTTGCTAGAAGTGAAAGAAATGACCACCACCATCCTGAGCCAGCTCATTAATGCCAATAGTAATTATATTGGGCCTCTGTAATCTTCCTGGGGATAAAGAAGGGAAACTAGTTCGCTCTTTCTGACTCTATTAGTACCACATGTGCACAAACCTATGTACAGATGTCCCCGACCTTTTGACATCTTGCTTTCTGATGCCTCACTCTTTTGATGGTTATAAATTATATCCAGAACCTGTATATTCAACACATGTTTTTCTCTGAAGATGCTAGCCACAGATGCTGGTGAAATGTCAGAAAGAAACTTTTCTAGAACATGGCCACACAGCCCGAAAAACCCACAAAAAACTAACAACAGTGCTGTTTCTTTGTTTGAAACCACAAGGCAGAAGCTGTTTGGCTGAGGTGCCACTGAGTGACTAAGCTTGATATTTCTCTTCCTCCACTCACTTTGCCATGGTGCATACTGGGACATAGCCTAGCAAACCACCACTATGCTATGTTCTTTGTTTAAACCCAGAAAGTGGAAGCTGTTCAGCCAAAGTGCTGCTGAGCAACTAGGGTCATTATTACTTCTACTCCTCTCACTTTTACTTTTACTCTCATTATTACTTCTACTGCTCTCACTTCTCCATGGTGATAGGCTATGCCCCAGCATGCACCATGACAAAGGAAGAGGAAGAGAAATGACAAGCCTTGTCACTCAGTCACACCGCAGCCAAACAGCTTCTGCCCTGTGGTTTCAAACAAAGAAACAGCACTGTTGTGTTTAAACAAAGAACATATCATAGTGGTGGTTGATGTCAGCATCATGTCAGTGATCCTGTAGTTGCCCCCCCCCCCACACTTTAATAGGAAACATGAAAGCTTCAATGCAGCAGTGCCTTGAGCTGCCCTCCCCCTTCCACTGTTAATGAAGGAGACATTTCTCACAAGTAGGAATCGTAGGCACAAATCATCTCATAACATCACTCCTCAGAACAGTGATTCAGGTGTCCTATACATATTGGACAAGTTAAGGATGAAAGCACATAATGCTCTGGTTTCACATTTTGATGATTTCCACTTTTTGACTGTACTCTGATCCCTAACCTGTCAAATAAGCAGGGTCTTCCTGTAGTACTAATACAGAGATGCCACACAGTTCAATTAAACTAATTGTGCAGAGGAACAGGAAGAAAAGTTTTTTTCTAACAGTAAATTTAACTAATAAGGAGATATAAGGAAAATACATGTGGTGCTTTCTCAACCAAAACATATGAATCAAGAGGCCAATAAAAGAGTAGTGCTTTTGCTTCATATTAAATGTGTAGCAGCAGCAGCAGCAGCACCACCACCACCACCACCAACAACAACAACAAAAACATAAATGTTTACTACTCAAGTGAAGAGAAAGTGAATTGCTGTAGTTACATACTGGGAGAAATAAATGCACACACAGACACATGATAAGAATCAAAACTACATATTTTATTATGTTATTAAATATATACAACCAGGAAAGTTAATAGATGCATACATAGTTATGTACTTTCAGCTTATTTATATTTAGTTAATCTCATCCCAAATTGGGTTGTGTGTACACACAGAATCATACAGTTATGATAAATCAGGAAAGAGAGAGAGAGAGAGCAAACTTGGCATTTTAAAGCAACAAACACCTAAACAACAAATTAGAACTAATGAGAGACAGTTAAAGTCAAAACCTGATAACTAAAATCAAATTTGTACAGACAATAATTAATTAAAGTGTTTTTAATGACATAAGGCTGTGATGGTGAACCTATGGCATGTGTGCCAGATATGGCACGTGAAGCCATTTTCCCTGGCACATGGAGGGGAGGGAGGAGGAGAAAGAGGTGTGTACCTGTTCTTCCTCCTTCCTGACCCTCCTCAGCCTTCAGCTGCCTCTCTGGAGGCACCTGAAGGCCAGGGACGGTGGGGGGGGGGGGAGGAAGAACCGGTGTTCACCTGTTCCTCTTCTTCTCCCCTTCCCCCAGCCTTCAGCTGTCTCTGAAGAGGCAGCCAAAGTCCTGGGAGGTTGGGGGGAAGACGTTCTGCCCCCAGAATACAGAAGTCCTGCCCCCAGCACTGGGTAACACCTGGTCCTGGAAGGCCTTTTAGTTTAGGCACTCAGCCCTTAAAAGGTTCGCCATCACTGACCTAAGGAAAATAGGACTAGGGTAAGGTGGGTGGACCTGACAAACCAAATAACCAAATCAATGAGTTACTCTGTCTACACAAATCAAGAGGCTATTAGCAATGACAACAACCTCCCCTCCCAAGCCTTGTATTAAGCAGCAGAAAAAGAATGAAAAAAACCTGAGACTCAGGCTCTTAGTCTAACTGGGAGAGCACAATCAAAATCACATAAATGTTCTCCATCCTCCACAAATGCTTAGCTCTAACATCTAATAGCTATAATAATCAGAAATGAGGTATCACTATTACAGCTGACCTGGAAAGGGGGGGGGGGATGAAGAAAAGCACACAGGCTGGTGGAGTTCTTGTTCCACACTAGAAACTAGAGCTATCAATTAGCAAACTAGTGTCCTTTCCATCCTCGCCCAGTAATACCACTCTGGCATTTCCCTTATACAGTCATGTTGCAAACACAATGTTTAGATATTTTCTGCTCTTACTTAAATGTTTTAGTGGTCAGAGCACTGAAGCACTTCAGATGGCTTCAGACCAGGACAATGACTTCTGGCAAGGAATCCATCAGACCTGATTTGGAGCCAGACCAAATCAGGTTCAGGATTCAAAATGGTTTCACAACCCTAGTATGTTTATTTAGATCAGTGGTGTACAGTTGCAGAAGGTTCCCTTTTTCTTCTCTCAGCAGGCTACCTCTCCCTACAAAAAAGTTAGGCAATGAGCAGCTGAAATCAAAATTACTTGTGGTCTAGGATTATTTTCTTTGCTGTGTTCTGATGCTCTGAAATTCTTGTAGGCCCCAAATAGTGACTTCAAACCATTTAACACATTCATAGGTGGATTTAAGCCAAATGTTGTGGGCAGTGAGGCTTTGGCAAGGGGCCTAGTGGGTGACCTGGGGGACACACAAAAAGGTCTAGGGGCCACTGTTTGTAACTGATGGGGCACCAATTGCCCTCAGCTGATTTATGTGATGAGAGTCTGCAATGCTAGATCCAAGGTTCCTTGTTGTAAACTATTCTCTTCAAGCAAGATGATTAGAAAATGGGGAGGGGGTCTCTCTCCCCCTTCTGAGTTACATTGTTCAATTGATGTTTAGCCATGTTTTGTGGACAGCAGAACATGAAGATAATTAAAACAGTATGAATTATTTTAAAAATATTCCCCATTAATATTTTTTTAAAAAAATGTCAAAGGACTGTGCAGTAAATCAAGGTTATATTATAGGATTTGCTTGTTGTTGTTGTTGTTGTTGTTGTTTTTAAAAACAAAACAAATACCACAAAAAGGGCATGGCTTTAGTTTCAGTTGCCATAGTGATTTCACTTGAACTTCACAAAGCAGAGAATATCTAATAAAATACTCATTTTAGAAAATCCATACATTAATTTTAAAGGTACGTCGTAGAAGGACATATCCAGTTACCCACTTGTGAATTTCACCATGCATGCAAATTGATTTAAAAGTTATATTGGCTAAATTTTATCTTCAGTTAAAGACATGTTCTCTTCTATATTGCACGCTGTATTTACAATGGTCACAAAAGTTATGTGATGAAGGCTAAACATGCTAGTAACACTTATGGAGGTGGGGACATTCCATGCTAATCTTGCAACTGCAAAGCATGATGCAGCTATGTCTGCTCATTCCATAGTACTCTTCCCATTTTGTCATCCATCCTCATTTTGTCTGACATCTATTGGAGCCCATCACCTTTATTTTCCCCAATAACAGGTGAGTGGTAGAGAACGGGAAATATGATCCTTCAAAATTAAATAGGAACAGCATCTCTCTACTCATAGCCAAGCTGTAACCACATATGTAGGGGGGTTGCAGACTAACAGAAATAGTGCAAATTGAGTCCACTTTTAGGGTTAGGGTTAGGGTTAGGGAATCATGGGACCTGTAGTTTATTGTGGCACCAGAGCTTTCTGACAGAGAAGGCTCAATGTCTCAGAAAAAAACCAATTCCCATGATTCCCTAGCACTAACCCTAACCCTAAAAGTGGACTCAATTTGCACTATTTCTGGCAGTCTGCAACCCCCCGTAGTCTCCCATCTAAGTACTAATGAAGGCTGACCTACTTAGCTTCCAAGATCAGATGGGATCTGGTGTCTTCTGGGTATTTAGGCTCTGCATTCTCTAGCATCCCAGAAATTTCTCCATGGGGGAGCTGCATGGGTTAAAGGGTTAGTTTTTTGGGGGTACTTTCAACCATTGTTATGGAACAATGGTTTTAAAAATGAATTAGTGCAATATGAAGTTGTAAGACAGGTTGACAACATTGTAATTATTGAAGAGTCCATACATTTTTTAAAAACACAACTCCTTTTTTTAATGGAGCCCTGGTGGCGCAGTGGTTAAATGCCTATACTGCAGCCACTCACTCATAGACCACAAGGTTGCAAGTTCAATACTAGCCAGGGCTCAGGCTAGACTCAGGCCTGAAATCTTTTGAGGTTGCTAAAATGAGTACCTAACTGTTGGGGGGCAATGAGCTTACAGTTGTAAACTGCTTAGACATCCCATAGAGCGATATGAAGCGATATATAAATGAAGCTGCTTTGCTTTGCTTTAATGGCAAAAAGTCCCAAAAGCTGAAAAAGTTACATCATTTTCTAGCTGCAGTATCTATTTGAGGGCAAGAAAACTGGCACATATTCTTTATGCCCTAGTTCATTTGTCATCATACAGAAGATAATTCTTGATGTCGTTGTGAAGGGTTGTGTTGCCTATTTCCTTTCCTGTTGACAGTTTCCATGGCAGCCCCTATGGTTAAAGAAAATTAAAGGGTATGTGTGTGAATTTTGTTTCTCTGTCTACAGAAGATGGTCTTTTGTAGCAGCACCATTGATAGAAACCTCTGGGAGTTTTTTTGTTTTTTGTTTTGGTAGAGAAAGCTTACACATATAGTAAGGTAGCTGTCATCTTGCATATAGCAATCAAAGGTGGAGAAAAAAAGTGATGTGCATGCAGGTATGAACAAAGCTTGAGAATCAATTGAAGTTATACTGGATTATCCAGTTACTGAATATGGTGCTGGTATTTTTCCTCCTCTCCTTTTCAAAGTTCTGCTGTGAAGAGAATTACGACCACTGGCAAACTGCAGCAGCTGAAGAGGAAAAATGCCCTTGGACAAATGGTACTTGCCAGGCTTTGCTTTCATCAAATAGTCCAGTGGGTGAAATCTAAAGCCCATCAGTGCTGAAAGCGAGAGTGCAGAAATGCTGTAATGTGAAGAAGATCAGTAAGATATATATGACAGAGGAGGGGGCAGAGAAAGGAAGGGAAAAGTCAAGAGCAATCATTTCCCCCATCACCACCAAACTAGTTTTGTCATAGGAAGCTAGGAAGTTGGATGAATCTTGACAAAGTTGACAGAAACAGCACATGGGAAATGACTGGAGGAATAACAAAGGGGGAAATGACACAGAATGAGCAATTTAGAGGGGAATAAAAACACTCTGGGGGTAAATGTGAGGCTCCCCTTTATCTTCTGTTAGTATATTAGTTCAGACATTTCTTCATGGCACACACTGATGGGATCCACATACAAGGCTCAAGGCAACACTGCAGCTGTCAAAGAAGCATTATCTCTTCTAGACAAAACACCATCATTCCCCTTGACTTTGAATAGAAGTTCTTCATTTCACTGATCACAGCTATCTTTTGGTCCATAAGCACAAGTTAATTAATGATGGGTGAGAATTCCATGTGGCTCATTTTGAATAAGTAAGTAAGTAACTTATAGAACCATATCTTTGGAAGGGACCCCAAGGGCCATCTCATCTAATCCCTTTCAATCCAGGAATCTGCTGCTAAATCACCCGTGAAAGGTTACTATCTGATATCTGTTTAAAAACCTCAAATGATGGCAATTCTCCCCACCTTTTCAAGTAGTCTATTCCAATGTCAAACAGTTCTTACATTTAAGAAGTTCTCCATAGTATTTAGTAAGAATCACCTTTTCTGTAATTTGAATCTGTTGGTTTGGTTCTTAGCATCTGGACAAGCAGAAGATAGGTTCATTCATCTTCTATGTGACATCCATTCAGATATTTAAAGTTCTTATCATATCATATAATATCATATTTCCCCAGAATTGGGACTCAGGGTGGCTCACAACATTAAAAGAAAAGTACAATTAAAAACATGCAAAAGTTGTACATTAAAATGGAATTATTACAATATTAAAATAGACAGATATTCTGTCTGTGAATAAATATGACACACTATCTGAACCAAGCAATATTCTACTATTCTTTCATGATAGGACACACATAGAAAGAAATGAAGAAAACTGAAAAGAATATCTTTTAAAACAATATATTCACTATGCTTGTGTACTCCATTTGCTTTATGTGGGAAACTACGTGACAATATTAGGTAGTCATTTGACAGAGTTGAAAATAATGGCCTCACTTGAAAATCATCTTGTCTCAGGTTGTGTCAAGTGATATGAAAACTCTGCCTGAGATTCTTGATCTGTGGCATCTCTTTCAGTCCTATAAATCATTGATGGATTTCGAGGTAATCAAGGGCTAAAAATATACGTGTAGAGTGGTCTTCAAGAATATGTGGGAAAGTTTCAAATTTTGTGGTTCATAGTTTTGTTTTTATTCCAAGGTTTTTGCCTTCAGCATTTCCTTTGTAAGCACTTCTCCCAGTTGATGCAAAGGCTATTATACTTGCAAAATCTTGATATCTGGGATTTCTTTACAAATCTGACACTGCCATAGAATGCAAAATGCACCATGACAAAATGCAGTCTCTATAGCATGAGATCCAAAGCAAACTTATTAGAAAGTGGCTCACTAGGTCTTACTTCTGAGTAGGCACTCAAAGAAGCACACTGCAGTAAGGGTAGTTCTATTTCAGGAGTGGACAAAATGCAATCTGCAGTCCACATGCAGCCCAGAGCTGTGGGTGGGGTTGTGGCCCTGCTGAATCTTCCCAAAGTCTCCACAGCCACCAAAAATTCTAAAACAAATTTCCATGATTTATCATGGTCAATATAGTTCAAACCTGCTCCCAAACATAGTGATTTTGCTTCCACAACTCACAGCTTTCACACAATATTTAATCCCCCTCCCCATGGTGCCCAAAAAATGAAACTGGACATGATGTGGGTAGGGATGTAATTTTTCACTAAGTTTCTTCTCAGAGGAATCAATAGTAATTAGCAATTACTCATTAGCAATTTTCTTTTCACTATGAGATTTTTTTAAAAACAAAAATAAAAACAAAACCTCATGCTTTTTGAAGCCTATTTGCAATTTGAGACTTATTCTGCACAAAATTCACATGTGCTTGCTTTGTACAGTAACCATACCACAAATGATATGGTTGCTTTGCACATTATTAAAAATGAGGCGTAATCAAATCATAGTAACCACACAAAAAGCAATGCTGAGTGTACTACAAAATTCCTGACATTGACAATCTAATTAACAGCTGCAGGGGAGAAAAACATTCTGTCTGATTTGTATCTATTTATTCATTTCTGTAGGATAGTATCACATTGAATTCAGTATTATTATCTGATGCTAGAAGGACAGAGAGGACAAGACACAGGGCTTCCAGTCTGAAGAATGTCAGCAGGGCACTGTACCCACTAATCCAATAGCAGAGGATTTTTGTAAAGGAAAGGGTGAGAGAAACAATGAAAGTAATGTTGTAATGGGAAATGCAATTGGAAAGAAACAACAACAAAAGTCTTAGGGTGTTTCTCCCCCCCCCCCCCCCATCCATCATCTAGGGTCAAACTAGATGTGACTGAAATAGATCTGTTTGTTTGTTGTATGATTTGTTTGTTTAATAGATGTGACTAAAATAGATCTGGATCTGCCTCGGACACATATAAATCAGGGGAGAGGTGTGGTTTAAAAAGTTAAAGGGATATACAAGGAAAATGGACTCTTCCTTGCACCAACAAGTTTCATTCCCAAAGTCTCTGCTTCAAACATTATCCCACTGGCAACAATCTGGTATTGAAGCTCAGCAGAGGAGGCAAATAATAATAATAATAATAATAATAATAATAATAATAATAATAATAATTTTTATTTATATCCCCTCTGTCAAGCAATTGGGGTGGCTCACAACAGTTTAAAACTTTATATAATATTAAAATATAATCCAAAATCCCACAACCTCACCTGGCCTCACCTGGAATACTGTGTCCAGTTCTGGGCACCACAATTCAAAAAGGATGTGGAGAAACTGGAGCGTGTCCAAAGGAGGGCAACTAAAATGGTGAAGGGTCTGGAAAGCAAGCCCTATGAGGAACGACTTAGGGAGCTGGGGATGTTTAGCCTGGAGAAGAGAAGGCTGAGAGGTGATATGATAGCCGTGTTTAAATATTTGAAGGGATGTCATATCGAGGAGGGAACAAGCTTGTTTTCTGCTGCTCCAGAGACTAAGACCCGAAACAATGGATGCAAGCTGCAAGAAAAGAGATTCCACCTCAACATTAGGAGGAACTTCCTGACAGTAAGGGCGGTTCGACAGTGGAACACACTCCCTCGGAGAGTAGTGGAGTCTCCTTCCTTGGAGGTCTTTAAGCAGAGGCTGGATGGCCATCTGTCGGGGATGCTTTGATTGGGAGTTCCTGCATGGCAGGGGGTTGGACTGGATGGCCCTTGTGGTCTCTTCCAACTCTATGATTCTATGATTCTATGATTCTAACCCTCCCACCCCTTAAAAGAGAATTAAACAATTTTAACGTTAAAACAAGATGGTTAAGACACTCAATTAAAAAATAATCCATAGACAAACAAACAAATAGTAGGAGGGGCAGTAATTGTAGCCAAATAAAGGAGGGATAAGGGGACTCCTGAGGCCGGGGAATCTAATCAGGGAAGGCCTGCTGGAAGATATCCATCTTAACAGCATTTTTAAAGCTGCTTAAAGTTGTCAACTGACTGATCTCATCCGGCAGGCCATTCCATAATTTGGGAGCGGTGGCCAAAAAGGCCCTCTGGGAGGTTGGCAACAGCCTCGTTTTCATCGACTGTAACAAATTCCTCCCAGAGGATAGGAGTGTGCATGGAGGATTATATGGGAAGCGGTGGTCCCGAAGATAAGTTGGACCCAAGCCATTTAGGGCTTTAAAGGTCATAACCAAAACCTTATATTGGGCCCAGAAACTGATAGGCAGCCAGTGAAGAGGTTTTAGCACAGTGGTTATGTGATCTCTCCACAATATACCTGAGACCACTCTGGGTGCCATATTTTGTAACAACTGAAGTTTCCGGACAAAGCATGAGGGTAGCCCCATGTAGAGCACATTACAGAAGTCTAGACGGGAGGTTACCAGCTTGTGCACCACGGTCTCAAGACCCCTTACTACCAGGAAAGGGTGCAGCTGGCGTATCAATAGAAGCTGATAACAGGCACTCCTGACCGTCACATTCAACTGACTAGTCATCTGAAGCGATGAATCAAGGAGCACCCTCAGACTGCAAACACAGTCCTTTGTGGAGAGTGTGACCCCATCCAGGACTGGAGGTTGTAACCCAATACTTGGTTTCGGGGCCACTACCGTGAGCACTTCCGTTTTGTCTGGATTTAATCTTAATCCGTTTTTCCTCATCCAGCCCATTACTGTCTTAAGACAGTCATTGAGAGGAGAGATACTATCGGAATTCGAGGCCAACGATTGAGATAGGGAGAAATAGATCTGGGTGTCATCAGCGTACTGATAACACCCAGCCCCATAGCTCCAAATAATTTCACCCAGCGGCTTCATATAGATGTTGAACAACATCGGGGACAAAATGGCACCTTGCAGGATGCCACAAGTAAGCTCCTTTTTACTGGAGCAACTGTCCCTGAGCAGCACCCTCTGGGACCTGCCCGAGAGGAAGGAGTGGAACCACTGCAAGGCAGTGCCTCCAATTCCTAACCCTCTCAGATGATCCAAGAGGATGTTATGGTCTATCATATCAAATCGTGCTGAGAGGTCTAAAAGCACCAACAAGGTAACACTACCCCTGTTGATACTCAGACGCAGGTTGCCAGTCAAGGCAACCATGGCAGTCTCAACTCCAAATCCCATCCTAAAGCCAGTTTGAAATGGGTCTAGATAATCAATTTCATCCAAGAACACTTGGAGTTGAAGAGCAACCACCCTCTTCATCACTTTGCTTAAGAAAGGTAACGTAGTTACCTATAGTTACCTATAGCCTATAGTTGTTCATGTCCAGGGGGTCCAGGGAAGTTTTTTTCAGATGCAGCCTAACCGGCACCTCCTTTAGGCAAGATGGAATGTGTCCTTCCCTGAGGGATGCATTGATGATGTCCTTAAGAAACACCATCAAGGCATCCCCCCCCCCCCACGAACGGCCAGCCATGAAGGGCAAGGATCAAGAGGGCAAGTTGTCTTCCTCACTCTACCAAGTAGCTTGTCCACTTCCTCAGTACTCACAGATTGAAATTGATCCAGTAAATTTACATCAACGGAATTGCTGGACACCTTGTCCGTTGATTCTGTCAAAATACTGGCATCTAAGTCGGCTCTTATCCGAGAGATTTTATCTGCAAAGAAGTTGTTAAATGCATTACAGCAAGCTGTTGTTGGGTTAAGCAATGGGTTCTGCGCAGGTATAACCTGCAGTATCTCCCTTACCACCCTAAACAGCTCTGCTGGACAAGATTCTGCAGATGCAATACGTGCAGAGGAGAAGGCCCTCTGCGCTGCATGTATTGCCTCTTGATAGGCCCAAAGAAAGTTCCTATGATGAGTCTTGTCGGTTATGAATTGAGTTTTCCACCAGATGTGCTCTAGTCATTGTCCAACCCACTTCATTTTTCTAAGCTCTAATGTATACTGTGGCCTACGATTTGAAGCGGGTTGGAAAGGACGCTTGGGAGCGATTGTGTCAATAGCCTTGGTGAGATCGGTGTTCCAGGTGTTAACCAAAGCTTCGACAGAATCACCAGTGTTACCAACCATTAAACCCTCCAAAGCTTTCTGTAATCCTATTGGTTCCATTAGCCTTCGAGGGCAGACCATTCTAATGGGTCCACCACCCCCGGTGAGGCAGGCCGTGGTCCTTGGTTCAGTCTTGACCAGGAAATGATCCATTGATGACAATGTGGTGGTCTTGATAACCTCCGCCTACAGATATTCCTGTTCCATACTAAAGACCGAAGCGAAAGTATGGCCCGCACAATGTGTGGGCCCGACAACCAATTGGGATAGGCCCATGTTTGTCATGGATTCCATGAACTCCCGAGCTGCACCAGTTAGATTTTCCAAACTGGTCTCAAGTGGAATGTTGAAGTCACCCAGAACTAAAAGTCTGGGTGACTCCAACAGCAACTCTGAGACCAGCTGTGTCAGCTAGGTTAGGGAGTCTGCTAGACAACGGGGTCGGTATACTAGCAGAATCCCCAAACTATCCTTGGTCCTCAGGCTCAGGTACATACACTTGAAGTGGACCGTGTTCTGGACAGGTATCCTGGTCAAGATTATATTGTTCTTATGAACCAGGGCCACTCCACCCACCCACCCACTTCCCCTTACCTGTTCACTAACAGAATATCCAGTTGGGAGGGCCTGCGTCCAAGTTATGGTGTTATCCTCTCCCAGCCATGTTTCTGTGAAGCAAGCCAGGTCGGCATCCTCATCTTGGAGGAAATAGTTTATAATATGAGTCTTATTTTTAACCGACCTGGCATTGCAAAGGAGCAAGGTAAGGTTCTGTGGAATGGTTGGTACACTCTCCAACCCAATCCAGGAAACAGAGTGAACTGAAAGCATACATAGAGGAGATTTCCATGGGTAGACAGTTCATTTTTATTTTAAGGATATGTACATGACTGCAATTTTGAGAACTATGTATTGCTCGCCAGTATGTCACCAGGCATATTGCAAGATTTTCATCATGGTCTGAAAAGCTTTGTACTTAAAGGAGCATATCTTTTGAAATAAGTGAATATGTATAGGAATCTGCAGAGGAAGCTATTCTGGTGATGCCATTGCTGCTTAGTGAAGACAGGAACAGGGAAGGGTGGTGGTGGTGTAAATCTTAATGATCTTTCTTCTCACAGGCAAGAATGAATACTTTTACTACTACTCCGTCCAAGAAAAGTGGAGAAAACTGAGCAGTTTTCAAATATTCTTCACATTTTGAGACTTATTTTGCATAAAACATTAAAAAAAATAAAAGCATGTGGCTTTTGGATGTTAAAAAAATGTTTTCTTCACAGAAAATAGGTTTCTTGAACATAAAGCAGCATTTTCTGTTGGAGGGAGGCACAAGTGCAGAAAACTTGTTTTCTCTGAAGAAATGCTCCCTATGCAGAAAATTTGTGTCCTGTCTAGAAATGTTGTTTTCTGCACAGAATATGTATTTTTTTTTCTTTTTCTAACAAAGAAGGAGAAGGAGAAGCTGGTGATGATGAACAAAAAACACTGCTGGTATTTTTATTTATTTTTTTATTTAAAAAAAAAAACCTAGAGTAAGTCTCAAACTTCAGATTCCATGTATCTCAGATTTTTTTTCTGTCATGGCTTTCTGACACTCAACAAAACAGTTTTTCTACCATTTCTGAAATATTTTTGATTGCCCTTTCCATCTTTACAGGGGTGGTAGTTCAGGACAAGACCATTTTTGTGGTTGCCTTTAGTTACTGGCAAATGGGATTCTGCTTCCCATGCTGGTGATTTTTCTGCTTTTGTTTGTTTGTTTGTTTGTTTGTTTGTTTTGATAAGCTTTGGGTGGTTAAGGAAAGAATGTGAAGGTTTTTCCCAGTAGTGGCTGCTGGCTTCTCTACATCTGTTGAAGTAGTTGATTTTGCTGTTTCTGTTTACACTTTAAAAGAGCTATCCACAGTACTGAAACCTATCAATCCAGCCTCTCCCATAGTGGCTTCACAGTCCAAAGTGAAACTTTAATTAATTAATTAATTAAACATTTAATTATTATTTTACAATTTAATTGTATGGCTTTCTGTACTGTAAAGTACCCTGGTTTGCAATTAGTAAAAAAAAACAGGTGGGCTATAAAGGGGGGGGGGGAGAGAGAAAGGGAGAGAGAAAGGGAGAGAGAGAGATTTTAGAAAATTTCCAGCTAACTTTTGGGCTTCTAAAATTTCCCCTGATGTTGATTCCTAGTTGTTAAATTTTTTTAAAACATTAAAAATGCATTATAAACACAAGATGAAGACAAATTCAGTATGAAATCTATAAAACAACAGCATGAAATGGAGGCAGAAGAACTGGATCAGTTTAAAAAATAAATTGCAAAGATCAAAGCTAATCAAAAGCAGGGTCATTTCATATGAACTTGTTTTAAGATGGAGTTCCACTGAAAACCCACATTCTCATTTTCTGGCCAAGGCACTCACACTACAGGCCAAGGGGTGCATTCATGCTGTTATTCTACATTAGCTGCCATGATTGTGTCTCATGAAACCCTGGGATTGGTAGTTTAGGGAGGCACTTTGAAAATTCTCAGTCAGAGAGCTCTAGTGTCTCACCAAACTACAAACCCCATGTTTCCATAAGATGGAGCCATGGCCATTAAAGTGAAATAAAAGCACTATAATTATGTAGTGTGAATCGGCCTGAGATGTCTTCTAAAGGTAACACTTGTGACATTCAACCAAATCTGTTAACTTCAATGTTGGTGACTTCTATGTCACAGCCTCACTTGCTGATGGGAGGAAAATATCATCCACTCAAGCCCCAATCACCAGCAGTATGGAACTTCTTGTCTCAGTGTGGCCTAGTAAAGTAGGTTTGGTAGATTGGGCCAAAAGATATTATTTTCTTACACATACATAACTAAGTAGCCCATGTCAAATTACAGCTAACAACTTACTATTTTTTTCCACCTGCACTCGGTGATATAATCCAGGAATAATATTATCACCCATTCTGTTGCTATGTGGATAGTAGAGTAGATGTTCAGAGGGAAACTTTAACTCATACTTATGTCCTCAGGACAACTGGGGAGGATCACATACAGTGTTGCCAAACATATTATGTATTAAAGAACCCTTGATTCATAGTTTTGAAGTCACAGCAATCATAAAAATAGGTGGAATTGGTTTGAATTTCTTTGAGACTTTACCCTAAACAGATGTTACTAAGAACAGGAAAAGTTGTCTAGCTAATTTAAACAAAGAAAAAACAACACCCCTGCAGTGTTTTGTATGTACACAAATGAACACAAAATAGGATAGAGGAGGGGTTTACATAGTGTAGCTTTTGTATCAGTGTGTTGGTGAACCGACTCCAAACTTCAGCCCATATCTTAAAAGAGCTTTCTGATATGATGATCCCTCTGATGGCTTCAACCTAAAATCTGAAGATTTTTTTTAAAAAATAAAATAAAAATACTCCCAAAATGAAATTTCAACTAATCTTTTGGTGTTAATTTGTTATATTTCAACATTGTATTTCATCCAAATTCTTTTTTATAGAGATGTAGGAAACTGTCTTCTGAAGAGTCAGACTAGTTGTTCATCTAGTTCAATATAGCATAGGGCCACAGGGGTAGGCAAGTGCAGGAGGGCCAGGGACCACTCTGCACCTACCACAGGCTGAGTCCCCCTTGACAGTGCTCCCAAATGCCTCTGAAACTTCCCCAAAATGGTGACTGGGAAAGATATTCCAACATCTTCTACCATCATTTTGAGAAAGATGCTAATTAAAATAGAGGTATTTGGAGGAAGGTGCTAAATGGTTGCATGGTCTTTTTGTGTGGTGACTGGGGATGTTTTTACACATTTTGGGGACTATTCTCAAAGTTTTGGGACAAAAATACTTGAAAACTGTACTGATATTTTTTTAAAAATGTGTGGGGATTTTGGGGGCTGGTGAGAGGCTTCAGGCCCCACACAAGTGAGGTACAGGGGCTGTATGTGGCCCATGGACTGCATTTTGCCTACTCCTGGACTACAGTAATTGAAGGAAGATCTTCAGGCTTTCAGACAGGAGTCTTTCCCAATCCTACTTGAAGATGCTTGTAGGCTATTCCTGAAGTGCTGCCCTTCCTTAAGAAATGTTGGCTCTGTCCGATAATTTAGCATGTTAACAATACTACTAACAGCACTATGTGAAAATTAAGAAATATTAATTTTTGTATATGATTGTTATGGCTTGGTTGTAGCTTTCTTCAAATGACAAGCTGTCTGTGTACATATATATTCATTTTCTCCAACAATATTACATTACAATTGTTATCTGGGTGGGAAAATGTCACATGGTTCTAGTGCTGACGTGCTATGATTCATGCTGCCTCCTCTTGCTGAGATAGATTGCGCGGCGACCTCCCTGGCTGGCACAAGCCCTGGGAAGGACTGTGGTCCCTTAAGGGCTCTGCCTGCCCTCACCATCAACAGTTGGGCGGCCGGGAGCAGCACGGGACTGAGGAAGCCAGCGGGCTTAAAATCCCCGCCCAGGAACACCTCCTCAGGACCAACGCGGCAGCGCGGCGACCTCCCTGGCCGGCACAAGCCCTGGGAAGGACTGTGGTCCCTTAAGGGCTCTGTCTGCCCTCACCATCAACAGCTGGGTGGCCGGGAGCAGCGCGGGACTGAGGAAGCCGGCGGGCTTAAAATCCCCGCCCAGGAACACCTCCTCAGGACCAACGCGGCGGCACGGTGACCTCCCTGGTCGGCACAAGCCCTGGGAAGGACTGTGGTCCCTTAAGGGCTCTGCCTGCCCTCACCATCAACAGCTGGGCAGCCGGGAGCAGCGCGGGACTGAGGAAGCTGGCGGGTTTAAAATCCCCACCCAGGAACACCTCCTCAGGACCAATTTGGGCAGTTGGCGGTGTTTTCCCTAGCTGGTATATGCCACAGAGTTTAGAGTCAACAGTGGCAAATGTGATTCCAGACCCAGTACTGACTATACAGCCTGTTAAATAAGTTTCAGGGAGGACTATCTGTAGACTGGGCTCTTACCAGTCACCTTGAGTGGCTCTTTAACTTCAGTAATTGGCTCAACCAGATTCTGATGGGTTAAATGGGCTAATAGGCTTATTAGACCCTCAAACTACCAGCAATTGGGTCAGCCTTTTACTTCCGAGGTGGGAGGAGACACAGGGGTGCCTATAGAAGTTGCGTTGGGGAACGGGAGATATGGTCGGAACAGGGTGGACATATGTTACAAAAGAAGGCGGGATCACTGTCTAATAGCTATCCCGCCTTCAGTCCCCTCGGTTTCCCAGAATGGTTTGGGGAGCAAACCTTCTATTCCACAGAACCTCACTCTGCTCCTTTGTAATGCCAGGTCAGTGAAAAACAAGACACATATTATCCAGGACCTCCTCCTGGATGAGAATGCTGACCTGGCTTGTATTACAGAGACCTGGCTGGGAGAGGATAGTGCCTCTATCTGGGCGCAGGCCCTCCCAGCCGGGTACTCTGTTAATGAGCAGGTGAGGGGAAGTGGGCGGGGGGTGGTGTGGCTCTAATCCATAGGAACACCTTGACCTTGACCAGGATACCTGTCCGGAACACGGTCCACATTGAGTGTATGTACCTTAGCCTGAAGACCAGGGATAGTTTAGGGATTCTGTTAGTCTACCGACCACCCCGTTGTCTAGCAGACTCCCTGACCGAGCTGACGCAGCTGGTCTCCGAGCTGCTGTTGGAGACCCCCAGACTTTTAGTTCTGGGGGACTTCAACATCCCGCTCGAGACCAGCTTAACAGGTGCAGCTTGGGAGTTCATGGATTCCATGACAAACATGGGCCTATCCCAATTGGTCAACAGGCCCACACATTGTGCGGGTCACACACTCAATGCGGTCTTTAGTACAGAACAGGAACATCCGTGGGCGGAGGTTGTATGTACCTCCGCATTGTCATGGACGGATCACTTCCTGGTCAAGATGGAACATAGAGCCTACACTCGCCCCGTCGGGGGTGGTGGACCTATTAGAATGGTCCGCCCTCGAAGGCTAATGGAACCAATTGGTTTCCGGAAAGCTTTGGAGGGATTAATGGTCGGGAACGCCGGTGATCCTGTCGAGACTCTGGTGGACACTTGGAACAGTGATCTCACTAGGGTCATCAACACGATCGCTCCCAAGCGCCCTTGCCATCCCGCTCCTAATCGTAAGCCATGGTTCACACCTGAGCTGAGGAGGATGAAGCGGTATGGACAACGGCTAGAGTGCAAGTGGCGAAAAACTCGACTCATATCTGATAGAACTCGCCATAGGAAATTTCTTTATTCCTATTGGGAGGCGATACGTGCAGCAAAGAGGGCATTCTCCTCTGCACGTATTGCATCTGCAGAGTCGCGTCCAGCAGAGCTGTTTAGGGTGGTGAGGGAGATGACGCAGGTACCCCCTGCGCCAAATCCCTTGCTTAACCCGACAACGGCCTGCTGTGATGCATTTAACAACTTCTTTGCGGATAAAATCTCTCAGATAAGAGCCGAATTAGACACCACTATTGGGACAGTCTATAGGCGAGGTGTCCAACGACTCCGGCAATGTGATTTTACTGGATCAGTGGCAATCTGTGAGTACCGAGGATGTGGACAAGCTGCTTGGTAAGGTGAGGAAGACTACTTGCCCTCTAGACCCTTGCCCATCATGGCTGGCCGTCCAGGGGGGGATGTATTGGTGAGATTCCTCATGGATATCATCAATGCATCCTTCAGGGAAGGACATGTTCATCTTGTTTAAAGGAAGCGGCTGTTAGGCCACTTCTGAAAAAACCTTCCCTGGACCCCCTGGATATGAAGAGTTATAAGCCTGTGTCATTGCTGCCATTTTTGAGCAAGGTGATCGAGAGGGCAGTTGCTCTTCAACTCCAGGCAGTCTTGGATGAAACCGATTATCTAGACCCATTTCAAACCAGCTTCAGGACAGGCTTTGGGGTCGAGACTGCCATGGTTGCCTTGACCGACGATCTGCGTCTGAGCATCCACAGGGGTAGTGTGACCCTGTTGGTGCTCTTAGACCTCTCAGCGGCTTTTGATACAATAGATCACAGCATCCTCCTGGACCGCTTGAAGGGGTTAGGTATCGGGGGCACTGCTTTGCAGTGGTTCCGGTCCTTCCTCTTGGGTCGGTCCCAGAGGGTGCTGCTCGGGGACTGTAGCTCCGGTAAGAGAGACCTCACTTGTGGGGTCCCTCAGGGAGCTATTTTGTCCCCAATATTATTTAACATCTATATGAAGCCACTGGGTGAGATCATACGGAGTTATGGTGCTGGGTGTTATCAGTACACTGATGACACCCAAATCTATTTCTCCGTGTCTCGTTCGTTGGTCTCGAATTCCAATGGCATCTCTTCTCTCAATGAATGTCTTGGGGCGGTAATGGGCTGGATGAGGAAAAACAGATTGAAATTGAATCCAGACAAGACGGAGGTGCTCACAGTAGCAGCCCCGAAACCAAGAATTGGGTTGCAACCTCCAGTCCTGGATGGAGTCACACTCTCCTCCAGTGACTGTGTTCACAGTCTGGGGGTGCTCCTTGACTCGTCGCTCTTGATGGCTAATCAGGTTAATGCGACAGTCAGGAGCGCCTGTTATCAGCTTCGGCTGATACGCCAGCTGCACCCTTTTCTGGAAGTAAGGAATCTTGAGACTGTGGTGCATGCGTTGGTAACCTCTCGCCTTGACTTCTGCAATGCACTCTACATGGGGCTACCCTCGTGCCTGGTTCGGAAACTTCAATTAGTACAGAACATGGCGGCCAGGCTTATATCAGGGACATCTCAGAGGGACCACATTACTCCGGTTCTGAGGTCCCTCCACTGATTGCCTATGAGTTTCCGGACCCAGTACAAGGTGTTGGTTATTACCTTTAAAGCCCTAAATGGCTTGGGTCCAAACTATATCAGGGACCGCCTTCTCCCATATAATCCTCCCCACGCACTTCGGTCCTCCGGGAGGAAATTGCTGCAGCTTCAGAAATCAAGGCCGGCGGCTACCTCCCGGAGGGCTTTCTCAGTTGTTGCCCCTAGACTCTAGAACGACCTGCCGGATGAGATCCGTCTATTAACATCTTTAGACAGCTTTAAAAAGGCTGTCAAGACGGATCTCTTCTGGCAGGCCTTTCCAGATTAGTTATCCTTCATAGATGTGTTACCCCCCTTGGACAACAAATCCTGCAAAATCGATGCTCCTCACGTGGCCCATCTTTGATGGAAGGAGCATCGAGTCAGGCTTTAGTTAATCTGGGTACTAGGTTTTAAACTTTTGTGATGTTTTAATTGATTTGATTTAATACTGTTTTAAGGAGGGTGGGGGGTATTTTTGTATTATATGTTTTATTGTATTGTATATTTTAAGATTGTTAGCTGCCCAGATTGGTGTACCAATGGTGCGGGATATAAATAAATTTTATTATTATTATTATTATTAGATTGTAAAGGCAATGAGAAGGTGATCAGGAAGAGAGTGTGTTTTATATGACATCGATGTATTGCCAGCAACATAGCATTCAGGTTTTTAAAGTAAATAAAATATTATGGCTGAGATCCTGCATCTGCCATCAAAGTCATGCCTTATGAGGCAGTCCCCCCTCCTCAGCTTACCCTAGAAGCCAAGCAGCACCATTCACATAGGGATATCTGAGGCACTGTAGAGTGGGTTAGTGAGTGAAAACTTGTCCAGCCTTCTTCTGGCAGTTAGGCACACTGTGACAAGAAGTTACAGCAGGAGCCCACTGGGCTCTCTGCCTGTTGGAAAAAAACTTACTACTAGGAAAGAGGTGGACACTTTCACTCACTGCCTCATTCACCAGGGGCACTGGGTTGGGGGGCACTTTCAGTTGTTACACTAGTGAAATGACACCCATAGCAGTTGCTTTAGAAGCATCAGCCCACTCCAGAATCCTCAGAGTCCCAACAGAGTCTCCACGGCTCCAATGTGATTTCAAGTAGTTGTTTTTCCTCCTTCCAGAGACTTCCTAGATGACCACTATGGATGAAAAATGCTCCACTGATGGGCCACATGCTCCATTGATCTGGAGAGTTGGTCAAGCACACTGGGGGAAAAAAAACAGAGATAAAAGATTTACACATATATTCTCTTCATTTTTCTTCGACTAGTGAACATTTTTGTTCCTATGCAAAATTCATAGCAGTCAAAATTTAAAGGCATTTGGATTGTTCTTCATTGCTTCCTCTTCCTGAATGAGCCAGGACTGAACAAACATCATATAAAGAAACCATGAATGAAGGGATTGCCATGACAACAAAGGTCAACTGCGTGGTGAAATAGATCAGAAGCAGATTTGTTTCTTTTGGAATCTAAAATCTGACAGTTATCTAGATGGAAAAGACAGATTTTTATCTCTGCTTGTCAACTTCAGGACATAAACTCTAGGGGGTCTTTTTTGTCTGTGGATTCCATGTTTTCATAAAATGATACCCACTGAGCAAATTTGCACTGCATGTAGAAAATTGTTTTAATTATGTTGTGAGCCAATCTGAGTGATTGATTAAAGATAGGAGTATGAATGTTTTAAGCAACAAAATAAAATCACCTACTTAAAATCAGGAGGAAAATTTATCTGTCACTTTATAGGATTACTGCTTCTTTCATTGAGAAATCTTGCTGGTTTTCTTGGGAGTATAGGATTAATCAGTCTTTTTTCTTCTTTGTGTCATTTTCTTATACACAAAGAAATTCATACACATGAATTCATACACTAGTCTGTTTTGTGCCACACCCACAATAGTCCACCATTCTTTGGGTGCTGCAGAAAAATTAGCATTTGAATATGTACTGAAATAGATGTTTTTTAAAAGTAAAACTGCAATTAGGGATATTAACAAAGCAATGTTTCCCCATAATATTTAGTTTTGGTTGGGGTTGACAATTTTCAAAGGTCCAGAAGAGTTCAATCTACATTTCGTTAGGGTCCCATTGATCAACTAGGCTGTGATTAGCTAGTTTTGTTGATCACTGAAAAGATTGTTGTTTGGTGCTGGTATTAGCAGTGCTGGAAATGAACTGAGGGCATGTTTACATGAGCCAATTTTACCAGTTTCCTCCTGCCCTCACCATGACCTGTCTATATGATTCAGGGCCAAAGCTCCAATTCAAGTGCAGGTTGTCTTCATGAGGGAAGCCTCAATTCTGCACTTAATCCATCCTATCCCTGGGTAAACCAGTGTAAAAAAATTCACCCTTTTTTCTTAATTTTGCTGAAAAATCCAAAGTACTCTGGCGTGACACTGAGTGGCTGTCTAAATGTGTGTCCTACTGTGTCATGTGTCACCATCATTGCTGGCATGACCTGCTCCCTCAGAGGTCACAACAAGGCACCCAGCCATATGATCAATTCTGGGAGCCTCATTTCTGCTCCCTGATCGAGTGGGTCACACCAGTGGCATCATCACTGGTTGGCATAGCAAGACACATGTGTACATGGCCACTCAGTGTCACTCCAGAGTGCAGAGGTAATGGGGGAAATCTGGGATGGCTACACTTCTGGCCAGTGTAGATGAGCCCAGAGTTAGTCTAGCTAGCTAGCTGCTACTTTCTAGCTGTCTAAGAGAGTTTTATATTCTTTTGCTCTGCTATGCATTAACAGTGCTACGACAGAAATGCCAGCTGGGGGTTACTGAAAGTGATCCTAAACCAGTTAGAATTGTTGCTTGTGACCTACTACTGCTGGGGAGGGGGGAGAGATCACAAGAGGAGTCATGTGGTGGCTTTAGGCCTTCCATAAAAATTCCATCTTTGTGCATATGCATGTCTCATCAAACATTTATGTCCCCAGATTGGCACATATGCATATGGTGATCCATTCAGTCACACCACCTGGAATAGAAAAGACTGCCATCCTTGCTGATATAATATAAGATTCAGAAAGTGTCTTAACTTAAGTAAATGCAAAGGAAACATAAGCAGCAGTAATACATCATTAGTTTAAATTTCAAGATCCTCTCTGTTAGCTTGACTTAGAAGCACACTATGGAATGTCTTATCAGATATCTTCATTAGTAGCATTTAGATACCAGGATTAGACATTCACCTTCCACAGACATTTAATTTATCATCATCACAATCATTTAAAAAACAAAACATTTTTCCTGTTTGCATTCTATTGCTGACTTCTAATTTTTGACACAGGTTAACCAGTTGAATTTGAGGGAAGGGATTTTTGGTCTTACTGATTTTTTTTCTTTGTTGTTGTTCAGATTTGTGAACTGAACATTGTCAATTCAGTGGTATATCAACATTTTAAATAAATAAATAAATAAACAAGCAGGCTAATGTTTCAAGTGCTGCTAAAGAGATAGAAGGTGTATGCTATAACATTGGCTGTAAGGTTATAAAACTTGTTTGTGAAGTAAGTCAAGGTCACAACGTTATTGAGGATGACAGAACTAGAGTTCAAGGAAGTTAAGGTTTGTCCAAACAGACTATATATCTAGGTGTTTTAATGCTCTGTTTAGTTTTGTGGAGAAAAGCAATGACATTGGTAATGAGCATTATGGATTGAAGGGGCACTCAGATTTAAAAGAAGAATGGGTTAGAGCTTCTTTGCAGTTCTCAGCTAATCTCCCACTGAAAATCTCTCTTCCCAAGGGGTCATAAATTTATAATGGTGCCTGAGTTTTGATACTGTGTGGGGTTATCACCAGGAAAACAAATAATGATGTAAAAATTAAACATGACCTGGTAAAGATCTGTGACCAGGAACTCTATCTTTTAAAAACAACATGTTCCTATAAGGTGCATTTTCTGCTGTTTTTTCTAGAATAGCTTTGAAGGCTATCAGAGAAGTGATAATGAGAGGAAAGGCTAAAAATGTATTCTCAGTCTTCTGAGTCAGACCGCAACATGGCTAATATTAATATTTTAAATGCTGTATTAAAAGACAAGTTTCCTGCATTATATAGTCTGAACCAGATCTGTTAGAAATTGAGTTAACTCTGACCTATTTATTGCTGTTGTTAACTGCCCTTGAGTCATCCTCAATCCATGGCAACCCTATGGATGAGACATCTCCAAGACCCCCTGTCCTCCACTGCTCTATGCAGTTCCTGTAATTTCATGCCTGTGATGTCCCTGATTGAGTCTATTCATCTTGTGTATGGTGTTCCTTTCTTTCTACTGCCTTTGACCTTTTCTAGCATTATTATCTTTTCCAATGAATCATGCCTTCCCATGATGTGGCCAAAGCATGACACCCTTAATTTGATCATTTTGGCTTCCAGGGATATTTCTGGCTTTATCTGCCCAATGATCCATGTGTTTGTCCTTTTGGCTATCCATAGTACCCTCAATAATCTTTTTCAGCACCACATCTCAAATGTGTTAATTTTCCTCTTATTATTATTTATTATTATATTTATTTATATCCCACCCTTTCCCCAAAACTGGGACTTAGGGCGACTATCTTATCTGTCTTCTTCACTGTCTGGTTCTTATATTCACCCATGGTGATGGGGAATACAATGTCTTGGATGGTTCTTACTTTAGTGCTCAGTTGGATATCTTTGCTCATTAAGATATTGTCTAGTTCCTTCATAGAACTAGAACCTATTTGGAACTAGAACATAGAACTAGGACTAAATAGAACAGAACTAAATAGAATATAGAACTAATAAAATAAAATAAATAGAATAAAATAGAACTAAATAGAACCAGAACCTAGAACCAGGACCTAGAGCCTAGAACCTAGAACTGGAATTAGAACATAGAGCAATTCAGAGAAGACTATACAACAGGATGTGGAAATTCCCAGGAGAGGTCTGGGATAGAAGTGCAATAAACACCCCATTCAATCACCAGAGATGCACCCAGCAGTGGCAGCAGAAGAGCTTCAGTTACACTACCTTGGATATTGTTGTATCAGTCAATATGTAACTTAGTTGTGCCTTAGGGATTGCAAAAATGATTTATAAGTAGCTCATTGGTTGTAATGACTTAAACCCAAGCTCTGCCATTGTGTTGCTCTTCTAGCTTGAAATGAGTGTGTGTGTATTTTTTTCCTTCCACCATCTTTCAGATGTATGGAAGATACCAGGATATAATGACAAAATCATGTTGAGCATAACTTACCTATTTAAGGAAAGCCTCCCCAAGATGTGATCTTTTGCCCTATGGCTCCTGTCCCATTTTCTCTAGTAGCGGGAGTCACTCTTTAAGGAGATGGGCTTGTCTTTTTAGACTGCTCCACACTGCATGGAGGAAGAGTTTGCATTTGGCTGCTTGGCTGCTAACTATCACAGTTGATGGGGAGTGACATATGAACGCAGGATAAGAGGCAATGCCACTCTGATAAACATCCTGAGGCATGTGGAGTGAGATAGTGACCACAAGGCAACCCTAAAATGAGGTTTTCTTGGCAAGATTGTTCAGAAGAGGTTTGTCATTGCTTTCTCCTGAGGCTGAGAGCATGTGTCTTGATCACGGTCAGCCAGTGGGTTTTATGGCCAAGCTGGTTCTTGAATTTCTTTTCCAAAATCATAGTCCAGCACTCAAACCACTATGCTACACTGGATCATTGCCCCCCCTCCCCAGACTGGTTAGGAATAGTTGGTTTTTATATCCCATATAGGGTTACTATTTCACAGATTTTGGTGGGACTTTCATGGGTTTTTTGCCTTTGGGAATGTCCCATCCTGCCTTTACACAAGTGTCCCTAGTTCTTGTCTCTCTGTCTCATGGTAGTAGCTATGTTTGTGAGGGAGAGAGGCTGCAGCCAGGGGGCAGGCTTCCAGCTCCTCCATCCCCATTGGCCAGGGCTAGAGAAGGGGAAGGAGTTTTTCCATTCAGCCTGACTAGGGAGAGAGAGAGCTGAACATAAGTAAGAGATCCTAATGCTCAGGGTTGGGGGGGGGGGGGCTGGGGCAAGGGATATGGCCATGGAAAGTCCCTGGGTGTCCTTGAGCAAGTTGCACTCTCTCAGCCTCAGAGGATATATATGGTTTACTTATTGGCATGCTTAACCCCTCAGAAGGGTTTGTCCTTGCCATCCTCTGAGGCTGAGAGAGTGTGACTTACTCAAGGACACTCAGAGGAGCTACATTTCTGCCTTCTGTCAAATTTTTCTCCATTTTGAGCACGACTAAGAAGCATGCATTTATATTAATATTTTTTTTAAATAATTATTAATGTTTTTGGCTTTTAGTTGGTCATGCCCTCCATTTTTCTTGAATGTCCTACATTTGGGGGGGCTAAATTTTGTCCTACATTTTTTAAACATTTTGTCCCCGTTTGGTGGTAGAGAATTATGGCAACCCTACTCCCATACTGTTGTACCCTCTTTCACTTTGAGAAGCAGCTTGATTGCATATAGACTGTTCTATTGGTTTGTGCTGCATCTTTTTCTTTCTTTTAAATAAAGAAATAATTATGGCTGCAAAATTATCTTGTCCTTCTGTCTCATTTTTACCTAGAGTCACTGTGGTTAATTATCCATTTTTAAAGTATCTAGGCTGTAAGACCCTGGAGAAAGCTAATGACTGGGAGAGCTTTTTCCCTAAGCCAGTTAAAACTATGCAGAGTTGAACATTAATAAACAATAATAATGACCACAGATAATATTACATAACTTTAAAGAAGATGGTGAAGATATTGAACTACTTCAAGATTTCTCATACCCTGGCTTAGTCATTAATTGGTATGGAGATCACTGAGAAGAAATCAGAAGACTAGGACTTGGAAGGGCAGCTATGAAGAAACTAGACAAGATCCTGAAGTGTTAAGATGTATAATTCAATACTAAAGTTAGGATTGTCCATGCAATTGTATCTCCCATTTCTATGTATGGTTGTGAAAGCTAGACAGTGAGGAAAGCTGATAGGAAGAAGATAACTAATTTGAAATGTGGTTCTGGAGAGTAGTGGATTGCTATGGATACTGTGGATTGCTACAAAGACAAATAAATGGGTCTTAATCAAGCCTGAACTTTCCCAAGAATCTAAGATGACCAAACTGAGATTTTGTACTTTGGACACATCATGAGAATACATGACTCACTAGAAAAGACAATAAAAATGCTTGGTAAGAAGACAGTAGGAAAAGAGGAAGACTGTATTACAGGTGGATAGACTCAAACAAAGAAATCACAGCCCTGAGTCTGCAAGACCTGAGAAGTACTGTTGATGACATGGTGACTTGAAGGTCTTTCATTCATAGTGTCATCATAAATCAAAGGGCCGATGCAGATGGCCCCTAAGGGATGGCTCTGTCCCACCCCTAGGAGCGCTAGATCGGGGCCCTGATCCTCCTTTTTGCTGCTCCAAAAAGAGCTGGCAAATGCTGCTCCTTTTTGGGGTGGCAAAAAGCCACCCTTAGAGCCACCGCTGCAGCTCTTTTGTGCTCCTTTGGTGCATCAGGCACCCTGATGCCACACGCCATGTGGTCGAGCACATGCGTGGTGTGATGCCAACATCAGGGCGGAGTCGAGGTGGCTGGTGTGCAGTCACCCTGCCCCAACTCCACCCCCAGGCCGTCCCTTTAGGCCAGTCTGCATCAGCCCAAAGTCAACGATGGCAGTTAACAACAGCAAAATGAAGTACATTTGACTCACACCTTTATAATTCACTTTTATAGTTGTTGTGTAGGTTGGAAGTCTCTTCTGACAATGCAAAAACCTGAAGATGCCTGAAGCAGGAAAAGGGCTGGACATGTCTCCATGTATTTTCCCTCCCCCAATCACTCTTCAGAATCTTTCTGATGAAGGATTTCAGCCTATGTTTGTTTATGAAATAAAATGATTGCCTTTAATACTGTTTGCTGTGATAGGAAAAATGAGATCTGTAGAGAACATGTTGCAATTTTGAAGGCCCCTGCACCCTCCTGCACCCTTTACAAAAACATTATCAAAACAATTACAAATAATTTGGTCCAAAATTCTAGGGAATTTTGCAACATTTTTAGCTATCTCAAGTCGTTTGAGACCCAGGGGACACCCTTTCTCAAACAGAAAGTGAGGCAGAAATTGACTTCCAGTGGACTTCTAACTTGGACAAAAGGCCTCCCCTAGGCCTAAATGTGCCTGGGTGAAATATGGCAAAAACTGTTAATGGCTGCACAATTTGGACCAATTTTGTGGGAGAAAGGTTTGTTAAAAGCAGATCAGTTAAATATAGGTTCAATATGTTGCAGTGGGGTCATGGGGCAACTCCCAGGTTCCCACAGCTGGTCAATATGGACTTCCAACTCTTGGCAGTTGCCCATCTATGCTGTGTGAACTCATTGGGTTTTTCTGCTATTGGGTGAGCTATTCTCTTGTGAAATAAGTATCAGACCATCTACTTTCAGGGTAGAAATATATATTTCCAAGTTTTCAGATGCCTAAATGTATCAAACATGTAACAGTTTTATTTTTAATTTATTCATGTATTAACCAAATAAATAATTAAAAAGCTCAAGTGGTTAAGATGCTAGCTCTGTTGATTGCAAGATTGGAAGGTTGGCAGTTTGAGGTCCAGGTGCCATGTGATGGGGTGAGCTCCCATCACTAGTCCCAGCTTCTGCCAACCTAGCAGTTTGAAAACATGCAAATAATAATAATAATAATAATAATAATAAAATATTTATATCCCACCTCTCTGTAAAATACAACCAAGGCGGCTTACAAGGTAAAATGAACAATCTTGCCCCCCAGTAACCCCCACCAAATACAATTAAACAATCAAAATTTAAAAACATACTTAAAGATAATAAACTACAAAAACAATACAATAAATAACAAATAAATTAAAATAGCTGTAGTGGAGAAATCAGAGACAGGCATAACTATTTTCGGTGGCCGGTTATCTAGTAAAATGAAGGGATAGCAAATGCATTACAAATACTCTAGGGAGAGTAAACTGTTTTTCTTTTCACAGCCCTCTTAGCCCTTGTTCTATTTTCAACCTGCAGTATTATGGCTTCAGGATGTGATGTTAAATCATTAACATTAAACAAATCTTCAGTGTCAGAGACTTGAGCATCAGGAACCAGACTAAAGGGGAGTACCCCCCCCCCCTTTTTTTTTTTTGGCCTACCACAGCAGCTTTGGAAAGGTTCTCACCATAAAAGCCTCCAACGCTCCTTACATGTTCTCTTCTAGCAACAACCAAATCTCTCACAATGTCTGTCAGGGAGCGCATACATCCAGTCTTTTCCCTGCAGTCAATCGCACTTGATCTAACATCTTTCCTGACACTATCTGCAAACTTCCTAAGAATAGCAGAGTCCTCTTTTATCCTCATTTGTGAGTTCCTGCTGGTGTTGCCTGGTTAGTGCGGCTTGTGTGCTGGAGTTTTACATTATGGTTAAAGCAATGGCCTCCCTCTTCTCTTTCTCTTATCATAGAATCATAGAATTATAGAGTTGGAAGAGACCACAAGGACCATCCAGTCCAACCCCCTGCCATGCAGGAACTCCCAATCAAAGCATCCCCGACAGATGGCCATCCAGCCTCTGCTTAAAGATCTCCAAGGAAGGAGATTCCATCACACTCCGAGTGAGTGTGTTCCACTGTTGAACAGCCCTTACTGTCAGGAAGTTCCGGCTAATGTTGAGGTGGAATCTCTTTTCCTGGAGCTTACATCCATTGTTTCGGGTCCTAGTCTCTGGAGCAGCAGAAAACAAACTTGTTCCCTCCTCAATATGACATCTCTTCAAATATTTAAACACGGCTATCATATCACCTCTCAGCCTTCTCTTCTCCAGGCTAAACATCCCCAGCTCCCTAAGTCGTTCCTCATAGGGCTTGGTTTCCAGACCCTTCACCATTTTAGTTGCCCTCCTTTGGACATCCTCCAGTTTTTCTACATCCTTTTTGAATTGTGGTGCCCAGAACGACACAGTATTCCAGGTGAGGCCTGACCAAAGCAGAATAGAGTGGCACTATTACTTCTCTTGATCTAGACACTATATTTCTACTGATGCAGCCTAAAATTGGATTGGCCTTTTTAGCTGCTGCATCGCACTGTTGACTCATGTTCAACTTGTGATCCACCTGGATTCCTAGATCCCTTTCACACGTAGTCTCATTCAGCCAGGTGTCCCCCATTGTATATCTGTGCTTTTCGTTTTTCTACCCTAAGTGCAGTACCTTACATTTCTTCATGTTGAATTTCATTTTGTTAGCTTTGGCCCAGCTTTCTAGTCTGTTCAAGTCATTTTGAATTTTGATCCTGTCCTCTGGGGTATTAGCTACTTCTTCTAATTTGGTGTCATCTGCAAATTTGATAACTATGCCCCCAATACCGTCATCCAAGTCATTAATAAAGATATTGAATAGCACTGGACGCAGGACAGAGCCCTGTGGCACCCCACTGGTCACTTCTTTCCAGGTTGAAAAAGAACCATTGTTGAGCACCCTTTGCGTTCGACCAGTCAACCAATTACAAATCCATGTAACAGTTACTTTGTCTAGCCCACATTTTACCAGCTTGTTTGCAAGAATATCATGGGGAATCTTGTCAAAGGCCTTACTGAAATCAAGATATACTATATCCACAGCATTCCCTTCATCTACCCAGCTGGTAATTTTATCAAAAAAAAAAAAAGAGAGAGAGAGAGAGAGAGAGATCAGATTTGTCTGGCATGACCTGTTTCTCTGAAACCCATGTTGACTTTTAGTGATTGTGAAATTACCTTCCAGATGTTCACAGACTCTCTGTTTAATGATCTGCTCCAGAATCTTTCCTGGTATTGATGTCAGACTAACTGGACAATAATTGTTGGGATCCTCTTTTTTCCCCTTTTTGAAGATGGGGACAACATTTGCCCTCCTCCAGTCCACTAGGACTTCACCTGTTTTCTCGGAGTTCTCAGATTATTGCCAATGGTTCCGATATTACGTTTACCAGTTTCTTTAATACCCTTGGATGTAATTCATCTGGTCCTGGAGACTTATATTCATTTAGATTAACCAGGTATTCCTGTACTATCTCTTTACTTATTCTGTGCTGAAATTCTCCTATTCTGTCCTCTGCTCCATTATCCTCAGGTTGAGCACCCTTTGCCTTTTCTGAGAAGACTGAAGCAAAGAAGGTGTTGAGTAATTCTGCCTTTTCTCTGTCCCCTGTTAACTTTTTGCCATCTTCTCCACACAGTGGCCCTACCATTTCCTTCTTCTTCCTTTTGCTGCTGACATACCCAAAAAAGCCCTTTTTATTATTCTTAAACTCTCTAGAAAGCCTGAGTTCATTATCATCGTTCAGCTTCTCTTTGTGCATTCGAATAGTAGGAACTCTTCTCATGCTTCTCACCCTGTTCATCCATGTTGAGATATCTACTGCAAGGTATCCTGCGTCACCTATGGCTGTGACATTACTCTTTGGTTAATGGGCAAAAAGGACTATATACCATCATCATCAACTTGATCCTGCTGTGACTTCCTCCTCTTCGTTGTTTGCATTGTAGATAAACAGGTATCACTTTGGTGGAGATAGATGCATAAATGCAAGTAGATAAATATGTATCACTTTGGTGGGAAGGTAACAGCATTTGGTGCAATCATGCTGGCCCCATGATCACAGAGTAGTCTCTGACAACACTGACTCTTCAGCTTAGTAACAGAGATGAGCACCGCTCCCTATGGCTGGACATGACTTGACAACCTTGTCAACAGAGAATACCTTTACCATGCCATCCAAGCTCAACTGATCACAGAACAGAAATAGCTGGATAGACTGCTGGATAAGGCTACTTTATTGCTTAATTCCAAAATTATATCTCTGGAATAGCTGTTTTCTTCTCAAAAGAAAAAAAAATGGTAAAATTGCCAGCTTTATTTGCTTTTGTTATAGCTTATTTTGCATTATGCTTTCCTTCACATTATGTTTTATTTTCTGAGGCAGCAGTTAACTTACAATAACATAAAAATACTGGTTTCAGTGTTTCCTGGTTCCCCCTTCCCTGCCAATAACAATTTTCAAAAGAAAACACAGTTTTGGCATTTGAGTACCATTATGAAATCAAAAAGAACTCCACTGCAGATATTTACTTGACTTTTATTTTATTTTATATTCTGGCAGATAAGACACAGATATCTCAATGACGATGAGTGCATGAGGAGTGTTCCTTGTCATGGTATTCATTACAACCCTAGTAGTATCAGCCCACAGAAGAACATCAAAAAACTCCAATTGCACGAGCACAAAGGACAACAGATGCCTTTTTCTTGGGTATAAACTGGTCACAACTTTTATTTGCTGTACAGGGTCTCTTAAGATCCAACAATTATAACAAACTCTTATTGCTTTGCCACATGTGTATGTGAAGGTGTATCCTTCCCATATGGGTGATCCTTCACATCATGTGACAAAGCATGCAAATTAATTACAAACAAAACAACTGTATCCCTCCCCGACCAGAAATGACATCATATTTAAGCTTATGATGTAGATTTTACTAATGATGTCATAGTGATGTTAACTGATGTCATTACTCAAAATTTTACTCAATTTAAGCCTAATTAGTCCCAATTAATTTTAATTAGCCAAATTATCCCCCTGTGGGGAATCCTTGCCCGCCCCAGCAATAATACAACAATTAACACCTTTAATTGAGTCCTTGAGCCCCCAGTTGTGACAAAGCAACCAAATTCAACTCACATAACCACCAACTTGTATAGAATAACTGGAAGTCATATTTGTTGCCAATAATGATAATGAAATGTTTTCAACAATAAACAACCAGTACCCAAATTAATACTGCTAACGTACTAATCTCAGGGAGGGCAAAAAACCCAAGGGTCCGATTCCTGGGAAAATTCCCTCCCGGCCCCCAAAGGCAACCAGCCAAAGGCCTGACAGTAACGTACTCAAATGAAGTTAATGAAGCTGGGTGGGTTGGGTCACTTGGCTGCTTCTCTAAAATGGTTGCTGCCACATGGCAGTGTAGGACTATATAATATTGCAGTCTCACCATAAATCTCGTGAGACCTAAGGTCTCGTGGGATTTCCCAGCGTGCCTTAGACCCAACGAGAACAAACTTGATTGGCCAAGTGTGCTTGGAAGAAGCGGGACTTCCCGCTCGCTTAGCCAATTAGGCGTTTATTGCCCTAATATGGCCGGCATAACTAAAAGCCCCTCCCAACAAGTCAGGGGGGTGTCTTTATCCTGTTCTGAAAACACAGCAGGTTCTTAGCCAAGTGACTGGAGTATACACTGAGATCCATATGTTAAATCATCAGAGAAATCTGGAAATACTGTAGTATATTGGCCCTCAAAATTCAATAAAACAAAAACTCAAAGGGCACAGTGCTGTGGTTACTAAGAGGACAGAGGCCAAAGGATAATTTCAAACATAGTCCTTTGATCGCTTCAGCAGTGAAGAGAGAGGTCTATAGCTGCATCCTGGGACATCACTAGGGGTGTGTGGTGGGTTTGGGTTGGACCAAGTGGCACACTAAGTGAAATTGAGGGTGCATCTACAGCCTGGCTAGAATATTCCAGGCTACTCCCAGAGTATTCTGGTCCTTAAGTTGCCCTGAATTCCCCTTGTTTCATGGGCACTCCAGAGTGACATCAGGTGGCTGTCCCAAATGTCCCACCTGCCGCCGCCACCACTTGTGTGTTGCTACCTCTGAGGTAAAAACACAAGGCACTCAGCATCAGTCACATGGCTGGTCATCAGTCACATGGCTGATACCTCAGAGGTATCAATTTGCATCAGCAGTACTGGCATCAGGTGGCACAGTGGTACTTTGTGTAAACATACATCAGGTTTCACTCTAGAGTGCTCTGAATTTTCCTGTAAGATCTGGAGCAACTGATGAGTTTTTAAAAACCACTTTAAGACAGGTATGGCCTTCCCACATAAACAGTCTGCACTTGAATTGGGCCTTTGACCCCACCTCATATAAGCAGGACAATGTGAAGGCAAGGGGAAATGGATGTAAATGGCCTGTATAGAGGTTGAGAGAGAGAACTAAGGAAAATGCTGTTTGTCAAACATTTCACAAAAATAATGGAAAAATCTGAGCATATTTGAATCCTGAGTAAGGAGTAAGAGATGAAATACAGGGAGTCCTAGTTAAAATAGTGTGATAAAGAATTCATCTTTAGTTTTAGCTTTGTTATGTCTAGTTCAAAACCAAACTCACAAAAACTGGTGGAAGATAGAAGAATGCGAAATGTAGTGCTAATGCCAAGAGAACTCACAGAGCACATGGTTGGAAATCTGCTAGGTATAATCGTGTTTCCTGCTATGCCTGTTTTCTGAAGTGTAACTGTTTAGATTCTCAGCTTCTTTTCTGCTTTGGATTTCTGACAAAGCAGCCCTAGTCACAACAAATCAAACTGGCCATGCTTTGACATGTCAGCTGCTCTGGAGCATATTAAAGGGCAGTTGATTGTACTTCTTTGATGCTTTTTCACAATGGTATTATCCTTTTATTTAAAGCAGTTTCCAACAGCATTATACTGAGATTATGCAGGTTTGAGATTGGGTTTATTGGCATCATGTTACCATAATTTTAAAAATAAAATTTAATGTTTTAATTTTACCACATAACCCAACACATATTCAAACACAGAAGATAATTTTTGCTTGGTTGTTTTTCAAAGCCACACCAAGTAGTTGGTGAGGAATAAGATGAACTGGGAAATAATTTTAAACAACTGCAATTTTGTGCCTTTTTAAAAAAAATTAAAAAAAATATTTTTGGAGGACTTCAACATTTCGCTCAAGACCAGTTTAACAGGTGCAGCTCGGGAGTTCATGGATACCATGACAAACATGGGCCTATCCCAAATGGTCAATGGGCCTACACATTGTGCAGGTCATACACTCGATGTGGTGTATGCGGTCTTTAGTACAGAACAGGAATATCCGTGGGTGGAGGTGGTAAGCACCTCCGCATTGTCATGGATGGATCATTTCCTTGTCAAGATGGAACTGAGAGCCAATGTCCACCCTGCCGGGGGTGGGGGACCCATTAGAATGGTCCGCCCTCGAAGGCTAATGGACCCAATTGGATTCCAGAAAGCCTTAGAGGGGTTAATGGTTGGGTATGCTGGCGATCCTGTCGAGCCTCTGGTTAATACTTGGAACAGCGATCTTACCAGGGCTATCGACACGATCGCTCCCAAGCGTCCTTGCCACTCCGCTTCTAACCACAGGCCATGGTATACACCTGAGCTCAGGAGGATGAAGCAGTATGGACAACGACTAGAGCGCAGGTGGCGAAAGACTCGACTCTTATCTGACAGAACTTGCCATAGGAATTTTCTTTGTTCCTATTGGGAGGCAATACGTGCAGCGAAGAGAGCTTTCTCCTCTGCACGTATTGCATCTGCAGAGTCTCGTCCAGCAGAGCTGTTTAAGGTGGTGAGGGAGATGACACAGGTGCCCCCTGCGCCAAATCCCTTGCTTAACCCGACAACGGCCTGCTGCGACGCATTTAACAACTTCTTTGCAGATAAAATCTCTCAGATAAGAGCCGACTTAGATGCCACTATTGGAACAGAGTCTTTAGGCGAGGTGTCCAGCAACTCCGCCGAGGTGTCCAGCAACTCCGCCGATGTAGTTATACTGGATCAGCTGCAATCTGTGAGTACCGAGGACGTGGACAAGCTGCTTGGCAAGGTGAAGAAGACAACCTGCCCACTCAACCCTTGCCCATTATGGCTGGCCGTCCAGGGGGGGATGCATTGAGGAGATTCCTTACGGATATCATCAATGCATCCTTTAGGGAAGGATATATTCCATCCTGTCTTAAGGAAGCAGCTGTTAGGACGCTTCTGAAAAAACCTTCCCTAGACCCCCTGGAAATGAGAAATTATAGGCCTGTGTCACTGCTGCCATTTTTGAGCAAGGTGATTGAGAGGGTGGTTGCTCTTCAGCTCCAAGCAGTCTTGGATGAAGCCGATTATCTAGACCCATTTCAAACCGGCTTCAGGACAGGCTTTGGGGTTGAGACTGCCATGGTTGCCTTGACTGACGATCTGCGTCTGAGCATCGACAGGGGTAGTGTGACCCTGTTGGTGCTCCTAGACCTCTCAGCGGCTTTCGATACAATAGACCACAGCATCCTCTTGAACCGCCTGAGGGAGTTAGGTATCGGGGGCACTGCTCTGCAGTGGTTCCGGTCCTTCCTCTTGGGTAGTTCCCAGAGGGTGCTGCTCGGGGACAGTAGCTCCAGTAAGCGGGAACTCACTTGCAGGGTCCCTCAGGAGGCTATTTTGTCCCCAATATTATTTAACATCTATATGAAGCCGCTGGGTGAGATAATAAGGAGTTATGGTGCTGGGTGTTATCAGTATGCTGATGACACCCAAATCTATTTCTCCATGTCTCGTTCGTCGGCCTCGAATTCCAATGGCATCTCCTCTCTCAATGAATGTCTTCGAGCTGTAATGGGCTGGATGAGGAAAAACAGATTGAAGCTGAATCCAGACAAGACGGAGTTGCTCACGGTAGCGGCCCCGAAACCAAGAATTGGGCTGCAACCTCCAGTCCTGGATGGGGTCACACTCTCCTCCAGTGACTGTGTTTGCAGTCTGGGGGTACACCTTGACTCATCGCTCCTGATGACAAATCAGGTTAATGCGACTGTCAGGAGCACCTGTTATCAGCTTTGGCTGATATGCTAGCTGCGCCCTTTTCTGGAAGTAAGGGATCTCGAGACTGTTGTGCACACGCTGGTAACCTCACGCCTCGACTTTTGTAATGTGCTCTACATGGGGCTACCCTTGTGCTTGGTTCGGAAATTACAGCTGGTACAAAATATGGCAGCCAGTCTTGTTTCAGGAACATCTCGGAGGGACCACATTACTCTGGTTTTGAGGTCCCTCCATTGGCTGCCTAACAGCTTCCGGGCCCGGCACAAGGTGTTGGTTATTACCTTTAAAGCCCTAAATGGCTTGGATCCAAGCTATCTCAGGGAACGCCTCCTCCCATACAATCCTCCCCGCGCTCTCCGGTCCTCCAGGAGGAACTTGCTGCAGCCCCCAAAATCGAGGCTTGTGGCTACCTCTCAGAGTGCTTTTTCTGTTGTCGCCCCCAAACTCTGGAACGGCCTGCCGGACGAGATCCGTCAGCTAACATCATTAGACAGCTTCAAAAGGGCTGTCAAGACAGATCTCTTCCAGCAGGCCTTTCCAGATTAAAAATTTCCAGACTAAGATTTTCTCCGGCCTCGGATAAGCCCACCCCAGTGATCCTTACGTGGTCCCATCTAAAGATGGTTAGGATCATGGCCGCTGGGTTTATATATTGGCTCATATTGTTTTACTGAATTGAATTGTTTGTTTTAACCTCAATTGATTTAATACTGTTTTAAGGGGGGGAGGGGTCTCTGGGACTGGGTATTGTATATGTTTTTTATGTCTGTAAGCCACCCTGATTGGGTAACCAAAGGGAGGGATATAAATAATAATAATAATAATAATAATAATAATTAAAAATGTTTAGGACATCTAAAGAACTGCATGAATAGGACTATACTGAAAATTCCAAGAGTTTGCTTACTAATGCTAATTATGAAAGAGACTTTAGAATCTTAGGAAGGGGAGATAATATTTCCCAATAAATAATAATAATAATAATAATAATAATAATAAGATTACAAGATTACATTAATAGTATAGTTTAGGGGGACCTGGGGAATATCAGGGTGGAACTTCCCCCACATTATATATTTGGCTGAAATCCCAGAAAAATTGGTTCACTTTGGGGAAGTGCATGGGGCTTTGAAGTGTTACTAGTATTTTCAGCACATTAACAGAGTGGGGGCATGTCTACATGGGTCAAATTAAGTAGTTTTCCCCACCATCACCATGACCTGACTTCATGATGTAGAGCCAAATCATTTTAGATCTGCATTTCAGCTAGGTGCAGATCTTTTGTTAAAGCTCAATAGGTTTTACAAATTAAATTTAGGCACTCAGAAGTAAGCTCAACTGACTTCAATGGAATGGCAAGTCTTGTAACTACCTATGCAGGAGAGGGCTCCCTTTACACCATATGATTATATCACTATATCCCACCTTTATTGCCATGGCAACATCCTATAGAATCTTGGGATTTGCAGTTTTGGGGGAGGGGGGGAGTGTTTAGAAATCTCAGCTAGAGAGCTCTAGTGACTCACCAGTGGTATTCTGCAGGCTTAATTGTGGGATTGCATCTTTGATTTGAATATCCATGTTTTATGGTGGCATTTTAGCAAATTGTAGACTCTTTGAATACATCTAACAGAAAAAAGCAGCATATAAAATTATATGTCATGGGGCTTCAACTGTGGTTTGTCTTTTGGGGAGTGGCTCTGAGAATTATCTATCATGATGAGCTCCTGTATCTCAGAATTTATGTCTAAACCACTAAAAGCAAGTACATTTAAAAGTAGTAGTTGCATAATTTTAATTTTATACAGTGCTACTTTTAAAAGGAGGCTAGCCACTATGATGTAGTTGTTAGATCATTGGACTACAACTCTGGAGACCAGGGTTCAATTCCCAGCTCAACCATGAAACTCACTCGTTGACCTTGAGTAAGTCACATGCTCTCAGCCTGAGGGGAAGGCAATGGCAAACCTCATCTAAGCAAATTTTGCCAAGAAAAGCCCATGATAGGTTTGCCTTAGAGTCACCATAAGTCAGAAACAAATTGAAGGCATACATCCTCTACCACCAGAATCATTTGGAAGTCATAGCCCCTAGCTTCCATGACCTGAACTTGGGTGCTGATATCAGGGGCTTTTCAGGGGCTCATTCATATGATGTAGCTATGGATGGGGACCAAACTAAGGACATTATTTCCTCCAGTAAGATTTCTCCAAAATTAAAATTAAAAATTAAAATTAAAATTCCTTCAGTCCCAAAATTTCTAGTATTGCAGCAACTTCACACTTCAGTTGAGCATTTGGAAATACTGTTTAGGAATCCAAATAAAAGCTGTATGCAAAGTTACCTAGGGTGTGAAAATATAATAAACATATGAGTTTTTGGTGTTCACAATTTTCAATGTCTCACTCTCTGCAATGATAAAAATTTGGAGACTGACAGAATTTTCACTAGGTGAGCAGAATCTTTATTGGGGATGCAATGCCCTTAACCCCCCACCCCCCACATAGCTATAGCCCTGGGGCCACCATAAACTGACCTAACATCAACCAACAACAAACAGTAACAAAATATTCATTTCCCCTTTGTATATGTCATGGAACTATCCATCTGTACATGTCCCTTGATTTCAGTAGACATAAAGATGTCTTATGATAAACAGTGGCTGCCTCTTTTCTTTGTCCATGTGAATTTCTCTCATAATCTCTGTTATTGTAATATAAAAGGTCAAACAGGTGATAAAACATGGATTGGGAAATTCAGTACTGTTGTTCAGTGTGGGCATCTTTGATGGTTTCAAGGGGCCAACCCCTCCCTGCAGGACTGCCATGAGTCACACAGTTCTGCTGCTACAGTGTTGCCAAAAATTGGTGGAGAACTATGCAATGCCCTTTAAAATAAAGAAATCTGGAAGCATAATTTACAGTCTAAGATTAGTGGCACAGATGGAGATGGAGTTTGGGGCTTTAAAAAATGGCACTGCAGCTTGCCCATATCTGATTTAAATACTGCTGGACTGCAGCTCCTGGCTACTCTCACCATGGGCAATAATGTTACAGTTGCTTGAAATTGCAGTAAAAAACAACCAGAGGGCTACATATTAATCTAAAATATTAATCTGTTGAAAAAGTATCAGAGGTTTTGGAGTAAAGTTAGCTAATTGGCTGTACAGTTGGACCTCTGTATTCATGGGGGATCTATTCCAGACCCCCATCCCCAGGATATGAAAAACTGTGCATGCTTAAGTCCCATTGACAGTAATGGTGGTGCATGCATGCCTGCTAGCACAGTCGCATGTCACCATTAACTAAAATGAGGGCTTGCCATCTGTGGATAGTTAAATTGGCAGATGGCAAGTCTGCAGATAAGGAGGGTGGACTGTATGACCAATGTCACTATGTAGTAGAGTCCTCATCAAAATGTCTTTATTACAGTCAGGATGAAATCGTTGATCTCAATGTGTTTGCACGAGTGAGACTATATCCTTCCCCTAAGTGCTACATGCTTAGATGCTTTTTATGGCTTTACACTTTCAATCTAAAAGATTGAAAACCAACTAAAAAAACCTTGTATTTTCAAAATTTCCAAAATTTTATTTTTTTAAAAAATATATTAAGCATTATTGGACTTCTGTTCCTCTACAAATTAACAAAGATGGAGAGAATATAACTCACAATGGCTTCAATCCAATTGCTAGTCCCAAGTATCCTACACCCACTGAATCAATAGCAATTGGTAAGTCATGAATTGTGCAAGTTCTATTGATTCAAGGTCTCTGACAAGGGATAGTACCAATTAATCCTACTGTTCCACTTTTTCAGTTGCTTTTAAAATGTCCAGTTTCTCTCTCCTCTTCCCATTTTCCCTTTTTCCCATTTGTCACTTCAATTGCTGCAATATGAGTTGAAAGTTAAAAGTAGTTTGCATTTGATTAACTCAATAGGGTGGACTCAAGAAGAGGGGGGCAGAATCTTGTCCTTCTCAGTAGGCTTGGGCAAAAGCAAAGTTTGCAGCCTCTTTTAGCTTGTCTGTTTTTCCTCATTAGTAATTTTTGCCATCTTGACCACACTCTGATGTTGCATGACCATATATGTCCCAGATTTTGTCTGTGAAATGATGGAGGGCATGGGACTATCAACTTGGTTTAGGCCTTAGACCACCATCCTAACTGGTCAAGATGGCAGTGGGTGAGCCAATTTTAGGCCAGCTGAAGCTATGCTGAATCAAAACACCTCCTAGTCTAGGGTAGTAACATCACTGGGAGGGTGTGGCAGGTTCGCACCACACCGGGTATGTTGGGATATGTAGTTAACATGGAAATGTACAGATGTGGGAAAATTTCTACTGGAAAAAATTTTGAGCCTGCAGGTGGTAAATGTAAGCAACACATACACTCAACACAGCAGGGTCACAGTGTTCTGGGAATAGAGGAAACTAAAACATTAACAATTAGGTCATCTTGTTGTGTGTGAACCAGGATCACATGACACATGACTCACAGCAAGAGGGTTGGGTTAGAGGCTGGGTTAGAGTTGTTCAGCGAATGTCTATGCACGTTATCACTCAGAGGTGGAGTTTGGGGTTTGGCTTAGAGCCCTCTTTGTTCTCACATAAAACTGTTGTGTTCTGTTGTTCATGCTCTCTCTACCTGCAAAATGGATGTATATAGTTAATTTCTATTTACTTTGCAACCAAGAATAAAATCCTTCTTAGAAGAATCTCTGGGCTATGTTTTTCATGACAAGCTGTTGGAAATGGCACAGAGCTGCATTCCGGGATGATGAGCTCAGCTCAGCTCTGATCCAGAGACAAGGATGGCTGATGAATGGATGCCTGGCATTCTGGCACAAGATCTCTGCAACACTGCCATAAATCAACAGGGTGCCACCTCAGAAGAGGGGGTGATACCTTTTCAGGCCCCTCCTGTTTTTGCTGTGATAGACATTCCCCACTCAGGAGGAAGCTGTGGCAGTGGCAAAAGAAAATGGACATTCAACATTTCTTGATATTTTTTTAAAAAAAATACTTCTGCATAGGGATGTTGAGCAGCAACTATTTTGATCTCTATCAGTAGCTCTTTATCCTTATGATGTATGTGCCTTCAGGTTGCCTGTTGCCCAATGGCACCCCTATGAATAGGGGAGGGACTCATCTTAGTCAAGGAATACCCAGATGGTTTTGCCAGTTCTTTCCTTTGGCATATAACCTAGAGCCCCTAGTATCCGGTGGTGGCCTCCCATCTAAGTAGTAACCAGGGCTGATCCTGCTTAGCTTCCAAGATCAGATGAGATCCGGTATGCACTAAACATAAAAAAATCTTCTTATTGCTTCTGTGTCAATTACACAATAATATAGTGAAGCTTTCTAATGGCAATCTCACCCACTCTACACACACATATACACACACACTTCAGAATGAAGCAATAATTGCCACATGGCTGTGTAGTTAAACTGTGCCTGTTATTTTCCTGCTGAGAAAATATAATTCAGGTACAAATCTGTTTTGTGTTTTGCTCTTGCTTCACTGGCTTCAGGGTGGTTTGGGTACATATTCTTATCTGTTTGCTGGGTAACAGAGATACTTCCTGTCTTCTAAGCTGTAATAGAGTACAGTCTGTTACAATGATTGAGAGCCATCTAAATACTCTGTAAGGGGAGGGCTTGTGAGAAAGCTACTGGGAACTCTGTGTGATAAAATTATGCACAGAACAGCATTTAATTATACTACGGTTTAGGAAGTATTGCTAAATTATGCGTGTGAAATGTTTGTCTCAGGCTGCATCTGTACTGCAGAAATAATCCAGTTCAAAACCAATTGTAGCTTGTTGTGGCACCAGAGCTCTTTGACAGAGAAGACTAAATGTCTCACCAAACTACAGTTCCCAGAATTCAGTAGCATTGAGCCAGGGAAGTTAAAGTGGTCTCAATCAGGATTATTTCTGCAGTGCAGATGCAGCCCCTAAGATGCAACATTCTTTCCTTTCAATCAGAACTCTTGGTGGAGGAAGGGACTCATCTTCAGGCAGCTCATGCTAAAGATCCTGCACTCATCCTTCAGTCAAGGAGCAGCAATTATGGGGATGTTTAAAGAGGTGTAGCCCTCTAAAACAAAACAAAGACTAAAACAAAGAAGGACATGAGGGGGGAAGGGAAAAGGACTCTCTCAGCCTCAGAAGAAGACAAAGGCAAAGCCACCTCTGAACAAATCTTGGCAAGAAAACTCTATGATACATTTGCCTGAGGATCACCATAAGTCAGAAATGAATTGAAGACACACAATTGCCACCTGTCTATATTTTGCTTTTCCCCTATTATGGACACTGCAGGAAAGAATGAAGCCATGCCAAATATCATTTGCATTTTTTTCTTATCAAAACCAGAAAGACCTATGATCCACTTATGCCATGCATGACAAGTTTTAAATTGTAGCCCGACTGTTTTTGCCCTGTGTTAAGGACACTTCAGATGAATTGCATTCCACCTTTATCAGCTGTTGAAGTGGGAAGGTTGTTCTTGTTTTTATTAATTGGATTTATCTTTACACTGGCTCCAACCAGATTTATTTTTAGCATAATTCATTGGCAAGCTGAGGAGTAAACACTTTATTTTGTCTGCAGCATTGGAAATGGGATGCAAGATCAGTTTAGTTGAACATAGAGGAGGGGAAAGTATTGGCTCAATGACCATACCCCCTCCTCCACAGGAAGAACTGGAGCCAGTGACATGCTCAGAATTGAAATCAATCCCTTTGTAGAAGATATAACCTTTGATTGGACAATATCTGTTGAACTCGGTTGAAGTTAAAGGCAAATTCATTCACCATGTATTGATTCGCAACGAATTAACACCCACAGAAACATCTGCCTGTTTTGCCCAAAGCATTCATTTTTTATATATATATACTGGTCAAAGACCGAATAAATTGAATTGAAAGCATTCATTTTTTATTAGAGCAGAAACTAATAGCTATTACAAATTGATCTACGTATATAGAAGGAGCTCTAGCTCACCTGAGGTTTAAAGATATAGCTAAGCTCTAATAAGTAGCTGCTGTTTTGTTTTATTTCCTTTTGTTTTTGTGCAAATGTTTTGTTCACCCCTTCTAAAGTACTCTCTTTTCCTTGATTCTTTGGGAATGTGCAAAATGTATTCATGGGAGAAGAAAATGAGTGCTTTGGCCTATTGCCAAGATATCTGGGTGAGCTTATCTTACTGTCTTGTACTGAAGGGCAAGGAAATTATCAGTCCACATGAGAATAAAGGGATTGTAGACTGTATTTGTCTTCAAAGTGGTCTTTTTCCTTCCACTGAAATTAAGCTATGAAGGACTTGCTTTCCCTTAGTGATATCACTGCATAACCAATCACCATATCATCAACATGGCTATGCACTCCCTTGTTAGTGGAACCACTAATTAATAGTTACTAATTTATTGATTACCAGCAGAAAAATATCATTCTTGAAAGAAAAAAAATATTACCACATTAGGTGTCAGCAGAGGCAATGAACTGTTTCTTGAACACAGTTAAAGCATTTTTTTGCCCAGACTGTACATCTGCACAACATTGACACACCACTCTTTATATTCAGGATTTGAAACAATAATTCAATTTGTTTCTCTTTTGTGTCATGCTTTGTTGCCTTCAGGTACGGCTCTCACATTCTACAAAATGCAAAACATCCCCCAAAAATATTGGAATTTTTTACACTTCATTTAAATTGTGTGGGATCAATGCTTTAGATATTTTAAAAGCTTCTTGCATTCTGTCATATAATCTGTATGGGATGGGACAAGCAGAAATGGACAACACACCCCATCTCTTGTGACTGCAGCAAGACTTATGCTATATGTAAGACAATATGTATACTGGAATGCTCAACCAACAATGCACAAAAGTATTGCCATCCGCTATGATGCTGTTGCTCAAGAGAGTAGAGGTAGAGAGAATGGTAGTAAGAATTGATTTTTAAAGGTGCAAAAAGGACAGAATCAGGAGCAGTGACTATCCTACCCTACCCAATTTGGAAAATGCAAGGGTGATTCTCATCCCATATATTGAGGATTTTGTCACAGATGTACCAAATCAGGAAGTGGCTTGTACACAAACACACAGTTACAGGAAGGAAGCCAAGAAGAAGGTGGAAGAAGAGTGTCATTTTATAAGATCAAACCATCACTCAAACCCATTTTTCCCTGCTTCTTAACCCTGGAATTAAGGTGACAGTGGCCTCTAAGAAATTATGGCAGTGAAGTGGCAATAAAATGGCAATGAACCCTTGATGTCACAGTAAGCCAGTTTCCTGATTTAGTTTGTGCTCTCTCTCTCTTTAGAAAAAAGGAGTCAGGGTGGATGGGTATTAAGAATCCTGGATCTTTCATCAAATAAGAATCTCCTCTTTCAGCTATACGTGATTTGTAAAATGTTATGATACATTGATGTTCAAAGGTGAATGCAAATCAGTGATAGGAGCCATTTATTCAAGGCCATTATATTTTATTTTGTTTACAACAGTTGTTTCTTCCTTTGATAATTAATTGCTTTAACTCATTCACTCTAAAGGGGTTGAGATAGCATTATTACTTTTTTTTTATTTTTAAAATGCATCTGACTTTATTTTTATTAACCTTTAAGGTAAAACCCCTACCAAACACCTTCTGAAGTAGAATAGAAATAATATATTTAAACATCTGGGAGAATGTCATGCCCTTTGTAGAAGCTGGAGACTCGAAGGAGGAAGTAGAGGAATCCAGTCTTGAACCTGACTCCAGTTCCTCAGTGCCTATGCTGGCAGAGATTGCTGTCAATGAGGACAGGCAGGAACCTGACACCAGTGCAGCAGAGGTTCATGCCAGCTTGGGCACTTAGGAGAATGAGGAGCCAGACTTTCCTGTGCCTTCATTCAGCCAGCAGAAGTCAGAAAGAAAGAACGTGCTGTGTTCCCAAACAATTTATGCAATATGCTGAACAATCAAGGAACAGCTTCACCAGTGAGAACTGGAGATAAAAGCCTGGGAGGAATTGTTGGGAAGCCAAGACCTAATTTTGGGGAATTTATAATTAGCTCAAATGAGAGAGGGAAGCGCCCAAATTCGCTTCTAGGACCTTATCCAATCATCTATGGGAGACGTAAGAATTCTGGCTGGGAAGACACTGAAACAGACCAAGCTCCAATTAAAGTCTAAAATATTTATTTGGCAACAATAAGCAACCATCCAAATGCAGCACACACACACACACACACACACACACAAGAAGAGTAAGTGGGGGAAGAGTAAGAGCGGGGAAGGCAAAGAGAGAAAGACCAGGACAGAGGATATACTTACACCCGAGCGACTCCTCTGGGCTTTGGCGACAAATGAAGATGAGTTCTGTGGAAGGGGCACAACTGGCAAGAGGGGGGTCACGGGAACTATCTCAGAGCACAAACTGACAGAGTTTCAGCATGCACTTCCAAGGTAGCACAATGTCTGCTAAAATCCAGGGGTTCTTATAGGGAAATTCTGCCTTCTAGCCATGAGCCGGACAATAGCTAGACAAAGGCGTGATGGGCTTTTCATTGTTTACTTAAGTCTGGGCATAGTCTAAACAATGCGTGTGGTATCAAAGCAATCAAGGAAAGGAAGCTGGAGAAAGGAGGTGCCATCAAATCTAATCACTGTCTCATCAAGTGTGAGACTGAGACAAACAAACCCTATTAGGTATCTTTTCCAACATAATGGGATATTCCCCAGGGCAACTCCCATAACCTGCCTGTTCTGGTGGTCTTTTGTAACTTTACTTGCTTACATGACTCCACATCTAGGGGATTATGGCTTCTATCTCCCAGGGGTCAGGCTGGGGTCATAGGGGACTCCGCACAGTCAAAATATATATGAAAAATGGAGGACTTTTACTAACAGTTTGCCAGGAATTTGTCAGAGGTTAACTGACTCTTTGGTGAAAACACCCTTGCCTTGAACTCTCATGTAGCCTGACTCTCTGGACCGGACCTTTGGACCTTTGACTGATGATTCTGCTTGCTCCAACCCTGAATTCTTGGACTGCCTGACAACCCTCCTTTTCTGAATTCTTGATATGCTCTGATTTCTTGGACTTCTGATACTCTGGATGCTATGTTTTTCTTGCTCCTTTGCCTAGTTGTTATCTGATAACCAAAGACTCTGTAGCTTCATTGCTGTCTGATCCTGGTAGCTTTCCTGGATAAAGAACTACTAATAACAATATTCAGAAATAGCCTAGCTGGACAAAAATAATAATTAAATCAACAACAACAACAAAACACAACTTAAGCCACACATTCAATCACCTTTATGTTGTGAAAAATAAATATACATAATTGTACCACCAGAAGAGAGGTAGGCCCAGGAGAGGACCACTGCCTGGACAGACCCAGACCCTGCTTCCATTTGGGTTGGTGTGCCATAACCAGCTCCAGATTGACTGGGAAGGCCCCTGTCTTGGTAGGTGACCTGCTACCCTTGCCCAGAAGTTAGTATTACATCCCTTAGTCTCAGCCATTGCCGCATCCTGCAGCTGCGTGAGAAAACTGTGGTTCTGCCTTGCCATCAGTCCCTCGCTGACCCCCTCATGGGTTTGGGCAGCATAGGCACCTCTAAGTGGGAGCCAGACTCCTCACTCCCCAGTATGACTGTCAGCCAGGTGATACAACCCTCAATGCACCCTGATCACATCATACCACCAGGAGATTTAAGAACTGAAGGGATTACTCAACCTTTTGAAAGGGTAAGAAAGTGTCCATTATGTAAACTGATTTAAGGGGAAGTTGTCTGCTTGTATCTAGATATAAAATTCTTTGTGTTAGTTAAATCTATTAGGACAAAAAAAAAAAAAAACCTACAACAATCCAAAATACTTTTCTGTTCTCTTGTGAAGTCCTATCCCATCCTACTTATCACTTATCTCCAAAATAACAACCAATGATTGTTGAGCACTCTTTGAGTATGGTTCATCAAGCAACTAAGAATCTGTCTAACAGTAGAATTGTTTAGATCACATTTTACCAGCTTGCTCACAAGAACATAACACAGTGGAAGAAAGACATTTCTACAGCATAGAAAGGTAGCTGTAAACATTGACAGCTCTAGTTCACAGAGTTTGTCCTAATTGCAGTTTGTTCCAGGTAATACCTTCTCTCATTCACATCTTTTTCACACATTTTCACATGTAGTGGAGTAACTAAAGATTGTACAAAGGAAAAGCCTATCACATTGTGTGACTAGTGTCAAATAGCAAGATAAGTATTAGAAACATTTTATAATCCCAATTTATTACTCTTTCAGAATTTGTCACTAGTTATAGAACTTGTTGGTTTAGGACTAATCTTCACTGCAGAATTAATGAAGTTTGACACTGCTTTAACTGCCATGGCTCAATGCTGTGAGTTCTGGGTTTTGTAATTTTGTGAGATATTTAGCTTTCTCTGTCAGAGAGCTCTGGTGCCACAACAAACTACAAATCCCAACATCCCATAGCATTGAAACGTGGTAATTAAAAGCAGTGTCAAACGGCATTATCTTTGCAGTGCAGATGCAGCCAAGGTGCTGAATGGAATACTGCATTAGTTTAAAAATTAATATTTTCCTACTTTCTTGGTTTAATGCAAACCATTGGTTACTGCTGATCATTTGGCTTCAAGATGTCCAGGGAATAGACTGTATTACAGAGGCTTCAATCAATAAACTCTCCTATTTGGCTTTTCCTCTTCTTTCTTTCTTTCTTTCTTTCTTTCTTTCTTTCTTTCTTTCTTTCTTTTTTAATGGTTGTGTAGTATGGCCCCCAGGTAGGGTCTAAATACCCTAAAGCAGACCTGCACAACTTGGCAGTAGGAAGGGGCCAAAATTAAATAGGCTAAACTTCTTTGGGCCATAGCTAGCTAATTAATTATTAATTATTAATATTTTAATATTAATTCCATTCTCCTCCTTCTCTGTCTGGCCCTCTCTCCAGGAGAAAGCTGAGTGGTGGAGAAGCCTTGCCTATCGTTCTTTTCCTCCATCTGGACTTCTCCTCAGGAGAAGGCTGAGCAACAGAGGAGCCATGTGGGGTGAACGTTAACTCCTCTTCCTCCTCCTCTGCCCATAGGAGAATATCGGGTGGAAGAGGAGCCTTGCAGGGCAAGCGTTTGCCCATCCTCCTCCTCCACCCAACCTTCTCCTTGGGAGCACCGGAACAGCCTTGCAGGATGAGTGTTCACCCATCTTCCTCTACCACCACCACCAGGAGAAAGCCAGATGGCAGGGGAGGCTTGCAGGGCAAGTGTTTGGCCGTCTTCCTCCACTTTGCCTTCTCCTTAGATGAAAGCTGGACAGTGGAGGAGCCTTGAGGGGTGAGTGTTTGCCCCTCCTCCTCCTCCTCCTCGTCCTCGTCCTCCTCCTCCTCGAGATAAAGCTGAGCAGCAGACGAATAATAATAATAATAAAATTTATTTATACCCCGCTTAAATGAAGACAATCTAAGAGGCTTACATCAGTTAAAACCCCATACAACAAAATTCATATCCCAACCCACCCCCTTAAAACAGTATTAAATGGCAAAATAATTAAAACAGAAATATAAACATTCTAACACAAATAAAACAAACATGAAAATATAAAAATATAAAAATGTAAAAATATAAAAATGCCCTGATTAGACTCAACTGCGCTCCCCATCCATCAGCAATTGATGGGGCCACGGGGGGAGTGCAGGGATCAAAGAACCCAAGGCCAGGAGAATTAATCTGGAAAAGCCTGCCGGAAGAGATCCGTCTTGACAGCTTTCTTGAAGCTGTCTAAAGATGTCAGCTGACAGAACTCATCTGGCAGGTCATTCCAGAGTTTGGGGGCGATGATAGAAAAGGCCCTCTGGGAGGTCACCGCCAGCCTAAATTTTTGAGGATGCAGCAAATTCCTCCCAGAGGACTGGAGAGCATGGGGAGGATTATATGGAAGGAGGCGTTCCCTGAGATAGCTTGGACCCAAGCCATTTAGGGCTTTAAAGGTAATAACCAACACCTTGTACTGGGCCCAGAAGCTGATAAGCAGCCAGTGGAGGGACCTCAAAACAGGAGTAATGTGGTCCCTCCTAGATGTTCCAGAGATATGTCTGGCTGCCATATTTTGGACTAATTGAAGCTTCCGAACCAAGTACAGGGGTAGCCCCATGTAGAGCGCATTGTAGAAGTCAAGGTGTGAGGTTACCAGTGCGTGCACAATGGTCTCGAGATCCCCTACTTCCAGAAAAGGGCGCAGCTGGCGTATCAGCCGAAGCTGATAACAGGCGCTCTTGCCGTTGCATTAACCTGATTCGTCATCAGGAGCGACGAGTCAAGAAGCACCCCCAGGCTGTGAACACAGTCACTGGAGGAGAGTGTGACCCCATCCAGGACTGGAGGTTGCAACCCAATTCTTGGTTTCGGGGCCGCTACTGTGAGCACCTCCATCTTGTCTGGATTCAATTTCAATCTGTTTTTCCTCATCCAGCCCATTACAGCTCGAAGACATTCATTGAGAGAGGAGATGCCATTGGAATTCGAGGCCGACGAACCAGACACGGAGAAATAGATTTGGGTGTCATCAGCGTACTGATAACACCCAGCACCATAACTCTGTATTATCTCACCCAGAGGCTTCATATAGATGTTGAATAACATCGGGGACAAAATAGCTCCCTGAGGGACCCCACAAGTGAGGTCCCTCTTATTGGAGCTACAGTCCCCGAGCAGCACCCTCTGAGACATACCCGAGAGGAAGGACCGGAACCACTGCAGAGCAGTGCCCCCGATACCTAACTCCCTCAGGTGGTCCAAGAGGATGCTGTGGTCTATTGTATCGAAAGCCGCTGAGAGGTCTAGGAGCACCAACAGGGTCACACTACCCCTGTCGATGCTCAGACGCAGATCGTCGGTCAAGGCAACCATGGCAGTCTCAACCCCAAAGCCTGTCCTGAAGCCGGTTTGAAATGTGTCTAGATAATCAGCTTCATCCAAGACTGCTTGGAGCTGAAGAGCAACCGCCCTCTCGATCACCTTGCTCAAAAATGGCAGCAATGACACAGGCCTATAATTACTCATAACCAGGGGGAGGGAAGGTTTTTTCAGAAGCGGCCTAACCGCCGCTTCCTTCAAACAGGATGGAACGTGTCCTTCCCTGAAGGATGCATTGACGATATCCGTAAGGAATCTCATCAATGCATCCCCCCCAGGATGGCCAGCCATGATGGGCAAGGATCGAGAGGGCAGGTTGTCTTCCTCACCTTACCAAGCAATTTGTCCATATCCTCGGTACTCACAGATTGGAGCTGATCCAGTATAACTAAATTGGTGGAGTCACTGGACGCCTCACCTATCGACTCTTTTTCAACAGTGGCATCTAAGTCGGCTCTTATCTGAGAGATTTTATCTGCAAAGAAGTTGTTAAACACGTCACAGCAGGCTGTCATCAGGTTAAGCAAGGGATTTGGAGCAGGAGGCATCTGTGTCATCTCCCTCACCACCCTAAACAGCTCTGCTGGACGGGACTCTGCAGACGCAATACGTGCAGATGAGAAGACTCTCTTCGCTGCATGTATTGCTTCCCGATAGGAATGAAGAAAGTTCCTATGGCGAGTTCTGTCAGATAAGAGTCGAGTCTTCCGCCACCTGCGCTCTAGCCATCGTCCAAACCGCTTCATCCTCCTCAGCTCTGGCATGTACCAAGGCCTACAATTTGAAGCGGGATGGCAAGGGCACTTGGGATGAGCTTTGTAGGATGAGTGTCCACCATTCTTCCTCCTCCTGCACATTACCCACTCCTCAGGAGAAGGCTGTGCAGTAAAAGAGCCTTGAAGCTGTTCCACATCTTCGTAGGCTGCCCAAAAATTCTTTGGCAAGCCGCCTGCAGACCCTGGTCCATATGTTGTGCAGGCCTGCCCTAAAGGCACAAGATCCTGTTTGATTTTGGGAGAAAAGTATTATCAGCTTTGGCGAGTACTTGGATGGGAAACTACCCAAAAATACCTGGTGCTATACATTATATTTTAGAGGAAGAATTGGCAAAATCACCTTTGAGTAATCCTTTCCTAAGAAAGGCCAATTAAATTCATGTGGGCACCATAAGTTGAGAGGCAATGCGAAGACACACAGTAAGTTACCCAGAATTTTCTTCCCTTCTCTTTGGGAAGGTAGAATAATGCTTTTTATCAAATCCTTTTATGTTTATCTTATTCCATCATAGATTGAACCAAAATAATAATAATAATAATAATAATAATAATAATAATAATAATGTTTCAATTATTTGTCATATAGCCTCCATGTAAAACTCTTTGTTAGCTAGATATCAGACCTCGGGTTAATGACTATTACTTGCACATTGACTGATCTAGAGTGCAAACACCAGTATAGTGAACTAACATGTTCTTATTATGCATATTATTAAAACGTCACTGAATGGGAGTGGAAACTGTTGAGTAATTATTGGAAAGACATCCCTGAAAACCAATTGCTCCAAGCCAGATGTTTATATTGTTTGGAAAAGGGTTTAGTCTCCTCAACACAATGGCAATGAAAACAAAGAAGGAGGACAGAAAAACAAAATGGTTTACTAGAAGGGCATCTTAGTGGTGTGTTGAGCAAATGAGAATATAAATGATGACTGGAATGCTGGCCAGTAATAGAAAACTCATAAATGTAACCGAGACAATTCCAGTTAAATGAAGTGTATCCTCAGCAGCTGTCCTGATGCATTAGGAAGCCATTTAAGGATTCTCCCAATGCCATTTTTTTTAAAGAAAAACTCCTATTGGCTGGTACTTCCTCAAGTACCTAAAATAATTCACTGAGCCCATGAGTTGAGACCTTCATGAGGCAGGATTGTACTATAGTTGGACTGTTTTATGTGTCATAATTACCTGGCATGTTAATGTACCATCTGCAGCCTTTAATCACCAAAGCAACAAGGCAAGCAAGTTCACACACCTCATTTGCTCAGCTTTGTTTCCCTTCTCTGATATATTCTTCCTGCATGTCTGAAGATGGATTGATATTTGAATGGTATACTCACATTTGAGACTGCAATAAATGTTGTTTCTTCTCTGCATTTGTACATACATGGGATTTGATCACCTTTTCCAACAATTTGAATCATCCACCCCCCTCTAAAGTAAGCAAGAATACATGCTACTGAGATGTTTTCTCTACATCTGTGTGGCACCTGGAGCAGTACTGGCAATTGTATACCCCTCATTTTGGGGGGGCAGGGTGTGTGTGTGTGTGTGTGTTAATGAATATTCATAATTGGGCAGGCAGTTAAGGGCCTTGATAAAAGTAACTTCCATTGTTCTAAAAAAGGAGATTATCGTATTACAAATAACACAACTGAACCCTGATAAGATACAGTCACATTTTGGATTATTTGCTGATTTTTTTTCACACTCAAATCACTGCCCCTGCCACTGGATGACTGCAGCCTGGGTCCCAGCCACACTTATCCAGCTACTTTTCAAAAATGGGATCTTGATGTTTTTGAAAAAATGTCTGGATAGGTGCAGCTGGGACCTGGTCTGCAGCTGGGTTGCAGTCACTCAGCAGCAGCGGTGGTGATTGGAGTGTGATAAAATCAGTGAATAATCTGAAATGTGACTATATCCCTCCAGGGATCAGTCACATTATTTGTAATGCAATAATCTCCATAGAATGAACTCATCTCAAGGAAGAACCTTATTTTTTATTGCTTGTTTCTACAGTGGGCCCTTGCTATCAGCTGGGGGTTTGGTTTCAGGACCCCCCAGGGATACCAAAATGTGGATGCTCAAGTCCCATTAAATTACAATGGCATAGTGAAATATTGTCCCTTATATAAATTGGTAACGTCAAGGTTTGGTTTCTGGAATTTATGTCTTTTAAAAATATTTTCAAGCTGTGGATTGTATATATAGTATATAGTTCCAATGAGCAAGGGAGAATGACCCTTTAACTAGCAGCACACTGAAAAGTAACGAAAATTTAAAATTTATTGAAATGACTGACAAGATGATTAAAATACATAAATTATAAAACAGTCTGTGACATAAAATATCCCAGGTATCAATGGAAACATTGAGCCAGCATGGTGGAGTAGTTTGAGTGTCAGGTTATAACTCTGAAGACCAGGGTTTGCATCCCTGCTCAGCCATGAAAACTCACTGGGTGACTTTAGGCAATTCTTACACTGTCAGCCTCAGAGGGAAGCAAAGGCAAACCCCCTCTGAAGGAATCTTGCCAAGAAAACCCCTTGATAGGTTCACCTTAGAGGCACTATAACTCAGAAAAATGATTTGAATGCAAACAATAACAACTCTCTCTCTCTTTCTTTCTCTCTCCCTCTCTCTGTGTGTGATGAGTTATGTTCAGTCAATATGAATGTTAGACCTTGATGTATAAGGTAGGGAAGCTGTCTCTTGCCAGAGTATGCACAAATTGTTAAGAATTCATATTGGACATGTAGGGCAGTGGGCTGGAGCCTGCCCATCTTGGGGGGAAATCCAAGCCTTATTCTAAAATGCAAACTGGAAATTCCCTCCAACTAACCCTTCCTGCTGACAAGGAAAAGGTTCCACTGATGAGAGCTATCAGTGCTTAACTGTCTTGTCTACCTCCACTGAATGGAGACCTGTCAGACAGGTTCAGACTGTGTAAGCCAGGGGTAGGCAACCTTTCCCCTTTAAGGGCTGAGAGACTTCAGCTCCCAGAAGCCTCAGCCATGCTGGCCAATAGTCCCATGTTGGCCAATAGCTCCTGGGATTCTGGGAGCTGAAGTCCCTCGGCCCTTAAAGGGGAAAGGTTGCCTACTCCTGGTGTAAGCAGTCCATTGTTCTCGATTGTTCAGACCACTTAGGAGTCACTATCAGTACTTGAACAGCACATTCACCTCTGCCTTTGCAAGTACGTTTTTTTTTATTCTTGCATAGAACAGCATTGAGGTCACATTTTGTCCCACCCCAAGGCATTTACTTCACTTTTAGGAGACATACCCCAAGTCAAAAAGAGGTTAAATGCAGAGACATACACACTGAGTCTCTCTCTCAGACCTGAATACTGCTGCTCCAATCTCCAGTCATCTTTTTCATGCTGGAGGGTGTGGGTTTTTTAGTCTGTAGTCCCATAACATTAGCTACACCCCTCTTATATTGGTCAGGAGTAGTGTTTTAGGTCTCATGCCATCCCCCCCCCCCCATTTACTTTGAGAAACAACATGCATTGTGCATAGACTGTTCTGTTGCTTCTGCTGCTTTTTTTTTTTTTTGTCTTTTTAATAAAGAATTAATTGTTTTTGCTACAAAATCTGCTTGTCCTTGACCATATTTCTTTCATTCTAGCTCATTTGTACTTAAAGTCACTCTGGTTAATTGTCCATTTTTAAAACCTTTAGCCTGCAAGATCCTGCAGAGAGTTAGTGCCTGGAGGTGCTTTTCCCAGTAAACCAATGTATGGCTATTAACGTACGTTTGAGTATGTGTGTGATAGTTGAAAAAAGAAATTGAAAAGCAGTTTATATAGAGACAGTGAGAGACAGAGAGGCAGGGAGGCAAAAAGGATGAAAAGTAATGCATACTTTTGTATCTGGGGTAAACAATCTGTAATCAACAACCCAGGATTTTTGAAAAGAGTGTTCCATAGTAGAAGCTCTTGGCATTTGGGGGTGGGGGAAATGGCTTGCTACCCATGCAAAAATTCTCCCCTCAAAGTTTTTTTCCTGGTGGAGGATTAATAACTTAACTGACTGATATAAACGGGAGTGATGAGGGGAAAGTTAAGCATTATTTGAAGCCTTTGGGTACTTTTGGATCACCCATTAGTTTTCTTCATATGCTAAACTTAATGTCTTTTTCTTGGCAAGGTTCACTGAGTAACATACCATACAATTACCAAGAAACCACTACATTATAGGAATCTAATTCCAATGCTGCCTAGGAGGTTGTGTGCTTCCAGAACACACAATTGGAATTATTATGTTGTTTTATAATGTGCTGAAATATGAGAGAGTTATTGATTCTTCCTTTCCATGAACATGTTTTTTTAAAAAATAAATAAATAAAATCCAATGTATTAAATCTCCTAAATGTCTTTTTAACTGGCAGTTGTGCGTGAATAAAGTCCAGAGGTTTTTGTTTTTTCCCCAGTGAAGACAAATTTGACAGGTATTTGGTGCTAGAATAACTAGCATACAACAGGACTGGAGTATGAGGGTGAAAAAGTGTTCTCGGGGTTAGGGATGTGAAAATTTCGGTCTTGGTTTTCTTGTCTTTCGTTGAATTCCTCTTGTCTTTTCTTCATATCTTTTTTTCCTATTGGGCTGTGAAACATTGTAGTATTTATGTTTTATTGGTTTGTTTATGACAGAAATTCATTGTCCTTTTTGTCCCTTTCTTTATTTTACAAGTTTATTTACACTTTTTAGCTAATTTATGCATTTTCTCTGACTAAAATATGCATATGTGTGTGTCTATTTGTGAGCATTCCAATTTCTAAAAAGCACCGGCTGAGCCTGGCTGGGACCCAGGCTGATTGCAGCCAGCAATTTGGTGGCAATTTAGCATGTGATAATCCCTGCCTCCATACCGCCTCCCAGCTGCAGCCCAGAAGGCTTGATTCAATTTAAAATCCCAAGAGATAAGCTCCAATGTGGCAGACACTTAGCAAGAAAATTGTCTGCACATGGAGATCAGAAGGTGAAGGTCTTAAAAAAAAAAAAAGAATTGGATTGTGATACTTAGTCTACTCTTAACAGAATATGGAGAAACAGAATAGTTCCCAGTTGGCAAAGGGTAATGCAAGGCTGCATTCTATCACACTATTTGGTCAACTTTTAAGCAGAAAATATCATATGAAGAGCAGGGTTAGACTAAGGAGGAAGAGGAGTGAAGATAAAAGGAAGGAACATCAAGAATCTAAGATATACAGATGACACCATACTTCTGGGAGCCCCACAAGAGACTATTTTTACCCCCACTGGCCTGAACACCAGCAGCAACGGAGGGCACAACGTCGGCATTTTTGGCCACACACCTGCCTCTTTTAAAACTCTGGCAGCATGGTCTCAGGAGCCCCTCAAGAGGCTATTTCTACTCCCATCAGCTTGAACACCAGTGGCAATGGAGGGCGTGGCATCGGCGCTTTTGGCCACCCACCTGCCTCTTTAAAAACTCTGGCAGCATGGTCTCGGGAGCCCTGCAAGAGGCTATTTCTACCCCCACCAGCGGCAATGGAAGGCGCAGCATCGGCGTTTTTGGCCACCCACCTGCCTCTTTAAAAACTCTGGCAGCATGGTCTCGGGAGCCCCACGAAAGGCTATTTCTACCCCCACCGGCCTGAACACCAGTGGCAATGGAGGGCACAGCATCGGCATTTTTGGCCATCCACCTGCCTCCTTAAGAGCTCTTTTTTCTTTCTTTCTATTTTTGAGTGATGCCGAGCTGCCCCAATTCCATCATTATTCATGGTGGCTTTATTGGAGGAAGAGAGTGAGTGAGGGGAGTAATTAGCCTGTTCACCTTGGGTATAATCTAGGACAGCATTCAGGAGAACTTCAGACAGACGGTTATTTAGCCGCTGTAATACCTTTTTCTACCATTGGGGCCGGGAATGATCTGGAGGCGGGAATTGAGGTTGTGCGGGGGTTTGGAAGGCATGGCGGGAACAGGGTGAAAGGATGTTACAAAAGAAGACGGGATCGATGTTTGAAAGCTATCCCACCTTCAGTTCACCCTGTTTCCCGGAATGGATTGGAGAGCGTAGCAATCATTCCACAGACCCTTACTCTGCTCCTCTGTAATGCCAGGTTGATCAAAAACAAGAGTCACATCATTCATGACCTCCTGTTAGATGAGGCTGCTTACCTGGCTTGCTTCACTGAGACCTGGCTGGGAACTGCCAGCGTGGTAACTTGGGTGCAGGCCCTCCTGGCCAAATACTGTCAGTGAGCAGGTAAGCAAAAGTGGGCAGAGGGGTGAGTGGCTCTGGTTCACAAAAACAACTGGACCTTGACCAGGATGCATGTCTGGAACACAGTCCACTTTGAGTGTATGTACCCAAGCTTGAGGACCAGGGATAGTCTGGGGATTTTGTTAGCATACCGGCCACCCCATTGTCTAGCAGACTCCCTAACTGAGCTGACACAGCTGGTCTCTGAGTTGCTGTTGGAGTCACCCAGGCTTTTAGTTTTAGATGACTTCAACATCCCACTTGAGACCTGTTTATTAAACTTAACTGGTGCAGCTTGGGAGTTCATGGAATCCGTGACAAACATGGGCCTATCCCAATTGGTCGTCGGGCCCACACATTGTGCAGGTCATACCCTCAATAAGGTCTTTAGTACAGAACAGGAATATCCATGGGCAGAAGTTATCAAAACCACCGCATTCTCATAGATGAATCATTTCCTGGTCAAGGCTGAACTAAGGACCACTGTCCGCCCAACCAGAGGTGGCGGACCTATTAAAATGGTCCACCCTCAAAGGCTAATAGAACCAATAGGATTCTAGAAAGCCTTAGCGGGTTTAATGGTTGGTAATACCAGCAATTCTGTCGAAGCTTTGGTTAATACCTGGAACACCGATCTTACCAAGGCTATCAACACAATAGCTCCCAAGCGTCCTTTCCAGCCTGCTGTGGTATACGGAGGAGCTTAGAGAGATGAAGCGGGCTGGACAATGACTAGAGCACACCTGGTGGAAGACTCAACTCTTATCCAACAAGACTAGTCATAGGAATCGTCTTGATTCCTATTGAGAGGCAATACTTGCAGTGCAGAGATCCTTCTCTGCATGTATTGTGTCTGCAGAGTCCAGTCCAGCAGAGCTGTTTAGGGTGGTGGGGGAGCTGATGCAGATTTCACCTGAGCAGAACCCCTTACTTAACCTGACAACAGCCTGCTGTGAGGCATTTAACAACTACTATGCAGATAAAATCTCTTGGATAAGAGCCGATTTAGACGCCAGTGTTCAGACAGAATCCATAGACAAGGTGTCTAGCAACTCCATTGTTGGAATGTTACTGGATCAGCTTCGACCTGTGAGTACCGATGATGTGGACAAGCTCCTTGGTAGAGTAAGGAAGACAACTTGCCCCCTCAATCCTTGTCCATCATGGCTGGCCATCCAGGGGGGTGGCGCATTGAGGGTGTTCCTTAGGGACATCATTAATGCGTCCCTTAGGGAAGGTTTTGTTCCATCTTGTTTAAAGGAGGCAGCGGTTAAACCGCTCCTGAAAAAGCCTTCCCTGTACCCCCTGGATAGGAACAACAACAGTTACAGGCTTGGGAATACAACTTCCAGTCTGGGATGGAGTCATAATCTCCTCTAAGGACTGTGTTTGCAGTCTGGGAGTGCTCTTGGATCTGTCGCTGCAGATGCTTAATCAGGTAAATGCAACGGTCAGGAGTGCCTGTTATCAACTTCAGCTGATACGCCAGCTGCACCCTTTTCTGGAAACTAAGGATCTTGAAACTGTGGTACACACACTGGTAACCTCACGTCTTGACTTCTGTAATGTGCTCTACATGGGGTTACCCTTGTGCTTGATTCGGAAACTTCAGTTACTTCAGAATATGGCAGCCAGGTTGGTTTCTGGTACTTCAAGAAGAGAGCATATTACACCTGTGCTAAAATCTCTCCACTGGCTGCCCATTAGTTTCCGGGCACAGTACAAGGTGTTGGTTATGACCTTTAAAGCCCTACATGGCTTGAGTCCAACCTATCTCCGGGACCACCTCCTTCCGTATGACCCACCCTGCGCACTTCAGTCCTCTGGGAGGAATTTGTTACAACCTATAAAAATGAGGCTGTTGATGACCTCCCAGAGGGCCTTCTCTGCCACTGCTCCCAGATTATGGAATGGCCTGCTGGATGAGATCCTTCTTATTACCACCCTGGACAGCTTCAAAAAGACTGTCAAGATGAATCTCTTCTGGCAGGCCTTTCCTGAATAATTATCCTGGCCCAAAGAGTCAGTTTTTCCCCCCTTCGGTACTGCTGTTGATTGTGCTGTATTGTTGTTGATTCTTAGTTTTATACTTTGCTTTAATTAATGTTTTTAAATTGTTTTAGTTTAATATCTTTTTAAGGGGAGGGTGGTTTTGGGATTAGATGTATTTACTGGTATTTTTACTGTTGTAAGCTGCCCCGATTGTGTTGCAGAGGGGCGGGATAGAAATAAATGTTATTATTATTATTATTATTATTATTATTATTATTAACTGCCTTCATGTTAATCTCGACCCATGGTGACCCTATGGATGAGACATCTCCAGCCCCCCCGCCCCCCCCCCCCGTCCTCTACTGCTCTGTCCAGCTCCTGCAAACTCGTATCCATGGTCTCTTTAATAAAGTCCATCCATCTAGCATGTGGCCTTCCTCTTTTTCTACTTCCTTCCACCTTTCCTAGCATTATTGTCTTTTCCAATGATTTATGTCTTCTCATGATGTGTCCAAGGTATGACAGTCTAAATCTTGTCATCTTGGCTTCTAAAGATATCTCTGGTTTGATCTGCTCTAGGACCCATTTGTTTGTCCTTTTGTTTGTCCATAGAATCCTCAGCACTCTTCTCCAGTACTACATCTCAAATGCTTTGATTTCCCCCCTATCTTCTTTATGTCCAGCTCTCACATCTATACATGGTAATAGGGAATACAATGGCTTGTATGATTTTGACTTTTGTTCTGAGCTGTATGTCTTTGAATTTTAGGATCTTTTCTAGTTCTTTCATAGCCACCCTCCCCATTCTTCATCTTCTGATTTCCTGGCTGCAGTCCCCATCCGATCAATGTTTGATCCCAGATATGAGAACTCTTTTACCATTTCCATTTCTTCATTTTCTAGTTTGAATGTGTGCAAGTTCTCTGTGGTCATTATAAGCCCACCTTTGTACTTTCTTCTTTGATCTTCTTTAGCAGTTGTTCCAGGTTTGTGAGGTTCTCTGCTAGCATTATGGTGTTGTCAGCATAGCTCAGATTGTTGATATTTCTTCCTCCTATTTTCACTTTCCACTTCCATTCCAAGCCTGCTTTCCTTACAATATGTTCTGCATATAGGTTGATTGGTAGAGTGATAGGATACAGCCTTGACTGACTCCTTTGCCAATTGGGAACCATTCTGTTTATACCAGCAGAAAATATCAGAGACTTGGAAAAATTACTAAGGATAGTTAAAGAAGAAAGTGCAAAAGCAGGCTTACAGCTGAAGAAGAAAAAAAACAAAAATAATGACCATGGAGGATTTACATAAACTCAACCTAGATTATGAGGAAATTAAAATAGTCAAAGAATTCCCATAGCTTGGATCAAATATTGATCAGAACAGAGACTGCAACAAGAAATCAGAAGATGTGGAATGAGAAGGGCAGCTATGAAAAAACTAGAAAAGATCCTAAATAGTAAAGATATAATTCTGAATGTGAGGATTGTCCAAGCCATTGTATTCCACATCACAATGTACGTATGGGAGAGCTGGACAGTGAAGAGAGCAGATAGGAAGAAAATAAACTCATTTGAGATGTGGTGCTGGAAAATAGAGCTGAGGATATCATGGATGGCCAAAAAGACAAACAAATGGGTCCTAGAACAGATCAAGCCTGAACTCTCCCTAGAGGCCAGAGGCTAAATTGAGGCACTTTGGCTACATCATGAGAAGACATGAATCGTTAAAAAAGACAATGCTAAGAAAGGTAGAAGGCAATAAAAAGAGAGAAAGATCACATGCCAGATGGTTGGATTCAGTCAGAGAGGCCATGGCCATGGGCCCACAGAACCTGTGCAAAGCAGAGGAGAAGAGGTCTTGGTGATGTCTCATCCACAGGATTACTATGAGTTGAGGTTGCCGCAAAAGCAGTTAATAACAGCAATCTTGAATAAACATACCATGGTATACAAAATAATGTCTCTTTGCAGCTTTATCAAAACACCAAGCTATACCAAAGACTTGTTTTTATATTTATTTATTTATTTATTTATGGAAGTGAGAGGATCAAACTTGTAAAAATTTGGTCCATGTTGTACAAATTTAGTGTGTTCATACTGCTTAGATAAATAACAAGCTCTGACTCTGAACTACTGAAATTGTAATATGTTTATTATTAAATCTGAAATTAATTACACATTATTTTCTCTTTTGTGCACCTGCATGGTCTGCTTGGTTGGCATGGTTAAGCAGCCAGATTGTGCTAGTTCTGGTAAGTGAGAAGAATGATGACTGGCAGGAGTTGAAACATGCTGAGTCCTCTGAAAAATAGCCAGCGATTCTTCACGTTTTCCTTCCCAGCTGATGATTCTGCCTGTCATTTCATGTTAACCTACTGAGTTTGTAAACAAAACACATATGATGACAGCCACTCAGAGAAGAATGCACTGTGATATCAGGCATAGGAATAGAAACTAATCCTACACTGTACCAGTGAAATTGTGAAACAGTTGCTATATTTCAAATGAGAACTAAGTCAATTCACCTATCACTTGTCAAAAATAATGTCTATGGAACTTTGTGGGGAGAAATATGTTTATTCAAAACCCTCAACTGTGAAATATCTAGGATTTAAAATCTTATTCACTGCTCCAATTTCCTTTATCAGATGTTTCTCTGACATAATCTTTTTACTCATAATTACAGCCTGTGCAAATAGCACATATTAGGAGAGGGAAGAAAGAAATGGAGAGACCAATTGCATGGGCTTATAAACCCATGAGCTCAGGGTTTTTATTGGTTACATCTTACAGAGTTTGGGCCTATCATAGGGTGGAGATCCAATCAGTGGGCAGCTTGATGGCTGGCCAAGTAAATATTCCTATAGACATATAAAGGTATTCTGGTAAGGCATGACTTTGTAGTTCACATGGCATGGTCCAATAATGTATGGTTGTGCTAACCTTAGCAAAACTTTGGTTCAGGTTGCAATTAGTTTTTAAAATATGTAGGCCTCATGTATCTTGTCAGGAGAATGGGTCAAAGAAAGTTCTCCTTGGCCATAATGGTACAGAAGGGAGAAGGAAGGACATTCCAGAGTAAGGAAAGATAAACAGTTCCCAGCTCATCCTGACACCGGCAATTTGATAAACAATTTTCTGAGTGAGCATGGAAATGTTTTTTCCTCCTTTCTTTTGGCACAGACTCTGTGGGAACCATGATGATGTAGTATATGCTAAATGGGTAGAAAGCTATAGCAGTCTATAAGTTCTTAGCAGACAAAGGAAAGGTGCCTTGCAGATCATGTGCTCAAGAACTGCCTGGCCTTGTGTATGTATGTCTTTGCTTCTTGTTGATATTAATCTGTGTGAGACTTTGGATCTATGCTTTTATTCCTTTCTACCTCACTTTCTTAAATAAAAAGCCTTCTTGAGGCCCAAACTGTGTGATCATTTCATGTGTCTCATAACCCTCAGCCCACACACTTGACAGCTAGAGGCCATGAGAGTGTTCTGCTTGACAGCTAATGTTGAGCTGTGAGTAAGGAAGCCCCCACTGGTCAAGTTAAGGCTGTGAGTGTAACAGGTCCCATCCTATGACTTGAATCTGTGGTAACTGTACCAGTATCTGAGATAGGCTGGGACCTTGATGTCCATCTGCAAGCCATTTCTGAAGATCTCCCTTTACCTCTCTGGAATGCATCTGGCCCAATAGCTAAAATTATGTAATGATACAGGAGAGAAAAAACAAAACAGTTGTACAATCAAGAACATTATTTTCAGGAATTCAAAACCTTTGCATATATACTGCCAAATCATGCCAGCTGGTAAATTTCTTCCCTTGCAGCATTAGCTGGTGAAGCACTCCTGTCCATATCAAAGACAGATCTAAAATTAAGAAGGAAATTAACATCAGCACTGACCAGACCCATATGATGTTTACAATAAGCTAGGAGCATTCCATTCCAGGTTTGCCCCCACTATCCTATATTCTGACACCAATGAGAACAACTGATTGATCCTTTGGGGCAGGGCATTTCCAAATGAAAGCTCTTAGCTGCTAACCTGCACAAACATGTATTTCAACTATGCAGGAACCAGGATTTGCAACACAGCACATCTCAGAGAGAAGGAGGGCAGGGGACACAAACTACGTAATGTTAATAGTAAGTTTTAAGTGGATCGATATGTAAATGGATAAAGAATGAGAACTGAGAGGACAAAGATCCAGTGATTGGGCATCCTGACCATTTTTTGGGTCTCAGACAGTATAATGCTACAACAGTTCAATTGTTCACTGATATCTATCTATCTATCCCCATTCCCACAATGCTACATGTGGTGGGTTCCTTGGATTACCTGAAACAATCAGACCTAGTAAAACTGCATTCAAACTGATAATCCTTTGCCAGTGACATCCACCCAGAGCTGAACAAATGAATGAATACAGCAGACTCTCTATATTCCCTATTGGAATAAAACAGCACTATCAGTCATTCCAGTGAAATGTTTTGGTTTGTAGTACAACTATGCTGCTCTTTGGACTAACCTGTTCCACAGCCTGAAGAAACCCTATTGTTATCATCTCTAGATGTGCACATGTGTAAGCATAGATGGATCCTCAAGATAAGCAGGGTTCCAGATTTCTTTTTCCTAAGAAGTCCAAGGGCTAGGGGCAAAATTGACTCCTGACCCTCTTGTCTCTGAATACACCCCAGAGTCTCCCACATATCTTTTTCTCCAGAGGGACATTGGGTAGATTGTCTACAATACCCAACCATCCCTGTAGTGTTTTGGATCTGCTGCTGCTGTTCCTGTCATTCTCCCATTGCTGAGTTCACCCAAACACAACTGCTGTCACCAACGCCTTTCAAACAACCAGTTCCCAGCTCAAATGGATGAGTCCTTGTCCTTTGGCAGTGCCACCTCAACTGACGTGCATGCTGCTCTGAGTCAAACAAGGTGCCAAGCATGTGATCTGGGTGCCTTACCTTCACCTTAAATGCAAGTGGCTGTGAACTGGCTGCAGCAACACTGGCAAGGAGGGGAAAAAACGTCACTGTTCAGGCTGAGAATTGGCCTAGACATTAAAATGGCAGCACAAACTACAGAGAAAACTGGATTTTTTTTAAAAAGCAAACAAACACCATGATAAGGTCAGATTCCATGAATCTGAAGCAGATAGAGCCATGCACCATGTGGTCTTATCACTCCAGATTCAGTGATAAAGCCACATACTGTGTGGCCTTCTTGTCCCAGATTCAAGGGAGTTTGGGTTTTTAAGCAGTGTAGTCAATCAGAGATCATGTTGAGAATGATGTCATAATGCTATGCAATCAATGAGAGCTCACTTTGAACAATGCAAGTGAGGTATGTGAAGTCAAGTCAGAGTTAGGGCAATGTTTCCAATGTATCAAAAACAAAATGTCAAAATTGTCAAAAGAAGGAAGGGTACACTTTGGCCTTGAATAGATGAGCCAGGAAAGCATAGGTTCAGACGTTGCTTTCCAGGCCCAGGTGAACAAGACCAGGCAGGTGTTTACACACCTGTCCCTGTGTTTGCCTGGGGACCCACTACACCTACATACTCCTTAACTCCCCCCTGCCTCTCCACTAGTAATCACATCCCTGTAACCATGTCTGTTGCAAAAACAGGGCATCTAACCATGTCAGTACAGCCAGGTACCCCATTTTCACATCAGACGTCATGATGACCAAGTCCACTGCTGGTCTGTCAGGATATAGCTGGTCTATCAGAGTATGGCCCAATCCTGGCCCTGTTGTTTTGGCCTCCATCATCCAAACAGGACAATGCAGGGGCAGGGAGAACACAGAACACTTTTTGGCTCATGTACACAACCCCTTACATGACACTGAAAAATGAATACTTTTTATTGCTCATATCCAAAATGCTACTTTAAATATGTGAGAGGAAAGAAAGGGCCATCAGATGCTAACTCTAATCTATTTACAAGAAGCTGTGAATAGAAAATATAAGGCAACTCCTTTATATATTGTATATATTTTGCTATGTAGGTATTTGTCAGAAATTAATGTGTGAGACAATTTGTTTATTTTAGCCAATTTTATAACATGATGCAGTGGTTCAAGTAGTTAAGACACTGAATCTGTTGATTGCAAGATCAGCAGGTTGGCAGTTCGAGGCACGGGGGCTGCATGATGGGGTGATCTCCTGTCACTAGTCTCAGCTTCTGCCAACCTAGCAATTCAAAAGTATGCAAATGCAAGTAGATAAATAGGCACCACTTCAGTGGGAAAGTAAACAGAGTTCTGTGCAAAACAGGGAGAGATTCCACCTCAACATTAGGAGGAACCTCCTGACAGTAAGAGCTGTTTGACAGTGGAACACACTGGTGGAGTCTTCTTCTTTGGAGGTTTTTAAACAGAGGCTGGATGGTCATCTATCAAGGGTGCTTTGATTGTGAGTTCCTGCATGGACTGGATGGTTCTTTTGGTCTCTTCCAACTCTATGATTCTATGGTTCTATGAGGCCAGTCTTTCTCATTCTGACCATTTCCAGATGCATTAGACTGTCACCATTCACAAGTATTGCATTATCAGCTTTATTCCACAATTTGAAATACCAGAAAAGAGCACTTTGGAAGGTGTCAAGAGCAAAAGGTCCCCTTACAAATCAATGGTGTCTTTTTTTTTTTTTTTTTTTTTTTGTAAATCCTGTGGTTGGTTTTGAGAAGTAGGACATTCTTTAATGAGAAATCAACTATAATTTAACTTATTAAAGGTCATAATTTACTAATGTTGGTGGAAAGAAATTAAACTCCCCCATTTTCTAATGTTTAACATTGTTAATTATTGCTGTTGTTGTTGTTGCTGTGTGTCTTCAAGTTGTTTCTAATTCACGGTAACCCTAAGGCAAGCCTCTCACAGTTATTTTGCCCAAAATTGTTCAGAGGTTTGTCATTTTCTTCCTTTGAAGCTGAGAGATTATGACTTGCCCAAGGTCACCCAGTGGGATTCCATGACAGAGTTCTGGTCCAACACCCAATCCACTACATCATGCTGAGTGGTTTAACATTATCACATTGATTTTCAAACCCAGTGTTCTAAGAACTGCTTAAATTAGGCCTACTGAAATGAAAAAAAGTCTTCAGCCATCATTCATATAAATTTTATTGTTTTCAGAAATGTGAGTATGAATAAACCTTGGTCCAACTCATGACTGTTTCTAAAGTATTCTTTTGACAGAACTCTTTGGAGAGAAAGTAACTTTACCCCCACCCCTTCTGCTCAGTTTGAAAAAAAAATCTTTTTTTTTTAACCTGAGCTAGTTTGGAGTGGGGGTATCACTCCTTTCTGCCCTCTCCCTGTAGTTTGTGTGGATGGGTGAGCAGCATGCATGGCCCACGGGATCAAGATTTGTCCCTCCATACTTGGTTTTTTACCCTGGTCCCCTTTCCTCCTCTTCTATGGTTCTTCCCACTCCTCTTATGATCCTGGGAACTTGAGCTTCAGTCCTGCACGCTGCACTCCCGCTCTTTCTGAGTTACAACAAAAGGTCTGAATTAGATTGGTGGTCATTTTGAACTGAATATAATTGCAGAGTTCCACATGATTACAAGTACTTCTTTCTATGAGTTTCGAGACATATGGAGTTTTGTAATTATCTTTAGAAGAAACAACAACTTCTCAAGCCTTCCTTGCCAACACAGAAAGGACAGAAGTGTACAATCCTGGCTCCCTTTACTCATGTGAAAAAATAGTCATGAATAAGGCTTTATTTGTACAGAAAAATAATCACCAGAACTGGGTTTTTATTATAGTATGATTGGATGTAATAGAAGTGTTTTGGCTCCATTGGATTTGATAAGGAAAAATGAAAACAGACAAATCTTGTGCCACACAGTTTTAATCCAACAGGGAGAAATATTGTGGAGCTTGTTATACCAAGGCAGGGTGTGATGATAAAGCCCTCCATTAGTCTGAAGAAAACACTGTCAGCATTATATGTTACTCTTCTGACGTGGGTATGAAAGGCTGTAAGGAATTATAAAACCAAGCAATTATACTAGCATGGAACATTATGTTAGAGTTATTTTTTCATTGTAAAGTAGGTTTACTGGCTATTTAACATACTTTGAATTTCTATGAACCTGGTTTAGTTCTCTTTGCAAAGCACTGGATATGCACGTAGGGCAATATGTTTGACACTAATCCATCCATGCCCAAATAATATTTTAAATTATCTCTCAGGTCCCAGCTCTTGTTGTGCATACCAATTTGCCACTTATCTATTCCCAATCTTAATCATGTCATTAGCAACCTTTGTAAACTAATCTACTACAGGAGGTTTGATTATTTAATTTCCCAAACAAAACAAAATAGATGTGGGAGAGCAGGCAAAATACATAACATACAGTCTTCCCTAATGTTGATAATAAACAGATTGAGAAATATTGGTCTTGGAATGCAAATGATATGGCCATTAATGTTCTCATTGACTTATATTGCCAAGAGCATTATGCATGCTTCACTAGGATCTGATTTGGCTTGCTGATTGAAAACCAAATATATAAGATGCAAGCAATGATAAATAGTTGTAGAACTCCTGTCTGCTTAATATTAGGAGGAAAAGCTGTTGTTTATTTCAGCAGAATATTGGTTTTCCATATAGGTTTAACTTAGCTAATGGAAATTATTTCAAAATGGTTGTCAGTCTTGCTCACTGAATGCTTGAGCAGTGCTGACTGAAGCAGTCCAATTGTCTCCTAATACCATTACCAGTATAGTACCAGTAGTACTCTCAAAACCAGTGTAGATGAGATTTTTCCCCTCGCCCTTACAGAGGTGGTGTCCCTTCCTTCTAGGGATACCCTAGCTTTTGAGGGGAGGGGGAAGAGAAAAGAATTCCAATGCAATCTGTCTATCCTTTTATACATCACATGGACAAATATGATGGTTGGAATTTATCTATCCACCAGCTTTTGTATGTTTAGAATTGTTGCTGAGGTTATTATTATTATATTTTTTCCTATACCTCTTTCTACCCATTTGGGGCTCAAAGTGGCTTGCAATAAATATAAAAAAAATATTCTTAAAAATCAACAAAATGTTACAGAAGTTAGAATGAGATTAAATAAAAATTCTTGACTAAGAAAAAAATATCCAAAAACGGTTTTAAATGTGCATTTTAGATGCTTGTTTCTGAGACAAATTAATTTACACTACTATTTTTATCTATATGTTCAAGTACTTTTTTAAAAAAAATGCATTTGGAAATGGGATGGAAAGAACATATACCTAAACAAATGACAAACTGATATGAGCCAGAAATATTTGGTTTGTCCATCAGCATTTTCTATAAGTAAACGTCTTCCTGGCTGCTGCTATATTTTACCATGAACATAGAATTAAGGAAGCATCACTACTGATACATATCAAACTATGTCCAATGGGTTCATGTTTAAAGTCTAATTCTATTGAAAAATGAACAGTTTTTCTTTGTCGTGTTTGCTCTAGTATGATACACAAGTCTAAAACAATAGACTATAGGAAGAATGTCTGTGTCATACATACCTATTTGAAAACCTAGGAGAGGTAGGCTTGAGAATGGCCTGTGCCAGTTCTGAAGCAGAAAGGAAAAGAAATGGCTCCTTAAAAAAAAAAAAAAAAAAAAAAAAAAAAAAAGTCAAAATGGCTTCAGCAGTTTGTCTATGTTTTGCAAGCCCTTTCTTCTGAGGCATGTTTAGTCAAGGGGATGTCAACTGTTAGCTTTGCACAGATATAAATGTAAGGTGCTTGTACTGTGTACAAAAAAATGAACTCAGAGGCTATTCTAACTTAGGGATGGAAAGTTTCTTCAATATATTTGAAAGATGCTCATAAAACATGTTTCTCAAATCATCAAGAAACCCTGATGAGAAGAATTCTAAACTGACATGAATCTTCAAAGTTCAGGATATATTCTGAGCAAAATTCACATTTTTTGGCACAGAAATCAACTTTTTACCACAGAAAATGTTGAGTATTTTGTGCAAAAATACCATATGCACATTTTGCATAGAATAAGTTACAGTGTTAGAAATCTGTGCAGTTTTCAGACTTTCTTGCAGAGGGAAGAAAACCAATAAAATTACTATTTTTTTTCTCCAACAATGAAACTACTAAAGAATTACATCCCTAACCTATATGATAATCTGTATTTTTGAGTGGTGGAATGAGGGACTCCCCTTATAGTAAGTAGGCCTGATTTAGCAGAAGTTGGTTAGAATGTGGAGTCAATAACACAATTTTCATAGGTGTGATCTTTGCACAGATCTAGAGTTTTTAGAAAAAAAACCTAATCCTTTATCTCAGTTCACTCTGAATGTTAAAGAAATGCATAGGGGTACTGTAGTGGGCACAATCACCATGGGAGTTGCATCCCCTTTAAAGGCAGAGATACCTGCTGCAGGGCTATCCAATGGCTGGTTGCCTGGCCACACCTAAGCTGCTGGATGAAAGAAGCTAGGGAAAAATAAAAGCCTCATGGGCAGCTGTGATAGAGTCATTGGGCAGAACTGGTTTCCTGATAGCCAGTTACAGTTTGGGCTGACTGTGAGGGAGGGCCTGCAGGATAAGGATAGATATAAAAGGCAGGAGTGAGTGACTGTGAATGGAGCTGAGTGGCACTGAGGGGGAGTTGAAAGGAATTGAGTTGAGAGAAGGATACTGACTGGGACAGAAAGTGTACTGGAGATTGTGAAGAGGAAATGGTGAAATGCCTGCAACTGTTACATTAATGTAACCATACCACATTTGAACTATTCTACCAAACTTACATTCTTGCTAAATGTTATTCAATAAAGTCAATGTTTATTTGTTATGATGGAAGCCTCTGCCTGACTGAATTCTAATCCATATAGCCAAAGACAAACATGCTACCTGAGATATTAAACTTATGAGAGGAAGACACTTGGGACCCTAGCCCTTATGCATTTAGAGAAAGTGTATAAAGAGTGAACATTGAGCAAGTATCCTTGAGGAGGGGCCTTCTATAAGTGAGAGAAAAAAGGTAACCTCAAGGTGGTTGTTTTCTTACAGAACATGGCTACATAGCGCAGAAAACCCACAGAAAACTATGGACACCAGCTCTGAAAGACTTTGACTTCATATTGGACATCTCTATGGGGACACTCGGAGACTGGGAAAACTCTGGACCAGCAGAGTAGATCTACACTGTTCATTAGGTTTTCTGCTATGCTGCAGAGACAGAAAAAGCATACCATACTTTCTCACAGCAAAAACAACATTAAAATCCCCTCTATAAAATAAATAGATCAATTCAACAAATCTTAGAAGAAATATGTCGGATGACTGGCCAATGAAAACAGGAGATGGTCCAGATCACTAAGGATTTAAGGAAAGAATTTAGGAAAGGGCTATCATATGCTCTCTTAACTGCCTCTTCTCCAGGCTAAACGTATCCAGTTCCCTAAGTCGTTCTTCATACGGCATGGTTTCCAGACTCTTCACCATTTTAATTGCCTTTCTCTGGACATGCTTCAGTTTTTCAACATCCTTTTTGAATTGTGGTGCCCAGAACTGGACACAGTATTCCAGCTGAGGCCTGACCAAAGCAGAATACAGTGGGACTCTTACTTCCCTTGATTTAGATACTATACGTCGATTAATGCAGCCTATAATTGCATTGGCCTTTTTAGCTGTGGCATAATAATAATAATAATAATAATAATAATAATAATAATTTTATTTATAGCCCGCCCCTCTGCGGAGCAATCGAGGCAGGTTACAGCAGTATAAAACATACAGCTTAAAAACATTCCTATCCCATATCCAACCCTCCCACCCCTTAAAACAGGATTAAACTATTGAGAATTAAAACATCGTGCTCCATGATAAAATCCAATAAAACAATAATGCAGTAATAAAGTGGGCGCAGGAAAGGGGCAGTAAAGCCATCCCCTCAAGCCGGAGGGTTATTCCGGGAAGGCCTGCCGGAAGAGATCCATCTTTACTGCTTTCTTAAAAGCAGCAAGAGTAGTAATATGATGGATCTCCTCTGGTAGGCCATTCCAAAGTCTGGGAGCAGTCGCAGAGAAAGCCCTCTGGGAGGTATGAGACAGCCTAGTTTTTATTGGCTGTAACAGATTCCTCCCAGAGGACCGAAGGGCGCGAGGGGGGTCATACGGGGAGAGGCGGTCCCTAAGATAAGATGGACCCAAGCCATGTAGGACTTTAAAGGTTAACACCAACACCTTGTACTGTGCCCGGAAACTAATTGGCAGCCAGTGGAGGGATTTAAGCACTGGTATTATGTGCTCCCTCCTAGATGTTCCCGTAATTAATCTGGCTGCCATATTCTGTACCAACTGAAGTTTCCAGGTTAGGCACAGGGGTAGCCCCATGTAGAGTGCATTGCAGTAATCTAGACATGAGGTTACCAGAGCATGTACCACAGTTTCCAGGTCCCTCATGTCCAGATAAGGGCGCAGTTGGCGTATCAGCCGAAGCTGATAACAGGCACTCCTGACCGTCGCATTCATCTGACTAGTCATGTGAAGCGAAGAATCAAGGAGCACCCCCAAACTGTGAACACAGTCCTTTCCAAAGAGTGTGACCCCATCCAGGACTGGAGACTGTATTCCCAAATCTGGTTTTGGGCCTGTGACCATGAGTACCTCCGTTTTGTCTGGATTCAACTTCAATCTGTTTTTCCTCATCCAATCCATTACCGCTCTGAGACAGTTATTAAGAGGAGAGATGCCACCTGAAGTCTGAGTTGATGATCTGGTCATGGAGAGAGATATCTGGGTGTCATCAGTGTACTGAAGACACCGTCCTCTATGCCTCCGAATGATCTCTCCCAGAGGCTTCATGTAGATATTAAATAACATCAGGGACAGGATGGCGCCCTGAGGGATGCCACAATTAAGCTCAATTTTGGAAGAGCAACTGTCCCCAAGGCTCACCCTCTGAGATCTACCCGAGAGGAAGGAACGGAACCACTGCAAAGCAGTGCCTCCAATTCCTAACTCTCTCAGGCGATCTAAGAGGATGGCATGATCTATTGTGTCAAAGGCCGCTGAGAGATCCAAGAGCACCAACAGGGTCACATTACCCCTATCGATGCCCAGGCAGAGGTCATCGGTCAGAGCAACCATGGCAGTCTCCACTCCATATCCTGTCCTGAAGCTGGTTTGAAATGGATCGAGATAATCGGTTTCATCCAAGACTGCTTGGAGCTGGGAAGCAACTGCCCTCTCGATCACCTTGCTTAGAAAAGGTAGCAAGGAGACTGGTCTATAGTTGTTTCTATCCAGGGGGTCCAGGGAAGGTTTTTTCAGGAGGGGCCTAACCGCTGCCTCCTTTAAACAAGATGGTACAGTACCTTCCCTGAAGGACGCATTGATTGCATCCCGAAGGAATACTCTCAACGTGCCCCCCCCCCCCCCCGGACGACCAGCCAGGATGGTCATGGATCGAGGGGGAAAGTTGTCTTCCTCACCTTTCCAAGCAGCTTGTCCATGTCATCGGTGCTCACAGATTGAAGTTGATCCAGTAAATTGCCATCAACGGAGTTGCTGGATACCTCATCTACAGATTCTGCCAAAACACTGGTGTCCAAGTCAGCTCTTATCTGAGAGATTTTATCTGCAAAGTGGATATTATATGCCTCACAACAGGCCATCATTGGGTTAAGTAGGGGGTTTGGTGCAGGTGGAACCTTTGTCAGCTCCCCTACCACCCTAAACAGTTCTGCCGGGCAAGACTCTGCAGACGTAATACGTGCAGAACAGAAAGATTTCTGCGCTGCACGTAAAGCCTCCCTATAGGAATCAAGATGCTTCCTAAGGCGAGTTCCATCGGATGAAAGACACCTTTTTTGCCATTTGCACTCTAGTCATTGTCCAACCTGTTTCATCTTCCTAAGCTCCTCTGTATACCAGGGCCTACGATTTGAAACGGGTCGGAAAGGACACTTGGGAGCAATTGTGTCAATAGCCCTGGTGCGGTTGTTGTTCCAGGTATTCACCAAGGCATCAACAGAGTCACCAGCATTGCCAACCATTAAACCCTCTAAGGCTTTCCAGAAACCAATTGGAGACATTAGCCTTCGGGGGCGGACCATTCTAATGGGTCTGCCACCCCCGGGAGGGCAGACAGCGGCTCTTAGTTCCACCTTGATCAGAAAATGATCCATCCATGACAGAGCGGAGTCCACGGATATTCCTGCTCCGTACTGAAAACTGCATTGAGGGTATGACCAGCACAATGTGTGGGCCCATCAACCAATTGGGATAGGCCCATGTTAGTCATGGTATCCATGAACTCCCGAGCTGCACCAGTTAGATCTTGTAAACTGGTTTCTAGTGGGATGTTGAAGTCGCCCAGAACCAAAAGTCTGGGCGACTCCAGCAGCAACTCCGAAACCAGGGCAGTCAGTTCGGTTAGGGAGTCTGTTAAGCAACGGGGTGGCCGGTATACCAACAGAATCCCTAAACTATCCCTGGTTATCAGGCTAAGGTACATACACTCAATGTAGGTTGTTTTCCGGATAGGCATCACACTGTTGACTCATGTTCAACGTGTGGTCTACTAGGACTCCTAGATCCCTTTCACACGTACTCTCATTAAGCCAGGTGTCCCCCATCTTATATCTATGCATTTCATTTTTTTTTTTTTTTTCTCTAAGTGCAGTACCTTACATTTCTCCATGTTGAAATTCATTTTGTTAGCTTTGGCCCATCTTTCTAATCTATTAAGGTCATTTTGAATTTTCATCCTGTCTTCTGGGGTATTAGCTATTCCTCCTAATTTGGTGTCATCTGCAAATTTGAGAAGCATAGCCCCTATTCCTTCATCCAAATCATTGATAAAGATGTTAAATAGCACTAGGCCCAGAACAGAACCCTGTGGCACCCCACTGGTCACTTCTCTCCAGGATGAAGAGCCATTGCTGAGTGCCCTTTGGGTTCAGTCAGTCAACCAGTTACTAATCCACCTGACAATTGTATTGTCTAACCCACATTTTGCAATCTTGTTTGCAAGAATATCATGGGGGACCTTGTCAAAAGCCTTACTGAAACCAAGATATGTTATGTCTACTGCATTCCCTTCATCTAGCAAGCTGGTAAATTTATCAAAAAAAGAGATTAGATTAATTTGGCATGACTTGTTTTTGAGAAACCCATGTTGACTTTTAGTGATTATGGCATTCCCTTCTAAATGTTCACAGACTCTCTGTTTAATGAACTGTTCTAGAATCTTTCCCGGTATTGATGTCAAACTAACTGGACGATGGTTGTTGGGATCTTCTTTTTTTCCCCCTTTTTGAAGATGGGGACAATGTTTGCCCTCTTCCAGTCTGCTGGGGCTTCTCTTGTTCTCCAGGAGTTCTCAAAGATTATTGCCAGTGGCTCTGAGATTACATTGGCCAGTGTTTTTGTTTGTTTGTTTGTTTGTTTGTTTAATCCTTGGATGTAGTTCATCTGGTCCTGGAGACTTAAATTCATTTAGGTTAATCAGGCATTCCTGTACTTCCTCTTTTCTTATTCTGTGCTGCATTTCCCCTATTGTGTCCTCTGCTCCATTTTCCTCAGATTGAACACCCTTTTCCTTTTGTGAGAAGACTAAGGCAAAGAAGGTGTTGAGTAGTTCTGCCTTTTCTCTGTCCCCGTTAGAATTTCTCCATCTTCTCTGCACAGTGGCCCTACCATTTCCTTCTTCTTTCTTTTACTACGGACATACCCCTCCAAGCCCTTTTTATTGTCTTTAACCCCTCTAGAAAGCCTGAGCTCATTCTGCACTTTGGGTTTCCTGACTTTACCCCTACATGTGCTAGCTATTTGTCTGAATTCCTCTTTAGTGATTTCTCCCCTTTTTCATTTCTTATACGCCTCCCATTTAAAATGTAGTTCAGTTGAAAGTTATTTTGTCATCCAACCTGGTTTCTAGAGACATCTCCCATTTTTCCTTCTCACTGGAACAGTTTGAGATTGTGCCTTCAGTATCTCCCTTTTGAGAAACTCCCATCCATCCTGAACTCCCTTCTCCTTTAGTATTCCTGACCACAAGATCACTCCCAGTATTTCCCTAAGTTTGTTGAAATCAGCTCTCCTAAAGTCTAGAATGTTTGACTATGCCTAGCTTCTCCTTTCCACTGTATAAGAAACTCCAGGAGAATATGATCACTCCCATTTAAGGATCCCACCACTTGCACCCCATTTACCAGGTCATACCTGCTGGTTAGGATCAGATCTAAAATAGCTTATCCTCTTGTTGCCTCTTCCACCTTTTGGACTAAAAACAACAACAACAACAAAAAGTCTTTGAAGCAAGTGAGGAATTTGCTAGACCTTGAAGTATTTGAAGATTTAACTAAAGATCGTGAGATTCAGAGAGGTATTAGACAAGGATCCATACCAGACGGGTCAAAAGAAGTGGCTTCCAGCCTATTTGTGAGCATGATCATGCATGTCCCCAAAGTAGCTGGGAGCTGCTCCAAGGCCATCAAAGGCAGCTTGAAGTCATTGGAAAAAGGACCATATTTAATTTACTCCTGGTGGCAGCTCACACTTTTAGAGTGGGTTGTGTGTTCCCTGCAGTCCTGAGCCAATCATGGCTCCATCATGATTGGAGTGGCCAGAGGCCACTCCTTGCTGCCCAGAAGCTGCTCCTTGCTGAATGGCTGCTTTGGGCAAAGGTTGTCCATTGCCTCCTTATTTTTATAATTTGGAATTGTTGAATAAAACTATCAGAGAAGATGAATGTATTTATGGAGTAAATATCAAAGAATGTTGTTATAAATGGAGAGCATTTACTGGTGACTTGGTGATTTTTTCTTGAAAATTCTTTAGACAGCATTGAGAAGCTAATGAAAACTTTAAAGGATTATGGTAAACTTGCCAGATTTAAAATAAATTAAGACAAAACAGTAATGATGTTTAGAAATGTGAGAAAAAGAGCATTAAATACTGTTAATAGATAAAATGGGTTTTAAAGTTGCAAAAGTAAATGCTATTGTTGTAAATGTTTCTAATACTAAATCCAAAATATGTAGAAAATCCACTTCAGAGATAATAATAATGTATCAAGATAGAGGAAAGTTACCACAATCAGCAGCAATTATGGTAGAAAATTTAAACTTAACAGATATATGGAGAGTAATGCACAACAATGAAAGGAACTATACTTATTACTCAAATAGATTTAAATCATGGTCCCGTATAGATATAATATGTATTTCAAAACAGCTAATTAAAGAAACCTTCAAAATAGAGATATTACCCAAAACATTATCGGACCATAATGCAATAAAAATGGAAATGAGAACTTCCAAGAAAGAATGTAATTGGAAATTAAAAGACTACTTATTAAGAGATGAAGAGCTGATAAAAAGAATAAAGCAAGAACTAAAACTGTATTTTAAAGAAACCAAGAATTGGGTTGCAACCTCCAGTCCTGGATGGGGTCACACTTTCCGCGAAGGACTATGTTCACAGTCTGGGGGTGCTCCTTGATTTGTCGCTTCAGATTACTAGTCAGGTGAATGTGACAGTCAGGAGTGCCTGTTATCAGCTTCGATTGATACGCCAGCTGCGCCCGTTCCTAGAAATAAGGGATCTTGAGACCATGGTGCACATGCTGGTAACCTCCCGTCTGGACTTCTGAAATGCGCTCTACATGGGTCTACCCTCATGCTTGGTCTGGAAACTTCAGTTGGTACAAAATATGGCAGCCAGAGTGGTCTCAGGTACATCTCTGAGAGATCACATAACCCCTATGTTAAAATCTCTTCACTGGCTGCCTATCAGTTTCTGGGCCCAGTATAAAGTGTTGGTCATTACCTATAAAGCCCTAAATGGCTCAGGTCCAATTTATCTGCAGAACCGCCTCCTCCCATATAGTCCTCCCTGTGCACTCTGGTCCTCTGGGAGGAATTTGCTTCAGTCACAAAAATCTAGGCTGTCTACTACCTGTCAGAGGGCCTTTTCAGTAATCGCCCCCAGATTATGGAACGGCCTGCCAGATGAGATCCATCAGATTACGTGCCTGAGTAGCTTTAAAAAGGCTGTTAAGACGGATCTCTTTTGGCAGGCCTTTCCTGATTGATCCCGGCCTTAGAAGTTATACCCTTGCCCTTTATTTCTCTGAATGCCGCTGTCTGATTTTTTTTATTTTCTATTTATTTTTATTCTTTATTGTATGTTAGTTATGATTTACTTGGTTTTAATGGATGTTAGTTTAATACGTTTTTTATGGGAGAGGGGTTGGGTTTTTTAGATTGTATTGATGTATTTTTAATTGTTGTAAGTCACTCCGATTGTTTTAACAGAGGGGTCGGGTATAAATAAATTATTATTATTATTATTATTATTATTATTATTATTATTATTGACAATATAAAGCAAGGTTTAATGACACTACATTATTGTGATACAAATTCCATGATTGCTGATCTATTTATAAAACCTCTGAATATTGAAAAACATATTTTTTTTAAAAGCAATTGGGAATGATTAAAAAAGAAAGAACAGAATTATTTAAATAATTTAAAATGATTGTCATTTATTCTGTTGTAAAATAAGAAGGGGGTTATTTGTATTTTTATTATATGTATATTTTCCAAAGAATAAAGGGTTAAAGAGAAGAAAGTGTAGGTAAAGAATGGTAATGCAAGCAGCTGCAAGACAGGAGATTCAAGTTAAGTCACAAGAAATGCCAAATCATTCTGTGCCAGCTTGTTGGCCACTATAAAAAGATTGTGTCTCAAACTAAGAGTGTGGCAGTGAGGAATGAAGAGATGTGAAGGTATGTAGGAGTTTATGATGTTTTGTTGCTGTGAGAGTAAAGACTTTGAGGAAGTTCTGCATGGAGGAATGCTTAATGATAGACAACTCAGGGACTGTGATTTCTGCAATGCAACTACAGAATCTATGGAGCTAAAGGGCTAAATTGAAAGGACTAAACTAAATTGCTCTTGGACATACATAAGCGAAATAGACTACATCAGCATTGTGTATGTACTGATTACATGTTGTTCTGCTGTTGTTATCTGTGAAATAAATATTACTCTTCGGATCTCGTGTAAGAAGTTGCTTCAGCACATAGGTTTGAAGGTCAATCCACTGTGTAACAATAACAAACCTTAACAAGAGAGAACTATAGAGTCTTTTAAAGATGAATGGAGATTAGTGATTGATTATTGGAAGTAGAAATGGGGAGAGATATTTAGGGTTCACAGAATCATATAGATCATATCCTTAAATAGTATGTCATTTATTAATAATCAATATTAGAAATTTAGTGTGTATACACATGCACACACACATATGCATATATACATACACATACTAAATTTGTAATGGTAAGCTAGAAGTTGGAAGTCATTTCTAATGGCAAGATGAAAGACATTTGTAGACTCCTGTCCTTTAAGTTACTATTGTGCATCGTTTTTGTAGATGTAGAAGTAGAACTAGACAAAGGTTTAATTGTAGTGTTGTAACCTTGTATGTGTGTTTCATATTAATGAAATGTCTATGTTTGAATAAAAATATCTTTTTAAAAAATAAAATAAAATTCTGGGAAACTGCAGATATTACAGGTCACTATTTTGTCAACATGTTTACAGTATTAAATTCTGTACTGAGGTACAGTTTCACCATTACCTTTGCCACAATCTTCATACTACTAGTACTTAATTCATTACCTTGAAACTGGATGTCAATGGCAGCATGATGGATAAGTCCTAGATTCATCTTTTTGGTGGAATGGAATTCAAGTGAATGAACACATGAAGTTTATGTAACTGAAGTTACCATAGCCCAATACAAATATTCAGCTGGTCAACTCAATTAATACCATTCACATTCTTTTCAGAATGTGTTATCCCTGAAAACTACCTTCAGAGAAATGGGGATCATCCAAAGGAATGGAAAATGAGAAAGGGATGAATTGAAAGCCTCCCCAAAATGAAACTAAATACATAAAAATAAATATTAAAATGCATATATATGCACATTACATATTTCCCACTGATCAAACGTTGCAGGGTGTAATCTTTGAATAGAAGTAGTTAACAGGGTACTGATTTTTTTGCGTGTTTTATTTCTCCATTTATTTTATTTCAAAGGTACTTTATACAAAATAGAAATTTTGCAATGGCAGAGCAGTGGGGGGGGGGGGTCATTTCAGCTAAACTAGTCCTTTCAACAGTTCATTTTCCCATTATGTTTGACCTTTCTCATCTCCTGGGTATTAAGATTCTTTGAAAACATGTTCCTTTATCAGATATTCCTTTCTGAAAGGAGTTGTCATCAATATATTTTTTCATAACCCAGTGCAAAGAAAATGCCTACTACTGTACTGTCCACAGGGTATTATTTCTTTTTAAATCTTAAAATATTAGTCTTTTCACACTGGGACAGACTTTGTTCCTTTCACGGGAGATACTGAAATTGCAGTCTCAGTGCCCATGGTGATGTCACACGTGATGCATCCTCAGAAAATGTTTTCCCAAACCTGACTTCCTCCACATACTATAATTTGCATGAGAACAGAGAGACCCTGCATAATAGTTTTGCTCTTGAAATTTGCCATCTTAATTTAACAAAGAAAGAGAAAGAATCTATTACAGTCAGAGAAAGAATCTATTACAGTGAACAGCTCAGTGAAAAAAATCAAGTCACTATGTACATAAATTAAGATGGCATACAGGAATATTACAAAAGGGATGGCAAATACAATGGTGAGGTTTGAAAATCTGTCAGTTTCATTTTCCTTACATTTCTCAGAATTTTCTTACATTTTTCAGAATTCCAGTTCATTCCTCTGAAATAAAGCTGAGACTGAAAGAAAAAACTCCTGGAGGATTATAAAGCAGGAGATTGTCATATCCTCCAATTGGCTCAACCTGGGAGGAGCATTCTGATTATTCCTCTGTCATCTCATTTTTCAGGTGATTTTGTAATGTCCTAGCTTCTTTCTTTCTTATCCTCCCACATTTTCTCTTTGTCCTCAGCTTACTTCAGTTGCTGCAAAATGAGTTCAAAATACAAAAGTAATTTGTACTCAATAAACTCAGGAGGAAGGTGAGGAGATGTTTATTCTTCGTCATTAATAATGTTTGTCATCTTGACCACACACCATCCTGATGTTGCTTGGCCACATGTCTTCCAGCTTTCATCTGTGAAATGTTGGAGGGTATAATATGGTCTTTCAGATAGCTAATACTATTTGAATTGTGCTTGGAAACAGTCAGGAAACTATACAGCTAAGAATCAGAGGGAAAGAGAGCTGAACCGCCTTGACAGAAGAGAGATAGGGAGGAGATGGGAAAGTTTTGCTTACATTTTCATTCAGACTGAGCAATGTACCTCTTAGGGGTCATTCACACTTACGTTTTTGTCCTGCGGATCTCTGGATCTCCACAGTGATGCAGTTCCAGGGCAATGTTCTCATTACGTTTTACATCCCTGAATCCCTTTGAGGCAATTTAAACCTTCACAACCCCATTCACATTGAATAGCCATTGGAGAGAAAATGACACCACCACCATTTACAGTACCATTGCCATGTGACCTGAATACATTTGGTAGAGTACTCACACTACCAAAGATCTGGATTGCTCTGGCATTTTAAAAAAGACTTGGTAAGGGACCCAGTGTCAAATGCACCAGGTTAAGTGGGTTTTTCCATGCACCCCCTTCCGAAAATGGCTCCAGGTGCATTTGGGGACAATCTGAACATTGCAGAAATAACCCAATTTTACACCGGATTATTTCTGTAGTGTGGATTAAGCCATAGTATTTCTTTCTCCTTCAGGGGAACAGTGCAAGTCCCCAGATCCTGAGCATAGGCACAATTTACTATCAGCATTTTACAATAGAAGGTCAAATGGCCAAAGTCAAGTTCAAACATAAGCAGTCTTGGATACAATGAATCAATTACAATCCTCATTTATAATATTTTATAGATGGGTTGTTTCAAAGTGCTGTTACCTTTTTAAAGGGGTTGCTTTCCAAAGATAATAAGCAGTATTCATACAGTACAGATCTGCACATGAAAATCTTGTGATTGCCCTGAAGATGAAAAAGACTGTCTGATTTTGACTGGTCCTTATAATAGAACAAGGGTACACTAGAAAGAAAGAAAGAAAGAAAGAAAGAAAGAAAGAAAGAAAGAAAGACATTGATGTGCTGAGCAACTGCTGTTTAGGTAGTCCAAAGAGTTTCTCCTAAGAAAGAATTAGTTGATAGAACAATCTATTATTCTTCTTCTTATTATTATTATTATTATTATTATTTTATTTATTTATATCCCGCCCCTCTGCAGAGCAATCGGGGCAGCTTACAACATTACAATTTCCATACATTAAACAGAACATAAAATCCCGAATCCACCCATCCTTTAAGAAGTAAGGATTCTTCTTATTCTAGGCCAGGTGGTGCTGGGCCTAGTGTCTCTCCCCCAGATGACATTGGATGGTAATGGAGGGAGGGCTCTTCTTATTATTTTAGGCCCAATGGTGCTCGGCCTAGTGTCTCTCCCCCAGATGACATCAGATGGTAATGGCTTCTTCTTATTTTAGGCCCGATGGTGATTGGCCTAGTGTCTCTCCCCCAGATGACATCGGATGGTAATGGAGGGAGGGCTCTTCTTCTTATTCTAGGCCCGATGGTGCTCGGTCTAGTGTCTCTCCCCCAGATGACATCGGATGGTAATGGAGGAAGGACTCTTATTATTATTCTAGGCCCGATGGTGCTGGGCCTAGTGTCTCTCCCCCAGATGACATTGGATGGTAATGGAGGGAGGACTCTTCCTATTATTTTAGGCCCGATGGTGCTCGGTCTAGTGTCTCTCCCCCAGATGACATCGGATGGTAATGGAGGAAGGACTCTTCTTATTATTCTAGGCCCGATGGTGCTGGGCCTAGTGTCTCTCCCCCAGATGACATTGGATGGTAATGGAGGGAGGGCTCTTCCTATTATTTTAGGCCTGATGGTGCTCGGCCTAGTGTCTCTCCCCCAGATGACATCGGATGGTAATGGAGGGAGGGCTCTTCTTATTCTAGGCCCGATGGTGCTGGGCCTAGAGTCTCTCCCCCAGATGACATTGGATGGTAATGGAGGGAGGGCTCTTCCTATTATTTTGGGCCCGATGGTGCTCGGCCTAGTGTCTCTCCCCCAATGACATCGGATGGTAATCTATTTCCACGTCACTCTCATTTCATTGCAACTGCAACTGTTGCAAACCGGATTGCAAAAGGCTTTTTATTGCCAGATCAGATCTACATGGTAAAATTTAATGTACTGCTTGTCAGCTTTAAATACTGGGAATATCAATAAAATACCAAATTATACTTTACTTCAAAACCAAGCAGTTGTAAAACTGGGTTCCAAATGTATAGCCATTTAATTTTCTTCTTGCCCAGCTCTCAATAGGGGCTAGATGTATACATGTTTTATGGAACAGACTAAAACATATATATTTTCTCCATCATGTGATTTATTGGGATTTACATCATAACCAAAAAGTGTTTCCGTTAGGAAATCGATGGCAGGACCAGAAGCAGGACCAAACTTTTAATTATGGCCTTGAAATAATGCAGTTGTGGTTTGTTATAGCTCATACATTGCCTTGATTGATCATCTGATTTTAATGTGAAGTCGTAAGCTTCACATTAGTTTTCTCTGAAGATGCCAGCCATAGATGCTGGCGAAACGTCAGAAAGAAACTCTTCTAGAACATGGCCACACAGCCCGAAAAACCCACAAAAACAACATCTGATTTTACTTGAAGTGTTCTGAGGAATAAGATTAATTTTTGGACAGCTGGCTATGGAGAAAAATAGATTTGGTTAGTGCTAATTGGATTACATGGGGTAATTCTGGGAGCTTCTCTAAGACAAGATGCATTAGTGTAAATTCACTCTAGGTAATGTAAGTATGCTGGGATGTGGTGGTTTAAGAGATTAAGATGCTGACTCTGTTGATTGTAAGATTGGCAGGTTGGCAGTTCAAGGCCAGATACTGCATGATGGGGTGAGCTCCTATCACTAGTCCCAGCTTCTGCCAACCTAGCAGTTTTAAAGCATGCAAACACAAGTAGATAAATAGGTACCATTTCTCATTGGGAAGGTAAACAGCATTCTGTGCAATCATGCTGGCCACATGATCACAGAGTAGTCTCTGACAACACTGGCTCTTCAGCTTAGTATGGAGATGAGCATCACTCCCTATGGTCGGACATGACTTGACAACCTTGTTAACAAGGAATACCTTTACCTTTTTAATATAAGCATTAAGGCTTTATCCTGTTTCCTAGCAGCTGTTGGGAAAAAGCTTGTATCCTATACAAAATGCTCTTCATTGCAAATGGTTATAGAATTGTAGTATGATGTCATATAGCCTCTGATGTCTTCCCTGAAGGCTCTGTTGTTGAGCTTCATGGTAGGCTCACTGATGATTATATCATACACTTCTTAATGTTATTGCTTTTAATTAAGAATTAATAACAGGTAGTTTGTTACATCCTACTGAATGTACATTTGGAGGTGTGGGAAGTCATGCCTTAGCATGAACATTTTATGTTTATGTAGGGGTGTAGGAAGGCTACGCTAATTATTGCCCATGTGAGGAAGAAGTTAGTTTTGATGGAAAATCCACTTTACATCTGCACATTTGTCCCTCAATCAAGATATTACTTGGAAGCCTTCAGCTTTTCCACATAATGCACAAATCAGCTCCCTTCTTATCCATGAATAGTAAATAAAAAGTTGTTATTTAAAGACAAGAAGAAAACTATTCCAGGATGTTTTTTTAATTAATATTAAATATAAATAAATGACATGACTAATCTGATTTGCATGAAGTGTTCTATATTGGATACAGTCTATGATTCAAACAATTATTGGCTGAAAATAACTAGATGATCAGCTTTAACATATTGCAAGTAATTTTGCACTAAGTCTATGTGTTCTCAGGTGTAAAGTGCTTTCAAATTAATTAGTGAATAACTGATATCTGAAAGATTTCCACCTGAGTTAGTATTTAATAATCTAGAAGAAAAAAATTGTAAGAGGTGCATGCAAATGGTTATCATGAAAAGAATAATCAGATTATTTGAAATTCATATAGAAGTGAAGGCTGTAATCTTCACTTCACTTGTGGTTTTTTGACATATGAAAGAACTTTTAAACACATCACTTCTGCTAGTAAGTTATAATTATGTCAATATTATTAAGCATAAACTAGTATTCTTCAACTTCAGTGAAACTGAGGATGAAACCGCAAGTGGCATATCAGTTGTCTCAACTTTCTTTTAACTTTAAAACAAGAATTCCAGCTCTGAATTTTATCAGAGAAGTGATGTTGTGGGAGATAATGTTTAATCCTTCCCCTCATGGTAATCTTTTGAGGTAGCCACCACCTTAAGCTGTTCTTAGATCCCCAGGGATATAATACATGTGTAGCATCTGCAGCTGTGTTTTCCCCTTGAGGCTAATAGGAGTTTTAAGAGGAAATTTGCACAGATGTCTGGTGCCAATTTGAATTGGCCCTTGAAGATACCTTAGAACCAAACTGTCTCCTCTGAAAATGATCAGATACATAGCAGCTTTAGAGAATATTAGACATGTGGGTAGCAGTTCTGTCACTCACCTAGTGCTGTTGTCTATTAAGGCTACTATGGCTCAGGGTTGGTCAGGCAGCAGTAGGTAGACCCATAGCCAATGCTAAGCAGAGCCAATTAATACCTGTTCTATCCTGATTCTCCTCCCTAGCAATAGGAGGAGATGCCACCGTCTTATCTCTACTCAGATCAGAACTACAGAGTAATTAATTGAAGTAATTGAATGCCATAGCATTTAATTGATAAAAAGCTAGTATATAACCTCTAATACCTACATACTTTTCTTAGAAGCAAATCACATTTATTTCAGCAAGTTATATTCTAAAACAAGAGCTAGTGTAGTGTAGTGCTTTGAGTGATGGACTAGGACAGTTAGAGACAAGGGTTCAGATCCCCACATGACTATGGAAACCCACTGGGTAACCTTGGGCAGGTCACATTCTCTAGCCTCAGGGAAGGCAAAGGCAATTATCCTTGAAACAAATTCTGCCAAGAAAAGTCCGTAATAAGTTCACCTTAGGGTTCCCATAAGTCAGAAATGACTCGAAGGCACACAACCACAATATCCTAACCCAAGGATCCATGTGCATTTATGAATGCATGTATTTCCTCTGTGCTGCTTGGATTGCTAACTCAGTAGCAGGTATCCATGCACAATTATTAGCCATCCCCACTACTTTTTGACTGGTCCTTACCCATGGCAGATGGTGGATGTGCCTCCATTATGTATTTTCCATTACATTTCAATTGCACAGTTATGGAAAATTTGTATTTGATTCATGACTTTTAAAATATAGAACAAAAGTGTCTACTGAATGGGTTAGTCAACTAACTAACTTACATGTTGACCCTGTAGATGAAGGGTGGACATCTGAGATGGGGATGGGTGCCATTTCCTCCAGGCTGACTATCCAGCAAGGCAGCACCAAAGTGTTTTGGTGCACTGGGAGTGATATAATGTACTCTCAGCTGATATTAAACCTTTTCTTGTTCTTTTCAGTTTGGGGGGGGGGAGTGGAGCTCTGGAGGGCGAGGGAAGCAAATTGCCACATATTGGGGGATTTGGGGATGGAAAAAAAATCACTTGAAAATTGGCCTGAAAAAAATTATGTTGGAGATTATGTGGGCTTTGGGAGGCTCTTGGGAGTCATAGGGAATAGCCACATGAGGCCCATGGGCTACAATTTTACCATCCTTCTATAGATGATCACTGAAAGGGAATAAATAAATAACTAGAAGTGATGTGTGATGTAGTCCCATTCTATTAAAAACATATGTGTCATTAGTATGCATAAAGTCAAGATCCATTGTAAGAGCAAAAGGTGGGTGAGCCTGCTGAGCACTCCTTCACATACCTGTTAATACCTGTTTCTTTTTTACTGGGGAAAAACTCATAGGAATAGTGACTGAAAGGTAATAGATATAAGAAGGATTTAGATCCTCATCCACATGTTCTTTTTAATCCTTAACTCCCCCCCCCCCGCCCCCATATATCTGGCTTTATAAGTGACAGAAGTATATCTATTTTTAAGAGGCCTTGCTATCCTTATGTCTAGTTTGATATTAAGATATTGTGGAAAGGCCAGATCTCTCTGGAGAATGTGTTGTTTGCATGCAGACTTTAGTCTGTGGCATATCCAATGAAAACAAAAGCAGCCTTGGCAAGATCTCTGGCTGGGACCACTGGAAACTGGTCAAAACAGATTGGGCTTCATGGATCTCTTATGTGCAGAATCAAGGCAATGATGCCAGATGTATAGCATTAGTGGATTAGTAATAACCTTGTTAGAATTTATATTCTGGCCATAGCTTTGCATCCTCTGGCTTACTCTTGTGATAGTTCAAAGCTTTGTAGAATAATAGAATGCAACAAGATTGAGGATAAGTGTCACTCATCACAGTTTGTTATGATGCTTCTCAACAATGGGGACTCTTTATTAAGTTTGATATATGATTATTTTTGCCTTATAAGAGTTGCAAGTGAGTGGTAGTACATACTCTAGATCTTAACATTTTGGCATAATTATTTTCTAGTTTTTTCCAGTTATATGATGGCTTAAGAAGTCCTTGGTTTAAACATATTGATCGATTGTCATTAGTTAAGATTCTATAGATTGTGTGTTAATAAGTACGAGAAAGGATAAGAGTTATAGTAGTTAGGTAAAAGGTAAATGATTTTCTCATGCACAGTTTGGGAAGTTTTTGTAACTTGGGTTACTATGTTGTTCTATGTTTGTGACCTATGTATATGATAAACATATATGTGTTTCTTTGTTTGGCTTGTTTTTAAATTGTTAATAAAATTTTCTAAAAACAAACAAGCACAGATCAGGCTTGATGAAGTATTGTTTTGACCACACATTGGAAATGTTACAATTTTGGATTATTGCTACCAGAAACCCCAGCCAGCATGACCACATTGGCTTAACCCCATATAAAATTATTTTAGATGAGAGCCGGGGGGGGGGGGGGGGGGAATGCTATCTCAATCTTGAAAACTACTGTGCATAAACAGTTCTGTTACACATCTAAACAATATATAACAGTGGGGGGGGCAATGAAACTAGAGCACCAGTTAATATTGTCTTTTATTTAGTTAATTAACAAATGAAGCCTTCTTTTAACTTTTAGGTTGTTTCAAACATGGGACTGAATAAACCAGCATGTAAACTTCAGAAAGCTGACATTCTCACATAGGTAGTTGCTGTGTGAGAGCAGAAAGCTGGTTGTTTCTGACAAAAAAAAGTCATTAAGTTATGTCAAGTCTGACAGCTCTACAGACACCTGCAGGGCATGGTTGCATTAACCAAACTTTAACAGAGTTGCCTGCTATGTTAGTTCAACATTTGGTAGCATATGCTTGTTCAAAAAAGCGTGCAGTAGGGAAGATAGAACACATAACCCTAAAATAGTTTTGTGATACACTTGTAATTTTGAGACTACAATCCATGGGTGAAAAGTATCTAAAGTTCACATAAATGTAAGAATGTACTAAATCATAGATGAGAAGTATTCACATTTGCTTTGGAAATGGGTTTACAATGATAAAAGAATGCTCAACCAAATGTTTTAAATTTTCATGTAGTACAGAAATGTTGACATTTGGTGCCTGAATCTTCTGCAAAATAATAATTAAATCTAATGAGGCAAGGAGTTTACTACTATTTTTTTCTAATTTGATACATTATGAATTGCTTTAAAAATTCCAAATAACAAATGAAAACATAAGTCTTTCTTGGACTGTAGGGTGAAAAATAATTGTAAGCCAGTGTGATGTTGTGGTTTGAGCACTGAACTATGGCTCTGAAGACCAGGGTTTGAATCCCTGCTCAGACATGGAAACCTCAGACAGGTCACACTTTCTTAGCTGCAGAGGAAGTTAAAGACAAACTCCTGCTGAACAAATTTTGCTAACAAAACTTCATGCAGGGTTACTCCTTAGAATTGTAATAAGCTGGAAACAACTTGAAGGCATACAATGACATGGTGAAGAATAGTGGTATAAAATGCTTCAACAATAGAATGCAGCAAGCATCTGTGTAATAATGCAAATCTGAATATTTAATTCTTTTGAAAGCATTTTATGGAGAATAATAGTTAATCTGCAGGGCAACCTACATGGCTTGTTTTTTTCCCCACTTGCAGAATGTGACTTAGGCTAAGTATGATTTTAGCCTACTTGGACACCCATCATGCAGTCTGCTGAAAGGGAAGGGAAATGGCCAGTGTTTTCCCAGAGGTCTTCATGGCAGTGATATTCATTCAAGATGATTAATCAGAGTGCTATGTAGCTGGGTCAGGAGATGACTTTTCAAGTGTAGACTTCAGAGAAGTCTCCCTTCAGGTCCATCTGGGTAACAAAACCCATCCTGCCTTACATACCTTCTGCCCTGACACATCACTCACATTTTAAGTGTCTACTGCCTTGCTGTTTATACTAGTTTATACTAGAAATAGTAGTAGAAAAACTGCTGGAATCTATTTAATTTCATATGCCTCTTGTAAAGTTAGAGGAACTTTTTAAATTAACTTTATTAATACCATGACTTTTCCTCAAAACTGGGGCCCAGGACAGCTAACTTGGATTCAATGTTAATAGTGAAGGAATTCCATATGGGCTTTCTTGGAGTCTGTCACATTCAGCTCAATGAGCAGACAAGTACAGAATGACCTTGTAAACATTTAAATTTACATATTTAGTTCTCGATCTCTCTTTCTCTTTGTATGTGAGTGTGTCTGCAAGATAAACAGTGTTTCTAGATATTCTACTATAGTATTTTGTGTTCTGCCTTTAGCTTTGTCAATCTGCAAGCTACTCGAGACAAATCACAATACAACTGAAAGTCCCCCCCCCCCAATTTTAGATAAGTTAACATGGGGCCTAAGCAGACTGCCAGAAATAGTGCACATTAAATTGAGGCACTGCCCTGGCTCAGTGCTAGGGAATCATGGGAACTGTATTTTTTTCTGGGACATTGAGCCTTCTCTGTCAGAGAGCTCTGGTGCCACAATAAATTACAGTTCCCATGATTCCCTAGCACTGAGCCAGGGCAGTGCCTCAATTTAATGTGCACTATTTCTGGCAGTCTGCTTAGGCCCATGGATTCATGGCTCATTAAATCCAGCCTACTGATAACTTTGTATTATTTACCTTTTTGAAATGACAACAAACTGGTTAACTGTATTGCTATGATCATGCTACTTAATTTAGGATTTTTATTTTTATTTTATTTTTGAATAAAATCCTTTTGTCTGTATGAGAGCCACAGACTAAAATGCAGTCATTTAAAAACAACTTATCTCTTGCTGCTCAACCTTTCTGGCTATTTGGTTGATTTAAAAAAAAAAAACATCAGAATGACAGCTGGTTATTGAGTTTTTGGATGTATCTCACAATTCTAATTAAAGCCAAGGTTTCCCTTGTTGAGAAACAAGCAGAGAATAGTTAAATGGCTCTTACAGAGTGGCTGATGTAAAACAGTTGTATTCATGATGGAGCACAATTAAAAATTCAATATATCTTATCTGCTGCAGCCAGCAATTTTGTTGGAATAAGTCAATCTCAGCAGTTGTTGTGTTTATGCATTATTGTAAACAGGTATTCAGAAAAGTGATTTTTGACTGTATTGAGCTTCCTGGATTTTTTGGGAAGGTGTGTGTGAGTGTATACACAGCTATCAATGCTTCCTTAGAAATCAGTCCCAAAATGTCACTAGCATATTTAAATATATGAAAATATTGTTGCATCTCCATGCAAGAAGCAGTTGTTTTCTTTCTTTCTTTTTTTGGACCTCCACTGCACAGCCTGCCTGAGAGGGTTATGTTGGAGGTGAGTTCGGGGTTACTGGCTGGGGTGAGGTTGAGTAATTTCTTATAATTAAGAAGCCCTGCTCAGCAACTTTGCTTTCACCTAGACAGAGAAATTCTGGTCTGCCTCATTGAGCCCTGTTCATTTTGGCAACTTGGGAGGCAGTTCTGGTTCTGTATTGAGCCTTCCTGGATTTTTTTGGACGGTGTTTGTGTGTGCGTGTGTGTGTGGGTGGGTGTGTATACAATTCCCTCTCTGGAGGGAGGAGGTTCCTAGCTATTTTTCATGAATGAATGCTCCCCGGCTATTCTTCTGTATCCTGGTAGGTTCCAAGGGGTTCTATTTTTCAGATTATCATCCATTAGTGGGCACATAACACTTTGGCCTCCCATTCTCCATAGCCAATTATAGCTTGAGTTTTCCTTCTATTTACAAGAGAAAATATATAATTAAATATGTATTTTTAACCTTCACAGATGGACACAGAAATGGAAGAGAATGGAAATTCTGGTAATAGTAAGAGAGACATGGCATTGAATGAGATTTGTCCACTCTCACTCTTAGAGGAGTGAGCAAGGCATATTTAAGAAACCCTACATGATGGCCATGTAGTCATCCTGCAATGGCAGTGACTTCCTATTTTTTTCTACACTGATTGGACATACTACCCATTCACATAGCTGTACTAAGAATCTTTTGAGCCAAACAGCTGCTACATTCCATTATTGCCAGATGGCAATATAAAAAATCATTAAAAAATCAACTTCAATGTTTGTTTATAGTGGACATAAATCATAAAGTATGGTCCTCTCAGAAAAGGGATGTGTGCTCAATTCATTATCAAGGCACAACAGCTTAAGTAAAGTTAATAATTTAGGGATGTTTAGTGCTCAGATTTGATTTATGCTCTGATTTTATGTTCTAGAAGTGTGTGAACTGAATATTACACTTCTTGTTTAGATTCCCTTAGCAAGCCCCTACTAGTACTTTAATATATTTCTGTGAAGCAGGATAATAATAATAATAATAATAATAAAATTTATTTATACCCCACTTAAATGAAAACAATCTAAGCGGCTTACATCAGTTAAAACCCCATACAACAAAATTCATACCCCAACCCACCCCCTTAAAACAGTATTAAATGGCAAGATAATTAAAACAGGAATATAAACATTCCAACACAAATAAAACAAACATGAAAATATATTTAAAAAAGTAAAAATATAAAAATGCCCTGATTAGACTCAACTGCACTCCCCATCCATCAGCAATTGATGGGGCCACGGGGGGAGTGCAGGGATCAAAGAGCCCACGGCCAGGAGAATTAATCTGGAAAGGCCTGCTGGAAGAGATCTGTCTTGACAGCTTTCTTGAAGCTGTCTAAAGATGTCAGCTGACGAATCTCGTCCAGCAGGTCATTCCAGAGTTTGGGGGCAATGATAGAAAAGGCCCTCTGGGAGGTCGCCGCCAGCCTAGATTTTTGAGGATGCAGCAAATTCCTCCCAGAGGACCGGAGAGCGCGGGGAGGATTATATGGAAGGAGGCGTTCCCTGAGATAGCTTGGACCCAAGCCATTTAGGGCTTTAAAGGTAATAACCAACACCTTGTACTGGGCCCAGAAGCTGATAGGCAGCCAATGGAGGGACCTCAAAACAGGAGTAATGTGGTCCCTCCCAGATGTTCCAGAGATAAGTCTGGCTGCCATGTTTTGGACTAACTGAAGCTTCCGAACCAAGTACAGAAGTAGCCCCATGTAGAGTGCATTACAGAAGTCAAGGTGTGAGGTTACCAGTGCATGCACAACGGTCTCGAGATCCCTTACTTCCAGAAAAGGGCGCAGCTGGCGTATCAGCCGAAGCTGATAACAGGCGCTCTTGACCGTCGCATTAACCTGATTCATCATCAGGAGTGACAAGTCAAGAAGCACCCCCAGGCTGTGAACACAGTCACTGGAGGAGAGTGTGACCCCATCCAGGACTGGAGGTTGCAACCCAATTCTTGGTTTCGGGGCCGCTACCGTGAGCACCTCTGTCTTGTCTGGATTCAGTTTCAATCTGTTTTTCCTCATCCAGCCCATTACCGCTCGAAGACATTCATTGAGACAGGAGATGCCATTGGAATTCGAGGCCGACGAACGAGACACGGAGAAATAGATTTGGGTGTCATCAGCGTACTGATAACACCCAGCACCCAGGATGTCATTCATGTAGTGTTTCATTATGTTCATGCTTTTGCCCTTGTTTATATGTTGTCATAAGCATAACGTAGTGACTCGAATGAGAAATGCAGGTGTAGTCATTTGGGAAGCAAATGAATACTGTGTAAAGTATTATGCAGAGTTTTCAGTTTCAAAAAGAAAAGAAAAATCACCTAGTTTATTCCAGTACTTTTAACAGCAGTGTGATATGGAGGAATTATCAAATGAGGCTTTTTATGGCATGGAGATAAGTATTATAACCTCCTAATGTCTGCATGTCCAAGAGCTAGGCTGGAAGACTCAGGAGAGAAGTTGGTAATAGAATATAGCAATCCTAGTAAATGTTTTTTTATTGCAATCACACTTGAAGTTGCTCCTTAATTTGAGCACAAATATTTTCAGGGAGTAGATAATTATGGTCTCTGTTATCTTACACTTCCAAGTGACCTTCAAAGTATGCATGAGACCAAATGGATGGAATACCACAGATTAAGGCTAAAGAATTTCACCCACCTGAATTTTCCAAAGATGGTGTGCATGGTGCTATTTGTGAGGAGTTGCAGGAATTCTCACAGAGAGCAGTTCTGCTGATGAGGCATATGGACCTAGTATTCATCTATTACTTTTTTTTAAAAAAAAAAATAAATTTATTAAATGACAGAAATAGAAAAAACATACATAAAAAGGACAAACAATAAACAATACTGCAAATACATAATACAGATACATAGGAGAATGAATACAATGAAACATAAATGGAAAAATAAAGAAAAAGAAAACAAACAAAAAACACTAAACAAAGAGTTGACTTCCTGGATTTTGTTTTGATCTACATCTACATCTTATACTCCTGCAGAGATAAGTTTCTACTTTAATAAGACTTGAAGAATACAATAAAGAAGAACTTACTTATATTAAATATATATATATATAAGAAAGTCAAAAGACTATAACATAAAGGATCCCATTTGTTTAAAACAGAGCTGCACTAGATCATCTTAGTGCTCTGAACAAAATAGTTTTTATTCATAAATGTCACCTTTTACTTCTAACATCAAATTTTTAATGGTTTCCCCTTTTCATCCAGGTATGTTATCAGTGGTAACCAGTCCTTCTGAATTTCTTCCCAATCGCTTCTTCCACTTAAACAAGTAAATTTATCTAATTCTATGTAATCAATCAATCTGGATAGCCATTCATTTGTATTTGGAGATTCTTTTTTCTTCCACCATTTCGCTAAAGTCACTCTAGCTGTTGTGTGATAAATCTGTAATCTAAAGTGTTATCATCTTTTATTATTATTTTCTTATATAAAAGCCATGCACGTAATCATCTATTATTTTAGGAGAATCCTAAACAAGAGGGAAGTTTAAGGTTTCTGCTCCTAACAATGGTAAAACTTTGTTTTGGACTAGAATTGATTGTGTTTTACTTATACAGCACCTAAATATTTCTTCCAGATATAACAGTAAAGAGACTTCTTGAGAAATTCAATGTTCTCTACTCAAGTAAGGAGCCTGTGGCTTCACAAGAGACAGAGTTATCCTGGATCCCAAGAGGAGTTACTTTACTGCTGCTAATGGGGATTAAATTTTACTATCCTTTGTTTTAGCCCCCACATGGCCAAGAAAGACATGGCCTCTGGCTACTTATTTTTTCTATTTATGAGTCTGTTAGCTTGTGTTTCCATTCTGGATTATCATATGGGCAAAAGAGATGAGATAATAGTGCTATGCTCCCATCAAAATCTCGCAATAATGGGATGCTTTTCACATGACATCACCATTATCACATTATTATCCCGTGAATAAAGCAGCAAAATTGTGATTGTCCCATTAATAAAGTGGCAAAATCACACCACTTTTTATTCACATGATTTTCCAGTAAACAAAATGGTGCAATTTTGCCACTTTATTCATAGTATAATAGTGGGATAATGGCCACGTCACGCAACATCATGTGAAAAGCATCTGTTATTGTGAAATTTTAATGGGAGCATAGCGCTATTAGCCCATCTCTTTTGCCCATGAGACAAAGTCCTCTGATAATTAGCATTTGATGCAGACTTCAACAATGTTTAAAATAATGAGCCAAAAATGGAGGAAGCAAATACTGGAGTCTTTTTCAGGGGGTAATCTATACTAGTTTTGTTGGTGAGACCCTCCCTAAAATAGTGCTTACTTTATATTTTGCTGCCATAAGTAGTAATGGCATGGAAGCTTCAATGACTAATTCCCAGCTAGCAGCTGCCATTTCTCCCCATACTGCTCCAATAGAATGGAGAAATATCATGATCAAGGACAAGAGGCCACCATCAGAACAGAATCTGGGGAAACAAAGTGCTTCCCAATAGGCAAAGTGGTCAGGTAAGGTTGCATCCTATCACTCTACTTGTTTAACTTATATGCTGAAAACATCATAAGAAAAGCAGAATTAGAATCAGAAAAAGGAGGAGTTAAGATAGGAGGAAACAACATTAACAACCTAAGATATGCAGATGACACCATATTATTAGTAGAAGACATTCAGGAATTGGAACAGTTAATAAGGAAGGTCAAAGATGAAAGTGCAAAGGCAGGTCTGATGCTGAACATAAAGAAAACAAAAAATGACCACAGAAGAAATACACAAATTCAGTCTAGAAAATGAGGAAAATGAAATATTTAAAGAATTCCCAAATCTAAGATCAAACATTGACCAGAATAGAGACTGCAGTCAAGAAACAAGAAGAAAACTAGGAATGAGAAGGGCAACTATGAAAGAACTGGAAAAGATACTGAAGAGCAAAGACATACAACTGAGCACTAAAGTCAAAATGGTTCAGGCCATTGTATGCCAAGTTACCATGTATGGATGTGAGAGATGGACAGTGAAGGAAGCAGACAGAAAGAAAATCAACTCATTTGAAATGTGGTGCTGGAGAAGAGTACAAATGGGTTCTTGGACAGATCAGACCAGGGTTCTTCTTGGAAGCAAAGATGATCAAGTTGAGACCATTGTACTTTGTCCTCATAATGAGAAGGCATGGATCACTACAAAAAACAATAATGCCAGGAAAGGTAGAGGGTAGAAGAAAGAGAGGAAGACCACAAACCAGATGGATAGACTTAATCAGTGGGGTTATGGGCAAGGGCTTGTAGGATCTGGGCAAGGCAGTAGAAGATAGGGATTCTTGGAGATGTCTCATCCACAGTGTCACCATGAGTCAGAACTGACTTGAGGGCAGTTAACAACAACAAGTTTACGACTTACTTTGGAAAAATAAATGTGAGCCACCATGCAGGCTGTCACATCTACCCCACTCCCTGCTATATTTAACTGCGTCTAGAAACAAAACATCAAGCAGTGAAGATGAGGCAATGAAATAAAACAATCTATAAAACTGTTGGTAGCAACCTACAACTTTATTATCATTTTGTCTGCTTTCCACAAGCAGTTTGTCACACTTAGGCATTTCTAGTACCTTATCTGCTACACTCAGCTTTCCTAGCTTCACAGGTTTTTCACATCTGCAAAACTGTATTATAAACTGAATTCAGATCGATCACCAGGTAGCTCTATTTTTCTTCAAATATCGCTTTGATACTTGAAACCTGTTATTAAATCTGCTTACAACTGATACTGTTATCAATAAGAATATTTGTAGTCTCTCAATGATCTAGCTCTTGCATACACATTTGTAGTCTGTCATATTTTACCATTTCATTCTAAATTATCTGAATCCCAATTAGCAGAACATACATTCCAAAGAAATATAGCACTTGTTTGTTTTGTGGTCCTTTCATTCACCTTTCTGCCTCTTCTTTAAATCCACCTTGTGTGTCTTTCTTCACCCTTGTTCTGAGCTGTTATTTCTTAATTTTGAATCTATTGCCACATAGGGCTTCAATCCCTCTCTTCTTCCCACTAACAAAGCTCCCAATTGCTCTTTCTCAAATTTTAGATCATCTTGCAGTCTTTTGGTATTTTTATGTGATCATTACCCAAGGCTGTAAAGCTTGTGGACATTCTAAATTGGCCCCACAATGGCAGAGCAAGGAAAAGTTAGCTGTAATAAATCTAATGATCATGGTTATCATAGGCCCAAAACAGATGGGATGAAAAAACTGCAGTGAAGCCACACTGGTGCCATTCATGCCAGGTTTATGGTGACCATACACTCCCAGCCCTGATCCAGGGCACCTCTGCAGTCCTGGCCAGGACATCAAAGAGGAGTGCATTTTCTACTCCTTTTTTGCCCAGTTCATTTGGGAAGATGTGGTGTTGGCGTGGTTTCCCACCACATTTGGGGTCTGCGTCATCTAAACGCTACTTCCCAAATGCAATGGAAAACCACATCATTTGGCCCACCTGTTTCAGGACATAGGTATATGACCTCTCTGTGTTTGTACACTACCTGTGTTGGGAAAATGTATCCAAATATTTGAATTTGTGGTTGTGTGCCTTCCAGTCATTTTTTACTTAAGACAACCCTAAGGTGAGTTTTCTCTGGGTTTTCTGAGGACTTGAGAGTATGTGATGTTTCCAAGGACACCCAATGGCGTTTCATATCCTAAGCAACAGTTAAAAACCATAATAGGGGATTTGTTCTCCATACTTACTATGACTGTGTAGGTTTCAAGAATGAAAGAAAGGAAGGTCAGTCATGCAACTATAACTGAAATAAATGAGGCACGTTCAAGAGTGATGTAATGGATTGTGATCTTATTTCCTAAATCAACTGGTAATGGATACTTGTGATTTCATATTTACCTCAGACCTGGTGTATTTTGAACTTACAAAATATGCGGAATATAACTTGTTTATGTAATACTGACTGCAACTGTAAAGAATTACAGAATCAGTTAAGCTGTGGGGAGTTTTTGTTAGTATAAAATAGTGACTCTCTTCTCAAATTATCTCCCATAAAGCTTGGAACTGGGGGCAAGGAAAGCCATATATAACATAGTCTTAAAAGATAACAAATCAATAGATCTGTGTCTCTTCCTTCTAAGCTAATTGTCACTTTTGCTTCATGGTCTTTGAACCAGACAATAGCATTTAAGGGATACTGCAGAAGCTATTGATTGGGAAAGTTGAAAAAGTTGCTGTTGATAATAGGAAAAAGAATCTTCCTTAACATAGGCCCCTCAATGCATTAGTTGTCCAGGAAAGGGAATAACAAAACAATTGCCACTTTTGAGTCATCAGTAGCAACTTTCAGCTGACTATAGCAGCATAAACCTGCCAAAGTACATTGAAAATCCCGAGGAGTTTATTAATGAGCAAATCTAAGACAGGCATTAAGGATTTTAAAAAAAAGTACAAAAGCACAAAAACCAGTAATGACCTAGTAGAATACATTCATTCACTTGAAAAGAGAGAGGTGCTGATTTCCCATTGGAGATACTAACTCAAAAAAGCTAGATGTTTGATCTTCAGAGGATCAATTTCCACAAATGCTAGAGGCCTGAATACTCTGAGACAAATTTCACCCAAGACAGTAAAAGGCATATTTGAGTTTCTCTGAAGCTATGTACAACTTTTATGCTGGGTAAAGTTTCTAAAAGTAATCCAATGTATGGTCTTTCCAACAATATTGCTTATACATTTCCATAACAGATCAATCTGAGGACAGGTTTAAAGCATCAGTTTAATTTAAAGACATAATAGCACTTTTTTCTTAAATTGTGAAAGGAAACAATATAGTTCAAGTAACCAAAGTAGTTTCTTGATTACTGATATTCATAAAGCAACAAAGAACTGGACATGGCACCCCACACATATTTGGTAAAAAGACTTTGACCAAATTCTGTTGGCAATTTGGTTCACAGATTGTTTCTTCTCTGACAGTAAAAATGTGTGCCCTGTTGTATAAAGTGCTTGTGAAATATTATGGAGGACTACAGACCTTTGCTTTGAACAATACAGGTTTTTGCACAGAACTCCACATATAATTTTGTGTCATTGCTATGAATATCCATAGTTGTTAAAGTTCATCAGTGTAAGAAATGGAATGGAAATTCATCAGTTTCCCAACTGAGGTTGAATTTGGAGTTTCACCCATAAAAATATTTATGCATAAAGAAAAAGCATGTCAACAACACTTGGTTTTGTTCACAACACAACATAAAGTGCTCACTTTTCCACAACTACAAAAGAGTCTGAGAAACTACATAGCTTTGCAGTGAAAACTTATGCTTGTGGTCTTTTCATTATGCACAGAAAAATGTGTAGTTTATTGAGGGAGGGAAAATCCATTTACATTGTGTTTCACTATATTCTTGGGAAAAGTGCATAAAATGAAAAACTAAATAGTGACTATACAAACAACATAGTGAAGGGCTCAACATCAAAGCAATTTGGAACCATGGGAAAGGTGATAGAAAAGCATTAAAAGACAAAGAGGAAGGGAGAGTTTGGGGGGATGCAGACGGATTACCCTGGGCTGCCCCAGGAAGCGGAGAATCGGGGCTGAGGCTGCTGAATGCCTCGGCCCCAATCCTCCCTTTTACCAGCCTTTCAGCAAAAGGGCACTCTAAGAGTCAGCATGTGGCTCTTTAGCACCCCTTCTGGTGCAGCACTGCACCGGAAAGATGCCCTGATGCCACGTGCTGTGCGTAATGGTGTGTGGCGTCAAGACGCTGTCAGCGTGGAGTTGGGGTGCCCTGCAGCTGCCCTTCCCCATCCCTGCCTCCAGGCTTGCCCTTTGGGCCAGTCTGTAGAGGCCCTTTGAGTGACTTTTGCAAGTTTATACCTTACATACATTTTGAGTTGGAATTTGGAATTGTCAGGGGAAAGGGAAGACAAGCAATGTTATGTAGCAGCCGGAAAAGAAACTTGAGCCAACTGAAGCTGCAGCTTTTGCTAGTTTGGATGTTGCACAACCCAAATGTTCCATGGTAGGAAAAGAAACTCAGGCTAACTGAAGTTGGAGATGTTCTCACTTGGAATGTTCCACAGTTTATCGGACAATGAATCCTCAGTCTGGATGGGAAAACCTGATTATCTGATCACATTTTGGTGATGGAGACAAGGAAGGTAATGGAATGCCATGAGAACAGTGGCCTGGCCAGGGCTGACTGATGCTCCATTGTGACTTGAGGTGGGATGCTGTACAACCTAAATGTTATGCAAAGAACAGAGAAAGGTGAATAATCCTTGGTCAGCTTTTCAGGCTATGTGGCCATGTTCTAGAAGAGTTTCTTTCTGACGTTTCGCCAGCATCTGTGACTGGCATCTTCAGAGAAAGATCAGAGAAAGATCATCTCTGAAGATGCCAGCCACAGATGCTGGCAAAACGTCAGAAAGAAACTCTTCTAGAACATGGCCACACAGCCTGAAAAACCCACAAAAACCTATGGATACCGGCCATGAAAGCCTATGACTTCACAATCCTTGGTCAGGGCCATGAAGAATGGCCACAAATCACATTGTGGGGTGGGGAACATGTTTTATCTCCCACATGGAAAACAGACACAGTGATAACTACCCTCATCATGTGTATGACTTCCACAGTTATTCAATGTTTATTAAATAGGAAAAAATAAGCTGCTTGTCAGAGGACTCTTGTCTTGTCAGAGGAATCTTGTATCTGCTCCCAGTTGATCTTTCATCCTTCCTTTCCTGCTCAGTTTTCCATCATTATGGGGGAAAGGGAACACCAAGCGTCCTGATAGCTGCTGATGAAAAATGGATTATTTGGCCTTGACATCTGCCAAGAACTGAGAAAACTGAGATGTACCATTACTAATCAGTGTACTCCTAAACACTGTATCATAGATCACTCTTATCACTGTACCATAGACTTACCTTGACTATAATATCTGCATTAACACACAACAAAGTTGTGTTCAATCTTGCTATTTGTTCCTTAAAGTAAGTTATTTACAAATGTTGTTGTATTTCATTTTATTTACATCCAGTGTTTCTTTTGTCACAGGAACCAAAGTGTCTTACAACAAAGTACAGGTAATGTACTGCAAAGTACAATATCCCCAATGTTGCATCTCTATTTGCTTACATTAGTAATTCATAAAGTATTGTAAATCTAGGCTTGAAAATGCACCACAGTGGGTAATGCTGTAGTAGTAAAAAACAAACAAACAAACAAACAAACAAACAAACCCACAGACTCAAGAGTACAACTGAGAAGAACTAAACTTATTATTGACAGACCACAGGGTCCATATATATAGACAGCCTCCCTTTTTTACCAGACACATTTGGTTCATGCCAGTTTCCATTCTAGGTTGTTGTGGTTGTTTAGAGAAAAAGACCCATTTCCTTCTTTTCTTCAAATGTATATATGTTTTGTATGCATGCTTTATATTGCTTAAATTGCATTGCTTGAATGCATACCCCTATTGACCAGATTGTGTTTAATCAATGCATGCATGCATTTGAAATGTACAAATTCTTCTATGCATAATTTTCAAATATACTTTTCACCATATCATGTGTATCTACAGCCATCTGTTAGAGGGAGGATCCTGGAGTGCAATCTGCATCTGCCTTGTGCATAAGGAAAGAAATCCAATGGATCTTGGACTGAAATCAGATACCTCAGACATGCCTTATTTACAGTAATCAATACAACAGAGAAAACAAATCAGCAAAAAAGAAACTAACCATTCCATTACATAAACAATGGATAAGGAATTAGTGAAAATATATATATATATATATATATATATATACAGACAATAAAGAGTTAGGGCCTTTACAGATTGTCAGAAATAATGCAGCTTGAGTCCACATTAACTGTCCTGGCTCAGTTCTAGGGAATCATGGGAACTGTAGTTTTTTTCTGAGACATCTGTCAGAAAGCTCTGGTGCCAGAATAAACTACCGTTCCAGTTCCGTAGCACTGAGCCAGAACAGTTAAAGTAGATTCAAGGTGCATTATTTCTGGCAGTCTGTAAAGGCCCTTAGATAGCAATTCGTACAGCAAGTAAGAACCATGAAGAATTACATGGAAATCAAGCAGATGAATTTTTGTTTCCATCATTCTACTTAATTTTTGTTTCCATCATTCTACCTTCCTAAATGCCTAAAAGTTAAAAAAAACTAACAAATTTTGAGATCCATGGCATTCTGTCATTCTAAGCAGTCAACTAGAAAAGAGCTACTAGAAAAGAGGGAACGAGCAGAGGGAGCAAGGGAAAAAGAGGGAATGTGAGAACTAGGAGTGGAAGTGAGAGCGGAAGCAGTGGCAGTCTGTATTCATACATCCCAGGGATTTCCCCCCTAATATTCAATGCAGCTTAACAATGGGCACAAAGAGATGCACAGAGAAGATCTCTTTAGTCATGTTTTATCAAGAAAAAACATCATTGTCCTTTCATATTTTCAAATTGTTTTCCATTTTGGTCCTTTAAGCACATTTTATTTCCACAGTTGTCATATGCAAAGGAGAGGGGCCAGAATTCTCCAGCAGACCTCGTTAGCCAATGTGACCAAGGCTCTAGGGGAAGACTAAATGAACAGGATTCATGTCTCATTAAAAATTTCCAGGAATTTTAATTTTTCATTTCAGTCCATGTACTATGTTCTCATAAGATCCTTAACTCTCAATATATTTATGCAATGATAAAATGTATTGACAAACCATAGAAGCATATGAAAATATGTAGTCAAAACATACAGAACATTAAAGACCAAGGTTGTTATATCAAGAGCAAGATGTGAATAATAATTAGTTCCTTTTTCAAATAGCAAAGATGTATTATTATTATTATTATTATTATTATTATTATTATTTCATATTTGCCTCTCCCCATACATCAAGGTGAGGAACAACAACAATGAACAGATAAACAACATCAGTTTAAAGACATCAGTTAAAATATTCATTAATTGAAAATGACAAATAACATACACATATTACAAAGAGCCACTTTTAACATTCATCATTTAAAATTCACAATTTAAAAATCAACTGGATAAGCCTTGCTGGAAGACACTGATCTTCAGTGCTGTTTTAAATTTGGACAGCATATGAAGCTGTGAAATCTCCTCTGGCAGGTCATTCCACAGTCTAGGGGCAGCTGAAGAAAAATTCCTCTGGCTGATACTTGGCAACTTTCTGGCTGACTGGAGCTAACATCTGGAGTGCCTATTTTACATTTTTACATTGTAAATGTAATTGGTGAATGGTTACTCTACTCCTTTTGTATTTTAACAAGAATGGAAAAGACATATCAAATGCAACGACCAAAATCAACTTTTAGTTCCAAGTAGAGTAGACCCATTAAGTCAATGTTATTTACATAAGGGTTAACTCAAAATTCAGTAATTGAGGGCCAAAGAAGACCAGCCTAAAGGGCCAGCCTGGGGGTGGAGTTGGGGCGGGGCGACCGCATGCCGGCTGCCCTGACTCTGCCTTGCTGCCACTGCCACCATCATGTGCATGCCCAACTTCATGGTGCATGGCATCAGGGCTCCCAATTGGCACAGCATGCGTGCACACACACTGCACCAAGGGAATGCAAAAGAGCCATAGTGGCAGCTCTAAGGATGGCTTTTTGCCACCCCAAAAAGGAGCGGCATTTGTCAGCTCTTTTTGGAGTGGCAAAAAGGAGGATTGGGGCCATGGCATGTGGTTGCCACGGCCCCAATCCAGCACTCCCAGGGGCAGCACAGAGCCATCCCTTAGGGGCCATCTGCATCGGCCATGAGTCAGTGGATCTACTGTACTTGTGGCTAACAACTGGAACTATGGGCCTTTACAAACTGCTAGAAATAGTGCAACTTGAGGCCACTTTAACTGTCCTGGCTCAGTGCTAAGGAATCATGGGAACTGTAGTTTATTGTGGCACCAGAGTTCTCTGACAGAGAAGGCTCAATGACCCAGAAAAATATACAATTCCCATGATTCCCTAGCACTGAGCCAGGGCAGTTAAAGTGGCCTCAAGCTGCACTATTTCTGGCAGTCTGTAAAGGCTCTATGATTGCAGCCACATTTCAGACTTAATGCAGTTTGACACTGTTTTAACTGCCATGGCACAATGCTATGGAAATCTGGGATTTGTAGTTTGTTGTGACACCAGAGCTCTCTATCAGAGAAGGCTAAATAGATGTTATGTTATAAAGTCTAGGCTTGGAATATTGACATGAATTATGGTCACACTAGTTATAAGGAAAGTTTGTGTCATCTTCCCTTCAGTACTGGATAATAATGGATCAGCAAAAATAAAGTTGGAAACTCAACTTTGAAAAAAATGTTTCATTTTAATCAGTTTAAGGGATGCATTGAGCAATGAGGAAAGAGACTATTTTATTTGCTCAGCAAGCAGGACTCTGGAGGCCTATCGAACTTTAATTTGTTTCTATTTATTTGATATTTGTGTTCTGCAGGGTCAGACTCCAGAGGGAAGCCTACATACTAAACATTAGTAACATGCAAGCATGCTCATAAAAACCCTATTTGTGTACAATAAATATGAAATTGCTTAACATATTAAATTAGAATGTGATTAGTTAAACCAGTTTGTGGGTTCTACTTATAAATAATCATCAAGCTGCTATTCCTTAGAGGCCATCATGAATGTGGCACACAATGTTTAGTTTTTGAAGTCTGTGGTGAACAATGTTGCTGAAGAAGAAGAAGAAGAAAAGGAGGAGGAGAAAACTCCAAGTAGACAAGAAAAGGGGGACTGGACTGAGCTCTCATAAAAAGGTTTTGTAAAACAAAATATCTTTGTGTGAGGCTTTGTTAACTGAGGGATACCTGTACTTTATTTAGTATATAAGGCCTTCAAAGCAGTTGCTGGGCCATCTGTTGTCTCCTTGCCTGCTTCATACAAACTATAAGTGGCTCTTCCTCTTCCACAATTGCTGATCCTTGTGCAAACAGTACTTTCCTGCTACTGCTGGTTTTTACTTCTGAGGCCTATTGTCACATATGTGGACTTCAGTTTGCAGTGTGCTAAGAAGCAGTAAAAGGCTTAAAAACCTTAAAAGGCTTACAGTTATGTAGGTCCACTGATGTTAAAATGGATGGTGTGGGATGGTAAAGGTTAGTAGCGATGGGTCTAAGTCTCTTTGGTTCCCATTATGGATCTATGGAATATAAAAACGGAGTGTGTGAAGGTATAGAGCATGCTGTGTGGAAAGTAGAAGGTCAAGCATAGCCTTGTTGAAGTAAGGTTATTGTTAAGACCTGGAGGCAGGCAGAGAAGATGTAGCTGGCAGAGTCCAGAAACAGCAGCCACCAGAGGAAGGTGAAGCTAGAGTAGAGCTGGAGAGAATCAGAGGAGACAAGAGAAAGGTAACAAGCAGAAGACAGCAGAAGAAAAAGACCTGAAATCAGATGCCCACAGGGTCTATAGAGAGAGCAAGAACCTCTGTAACAGCCCTAAAAGAGGTGAAGACATATTTGTCACCCTCAAGCATGTTGTTACTAAATGCTGGAGATATATGACATTTAAACAAACACTGAACAAAATCTCATTTTAATATTCAGTCTGGTAAGCAATGATTTTATGTTGTGGGTAGTCTATCATGTGTAATGCTAAGGAAAATAAAGATTTATATAAGAAGTGATTTGCAGAGGAAGATAAAGGATAAGATAAGAAGAACATTCTACATATGGTGTAGACATAGGACCTTTACAGACTGCCAGAAATTATGCAGCCTGAGAACACTTTAACTGTCCTGGCTCAGTGCTAGGGAATCATGGGAATTGTATTATTATTATTATTTTTGAGGCATTGAGCTTTCTCTGTCAGAGAGGTCTGGTGCCACAATAAACTACAGTTCCCATGATTCCCTAGCACTGAGTAAGGACAGTTCAAGTGAACTCAATTTGCACTATTTCTGGCAGTCTGCAAAGGCCCTTGGTTTCCAAGTAAGGTAGAAATGAACCAGAGAAGAACTAGGGATCAGATGTTGCTGGCCTCACAGCTGAATGGTCTCCAGACACCTTAAATAGCATCTTTATTCCCAATTCCTAATCACAATGCTCAAGGGAAATGCTGTGTCAGGAGCATTATGGAAAGTCAAGATGGCTGCCTCCCAATACTGATCAGAATAGCACTAGTGCTGCAACAGTATCATCAAAAATCTTGATCACCAGGGGTGTGTGGTCAGCTATCAAACATGGCAAATACATAGTTGAAGAGCTTGCCTCAATACTGATGATTAATTATAAATAAAAACAAGAATTTCAACTTAAAAATCAACAAATCAGTGGGTGTTGATGTCCACATTAATAAAGGCAGCTGATCAACTTATTACGGATTTTTACACACCTGCAAAAGAAGAAAAACAACAACTAGGCAAGAGAGGCCTGATAACTACCAACATGACGTGTAGCTCTAATAAGGCAAGTAGAATGGAGAACCCTGAATCTCCTGTTGTCACAGACCTTCCCATTCTAGAATATTTGGAAAAGTTATGCGTAAATTTGATCAGAGATCTACAAAAAGACTGGTCACTTGCTTTAGAGCCACTGAAAATCTCTGAAATTTCAAACAAAATCCAATATATAGAGGAAACGGCAAATGCTACCTTCCAAGAGGGATCTCATCATGAAAAGAGAATTTGCACCTTCAAAGAAGCAAATTCTCATCTGCAAAATAAGCTGTAGGATTTGGAAAACTGGGAAAGAAGGGTAAACCTTATCTGAAGGGTATTCCAGAATCAGTGACCCCCTCCTTTTTACAAGAGTCAATATTTGCATAGATGAATAAAATAAATCCTAAGCTAAACCTATTTCCATCAGACATAGAATGCATGCATCATTCCCTAAAGCTGCTATGGCCAGCTAACAAGGCCCCCAGGGATATTATCATGTGATTTGTAAGATTTCCAAAGAAAACTTTAGTTTTGAATACCTTGTTGAGAGTCACAGATCTTAATTATGAGGGGCATAAAGTGGCAGTCTACCAAGATATTTCAGTGTAGACACAGAGGGCCAATACAGATGGCCCATTTGGGGTGGCTCTCGGCCACTTCTGGGAGTGGTAGATCGGGGCCATGGCAAACACATGCTGTGGCCCCAATCCTCTTTTTTGCTGCCCCCAAAAGAGTGACAAAATGCCACTCCTTTTGGGGGCAGCAAAAGGCTGCCCTTTCAGCTGCCACGGTGGCTTTTTTGTGCCCTTTTGGCGCAGCGTGTGTGCACGCTGCACCAAGAGGGTGTCCTGATGACATGTAGCATCAAGGTGGCATAAGGGTGGAGTCAGGGCAGCTGGCGTGCAGCTGCCCCACCCCAACTCCACCCTCAGGCCTGCCGTTTGTGCTGGTCTGCATCAGCCCTAAGTCTTTCTTCAAGCCTTTTACAGCTGTTTTGCTCTCTAAGGGAGTAAAATACAGATGGAAATTCCCCTTCAATCTCATTATCTTCCATGGTGATGAGACCCTAACTGCTTCTACCAAAGCCCAAATGATGCAAATTTTTGAGACACTTGGCATCATAATACCCACAGATCTTGAAAGAAATACCTGCTCAGTTAAACCTAATGAGAGCCCCTAGGGCAATAACTATCAAGCAACACAGTGGATGGCAGTGCAGAACAGGAAAAACAAAAGAAGATCAAGCATCCCTCCAGCTTCCGTGTAGGTACTCTGCAAACCTCTGGGAATTGACTGGTGATGATCTTGTGCTTTGATAGGACTTTGCAGGCAGTGGAGCAAGCTTAGCAGCACCCCCACAACTGCCATCTTGAGGCCTGTGTTCCTGCACCACCAACTCTCACTTTTGTCCACCATTTTGGCTGCTGAACTTCAAAAACTTAGGGCCTAAGCAGACGGGCGGCACGGGGCCACCCCAGGAAGCTGCGGATTGGGGCCGAGGTATCCGCACTCCTCGGCCCCGCAGTGCAGCATCCCAGGCCCAGGAAGGAATGCTAAAATAGCGCTCCTTCCGCAAGACGCCGAAGGTGCACCACAAAAGGCGTCCGGCACACCTTCGGTGCCTCTTCCGCTGCAGCGTGTGCGGACGCTGCAGCGGAAGTGCGTCGCCGGAGCGCCAGCCATGCGGAGGGCCAGCTGCTCTGACAACGTTTTCAGGAAGGGGTTGGGCCGCCCAGCGTGAGGTTGCCTATCCCCTTCCTGGCCTCAAAAATGGTGCTTTGCGCCATCTGCTCAGGCCCATAGTGACTGATTAATTTCAGTGAGGCAACTATCCACATGGGACACCTGGTGAGCAATTTTTTGTATGTGTTTCCCCACAGCTAGTAAGTGATGGCTTCAGCCAGGCCTAAACTATGTTTTTTGTTTTTGTTTTGTTTTTTGTTTTTTGTTTTTTGTGAAGTCGAAGGCTTTCATGGCTGGCATTCATAGTTTTTGTGGTTTTTTTGGGCTATGTGGCCATGTTCTAGAAGAGTTTCTTTCTGATGTTTCGCCAGCATCTGTGACTGGCATCTTCAGAGAAAGATGGGTTTATTTTGTTTGTTTGTTTTTGTCTGCACAGCTATTAATGTACATGGCATACTACAAGCCTATACAGAGTTATATGATCCTCTTAAGGTTTAAAATTTGACATTTCTTGCTTCTTAAAACGTTTTATAAAAATATTAATCACAGGATGGGCCGAAAACATAGGAAATAATATCTTACAAGAAAAAGATATTATTTGACCCTATCCCTCCAGAGGAGATCAGAATGTTTGACTTTGATTGGGAGAACAAGGGACACCTGTCATCCATTCCTCTTAGGACGTTATCACATGGGGCCAAATCCACACAAAATCCAGACCGAAACTGGATTAGTGGCCCGTGTTTTCACATGACGTTGCACAGAAACTGGACAGAAACTGGACAGAAAGTGGAAAAAACTGAGATCTTTTGAAATTCGGTTCCTTGGAGGAAATGCAATTGCGCAATTGAGGTGATTACGCATTTACCGCAATGTGATAAACAAATGCGCATTGGGGAGCATTTCCCTGCTGTTGCCGTGGTTCCAGCGAGCATTCCTCTATCTGCACATGTGCAAGAGGCTCATTTCTACTACATTTATGGGATATTTTCGCTTGTGTGTGGACGTTCAATGCACTTACTGTAAATTCGCAATTAAGGTAATGATGTTTGCAGACACAAGATTTATTTCCCGTTTATTTTTGGGATTCCTCATTTGCATTTTATTTTTGCTTTCTGGCCCACGTGTGATAACATCCTTAGTCATGATACTGTTCTTAGTTAATTGTAAATAACTAACTATATTCTTATGATATTGAATGTTTATTTACATCTCACAACTATTCTTAAAACCTTTAGGGAAAACCTGTAAAATATCAAAATGTGGCAAAACTGAATTTTTTAGATCTTCAAATTGGAAAATAGTGCGGGCAACAGGAAAATAAGTTCCAATTTCTCTTCACAATCCAGTATAGTATTACATGGCATCCCTGAGAGTCATTTCCTAAAATATTAAGGGCTTATGCTCAAAAAAAAAAAAAAAAAAAAGACAGGGAAATTCCTAAAACAACTTGAACAACTACATCCAAATGTCTTATTCCTTCAAGAAACACACCATAAGGGTTCTGATCCCATCACCCCACCCCACCCCCAAATTGTTTGGAAACCAATATGTAATGGGGGCATGGGAAATGCCAAAGGAGTAGCTGTTCTCCTGGACAAATCATGCCCTTTCATGGTAACAATGAATTTAGAGATGATGCTGGGCACTATCTAATACTGATGGGGGAAATGCTTGGCCAATCCTACAATGTAGGTATTTTCTATTCACCCAATACAGGTCAGCAACAATTTATGTCAGCTTTTTTACATCATCTAATGAAGTGACTGTTGGTCCCATAGTGTTGGGAGGTGATTCAATGAAGTTTTGCACTCCTATCTTGATAAATCAAAACCTCCCAAATATACAGGTTCAACCCCATTGTTGCAGATAATTAAAGATGCAGGATTATTTGATAATTGGTGATCTCTACACCCCATAGAGAAAGACTTCACCTTCTACTCAGCAGTCCATAGGACATATTCCAGAATTAATCACTTTTTTTATCTCCAGGTCCCTATTAGGCCCAACTTTAAATTCCTCAATCAATCCAATCTTATATTCAGACTATTCACCAATAATACTAGACTGGGCACCTGAAGACTTTCTCAGACTTCAAAGTCTTGGCACTCCTAATGCATCAGGTTGCCCTGGCAGGACTGTTTGCCCTTGCCTGCCTCCGAAACCCCTGCAGAGGCTTAGAGGGCGGAGCCAATGCTGGGAGAAGCCTCAAAAGCTCCCCGCACGCCTGAAGAACACCAGCGGCAGTGGAGAGGCTCAGGTTGCCCCGGTGGGACTGTCTGCCCTTGCCTGCCTCCGAAACACCTGCGGAGGCTTAGAGGGCAGAGCCAACACCGGGAGAAGCCTCAAAAGCTCCCAGCACGCCTGAAGAACACCAGCGGCAGCGGCGAGGTTCAGGTTGCCCCGGTGGGACTGTCTGCCCTTGCCTGCCTCCGAAACACCTGCGGAGGCTTAGAGGGTGGAGCCAATGCCGGGAGAAGCCTCAAAAGCTCCCCGCACGCCTGAAGAACACCAGCGGCAGCGGAGAGGCTCAGGTTGCCCCGGCGGGACTGTTCGCCCTTGCCTTCCTGCAGAAAGCTGTGACTGTTTGCCATTGCCTTCCTGCTGAAAGCTCTCGGCTGTGAGGCTCAGCCACAACAGCGGCTGTAACGCCAAGGACTTTAGGGCCCAGAAGCAGTTCTGGGGAGGAACAGAGGCGTCGTCAGCCTCCTTATATTGCCTCCGCTCTCCAGCCACCAACACTCAGCTGTGAGGCTCAGCCACAACACCAGCTGTAATGCCAAGGACTTTAGGGCCTAGAAGTGGTTCTGGGGGAGGAATAGAGGCGGCGGCAGTGGCGGTGGTGGTGTTGGGAGCTGCTGGGAGGTGCGAACGCCCGGGAAGTGCGGGCGGATATAAGATCTCCACCCAGCCAGCCCAATGGATTTTGGGGCTCCAAGGCTAGTTAAACAAGCCTATGTGAGTTAAATAAGCCTGTGTGAGAAGAGCTATTGGTGGTTTGGTGACGGGAAGGAATACTGAGACGGCTATTGAAGTAGCGTTGGGGAATGGGAGATATGGCGGGAACAGAGTGGACAAATGTTACAAAAGAAGGCGGGATCGCTGTTTAGTAGCTATCCCGTCTTCAGTTCCCTCTGTTTCCCAGAATAGTTTGGGGAGCAGACCTTCCATTCCACAGAGCCTCACTCTGCTCCTTTGTAATGCCAGGTCGGTGAAAAGTAAGACACATATTGTCCAGGATTTACTCCTGGATGAGGATGATGACCTGGCTTGTTTTACAGAGACCTGGCTGGGGGAGGATAGCGCTGCTGCCTGGGTGCAGGCCCTCCCAGCTGGGTACTCTGTTAGTGAGCAGGTGAGGGGAAGTGGGCGGGGGGGGGCAGTGTGGTTCTGGTTCATAAGAACCATTTGACCTTGACCAGGATACCTATCCGGAACACGGTCGACATTGAGTGTATATACCTCAGCCTGGAGACCAAGCTATTGGGATAGCTTGGGGATTCTGCTAGTCTACCGACCACCCCGTTCTCTAGCAGACTCCCTGACCGAGCTGACACAGCTGGTCTCTGAGCTTTTGCTGGAGTCTCCTAGACTTTTGGTTCTGGGAGACTTCAACATCCCGCTCGAGACCAGCCTAACAGGTGCGGCTCAGGAGTTCATGGATTTCATGACAAACATGGGCCTATCCCAATTGGTCAACGGGCCCACACATTGTGCAGGTCATACACTCGATGAGGTCTTCAGTACGGAGCAGGAATATCCATGGGCAGAGGTAGTTCATACCTCCGCATTGTCATGGATGGATCATTTCCTGGTCAAGTTGGAACTTAGAGCCAGTACCTGCCCTGCCGGGGGTGGTGGACCTATTAGAATGGTCTGCCCTCAAAGGCTAATGGAGCCAATTGGATTCCGGAAAGCCTTAGAGGGATTAATGGTTGGGAATGCTGGTGACCCTGTCGAGGCTCTGGTTGACACTTGGAATAGTGATCTTACCAGGGCCATCGACACGATCGCTCCCAAGCGCCCTTGCAACCCCGCTCCTAATCGTAGGCCATGGTATACACCTGAGCTTAGGAGGATGAAGCGGTATGGACAACGGCTAAAGTGCAAGTGGAGGAAAACTCGACTCTTATCTGACAGAATTCACCATAGGAATTTTCTTCATTCCTATCAGGAGGCGATACGTGCAGCGAAGAAAGCGTTCTCCTCTGCACGTATTGCGTCTGCAGAGTCTCGTCCGGCAGAGCTGTTTAGGGTGGTAAGGGAGATGACGCAGGTGCCTCCTGCAACAAATCCCTTGCTTAACCCGACAACGGCCTGCTGTGACACATTTAACAAATACTTTGCAGACAAAATCTCTCAGATAAGAGCTGACCTTGACGTAACTATTGGGACAGAGTCTATAGGCGAGGCGTCCACCAACTCCACCGATGTAAATTTACTGGATCAGTGGCAATCTGTGAGTACCGAGGACGTGGACAAGCTGCTTGGTAAGATGAGGAAGACGACTTGCCCTCTCGACCCTTGCCCATCTTGGCTGGCCGTCCAGGGGGGGGGATGCATTGATCAGAGGGTTCGCTTATATTGTATGTTTTATTCTGTATTGTATGTTTTAATTGTAAGCCGCCTGGATTGGATTACCAATGGGTGGGATATAAATAAATTTTATTATTATTATTATTATTATTATTATTATTATTATCCTTTAGTCCAGCACTCCTAATGCATTACCCTTTTAAAAAGACCATAGAAAAAGCAATAGAAACTTTTTATCTAGAAAATAAACCCAAAAGCACCTTTCAAGCACTACTGTGGGACACACTGAAAGTGGTGCTGAGAGGCCTGTTTATACAGGAGAGCTCCAAACAAAAGAAATTAAAGAAAAGAAATGCCAGGAATTGATTAAAGAAATTGAATTCTTGTCAAACTCCCACAAGACCCAAAATTCAGACATACTAAAAATTTTATTAGAAAAAAAAAAGCTCAAATGGAAGAATTAGACCTACACTCAACTGCAATACACAAAAGCCTACTTCTATGAAAATAATAATAGGGATGGACTTCCAGCATGAGGGCATAGAGAGAGGTTGGGAGTAGCGGAGTGCTCTCCTCTCCAACCGCATCTAAAGCGAGGTTTGTGATGGAATAGAATATAGAATTCCATCAATTTTCACCCTTCTGGGAAGAGGGGTGACGAGGGGCTCGTAGGGGGTCCGTAATAGACCCTTTGAAGAACTATTGGTAAGGTTTGACAAGGTGAAGCTATAGGACCGAAGAGCCTCCCAACCCGCTGATGCAGCTGTGTAACTTGGAAGAAACCGCCCACACGCTCTAGCAATAAGTTTAAAGTAGAAGAAAATATTGAAGATAGTGATCTGAGCCTAAATCTTACCTTGAGCTCTAGAGTGAGAGTTGTTACATGATAAAGGGGAGAGCTGTGCCGCCTGTTTGTTGCTCCCCTTGAAAAAAAGAGCTTGGGATTGCGGCGAGATGCAGAGGAGACTTGGGAACCCTTGAGAATGCGGATGGATCTGAGGGAGAGGGAGACATCCAGGCGCAGAGAGATCTCTGGAGAAAGGGAACCACCAAGCGAGAAGCGAAACACCCAAGTGCGGAGGAAACAGAGGGAATCCCAGCGAGGACTGATGCGAGTGAGATATCTGAGGGCACTAAGAAGCACAAGGTTAAGTGAACACCTTCAAGCTTCATAAAGGAGGCAACCTCTAAACCTCTGAAAAGCTGGAGTGAGGAAGTGACAGTGGAGAGAGACAAGAGGGAAAGGGGGGGGGGGGAAGCCGCAAATCAGAGCTGTGATGATTACAACGAGAGTAAGTAAAATGAAGAAATAATATACAAGGGAGAGGCACGATGAATAAGTGAAAAGATAGAGAAAAGACAGAGAAGAATACAGGAAACAAAGGGGGAGGAGTGGAGGAGGAATGAGACTGGCTAGTATATAAATACAAAATTAAAAGCCTAATAATAAGAAATAATAATTTAAAAAAAAGAAAGAAGGCTGTTTAGCAAAAACTGTAAGGACTGAATATAAGGTTTGCAAGGACTGTATAAATATATGGATTCTATGGACTAACCCTAAAATTACAAGAAAGAAGGAGAGGTAAATCTTAACAAAGAAAAAAAAAAAGGAAACAGAAAAGAGGAGAAAGGAAAAGAAGATAATTAAAGTATATAGACGAAGAAGAAAGGAGCTACCTACAGCCAAAGAGATTTCCAAAGTAAAGACCTACAGCCATTAAAGATAAAGATAATCTGGGAGATTGATGGTGGACTCTATCACATCCTATATAATAGAAAATAGTGCATTCCCACTACAAAGATAAGGCTCCCACTACAAAGACAAGACATAAGAAGACATAGAAGGAAAAAAAAAAGCTTGGTCTGTGATAGATCGGTAGTAGTATTGAACTCTTTGCTTTTTCCTCTTTTGTAGCACTTATTTGACTGAATATTTGAACATTTGAATATTTGAATATTTGATTTAAAACTGATATATAATTGGGATAATTGACTGAATATTTGATTTATAATTGATATATAATTAAGATATATATATATATATATATATATATATATATGGGAAAATATTCTTTATTTATATTTCCCTCTGATAAGTAAGCAAGTTATATATAGTATATAGATAGATGTTTACCAGAAATATATATAGTATATAGATGTTTACCAGAAATAGAAGATAATAATTGAAGACAATAATCAATTTCTATGATTTTTATAATTTTGATTTAATTTTTGATCTTATAAGGCAAATGCGGCGGTATCAATTAATTTGGGAACTAACGGAATAAGTATCAGTTGTGACAACTAACCTGGGAATTAAGTGAATAAGAATCAATTGCTTGTTGATTATATATATATATATATATATATATATATACAACAGTAACTATTATCTAAAATAGTATTGTCAAGTACAGTGAAAAAAGGGATAAAGGAGACCTTGCTATATTGAAATTATAGAAAATTATAAGCTGACAGAATAATTGATTTGAAGCTTCAGTGCTCACTGTGTTCACTGTATTGGATAAAATAGATCAATATCTCAAGTCAGCTAAGGGATCAGAATTTATATTGGAGTTGATGTTGATACAAATGTGATCCACAACACTGACAATTAATATTTTATTAGGTTTACAGTTAGCAAATATATTGATTCTGTTAATTTACGGCTAATATTATTATTTTGTTTTTTTTAATATTATTAATTTCAGTTGACTATCCATTTAAACAAAATTAATACAAGAAGAATTCAGTTAATATAAGGTGATTAAAAGAAAAGAGGAATTGGATAATTGGTTAAAAAAAAGGAAGAGAAAAGGAAAGGAAAGGAAAAAAGAAAAGAGGAAAAAGAGAAAATAATAGAGGAAGAAAGAAAGAAACGAAACAAGAGGGAAAAGAAAAAGAAGCAGAAATAAGAAAAGAAAGGAAACATAAAGAGACATATAGGAAAGATGGCAACAGGAACAGGGAAAAAAAGGATTAACACAATCTCAAATACAGGTAATTGCGCAAAGAAGGGGCTCTACAGACGGGGCTATTAGAATAACAGATCAAACCTCTATCTTACTTGAAGAGATCAAGAAGATGAGAAATGAAATGAGGGAAATAAGGCAAGAACTCAAAGATGATTTGAAAGAGACAAGGAATGAGCTAAGAGGAGAAATAAAAGAGACAAGGACAGAAATTAGAAGAGACGTGAAAAAAGAATTAGACAACTTTACAAATAAATAGAGGAAATAACAACAGATCTCTCAAAAACACAAATAGAGGTTAATGAATTAAAGGCAAGAACAACTGACTTAGAAACAACAACAAAGGCAATGAATAAAAAACAGGAACAACATAAAATGATAGACCTATCTAATGAATTGAGATATAGAGAGAGATGTGTGAAAATTCGAGATCTTCCGGAAAATTCTAAGGAAGATTTATATGAAAGACTGACAATACCACTTGCTAAATATCTTGGAATACCAGGAAAGGAAATGAGTGGAGAAATAGATAAAATCTTTAGGATCAACTCCTCAATTGCAAAGGAAAGGAAGACTCCCAGAGACATTTTGGTTTGTCTGGTAAGAACGAGAATACGAGAATTAATAATTCAAAAAAACTATGATACAAAATTAATAATAGAGGGGAACAAAGTGAAATTGTTTAAAGACATACCACCGGGGATCCTGTTTGAAAGACAAAAATATAAAAATTTAACACAAGTATTAAAAAAGAGAAAGATTGAATATCATTGGGAGAGAATTGAAGGATTGACCCTTGTATGGAATCAAAAAAGATACAAAATAGATACAATAGAGAAAGCAAATGAAATGGAAAAAAAGTTAAATAAAAAAGAAAATCAAGAAGCACCCCGAGTATTCACTAGATCAAGATATAAACAAAACAAAAAAAATGAAGGATGAACAAGAGGAGAGACAAAAAGGTAAAGAAGAAGAAAGGGGAGAAGGTACAAGTAGAAAAGAGCAATCAACAACAGGAAGATCAGAAAGAGAAGACACAGTCCAAAGCATAGGAAAAGACATGGATAGTAGAAACGGAACTGACTCAGATTTAGACCCAGAATCAGAAGAGGAAGAAGAGAAAATAGAAATTTAAGGAAATAAACTGAATACCCACATTTAAATAAACAAAAGAAAAAGGACACTTAATAAATAAATAAATAAATAAATAAAGGGGAGGAAGGGGTGGAACAGAACAAAACAAAACAAAACAAAATAAAACAAAACAAAACACAGCAAAAAATTACAATAAATCAAAACAAGACTAAAGTTAAATCAAGAAAACAACTAAATAATAAACGACTAAAGAAGAAATGACAATTAAAATACTTTCATGGAACGTTAAAGGGATTAACTCAAAATATAAAAGAAACATGATATTTCATTACTTGGAAAAATTCAAGAATGACATCATAACCTTACAGGAAATAGAGATTAAGGAAAAAGATATTAAATATTTGAGAAATCCAAAACTTGGACAATGTTACACCTCGACAAGTGACAAGAAAAAGAAAGGAATTGTGATATACATTAATAAAAGATTTACTTCCAGAGAAATATTCAAAGATAAAAAAGGTGAATGTATAATAATTGAAGTAAAATTTAAAGAATTTACCTCCTTAGTAATAAGAGTATATGCCCCGCAAACTAAAAGAAAGAAGTACTATGAAAGAATTAACAAGAAAATAGATACAGAAAAATACAATAATATAATAATGTTGGGAGATTTTAATGCAGTTGTAGATCCGAAAATGGATAGAGAAGCAACCAAGGGTAAGAAAATAAGAGAAAACCAAGGAAAACTACTGATGTCTTTCTTTAAATTAGTGGAAGATCTCTCTCTATCAGATATATGGAGAAGCAAATATGGAACAACGAAAGGATTTACATTCAATTCCGAATCATGCAAATCTAGATCAAGGATCGACATGTTCTTTGTTTCAAAAAATATTCTACCGAAAGTTAAAAAAATGAGGATATTGGATAAAATAACATCTGATCATTTTCCAATTACGATGGAGATAACAGAAAGGAATAAGGAATTTAACTGGAAACTCAAAGAACATCTGTTAAAAAAGGAAGAGAATGTGGAAAAATTAAGTAAAGAAATTAAACTGTATTTCAAAGAAAATACTACACAAGAGGTAGCTAATAAAACAATATGGGACACCAGTAAGGCTGTCATGAGAGGTCTACTAATTAAAATGGAATCGGAAAAGCGTAAGAAAGAAAAAGAGAAGGAAAATGAAATACTACAAAAATTGAAAATTAAAAAAGAGGAATGGGAAAATACAAAAGAAATTAAGACGATAAGGGAGATAGATTTACTGGAACAGGAGCTAAAGACGTTAACAAAAAAAGAAATGGAAAGGAAGCTTCAAGAAAATCGACAAAGATATTTTGAAATGGGAACTAAAGCTAGTAAATTATTAGCTAATATGATAAAAAAGAAGAGAAGCAACAAAATAATTACAGAAATAAAGAATAAAGAAACTGTAGTAACAGATCAAGATAATATCAAAAAGAGCTTCAAAACGTATTTTGAGAATCTTTACAAGAACACAAAGAAACAGGAAATGTTTAAGGAAGAAGTGAAAGAATATATTGACAGACAGAAAATTACCATACTAACTGAAGATCAAAGAAAGGAACTAAACAAAAAGATAACGGAAGAAGAAATATCGAAAAGCATAAAGAGATTGAAAACGGAGAAAGCACCAGGCCCAGGTGGATTCAGTGGTCTATATTACAAAAAACTAGAAGGAAGCTTAATAAAACCTCTCTGTAAAACAATCAATGACATACCAGAAATAGGAATGCCTGAATCTTGGAAGGATACTTATATAACATTAATATTAAAAGAAGGGAAAGAACCAAGAGATGTGCAGAATTACAGACCTATCTCCTTACTTAATATTGATTACAAAATTTACACCTCAATAATAGCAGAACGATTAAAGAAGATACTAAATGAAATAATAACAGAAGATCAAAATTGATTTCTTCCAAATAGATATATAAAGAACAATGTAAAATTGTGATTAATATTCTAGAACATTTCGAAAAACACAATGAGAAGAAGTTGGCAATAATCAGCATAGATGCAGAAAAAGCTTTCGATCAAGTCAATTGGATATTCATGAAAGAGGTGATAAGAAGGACGCAAATGGGAGATGTCTTCTACAAGTGGATAGAAACAATATATAAAGATCAAAAGGCCAGACTAATAATAAATGGGGAAAGAACAGAAAACATCAAAATAGAAAAAGGTACGAGACAAGGCTGTCCCCTTTCTCCTTTATTATTTTTATTAATATTGGAGGTTTTGATATTTAAAATTAGAGAAGACCAGAAAATACAAGGGGTTAAAATTAAGGGACAGGATTTTAGATTGAAAGCTTTTGCGGACAACATTGTATGTTTCTTGGAAGATCTTCTTAAAAGCTTAAGTATATTATTAATAATTATGAGAGAATTTGGTACTGTTGCCGGTTTTCAAATAAATCAAAATAAATCTGCAATAATTATAAAGAATATAGATAAAAGCGAGGAAAAACAAATAAGAGAAATTTCAAACTTTAAGATGGAGAAAAAGATAAAATATCTGGGGATAACCATCACAAAAAGAAATGTAGATTTATTTGAAAATAATTATAATAAAATCTGGGGTGAAATTAAAAAAGATCTGGCAAGATGGGCCAAATATCAGATATCCTTCCTCGGGAGGATATCTTTAATTAAAATGAATGTGCTACCTAAATTTATGTACCTTTTTCAAACACCCCCTATAATACACAATGAGAAATGCTTTACTGTCTGGAGAAAGGAAATATAAACATTCATATGGAAAGGTAGAAAACCGAGAATAAGATGGTGCAGTTTAATAGAAAGAAAAGAAAGGGGAGGATGTAATCTCCTGGATCTCAAAGCTTACTACCAAGCATGTTGTATGGAATGGTTAGAAACCTGGATTAAATTAGAAGATATAAAGACATTAAGCTTGGAAAGTAGCAATATCCGATTCGGCTGGCATGCGTACCTTTGGTACAATAAGGCCTCCGTGAATCGAGATTTTGAACATCATGTTATAAGACGGGGATTACTGAAAGTTTGGACACAAATAAAAAAGAAACACTATAGGAAACTTCCACTTTGGTTATCACCTCAAGAGGCGATGCTAGCAAGAAGCAAGAAAGATAATAAAAAATGGATAAGATATAAGGAAATTGTAGAATATACAGATAAAGAAATTAAAGAAATGAAATCTAAAGAGCAATTAAAGAAAGAAGGACTAGTTGAAGATTGGTTTTTATACTTACAGTTGAAAGAAAGATTTAAATTAGATTTAAAAACTGATGGATTTGAGATACAAAATACCGATTTAGACAAAATATTAATGGATAAAGAAGGCCATCATATAAAAAAATATTACAAACTTTTTATAGAAAGAAATCTTGAAGGAGAAACGATAAAACAAGTAATGATTGATTGGTCAAAAGATTTAAAAGAAAATATAGATCTAGAAAACTGGGAAGTAGCTTGGAATCGAACTAACAAATTCACAGCCTGCCAAGACTTAAAGGAAAACTACTTAAAGATGATGCACAGATGGTATCTCACACCAGTTAAAATTGATGCCATTTATAAAATTGGAAAACGAGAATGCTGGAAGTGCAAAAAAAGAAAAGGAACACTATATCATATGTGGTGGGGATGCCCTAAGGTAAAAAAAATTCCTAATGGAAGACAAAAAACCAATTGATGAAGTAACTTTAGATTTACAGCCATTAAAGGCTAGCTGGTTTCATCTCCATCAGATAATTGCTCTTACACACAAATTGAAGGAAATAGGAGGACCTAATAGTTCACAATAGTTCAACCTAGACATGTGTGGAGAACAGGCAGAATTATACCAAGCTAGCAACAGCCAATCAGGAGTAAGCTGGTGCTAGCCAATAGAATCTTGGCCTATTGGTGATAAAGAATTCCATGGCTGACAGTTGAAGTCAGACCAGGTCTGGATGGGTAACAATCCAGAAGAAAGGGACTGTGAGGGCTAAAATTCAAAAGGGAGGGACTTAGCTCTAGGACAGAACTCCAAGTGAGGATGTTTCTGGGATAAGGGGGGATGCAGACTGGCACTTTAGGCCAGCCTGGGGGTGGAGTTGGAGCAGAGCAACCACACGCCAGCTGCCCCAACTCCATCCCAATTCCGTGTGGTCACCTGTATGGTGTGTGGTGTCAGAGAGCCCTCTTGGCACAGCGTGCATACATGCTGTGCCAAAGGGGCACAAAAGAGCTGCAGCAGTGGTTCAAAGGGTGGCTTTTTGCTGTCCGCAAAAGGAGCAGCATTTGCCCACTCTTTTTGGGAGTAGCAAAAAGGAGGATTGGGGCCACGGTGTGTGGTTGCTGTGGCCCTGATCTGCTGCTCCCAGGGGCAGCCCAGAGCTGCCCCTTATGGGCTGTGTGCATCGGCCCTTAGTTAGTCTGAGGGCTAGTGTAGAAATAAGGTTGGAAAGACCACAGTAAATAAGGACGGTGTGAGAGTCCTAAAGACTAGTAACTGTTGTTCTTTAGAGTTAAATAGTATGTAGCAAAGTATAACAAGAACAAAAGAATGCAACATCATAATAAATGAAACATTGTTAACCATCATTCAAATAAATTTTTATTGTTGTTCACTTACAAACTTGTTAGAACCTGGAATTATTATCCATTCTATTAAGAAACAAAGAAACCAAGATTGGGGAGTAAATCCAAAGATATACATAAAAGTGGTTTGATACATCACATATTAGAGCAGCAGTGGGATCACAGTACCCATAGGGCTGCCATCTGAAGAAAAAAAAAGTTAGGTGAAGGAGCGGCTTCTTCACAAGTTCAACCTAGACATTACTTCAACCTAGACAATTTCAACCTAGACTATTTCACAATAGTTCACAATAGTTCAACCTAGACAAGTTCAACCTTAACAATGAAGAAATATCAATAGTAAAAGAATTCCCATACTTGGGATCAAATATTGATTTAAATGGGGACTGCAGTCAGGAAAACAGAAGAAGACTAAGAATGGGGAGGGTGGCTATGAAAGAACTAGAAAAGATTCTAAAATGCAAAGATGTACAACTCAGCACAAAAGTTAGAATTACACAAGCCATTGTATTTCCTATTGCCATGTATGGATATGAGAGCTGGACAGTTAAGAAAGATGATCGGAAGAAATCAATTCATTTGAGTTGTAGTGCTGGAGAAGAGTGCTGAGGATCCCATGGACAGCCAAAAGGACAAACAAGTGGGTCCTAGAGCAGATCAAACTGGAAACCTCCCTGGAAGTCAAGATCACAAACTGAGATTGTCATACTTTGGACATATCATGAAAAGAGGGGAGTCTTTGGAAAAAAACAATAATGCTGGGGAAGGTGGAGGGAAGTAAGAAGAGAAGAAGACCACATGCCAGATGAATGGACTCTATTAAGCTGGTCACAGGTATGAGGTTGCAGGAATTAACCAGAGCAGTAGTGGACAGAGGTCTTGGAGATGTCTCATCCATAGGGCTGCCATGAGTCAAGATCAACTCAACGGCAGTTAACAACAACAAAAAGGAGAACCACCTAGCTCACTTACCTTATTTGAAGCACAATATGTTCTCCCCTCCCAAAGCACCAAAGCACTAACATCTTCAACTAGACCTATTTGATTGATCACTCTTACCAAAATATCCGTGGCATAGAACTAACCTGGGGAACAGGTTTGAATATTTCAATTCCCATTTCAAAGTGGACTACAGTTTGGTCTTCCACTCTTTTAAAATCCAGATCAGCATTGGTTAGAGAAAACACCTTGAAAACTATAAGTGTTACTTGACTCCAGTGAAGCTAATCCGAATGGTTAAAAATGTTTCCTCCAAATGTTGATGTGGCTATAATGATAATGGCACATTTCTACACTTGTGACTAGACTGCCCCAAAATAAACACATTTTGATAATTGGTACTTGAACAAATTTAATTGATTACCAACCAAGAAGTAAAATTATGTCCAGAAACACTTTTGTTATTGATATATGTAGAAACAAACCCAAATTTGAAACATAAAAACCTCATAGATTTCTTCATTACAGCAGCCCCTGTAGAAATTGCCAGATGCTGGAAAATATGGGAGGTATCTTTAGAAAAGTGATGGAAAAAAGTATGGGTACAGTGGTTACTTGAAAAACTGTCAGACAAAATGACAAGTTACACAGAATGACCAAAATCAGGACCTTTCATAGACAAATGGTTCCCACTCATTGACTTTATAAACAAAGACAGAAACAAGAGAAGACAACCTCCATCTCATCTGAACCTTTGGTCGAACATTCTGGACTAGATTTGCCCAAAGACAGCACTGGATTTTAAAATGACCACTTACATTGAACATAACCCAAGAAGAAGACCTGCAACACAATTCAAAGTTGTGAGATGAATTGTTTTATTTTGCTTTATTGTTGTGATATGTTTTGTATGTAGTTGTTTACTTATAATTTTTTATTAAAATAAATGTGTTGTTTTTTTTTAAAAAAAACTTGCTCACCAGAAGATATTATGCTGCCCCTCCTCAAAAACATACATTCAGCCTTGCTGATAGATCTCAGTGAATAACTATAGGATGAAGAACCTTAGATTAAAGGAGGAAATATAGAAATGTAAACCAGAACTGGGGAAACTGCAGCCCTTTAGATGTTATTGCACCATACCTCTCACAATTCAATGGTGTGGCTAATGGGAACCGTGTTCCAAGAAAAACCATGTGTCCTTCCATTCTGCTTTAAATTAACAACCAGTTTTCACAATGTTAAAAAACATTTCTGATGCATCAGTATATTCCAGCCATGTTAATTTTTGCATGCCTGTGTTTCTTGCCATCAAATACATTATAGTGCTGTTGTTTTATTCATAAGCAGAGGAGACAAATGGAGGCATGCTATAATAATATGCCAGCTGTTGTGTTGAGAGAGGGATTTCTGTGGAACAGTGATAGAGATGTAGTGCAACCTTCAACAATTTAATTAGCTGTTTGGTCAATGCAAGGCAATTCTCTTGGAGGCAAAATGAAAAGGTCACTTCAAATCCCAAGCAAGAGTGGGTGTCCTTTGTCATTAGTGCTGACACATTTTAAATATAGCCACTTGCTCTTCTGGCACTGACAGTGTAAACCAAACAACTGACAAATATGAATATAGTCAAATCCTTCTTTATTTACCTCCCTTTAAGAGATAATTGCATTTTAGCTTGATAAAACTACAGGATGTTCTTCTTATATTCTTCCATCCCTGCAACTTAAGTGTTGCATTGCAATTGAGGTGACATAAATCCAATTGCTAGTCCCAACTAGAGTTATTTATTGAAGCAATGGAATTTACATATGTTGACTCATCATTCAGCAGTCGACATAATAGGTCTATTTTATCTAGATCTGAAAACTGGATTTAGGCTCTAGAAGTTTTCCAGTGGTGTAGACTAATCAACATTACACATGTAGACAACAATTAATATATGCAATTGTGTGTGTTTGTGTTAAGATATCATGCCATTGATGCCATCAATTGATAAGTCTTGCATATTTTACTTTCTCAGTGGGAAACCATTTGGATGTTTATATTATAGACAACTATCCATGGTGTTTTAATAGTGAAATGTGATTTGTCAGTATACTGTTAATGAGTTAAATAGGCTGAATGTCATATCTAGTTTCATTTCCTAATCTAGGAACATACAAAATGTCTCTAGCTGTGTTTTAGGACATCAAATAGGATGAAGGGTCTTGTAATGGAAGAAATGAAATGTTCAAGCATATTATATTAGGTATGGTTTAACTGAAATTTTTCCACATCGGTTTCTACATCTCATATTTCTATCACTGGTTATATTTGATTGACAGAAGTACCTAAAATGAGATGAACATATGGAAAATCATCATGTAAGCTCCAATGGCTTATGGGAGTCTATCATATAATCGTTACTGGTGTGATTTAGGATCCATGACAGAAACAGCAATTTTACCATGCAGTGATAATCAGCCATTAGATAGATTATTTTTGTCATTGTTAAGAGTAAAGAGTGCCAATGACGGATAGCATGATTATATCATTAAAATAAACACCTAATAAATACTAAATTGGCATATTTTCCCTATAAAATGGAAAGAAGTCAGCTCATAGAAAGGAAACAATCCTCCATGGAGTGATTCCAATGTTGTCGAGCATGGATGTATATGTCCATGTTTCCTGATCCACTTTGGTTCCTCTGCGTTCTAGTGGTTTAAAACTTCTTCACAATTTACATATCTATGTGAGAAATGCATGTATATTAATTAACACATATGAAATATGTTATAGGAATTTCATTTGAAAGCATGCTGGTATATGCATTATTTAAAAAAGGCTGCAAAAATGGTCATGCCTGAATTACTAGGGTCTCCATCCAACCACAGAAATCTTAGCTGATTAGTAATTTCAAAAAATTATTTATGCTTATACAGTGGTACCTCTACTTACGAAATTAATTCGTTCCGACAGCCATTTCGTAAGTAGAAAATTTCGTAAGTAGAAGCAAATTTAACATTGAAATGCCCTAATCCATTCCAGGCCCCCAGATTCAAGCTACAACTCAATACAAATGTATAATACAGGGTTATTACCCATGGAAGATCTGCAAAAATACAGTCCTGGAGATCAAAAGCCAAAAATATCAGATGCTAAAAATACAGTCCTGGAGATCAGAAGCCACAAATATCACAAGCCAAAAATACAGTCCTGGAGATCAGAAGCCACAAATATCAGAAGCCAAAAAGCCACAAGCCACAAGCCACAAGTCCTACCTTCCTGGATCTCAGAAGCCACCAATTTCGCTAGCCACACTTCCTCTCCTCTTTTGCAAGCCCAAACAGTGCTGCCTAGCTGAATTTCGCTAGGCAAACACTTCCTCTTTCACTAGCCAAATACAGTGTTGCTTTGCTAGATTTCGCTAACCAATGGCATGCCACGAAATTCAGAGAGCAGCTTGTTCGCACCAATTTTGTAAGTTGGAATGCTTTCTTGAGTCAAAGTAATTTTTTTTGGGAGGTGCATTTCGTAAGTTGCATTTTTCGGTAGAAGAAGCATTCGTAAGTAGAGGTACCACTGTATATTGCTTTTACTCCAGTAAATTCAAGGTCTACATAGCTTTCCTTTTCTTCACTTTACCTTCACAACTTTGTGACATAAACCTTGCTGAGACAGAATAATTACCATAGGTTTTATAGTTCAGTGAATCCAGAACTCCCAAGTCCCAAGACAACACTTTGACCACAACTAAAAACTTTTCTGCTCTACTATGAGATAAAGTTTACACAGGTTTATACAAGTTCAGTTCATTTGCAAAAGAAAGTCAAAACTGTGCAAGTAGAAAACAGACCTTTGCATATGCACTTATCTTTTGGAACAAGTATCAGAAGCAAGCAGAGAAGGAGTGACCCTGAAGGCAGCCCATTCCCACCAGAGACATCTGATGGAGATGGGCTGCTGCTGCTCCACAACCTTTTCTGGGTCTAGCAGAGCTGCTGGACCAGTGGGATAGTGAGGTGATTCTCTTGATCACTTGGCCAGCAGCCCCACCAGATGTGGAAGGAGCTGCTGGGTGGTAGCAGCAGTACCCTACTCCCACCAGTGACCACAGACAATGGATAGCAGAGGCTGGTGGATGGGGTGGCCAAAGGGTTCTTGGAATGGGGGGGAGCGACTGTCCCACTTCTGAAGTGTCACTTGATGTGGTCCACACCCCACACCCACTAGTGGCACCCCTGAAAGGCTCAGCTTCTCTGTCAGTATAATGAGCAACAACAATATTTTTTAAAGTTCTTAATTTTAGAGAAAAGAGAGAGAAAGAGAGAAGAGAAGAAGAAACTAATGGAGCCAAGAAAGGGAGGCAATTCCCCCTTGTTCCATCCACTTGCCCGTCCACACACAACAGACATACTGTGGGATCTGGGTCTATTTTACTATGCTACATTGTGCTGGCTGATGTGCAGTAACAGGTCCTAGTGTAAAAACTTGCAACAGGCAAGAGAGGGACAGCATAGTTAAGTGAAGGCAACCAAACATTCTTGTGATAGTTTAGAGAATAGGGACTTTGCCTGTGCTGGACAGGGTGACACTTCCCTTGAAATCTCAGGCTCATAGCTTGGGTATTTTCCTGGGCTCATCCCAGAGCCTAAATGCCCAGGTTTCAGCAGTGGCTAGGAGTGCATTTTCATAGTTATAGTGTGCCAGCTGGGTCTATTTCTTGGGACATCAGATTTGGGTATGGTGGCACATGCCTTGATTAAATCCAGGTTGGAATATGGTAACACATTTCATGGAGCTGCCTTTGGAAACTGCTCAGAAACTTCAGTGGGTTCAAAATGTAATGGTCAGAATGTTGACTGTTATAGGAAGCATGCAACTCCTTTGGTAAAGCAGCTTCACTGGCTACCAGTTTGTTCCCAGGCACAATTCAAAGTGCTAGTCATGACCTACAAAACCCTAAATAGCAGGGGTAGGCAACCTTTCCCCTTTAAGGTCTGAGGGACTTCAACTTCCAGAATCTCAGGAGCTATTGGCCAACATAGGACTATTGTCCAACATGGCTGAGGCTTCTGGGAGCTGAAGTCCCTTGGCCCTTAAAGGGGAAAGGTTGCCTACCCCTGCATAGCTTCAGACCAGACCACCTGAAATACTGTATCACTACATGCAAACCTGTAAGAATGCTAAGATCTTCAGGGGAAAACATTCTCTTGGTCCTGCCATCATCACAGGCTCACTTGGGGCCGATGCAGACAGTCCATTTTGGGCGGCTCTTGGCCGCCCCTGGGAGCGGCAGATTGGGGCCATGGCAACCACACGATGTGGCCCTGATCCTCCTTTTTGCCACCCTTTGAGCTGCCACCATGGCTCTTTTGCACCCAGGAGGGTGTCCTGATGCCGTGTACCATGTGGACGGGTGCGTGGTGTTAGGGCGGCATCGAGACAGCCGGCATGCGGTTGCCCCATCCCAGCTCCACCTCCAGGTTGGCCTATAGTGCTGGTCTGCATTGGTCCTTAGTGAGGACACAAGAGAGAGCCTTTTCAGTGGCTACATCAACCATATGGAACTCCCTTCTACAGAAGGCTAGCTTGACCTCCTTCCTGCTTCCCTTTTGCAGGTAGGCAAATATATTTTTGTTTAAGCAAGCTTTTAATGGTTAAGAAGGAAAGGTTTTTGTTTGTTTGTGTGGTTTATTTGTTTTTAACTTGTGTATGGCTTTTAAATGATTCTACAGTCTTTGATGTGCAGATTTTTAATTTTTTTTAATTATTGTAAAAAAAAAAATGCTGTTTTTGGGAGCTGCCTTGGGTGCCACTTTGAGAGAAAGGCAAAATATAAATGAAACAAGCAAATAAATAAATAAATAAATAAAATGCTCAAAAGAAAAGTGGGAGAGCTACAGCCTACAATCTACAGCCACAGTAGTCTCTCACGTCCTTGCTTATTAATCCAGGACATCAACAGTCTGTCACTGCTAGCCACTTGCTCTCTGAACGTTGAACTACTCTGCCATGCTAACTGCTGCCCTTAAAGATGCACATGTGTTCCCATCCCTCCAGCCTAATTTTTCCTGATTGCACAGATACACCAAGACAAGACATCTTGCTGAGCTTTACTTCCCCTTTCAAGGTTAGAAGTGGAGGACAAGAAGACCTATCCCAGGTCAATCTCCGACAGCCAACTAGTCAGGTTTTCCAGTAGAGTGGCTTACTGGCTTTAGCACATTTAATTAAAAGAGTACCATTTGCTTGGCTTAAGGGGGACACAGTTCACAGTTCATCTGGCCAAAAGTTCCTGGCCTTATTTCCAGCATGGGGCCTGAGCTTGATTTCTGGATTCCTGGACTTCATTCTTGGATATGTTTGGATATACTGGAGAGCTGGCAAACCTATTCTTGGCCTTTCTAAAAATATAGTGGTGGCTTGATGGAAATATCCCCATTATATCTGGACATACTAACAATCCAGGTTTGGGATTGGTGAGAAATTCTAGTCAAAGCAATTGCTGTCTTCAGAATTTTCTTGTTCTTAAAATAATTATCTCTTTATTGTGCATTTGTTTTTGGGTTTTTTTTTTAAGCTAGAAGAATATGGCTCTGAGCTTGAGTTCAACTGACCCTTAAAATCCTGGTTTCTGTGACAGCCAAGAGTTCATTTTTAAAGTTATGCCCATTCCCAGAGATATTGGATTTGGCTAGTCTGTTGACTGTAATAAAGATTTTTGATTATATTGTTCTGGCTGTGAAGCCATATAATTTAGTTAGCTTCTGTCTTGAGTACTCTAACACACCCTATGTGGGACAGCATTTGAAGAGTATTGGGAAACTTAAGATAATTCAGAGAGTAGCAGCCAGAATACTGACTGGGACTACTTACAAGGAGCATACAACTGGCTACCTTTTGGTTTTGGAAGCACAATTCAAAATGCTGATCATGACCTATATAGGTTGACTGCAGGTAATCATAAAGACTATACTCTCCCTTGTCTTGGGATCTTCAGAGGTCAGCCTTCCATTTACCCTGCCACTCTCATAGATCCATCTACTGGGGAATGCTACCAAACTTGGAACTTCTCTCCTAGGGGCCGTTTCCACTAGATTTACAGCAAATTGTGATTTATTGTATATGTGCCTTGTTCTGACTGTGAATGGTTTCAGATGTGACCCCAATTGTTTGGAGTCGCTTTGAACTACCACGAATCCAAAACACCTACACTTTTTGAAGAGTAGTTTTCTGGCTGTCTTTTTGGAATAAATCAATTCAGAACCATGTTTAACAAGTGTAAACGACAGACCTGAATCACATTTTACATTTTACTGGAGGGACCACTTAGCTGTTGCTGTTGCTCCTGCTCCTGCTCCTGCTCCTGCTCCTGGGGGCTCTTTATTGCTGGTGAGAGGGTGGGTGGGTGGGCGAGCAGACAAGAGAGTGAGAGTGCAAGCAGGGCTGCCGGTGGGTGGGGAAGCCCATCTACTCAGACTCCATTGCCCCTGCCACCCAAAGGGATGTGGATTGGGTCCCTCCTACCCCAGAGCTGGTCCCTCTCCAGAAGCAGCACAAATGGCACTACTGGGAACTACTAGTGCCATGCTGCAATTCAATTCCGTAGTGGGAACTGTGCCACAGCCTCAATCACTTCAGCCACCCAGTGTCAACACAATTTGTGAACCAATTTAAATATAAGTGGGGCCCCAAGAGAAACTAAACTGATGCCCTCCCTGGTGTTCTTTTGGAGGCAGGCAAGCACTGTTTTGTTTTGACAACTGTTTGAAAGCTAATTGCATATGTCTGTATTTTCTATGGTTTTTTTCTTCTTAATGTGCGTGTTTTAAAAACTGAGTTTAATTCTATTGATCATTTTATTATGTTTTAACTTTTATTTACATGATGTGGAATTTTATTTATATTTGAAATAATAATGATGGTGGAGAAGGAGGAGAAGGAAGGGGAGGGAAGAAGGATGCAAAATCTTCAGAGCACAGCACTAGTGGAAAGTTTACAAGGTCTTCCACATTTGGCAATCATTTTCATTCACTTTTATAGCAAAAAGTTCATTTTCATTTCATTTTATACACTTTCTGTATAGTTCAGAAATAATTGGATAATTTCTCCTTTCCCTGATGAAATTCTGATAAATTGTCCAGTTTTTTCAAGAACAGTGCACATTGGTTTAGAAAGTATGGATCAACTGGGTCGAATGAGTCCATATTACAATTATGAAAGAGCAACCTGTCCAATTACTCCTAGTTTGGGCTACAGTAGAAATGTGAAAATCTAGCCTCTTTGCTTTCTAACTGACCTCTGTTGAGGATGATCTGATATTTATCTAAAGTAAGTGAGAACTTGATCCCAAGATACATCTCTTAATGAATTTTTGTGTCTTCATTTTGCAGCTTGAATTTTGTTGATAAAGAGCTTGGCTTTGACTTTCATTTATATATTTTTCTTCACGAGCACTATGAAATGAAGACAGAAAAATCCTCATCAAGAAATTATCAGTAATTTCTGTTCCTGATTATAAGGTAATTTGAATTAGTGTTTGCTAATCTCCAACATGCAATTGGAGAAAGATAACATGAAACAAATTCTTTAATCAGTTCAGAAGGCTGCATTACTTAGGAAAAAATAATTTTAAAAAACTCTCAGCAGCTATTTACTTTGATGGCAATCTGACAGGCTTGATGTTATAAACATACCAACCAATATTTACAGACTAATGTTACCTTATGTTTTTCACCTTAACTGTGCATTTATTTATTTATTTTTACATATAGAATTCTGCCTTCTAGATATAGGGGAAATTGTTGAGGTTTATCCAACTTATATTGAAGCTAAGCAATCACATCTTTTAAAAATTCTATTAAATAATCAGGAGATACTATAATTTGCATCCATAACTTCTCTGCATAAATGCTTCCAATTGAAAGCTGGTTGTTGTTGTTGTTGTTGTTGTTGTGTGCCTTCAAGTTATTTTTCCATATATAAAACAACATATAGAGTAAAACTACAAATTAAAAAAATGGAAAAAAAAGTTTATATTATACAAACAAGTTCCTTAATACTTATGCCTGTTACTATTCATTTTCTCAGGAGGAGTTTCCATCTAATAAAACAAATTTTAAATTATAGTATATCTTATCCTGTTGTCGTTATAATAATATTGAATGGTATAAGAGGCATTTGGTATAACCTATGCTTATATTGTCCTATCTAAATGATCCATTAGTCATAGCACAGGGTGAGGTACATAGAGAGGAGGGGGGGAAAAGAAAAAGAAAGAGAAAAAGAAAGAAAGAAAGAGAGTAAAGAAAGGAAAGTATGAAAGTATGAAAGTATAAGTGAAAAAGAGAATGAAGAGTAGATATGGGAGAGAAAGGTTACTCATAGCATTATTTATATAACAACCTGTCTTTAATTACTACCATAGATTGTCCAATCTGTTCCATTTAACCCAGTATTGGTGATCCATTTGATTTTTTTAGCATCTTCAAGTTATTTTTGACTTATGGCAAACCACAGGTGATCATGGGGTTTTCTTTGCAGGTTTCTTCAGAGGAGGTTTGCCATTGCCATCCGCCAAAGGTTAGCTAGTGGGTATACATGTCTGAATCAAGATCTGAAACCTGGTCTCCAGAGTCCTAGTCCAATGCTCGAACCACTACACCATGCTGGCTCTCAAATGAAAGGTGTGTGGACACCATGGGGAAAAATAGATCTCAAGTCAGCCATGGAGAAAGTACTGCTTCAATCAATGATGGGAAAATTGTTGCCCTCAAGATGTTGGAGTGTAACCATCATTAGATTTATTCGAGACAGTCAATTGCGTGGAATACTTAGAAGTGCAGCCGAGCAAGTCCTAGAATGTCAAAACCTGCCCATCCCTGGATTAGATTTACTGTATTCAGCAAAAGACATTTCCTTCATAGATATACAGATAGTCTCTGGAATTATCAGCACCATAGTTATCACAGTGTTAATCTGCACCGATGGAAATCCTACTTCAAATCTCTATAGTGTTGCTGTTCCCAAAAGCCCTACTAGATTCACTGTCACTACCATCTCTGTGTATGTGATTATTCTTTTAGGCCAAGAGTTGAAATATATACCCTCCCAGATGTGGCTGAACTATACTTTCTAGCATTCCTCACCATTTTCTTTGCTATATAGGACTGCTGGGACTTGCAGTGCAACACATCTGGGGCACATTATGAATCCCATCCATGGTTTAGGATAGCTTTTAGTTCTACTTCTCTATTACATTCATAATAGTGATTAGGCATGTCCATGATGAGAAATAATTATGTTTTTATTAAATACATCTTAATATTCCATTGGGCCTAGCCTGAACAAGAAGAAGGGCCCTCCCTCCATCCACCATCATCAAGGGAGAGAAGGCAGGCCAGCTCCATTGGGCCTAGCCTGAACAAGAAGAAGGGCCCTCCTGTTGGAATATGGATGGGTTATACAGTCAAAGGTGAAATGTAGAGATGTGTGTGTGGAATTTTCCTCATGAGAACAGCATCTAGAGAAACAAAGAGAACTTGGACCAGATGGCCTTAGTAGACATAAACAGGACAGTGTTAGCTGGGAAAGAGATAACAAAATACAAAACAATTTTAGATCATGGGAGAGTAGTCACATGAGTGGATGATGGACAGCATGGGGCTGGGTTAAAACACATCATACAGGCATTATCCAATCAGCATGAGGTTAACACCCAGAAGGTGGAGTAGGGGAAGGGCCTAGAGATTCCTTTGTTTAAGAATGTTTATATTGTAAGCACTGTGTGTGCGTGTGTGTTCGGCAGTGGTTTTTAACTATGGAGTGAGTTTTTGGATTTTAGTATGTTTATACTGCTTTTACAATGTAACTCTTGGATCTGGAAACATGGATCTGTAACTTTTCTTTTCTACCACATCAGCAAGATGTGATCCTATGGTGGACTGTATGTTTTATTTTTATTTTTTTATTTTTATAGAACAACAAAACTCTACTTTAGATCTACATGATTTGTCTGCATGCTTTCAGCACGGGAAGGCTGATGAAGGAAGCTAGTTTCCTGAGCTCTGCTGCATTTTCAATCACACCACAGCCAAATAATCAACACCTCCCTCCATCCACCATCATCTAGGGAGAGAAGGCAGGCCAGCTCCATCAGGCCTAGCCACAGTAAGAAGAAGGGCCCTCCCTCCAGTCCATCTGCCTTGGTCCTGGCTTTAGAGGGAGAGAAGATCTGCTGGACTTATTCCCCTTCCCCACCACCATTCCCTTCTCCTTTTGTGTTTTGTCTTTTTAGATTATAAGCCTGGGGGCAGGGAAATGTCTAATTAACCATTTGTAAGCCACTCTGATAGCCTTTTGGAGGAAGAACGGGGTATAAATATATCATGTTCTTTATTTGTATGCAGGTCCTCATGGTAAAGCCATACTCAAAGGGGCTTACATTACATGCAGAAAAAAGTTATTATACATAATAAAAACAACATTTCCAGATAATTTAATAACAGTTGTAACTCAAAGTTTAAATAATCATAGAAGAGGCTAAACATTTCACAATAATAAACATACATTAAGATTAAATAAACCACTAATCATCCACATCAAGGTCAAATAACTAAAAAGAGGGATAGTAAGAGAAAGAAATATAAAGATCCAGCCATTATATGTTACTGAATTAATGCAGGAAAAGTGCTTTATGTGCCCACAAACACTTTGAAAATACTAAGTGATACTATGCAATAATAGAAATGGCACACACTGAAATTATGTCTCTCCAGAGTACTTTCCTTCTTAGAAAGGAAATGGCCTTTGCTTTCAAAAAATAGATTTGAGGACCAGTTTTCTTTTTTCTTTTCTTTTTTTTAAAGGTGGAGAAGTCTTTACCCATTTGACAGATGCTATTCTCTTCTTAAACAAACACACACACATACAATATTCAGGGGTAGCTGTGTTGGCCATTTAACAAATTCAAATAAAGATCCATCTGTGGTACCTTTATTGGCCAACCAAAATGCACAATATACTTGTTGCAAGCTTTTGAAGCTCCATGGGATTCTTCATCGGATAAGATGTTACAAACCAAACAGGAGAACAACAATTGGAAATGTTAGTCAGATGCCTAAAGGTTTCAGACTTTAGTTAAGATGGTATATGGTGGGGAAAATATCTTTTGCAGGCAGGTTCCTCCTCACACACAAAGAAAGACATATTGAATACTATAATCCACTGCATAAAGGACAAAGTAATTTTAAATCAGCAATCACTACCAACATTTTGGAACAATCTGTTGAATTTTTTTTTTTAATTCTGAGGGATACAGCCTTTCCAATCTGACCAAATTTTCTGTGGAGAAACTGTGATCTGACCATGTTTTGAAAAAGAACATAAAACTTTCATTTAGAGGACAATGGGCCTTTACAGACTGCCAGAAATAATGCAGTTTGAGACCACTTTAACTGACCTGGTTCAGTGTTAGGGAATCATGGGAACTGTAATTTATTGTGTCACCAGAGCTCTCTGACAGAGAAGGCTCAATGTCTCAGAAAGAACTACAATTCCCATGATTCCCTAGCATTGAGCCAGCGCAGTTAAAGTGGTCTCAAGCTGCATTACTTCTGGTAGTCTGTAAAGGCCCAATATCTCTCTTGCCTCCAGCAATATTCTTTGAAGTCCATGCTTAGATTGTGGGAATTCTATAATTGCCACTTCTCTTCCAATTGACATTCCCATTGACATTGGAAGCTGAAACATTTGGTTCTTTATTCATACTAATACTGGTTTTCAATCATATTATTACATCTTATTTTTATTTTATGGTCTCTTTCTGAGAACCAAGTTCTACCTGAAAACAGTTCTGTTGGGCTGCTTGATTCATCCACTTTTATATATGCACATGTACAAGTATATTTGGAATTAGGATAGTCAAGGCTTACTAGTCACCTGTTTTATACATCAGTAGGATGTATCTTGCTCCAGCATTTGACCAAACCTCAAAGCTTACCTCAAGGCGTGACAAAGGCTGGGTGCTACATTTTCTGCATATTTTGCAAATGTAGGACTTTGAAATGAATAATTAACTGTACATTGTGAAGTAGAATTCAAGTGCTGGAGTAAAAAGTATTTATGTGTCTGACAATGAAGTATTACAAGTACAGGTTTGCAATCTGGTTCTGGATGTTTGAGCTAGCCATGCTAGCTCAAAGATAACAGAAATGTCCAGTTAAAAAAATAATAAATCAGTGATATAGCTACATCCAAAGAATAGTGAACTTAACAGGAGTCCCCCTGAGTCATGTGCAATGGCAGATAGTAAACAGGCACTAGTAAAAGCCTTATGGGATAGGTAGCATGATGAAAGTCTAGTGAAATTGGTGTGGTTCCCCATCACTTTTTTTCCGAGATATTTAGGGTTCTTTCCCATTTGTCAGCTAATCTGTATCTGGAGGTCCTGCTTGTCACCTGCATCTGGGCTCTGGGCTCCCAACTCATGATCAATAGTATTGTCCTAAAAGCAGTTAGCATCAAGCTCTTTTAACTATTGGAATCTTAGGATATTTGCATGGGAGGATGAGTTGGCTTTCTCATAATTTTAGGTTATTTTATTAAATACCGTAGATATGCAAATAGGCCGAAGCAATGCAAGCTGAAGTTCTTCTGGAGGATGGCCAGGGCTGGAACAGTGATGGTGACCTTAGGGAAGGGGGCAGCAGCAGTAGTGGCAGTGATCCTCCTCCTCAGTCTCTCTCTGGAGCTGGATGGGCCATCCATTCTTTTCACCAACCCATTTTCCTCTTCATCCAACCCTCCCTTCAGCATGGTCACTGAACGGGGGAGAGGGAGCAGGACCTGATAGACCCATAAATGGCTCACCAGGCCATCTCAGTAGCAGTGGCCCTAGAAGAAGCTTGAAACATAGATTGGGAGGAGCATGCAGTGGTGTCTGATTCTGCTTATCTGCTGCTCCAACCTTTTGCTTGCCCACCAGTTCCCTCACACCTCCCAGTCTGCCTGCAGCAGATGCTGCAGTGGTAGTGGCTCATTCACATGGCAGATTCCCTTTCCTACTCCCTCCCCTGCAGTCAAGCTACAATAATTGTCAGGGGGGGTTGGCATTTTTGGTGGCCGTGATGCCTTCATTGTTCATTTCTGGTAAGAAAGATAGTATTCCTGATACAACATGAAAATTGTGTTACATGAAGGGTCCTGGAAAGAATCCCTCGCATAATACATCAGCCAATTGTATATCTATAACAGGCATCAAGAGAAGATAGTCATCCCCCATTAGCACTGCATTCCATTGCAGCATCCACTGTAATTTAATGGGCATTTATCTATCCAGCTAAGAATTATGCTGTTGTTGCCTATCTGAGAGCAAAGATTCTCTGTTTTTTTTTTTTTTCTCTCTTACTGGCACAGTCTTGGTATTTATCAGTGAGGAACAGCATTATGAGCATCAGAGCTGTTCTAAACTGCTATATCCACATTGGAGACTGACTCACCTCAGCCTGACTTTTATCTCTCAAGAGCTAGCTTCATAGTATTTTTGGCCTCTATTTGCACAATCAGAGGCAGATCTCACTAATCCCCAATAATGTAAACAAAGATTCTACCATCCAGTCAGAGATGAGATCCTACTGGCTTTTTATCAGTGACTAATTACTTCTGAGACTCTGTTTCCTGGCTGGCTGCCATCTTCACATGGAGGTGATTTTATCAGCTATCAGTTTAGTAACCCTCTCATACAAATGTAGTACATTTTCTGTTTTGTTATATGCAGGGCATTCATTTATTTTCTCTCTAAGGCTATTTTCCTGTATCACTTTATTTTTAATTTGGTTGGCTTCATGCCTAGAACTAGCTGTGCCTACACTCTTAATATCATGTTGTCTAACAGAAAAGTCTTCCTGCTTTATATTTTAAACAGACATGTGTATATCTTTACTATTCAAGCTTCTGGCTTAAAATATGCAAAATATCTTTCAAAATAGTGCCCAGTCTGTAACACTAGTAGAAGTATTTTGTGATTGGATGAGTAGTGGCCTTGTACAAAAGATCAGTGAAACCTATTTCTAATTAGGTGATAATGAACGATCAGTGAAAATTACTCCTGATAGGTAGAGATGAGAAGATAGAAGGAACCTGAAATTTTCTTCTGATGTTGCAGATATGGCTGTATATAACAGAAGCCTACTATCCTATTTCTCAGTTATGTACGGTACTCTATAATACTGGTTACAGTTAGGCCATTTGATGTGCCAAGGTGCCTGTATGGTTGCTTCCACAGATGCCTGTTTAAAGTTGAATAATTTTCTCTACAGATAATATTATGAGTTAATTGCCAGATTAATGTATAGAGATGCCTGTTAATAATGTATAACTGATGTCTTTTTAGAGATGTGCAGTTCTGCATCAGATGCCTATAGAGGTGTATCTACAGATTATTTAAGAATGTACATAGACAATATGTATATTTTAGATTTATCCTTTTCTAGAAGAATGGACAACTGTATATATTAAATAGATTACCTTAATAAAATGGACTACAATTTACAAAGTTACAATGTATTCATCTGCAATAATTCCCTGTTACTCCTATGTTTAGGGAACCTAGAAGCCAAGATAACAAGACTTAGACTGTTGTTCTTTAGATATAGCATGAGAAGGCATGAATCGTTGGAAAAGACAATAATGTTAGGAAAGGTGGAGGGAAGTAGAAAGAGAGGAAGGCCACATGCTAGATGGCTGGACTTTATTAAAGAGACGATGAATAAGAGTTTGCAGGAGCTGGGAAGATCAGTAGAGGATGGGGGTGGGTGGGTCTGGAGATATCTCATCCATAGGGTTGCCATGGGTTGAGACCGATGCGAAGGCAGTTAACAACAACAACAAAAGTGGAATACAGATGTTGACCTAGCTACTGAATAAGACTGGTCTTTGCACACTTGGGAGCTCAAGTAAATAAAATGGCAAATTCCACAAAAGCCTAGACAGCTCCTTTGGCTTATACCCAACAGCTGAGGAAAGGCCCTCCCTTCATCCCCCATACCACTGCTGTGCCCTCAGATTGAGAGAAGAACAGGCAGGCATGAATCCATCATATTCAGCAACTATGAAAGGTCCTCTCTTCATCCTAACTTCCACTGCTATGGCTTCTGAGAAAGAGAGAGAATAGCAGCCAGCATATGCTGGACTTAACCCCTTCCCTTATTGCCATCCCCCTTTCTTTGTGTCTTTTTAGATTGTAATCCTGGGAGCAGGAAACTGTCAAATTGAGAGTTGTAAATTGCTCATTTAAAGCATCATGTATACTGATGGTGCTAAATAAATGAATATATAATGGACATTCAATCTTCTACAGAATGATAGAGGTGGAGAAACTGTTTCAGGATACCATTTACTTTAAATACATTTGCCTACTCCTGAGGACCCTGCCAGCTTAGTGACTCAGCCTTACCTAGTGAATTAATGTGGTTACTCTCTTTGTCAAGCAAAATTACACTATGATGCACATACTCTAAGGTCCCCTTAGAATGCACACCAAATCTTGGGGATCTAGGTTTCATGGTTTTGGAGCTAGAATGAAGAAACAAATAGGTGGAGATCCATACACATATGCAAATGCACACACAAAGGTTTTATTATTACAAGATCAGCAAAACATTCCAGAGCAAGATGACAAAGATTATGAAGCCAAATCCACACCAGCACAATAATGGAGTTATACTGTTTCTCATGAACTCTACAATATCCTCTGGGGATATGCTGATGACAAGAGCATCTCCTGAAATCTATAAGTTACAGTAGCAGGATGATTTAGTAGAAACCTATTATTGACATACCTGAAAATGAAAGAATACTATGGTTTGTTAGAAATCAGTCCTATAAGAATCTGTTGAAATATATTTTCACAATGAATTATTGGTATTACCTATTTATTTAAATCTATCAGAATATTGCTGTTGTGGTTGATTAGTATGTCTCCAAATGTTGTTTTTGTATGTTACCATGTACCATACATCACTTCTTTCCATATTCAGCCTTTTAAAAGAGATCATGTACACAGATTACTAGCTTCCATAATACTTTACTTGGTGGATATAACAGCTAGCCTAAGCTTCCATGAAAATAGTATTTTCACCATTTGATTTGGCATTTGTATGCATCAAAAACTTGGCATTAAAGGCCTTTCTTATGTATTTGCAGCCCATCTATTGCATAGCAATTTGGCTATAGCTACCTCATAACAATTTCCATTCCAGCTGATGGAACACTAAGAAGAATGTCAAAGATATAACACAGCCTACAATTGCCGCTGATTATTTAGAATAAAGGGTTGTATTTTCCCTGTAACATCTATGGTAAGCTAAGCTCAAATGAATGCTAAATTCTGAATAAAAGGTCATTGCACACAATATTTCAAAAGGCAAATAACATCAAATTAAGTTTCTATGGGTGTCACTTTAGTTTTTGCTTCTTTATTAATGACACTTCTTATGTCTGAACTGCAGGTACCTTTGAGTGAAAAAAGGTTCCTCCTCTCATACAAATTTTCTAGCTTTATATGTAGATGTTCAGTTTCATTCTGTGAAGTTTAGCATCAAAGTTGCTTGATTACTAAATACTGGAAATGGGAGAGAAATTTGTTGGATTTGCATTTCCATTCAGAAATTTCAATTTAGAAACTTGCATTCTCATCGAAAAGAAATACACTGAAACTGCCAACAAGATGGAAAGCATCTTTCCTTGGAAATAGTACTTTAATTTGTGAGACTTATAATGAGCTTCAAAAAGAAGAAACATATACAAAACCACACATATATTAAAAACCTGTATATATTTGAACAATGCACACACTTTGGTCAATGTAAAAATACATACAAATTTGGACATTAAAATTGATTAAATGGAAGAAAATGCCTGCAGTTTGGAGAAAAAAAAACAAACAATTTTTATGTACAAAAAAAATCTTTCTCACATTTTGTAGTGGAAAGAATTACAGTAAGAAATTGAGAAATTTGGTGACAACGGGGCTGAAAGATTTCACATTCCAAAACAACAGTGCTATGGATTAAGAGGATAAACATGAACTACAATTTATTGGGTTCATCCCCATGTACATTCCAAATTATGTCTGTGTTGTGTTGCTTAGCATTATATTTTGTCCTTCCTTTAAGGTAAAATATCAATGGCATTCCAGTCATGAAAAGAGAAGGAAATTAATTTTGCATTTTAAAAAATCAATAATTTTGAATAATAAATTCAGTTGATCTACCAAACTTGCCTACCATCTGTGAAATGAGGTGTTGTTGTTTTTTTTTTACACAAATGAAATCAACTCTAGAGGTCACTTCTGATGTACCAAAAGCATGATGGTGTAGATCACCAAGGGCATCAGAGAGATTGACCCCAACATCCTCAACAGTTGCCCACTCATGTTATACACCACTTGAAGTGCCAGTGACATCAACAGGCAGTTGTTAGTGTCCATACACATGCCATGTGAAGAGCTCTGCTTGGTTCAGTTAGTCCAATGTTAGTCCTGGGCCAGTCTCAAAAATGTTGCCTCTCGGCTGGGCCAAGGGGGGAGGGGAAATGGCAGTGCGTGTTCACGCGCGCATGTGCACCCTCCTCCACTGCATGCGACCCCCCTGTGCATGTCCCGCCGCAGCCGCTACCGCAGCCGCCACCATAACGCGCACGGCCACAGACGCCACGGCACATGTCACTGCCACCATTTTGGAAGTCAAAATGGCAGCCGTGGTGCGTTTGCGCATGCGCAAGAGTACTGCACATGCGCAAATGTGTCACGACTGCCATTTTGACTTCCAAAATGGCGACCACAATGAGCGCGGCCGAAAACGCGCCCCAACGGCGGTGCACAGCGGTGGCATGCGGCGGCGGTGATGGCAGCAACCTTCGGCCTGGGCCGGTAAGTCCGGGTCCCGGGGCCTTAACCGGCCCCCGGGCCGTAAGTTGCTGGTCCCTGAGTTAGTCAGCTAAGCTACATCACCTGCACTGACTTCTCCAGAGCAACAAGTTTCTCCTGCCAGCACCTCACCATGTGAGATCCTGGCACTCAGCTTCTACAAAGTCCCAATACAATCATCAGTAGATTGCAGTAAATCCTCTGCTTTTATTTCAGAATTACACATCGAACCCCAACAGGTTGGGGACTTCAATCATAAAAGCCTTAGAACTCTTGTTATATTGTACCCATATAATTTGATATGAAACAAAAGGGTAGTTTTATGCAATGTTATTTTTAAAAGAATCTATTTGCTCCAAGAAACATGTTTCTGACATTTTTCAGTGCCTCTATGACCAATAAGATGTCTGAAAATGAATTTGTTACAGAAGTTTATTCTGCAGTGTAAAAGCAGCGAGTTACCATTTTCTCTTTGTTCTTTCTGTTGACCTCTAATTCAAGGCTGGAAAGCATAGAGGTAGAGAATATTTCAGAATTGTCTTGAGATACACAGTCCATGCTTCTTGCAGAAAGTAACAAACGGTAACTTAATTTGTTTGAATTTTCAATAATGGGACTATTACATTGGTTGAAGTAGATCTGGGTATGATGATAAGGTTAGCTAGAGAAAGATGGACACTCTGATCAGTCTGTTCACTCACTGATACTCAGAACCATAGTAATAAAATCATAGAATCATAGAGTTGGAAGAGACCACAAAGGACATCCAGTCCAACCCCCTCCCATGCAGGAAATCACAATCAAAGCATCCCCAACAGATGGCCATCCAGCCTCTGTTTAAAGACCTCCAAAGAAGGAGACTCCACCACACTCTGAGGGAGTGTGTTCCACTGTCAAACAGCTCTCACTGTCAGGAAGTTCCTCCTAATATTGAGGTGAAATATCTTTTCCTGTAGCTTGCATCCATTGTTCCTGGTCCTGTTCTCTGGAGCCGCAGAAAACAAGCTAGCTCCCTCCTCTATATGACATCCCTTCAAATATTTAAACAGGGCTATCATGTCCCCTCTTAACCGCCTCTTCTCCAGGCTAAACATACCTGGTTCCCTAAGTCGTTCCACATAGGGCATGGCTTCCCTTCACCCTTCACCATTTTAGTCACCCTCCTCTGGACACGCTCCAGTTTTTCAACATCCTTTTTGAACTGAGGTGCCCAGAACTGGACAGAGTATTCCAGATGGGGCCTGACCAAAGCAGAATACAGTGGCACTATTACTTCCCTTGATCTTGATACTATACTTCTATTGATGCAGCCTAAAATCACATTGGCCTTTTTAGCTACTGCATCACACTGTTGGCTCATGTCTCATTAAGCCAGGTGTCCCCCATCTTATATCTATGCATTTCATTTTTTTTGCTCTAAGTGCAGTACCTTACATTTGACCATGTAGAAATTCATTTTGTTAGCTTTGGCCCAGCTTTCTAATCTATTAAGGTCATTTTGAATTTTCATCCTGTCTTCTGGGATATTAGCTATTCCTCCTAATTTGGTGTAATCTGTATTAGCCAACTGACCTTGCAATGTTATATTGTATTGATGGATAAACTGATGCCATAGGGACTGGTAAATGGTTACGCCTCAAGAGGAAACTATCTATTCCATTTGTCCTACTTTGTTTTTCTTTAAAGGAGCATACTTACAATTTTGAATGTTTTCTCCAGATTGAAGGAAACCTCATCCCCTTTTTTATTATTTGATTATAGTTTTTTTGGGATGAAGTACTTATAATTAAGTCTTTGAACTATCATATTCATAAGTGGAAGAATTGCTTACTAAACCTAGTTAATTTTTTTCTATCATGTTCCTGTTTCCTGTCCCTCAGATACTCAACCAAAATAGCTGTGTCAGGTATCTCAAGTGGAACATTACTTCCATATGAGGTTCAGAAGACATTGGAGCCCTTTATGGAAGAACAGCCACTTTCAGATTTTTACCGTGAAACCAGTAGCATAGATCAACCAAAGCCATAATCTTGTGCAGACTGACATGGAGTTAATCCCCCCCCCCCAAAAAGGGGAATGTACATATTTACTGCATCACTGAATGATCAGCTTGAAACCTTCAGTGAGTCAGCTAGTGCTCCTCTAAGGGGGGTTGCAGACTGCCAGAAATAGTGTGAATTCAGTCCACTTTTAGGGTTAGGGTTAGTGCTAGGGAATCATGGGAACTGTTATTTTTCTGAGACATTGAGCCTTCTCTGTCAGACAACTCTGATCCCACAATAAAATACAGTTCCCATGGTTCCCTAACTCTAACCCTAACCCTAAAAGTGGACTGAATTCACACTATTTCTGGCAGTCTGCAACCCCCCTAAGACATACAAGTACAAACCTTTTATTCAACAACCAGATAAAGGGTAACAAAACGGTTCACTACTCTAGAACCTCCTTCAAGCACTCTTCTAGCCAATGATTTTTTCAACTCTGTATATTTATCTTGAACTCATCTAAATAGTAGCGGGTCTTTGTTCTTCATATATATACAAAATATATAGTTGCTTTATATAATGAAGTCAGCCTTGTATCTCAATAACCCAAAAATGCTGATAAATATTCAATATAATGTGGCTTATATTTAAAGGTATATATTTTCTCAGAATACATATCTAAATTGAATTAAATTACATGTTTCAATTGTATGTTTAAAAAGCTGTGAATTCCACTGCAATGTTAAAATCCCCAAATCTTTGGAAGCCAGCAGTAGAACTGCAGGACAATTTGAGATTAGAATGGGATCAGAAAACCCTTGCTCTACTCTCCATGCTTCTATTTCATTATCCTGCACATTATTCTTGAGTGATATCTTCTGGATTTGCTATGGCAGGAAGAAATCATGTAGGATGGAATTAGATATTGTGCTTTGATGATAGTTTTATAGTGGCGTAGTGATGAAAAGCTGCAGCTTTTCTGACTGGTGAAACTCTGTATGTTTTATTATTCCCATTCTGAATTTGATACCTTGAGGGCTACGGTTGTTGTGGAATATACTTTCAATCTATTTTGAGTATAAACATCTATCTGTACCTGCTTGCTTGTCCCATCTTTCATCAACCGCAAGTCTCTGAGAGGGGACAAGTCCCTTTCCATTGTTCTTTCCAGTTCTTAAAAAATTCTGTATGAATAAATATAATGATATGATGAAGCCATTCCATAACTGAGCAGTGATAAGATGATGCAAAACAGACCAGAGCGCTGTCCAATTACTGCTCAGTTAAAGTCATCATTATATTTTTTATTCTTAGAAGTGCCTATCCAAACTTGCAAAACCTCATTCTTTCTGTTGCTCCCTCTACAGGGAATGGGGGAAGGTAGGAGGCTACTTTTCATATGCTTTGATGAAGGTTTTTAATATATATGTTGTGGAATCATGTATGACCATTACATACTGCACAACATTATAACTACAGTGCTATGTAGTGGACAACAGCCCTTACCAGTAAACTGCCACTGGGATTGGCAGAAGTCCATTCCTCTGTCAATTAAGAAGTGGCTGTCTGATTTTCCTATCCCCTCCTGGGAGCAATCTCCATTGTAAAAGGCAGGAAAAGGGCTTGAAAATCCCACCCCCAGAGACCATTTGCATTATAGTGGGTGGAAAATCAGGGGGTTACTTCTTGATCAAAAGAAGAATAGATCCTCATAAATCAGGGGGTTACTTCTTGATCAAAAGAAGAATAGGTCCTCATTGGGCCCAGCAGCTGCTAAGTGGGGTTTGGGGGACTTTCACAATCCCCACATAACCCCTAAAGCAGTTATTCCAATGTGAGTGGTATGCCCCCCGGGGTAGTGGAAGGATCCAGAGGGGCAGTAGGAGGCAGAAAGTGAGGTGTTGAGGGGGAAAGGGGGTGGCGGGGGGGGGGGGGCTTCAGTCAAAGTATTGGTGTGCAGGAAAGACAAGGGGAACCAGCATCTTTAGGACCATGATGGGAATGAGGACTGCATGAAACTTCTTTTCAGGGTCCTCAAAACACCACCACACAGCTTCACTGATCATTTTGTATGGTGCTATCTTCTGCTCTTTGCCTACCCATATGAGTTCATTCCCTTACTGGCATCTTTCGCTAGTGGTGGCAATTGGGAAACTTGTGTGAGGCTTCGGCACAAGGCATCACTTCTGTGGCTCAGAGCAGCACCATTTTGGGGCAAACTGGAGTAAAGAGTTAGAGCACATGGTGGCAGGAGAGAAGAGGAGGCAAAAGGGATCTTTCAAATTTGGGATCCTACTTAAGCTTTGTGAGCTTTGCTGGGACTTAGCTAGCAGGTTGGAGTTGCACTGTTGCTTCTGCTTTCTTTCATCAGATAGGCTGAGATAAAAGGTAGCAAAAGTAACATTTTTTGTGGGAGAGTGGACACTTGAAGCTGTTTAGGGAAGATATGTCTCTGGGGAAGGAGTATCTGTGCTTGATTTTTGGAATTGTCCTTTGTCTTGGAGTGGCTACTGTAGTTAAAATCTCTCCCTTTCCGTCCCACACCAATCTCCAGTCCAGGGCATGTGGCCTCTGTAAAGCCCCCTACACACATCATCATCTGTGCCTTTCTCTGCCCCAATGAAGGATTGAACATCTGTCCTTTCTAGGGATAAGCTTCTCTTTTCCACCTCTGTGCTACTGGACTATGTAGGGCTCATGAATACATAACAGTTCCAAATGTGTAACTATAGATGACATCTTTGTAATTACTCAAAAGGATTCAGAATATATATATATATATATATATATATATATATATAGTTGTCTTGAGTATCTTTGAGAATTAAGTGTGGAGATGGAGGACAATTTATGATTAAAATGTGGCAAATGTGGCTTTGAAAAAGAAGGGCAGATATAAACTTTAAAAACAAACAAATAAAAAGTAAAGCCATATTTGTAATGTAACTCCTTTCAAAATGTGAAAAACTATTCAACAAAACTGGCCAGATGTAGAAGAGCCAAATATTTTCTGCCTATGAGAAGCACAGTGTTAAACTGAGTGTCATCAGTTGTCAGCTCTGAACATCTGACATCATTGCATGTTGTAGAATAAAGCAGGGTACCAAGACTTCAAAAACAGGAAAACAATGTTATTAAGGTTGACAGTGAAGATAATCTATTCTTCAAGGGACACAGGTTCTTCTTCTCCAGCTGCTGATGTTTAATGGCCCCAATACAACTGCCTACTGGCTTCTGTAATGAAAGAAGGGGAAGGTGAGAGGGGGGAAAGCAGTGCACAGAATATATTGCAATAGAAACAGTTACCTGGTTAGTAACAAGTTAGTAACAGTGCGAGTTGCACCTAGTCATACAGGCAGCCTCGTAACGGTGATGCCCTTGTGAGGCTTCCAGGGCAGCTATGGTGCTTGACCTGGCTGTGTCAACTTGGTGCAAAAGCCACCCCTCCATATGAATAGGGGGAAGGCATATATCTAGTGAAGGAAGCAGTGGCTGAGGTTTCCAATGACAGCCATTTATGAGGGCAAATGGAAATATTTCATGCAAGAATTAGCAATAGCAGCTTCATTTGCAAGAATTTTTACTTTCAGTTACTTTCCCCGCACTGCACTAGAAGACAAAGGTTTCTGACCATTTTTTGAGCACTCTCCACATTGCATGACTTATAGTGCAAATTGAGTCCACTTTAACTACCCTGACTCAGTCCTAGGGAAACATGGGAACTGTAGTTTATTTTGGCACCAGAGCTCTCTGACAGAGAAGGCTCAATGTCTCAGAAAAAAAATACAGTTCCCATGATTCCCTAGCACTGAGCCAGGGCAGTTAAAGTAGACGGCAGTTTGCACTATTTCTAGCAGTCTGCAAAGGCCCTTAGTATAGGAAATGTAATTTGTTCAAAATACAAAATGGTTTCTGTGCTCAGAAAATGTGGCTTGGGATGGAAAATTTTCTCTGCAAACAGCAACATTTTCCCCAAGGATATTGTGAAAAATATGCCATCTCAGCCCTGTATAAAAACATTCTTTTTGGGGACAGAAGATGTGTTTACTCCACAAAAAGCAATACTTTTGCACAGGTCCTAGAAATTGTACCATCTGCATAGAAAAAAATGTTTTTACATAAAACATGTTTCATGCCCCAAAACAAGTTCTCTGCACAGACAATTCACATAATTTTGCACAAATGAATTTTCTCACAATTAAATCCCAAAGTGTGAAGAATCTTGTGGATATGCTCTAACTTCTCACTAAGGTGTCTTGACTGTCAGGAGCTGCCTTTTTTCCATTAAAGATGTGGATATTAATGAGTATCCTGCACATCCATGAACATGATGCAAATCTATCTATCTGTCTGTGCCTATCTATATATTCCCTGACTGAATCAAATAGAATGCCACTGGCTGCACACAACAGCAACAACAAAAAGCAAGAACATTAATATAACAAGGATACTTCTTCTTCAGAGCCAGGATGGTGTAGTGGTTTACGTACTGGATACAGAGTAATCAAGTTTCAAATCCATGCTCAGCCATGGAAATCCACTGGGTGACCTTGGTCAACTTCAGAAGAAGGCAATGGCAAACCTCCTCTGAATAAATCTTGCCAAGTAACCTAGGTTAGAGTTACCATAAATTGGAGTATGCTAGAAAGTGCATTAAGAAGCATCAACACCAATGCCATAGAAAACAATCCAAAGTTTTATTATAGGAACTCCATTAGAAATAGGAAAACTCTTTAAGGGTGCTGAGCTAGTGTTGTAACAAATCAGATTTTTTTTTTCTTCTTGTTCATTGAAAACAAGATGTGATTTTTTTTTTTAAATTCATTTCAAAAGTCCCACTTTCAAAAGGTTATTTTGGCTCTCCCTGTCAGGGGCAAGAGAAATATTTTTCACAGATTTCCCAAATTACAATAAAAGACAAGGTGAACATTTACACTAATTATGGAGCTTGAAAAAACTTGAAGGAATACAAAAAGAAAAGAAAAACCAATCTCAACACATAATTTTGGTTGCAGCCCCAACAAGAAATGGTAGACTTGGGGGACCCTCAAGCAATTAATCCAACCCCCTTCTGCTATGAAGCAATATATAGGAACACACAGGATCTTAGAGGACATGTAGTCTCACTCCCTGTTCAACATCAGGATGGCAGTGGAGGATGTGATCCTAAGGCAAGCCTATCACAGGGTTTTCTTGGCATAAAAGGGAGTTTTGCCATGGGCTGTCCCTGAAGCTGAGAGTGTGTGATCCACACAGAACAAAGAGGACAGGGTGGGGTGAAGTGGCAAATAGCAATGCTTTTCTGCCAGTGCCCTCAGCCTCAAGTCCAATTCTAGAATCCCTCCATGGTAGAAGGGGGTTGGACAAAATGACCACTAAGATCCCTTCCAATTCTAGGGTTTCTCCATGACATAATTCCTGCTTGGCAGAAGAGCATTGCTATTTGCCACTTCATCCACACTAGGTGACCTCGGGCTAGTCACATGCTCTCAGCCTCCAAGTCCAACTCTAGAATCCTAGATATTCCTCCATGGTAGAAGGAGGTTGGACAAGATGACCTCTGGGATCCCTTCTAATGCTAGGATTTCTCCATGGTAGAATTCCTGCTTAGCAGAAGAGCATTGCCATTTGCCATTTCACCCCATCCCACCTCCTTCTTCTCTTCTTTGAAAATTTGAATGGGAGAGCATGATGAGAAAGGGGAGAAGGTCTGAAGGTATCCACTACCATCTATTCACAAAATGCTCTCTCCTTTTGTTCTCATTTGTTTTTCAAAGCAAAGCTGTGGGCAAAGATGGGGAAGAACATCACCCTAACAAAGGAAATAGCCTTTGGTAAAACCCAATATGAATGGCAGCTTTTCTTATGCAAAATACTTAAATCCTGGCCATCGAATTGTCAGCTGAAAGGTCCCATCCCTTCACGTCATTTGCAAATGATTAAAAAACAAAATTCTTACTTGTTGATTGAGAAGTTCTAATAATCTCTTCTCTTTAAAAAGCATACAAAATCTTCGAATAACAGATATTTCTTGTATTTATCAAATTTTGATGAGAATTCTTTACATCACTATACTTTTACCTTTGGTGAGCGAGATAATAAAGAGGAAGTAGAAAGAAGAGATTAAATGATCTCTAAAAATATCTAAGAAAATTTAGGATAGATGTAAAAGACATGAAAAGACTTTAGTCACTGAAAGACCATTCAACTCTATTGCTGCTGCTGTTTCTAAGGACGTTATCACACGGGGGAAATCTGTTGGTTAATCCACACAAATCCCAAACAAAAACTGAATTTGCACCTCACAATTTCACACGACATCACACAGAAACTAGTCAGAAACTGGACAGAAACTGGTATTATCCGAGATCTTTTTAATTTCGGGAGTTTAGAGGAAATGCATTTGCGAAATTACAGTAATTTCACATTTACTGTAATGTGAAAAGCAAATACACATGGACAATTCTCTTTTAAAACCTGGAGGAGGGCCAAGAGGAGGAGGAGGAGGGGCCTCCAGGGAGGGAGAGTCCCGGGCTCCTGCCATGCAGGGAAGGGAAGGCAAGGCAAGGCAAAGCAAGGCGAGGGAAGTTTGGGACAGAGGAGAAGTTTGGCATTTGGGATGGAGGGAAAAGGAGGGGAAAGAAGGCTTCCCTCGCAGCAGCTGTGGGTGGATGTGGGTGCAAGTGTGGGGTGTGCTTGTGGAGCAACTTGGAGCTCCATCTCACCATGAAGTTCTGCCCTGCAGGTCCTACAAAGGGGAAAGGCTTATGAGGTGGGGGGCATGGGAGCTACCTCCAGTTTCCCCCTCTCAATCCCTCCTTTGCCTCAGCTTGCCTTGCCTTGCCTTTCCAGCCTCCTCCTCCTCTGCTCTCTTGAGAGGTCCTAACCCCAATGGAAAGGGGTTAAGACCTGTGCAGGAGGACATGACCCCAAATGGAGGGCAGTCTGACATTTCCTCCTGGGAAATGCAGGACCCATCCTGGAAAAAGGAGGAGTCTGGTCATGAAACACACCCATTTCCAGTACATGTACGGGTTCTTTTCACTTGTGTATGAAAGTTAAAAATGTCTTTTTTTTTCGCTTTTAACTTAATTCCGTTATTACTGTAATTACGTGTGAAAAGCTTTTGCGTAATTATGCTCTATTTTCGCTTTCTTTTCGGGATGCTTCATTTCCACTTTATTATCTCTTTAACAACGAAACTGGCCCATGTGTGATAACGTCCTAAGAAATCTTTAACATTGAACCAAGATTAAAATGGCAGTAAAGGGCTCAAAAGTGGACGCTTCCAACTTTGATCCACACCCATTTTCAGGGCTCATGTCATTCACAGTGGGGTAATAAATTAGCCTATATATCCATAGAACATGCCCATTCTTGGTTTGAACTTTTGTTTGTTCATAAACCATGACTTTGATTGTAGCATATTAAACAAACAATAATTTATAACCTACAGAATTCTCTTGCATTCTGAGTTGCATGCAATGAAGAATTCTAATTAGTTTGCAAGCATTTGAAACTTTTTTTTTCTGTGTGTGTGTAGGCAATTGTCTCTGGATTCAACTATATAAAAAAGGAAATCGCCCAAACATTCTAAATCCTTTAGGAAATACCACCCACAAAATATCATAAAAAAAGAAAATAATGCACACATGATGTATTTAATGGATTAGATTTCTCCAGAAGTTCCTCTTAGCTTTCCTGTTATTAATGTGTGGCTTTAAGAAAAAGCTCAAAGGTTTTCAAAGACATTGAGCCAGCCATTTATTTTAATCCCCCTTTAAATTCCATAAGAGTTCCAACCATTCTGAACTGACAAAGCAGCTTCATCCACTTAGAACCAGTTACAAATACAATTTAAGAAATGCTGTTTAAAATGTCACCATGTTATAAGGTGAAATTAGATCTGCAGAATTGTACTGTCATGATGTGAGTGTGGTTTATGTGATGAGGCCAGGACATCTGGAGATTAATGTCCCTGAGGAGGCCAGACACTTGATTGTGTATTGGGATATATCTATGAGTGTATGATTCAACATAATGAGGTAATGTACAGTAATGTAATGTATTAGCAACCCAGCACTGAGGTTGCATCAAACAAGGGTATATAAGTCCCTTCTAACTATAAACATATGTGAGTCATTAGTTGTGGGTCATTAGTTGTGGAGAGTTGAGTTATGTAGAGAGTCAGTGCAGTTGGTGTGTGTATAGTTAGTATACCATTGGTGTGTGTATAGTTAATATACCATTCTGTTTAGCCCTGTTGTTGAGCTACTGGGACGGAAGAGAGAATATTACTTCCATCCTAGAACTCTGTTCCTGCTCCTGCTCCTGCATCTCTATATAGTCATCTTCCTGATAGTCTGTAAATAAATATCTTCACTGTGAGCAGTCTGGTCTCACTTCCAGATTTCATCAAGGTATCTCAAGGTCTGGCAGAGATACTATAATTCACATTCACACCTCAATCTCAGTGTGACATAAAATTCTCCCTTTCTCTAATGGTGATGACAAGAACAGACATAAAGCCTGAACAGACTTCCAGAAATAATCCAGTTTGAGACCACTTTAACTGTCCTGGCTCAGTGCTAGGGAATCATGAGAACTGTAGGGTTTTTTAAAAAACAAACAAACAAACAAACATTGAGCTTTCTCTGTGAGAGAGCTCTGGTGCCACAATAAACTATAATTCCCTAACACTGAGGGGGGTTGCAGACTGCCAGAAATAGTGTGAATTCAGTCCACTTTTAGGGTTAGGGTTAGAGTTAGGGAACCATGGGAACTGTATTTTTTTGTGGCATCCGAGTTGTCTGACAGAGAAGGCTCAATGTCTCAGAAAAATAACAGTTCCCATGATTCCCTAGCACTAACCCTAACCCTAAAAGTGGACTGAATTCACACTATTTCTGGCAGTCTGCAACCCCCCTGAGTCAGGGCAGTTAAAGTGGTCTCAAGCTGGATTATTTCTGGCAGTCTGTTCAGGCCCATAGATGTTTTAGAAAGATATATAGACAGCCAGGCCATTAAACACACAAAAATATTGTAAAGTAGAAAATAAAGTAAAAGCCTTTTAAATGAAATAGTTATCATGTTTAATATTTAAATTAATGTTTAATGTAACACTTTAAATGCAGTTGAATACTTTGAAGAATATTTTAGAATATTCTTCAACAGGAAGAATTCATTGTGGTACACTCAAAGGAAATGATTAAATGCCAGTATATTTCAGTTAATTTGAGGACAGATTATAGCATGTGAAAAAGAATGGTTTAAGGTACAACCCTATACTCCAGCCTGCTATGCTTGTGAAATTGTACAGTGATGCCTGCAAAACACTATGACAGCAACACTATGCTGCACTCATGTAATACTCCTGGTGTGGGGCTGAAAACAGGACAAAGAGGTGTAAATAGAGTGAGGCAAGGAGGAACACTTATGCTCTCCTTCAGTTGCATAGTGGAAGAAAGGTGGGATATAAATTAATACAAAAGAAGGAAGAAGAGAGGTAAGGAAGGTAGGTAGATTAGTTATTCATTCTACACTCTTTGGTTCCCGTTTCGACTGTCAATGATTGCACAAACTAGAAATCAAAGAAAATAGGAGTCAATGGAGCAGAATCATGTTTGTTTGTTTGTTTGTTTGTTTAAAAAACATTCATTGCCCTGTATCAGCATCTACCTTTTGTTGATGGAGATTTGAAGGGACTTTTCATATTATAGAATTATAGCACTTTGGTTCCATATTAACCCTCATGGCTATATACCATGAAATCTTGGGATATGCTGATTGAGGAAGCACTTTAGCTCTCTGGCAGAAAACCTAAACACATCATAGTGTTACCTACCCTTATCATGTCACATGTTGCAACCCTCTAGTGATGCCCCCAGTCATCCTGGTGTTTCCAATGATTCATGCCTTCTCATAACAAGGTCAAGGTACAACAACCTCATTTTAGTCATCCTGGCTTCCAGGAACAGCTCAGGCTTGATCCCTTGTAAATCTCATTTGTTTGTATTTCTGACTGTCCATGATAGGCTTTCTCCCCTGTCCAGCTCTTACCTCTGTACATGGTGATGGGAATACAGTGGCTTGGATGATCCTTACTTTAGTTTCAGAGTTAAAGCTTTACACTTTAGGATCTTGTTCAGTTCTTAGTCTTCTTCTAATTACTTTATTGCAGTGTTTAAACCAATATGTGGGAACTCCTTGGCTATATCAATTTTCTCATTATTTAGAATGAATTCTTGTAGATTTTCCATGGTCATTATTTTTGTTTTCTTAATGTTCAACATCAAGACTACCTTAGCATTTTTCTCCTTGATAGTTTCTACTAGTAGTATTGCGTCGTCTGCATATCTTAGGTTGGTAATCTTCTTTTCTTTGATCTTCACTCCTTCTGTCTCTGAGTCTATCCCTGCTCTGTATACGATGTTTTCTGCATATATATTGAATAGATAGGGTGATATTATACAGACTTACCTGACCCCTTTGCAGATTGGGAATCATTCTGTTTCTTCATGCCGAGTTCTGATGGCAGCCACTTGCCCTGAGTATAGGTTGCACACCAGAACAAATGTAGTGGCACTCCCATTACTTTGAGAACATTTCATAGCTTTTCATGATTTATGCAGTCAAAGGCTTTGCTAAAGTCAATAAAGGACATGCAGATTTTCTATTGGAATTTCCTGGTGCACTCCATTATCCACTGTATGGGCCTTTGAGAGCTCTCTGACAGAGAAGGCTCAATGTCTTAGAAAAAAATACAATTCCCATGATTCCCTAGCACTGAGCCAGGGCAGTGCCTCAATTTAAAGTGGACTCAATTTGCACTATTTCTGCCAGTCTGCAAAGGCCCTTTGAGAACTCTGGAGAACCGGAGAAGTCCCAGAAGATTAGAGAAGGGCAAATATTTTCTCCATTTTCAAAAAGGGGGGAAAAAAGAGGATCCCAATAATTATCACCAAGTTAGACTGACATCAATACTGAGAAAGAATGTAGAGCAGCTTATTAAATAGAAAATCTGTGAACTAGAAGGGAATACCATCATCACAAACAGTCAACATGGATTTCTGAGAAACAAGTCAGGCTAGACTAATCTGATCTCTCTCTCTCTCTCTCTCTCTCTCTCTCTCTTTTGGATAAAATTACCAGCTTGGTAGATGAACGAAATGCTGTGGTTGTATCATGAGGTCAGTTAGGCCTTTGACAAGTCCCCCATGATGTTCTTGCAAACAAGCTAGCAAAATGTGAGCTAGACAATGCAATTGTTAAGTGGATTTGTAACTGGTTGCCTGTCAGAACCCAAAGGGTGCTCAGCAATTGCTCCTCTTCATCTTTGAAAGAAGTGACCACTGGGGTGCCACAGGGTTCTGTCCTCGGTCCAGTGCTGTTCAATCTCTTTATTAATGACTTGGATGAAAGAATAGAGGGCATACTTATTAAATTTGCAGAGACACAAATTAGGAGGAGCAGCTAATACCACAGAGAGAATCAAAATTCAAAATGACCTTAATAGATTAGAAAGCTGGGCCAAAACTAACAAAATGAATTTCAAAATGAAATGTAAGATATTTCAACATAAGAAATTTAAGGTATTGCATCTAGGCAGAAATAATGAAATCCATAGGTATAGGATGCAGGACACTTGGCTTAACAAGATGACATGTGAAAGAGATCTATGAGTCCTTGTAGGCCACAAGTTGAACATGAGTCAACAGTATGATGCAGCAGCTAAAAAGGCTAATGTGATTCTAGGCTGCATCAATAGAAGTATAGTGTCTAGATCAAGGGAAGTAATAGTGCCACTGTATTCTGCTTTGGTCAGGCCTCACCTAGAATACTGTGTCCAGTTCTGGGCACCACAATTCAAAAAGGATGTTGAGAGGTTGGAGTGTGTCCAAAGGATGGGGACCAAAATGGTGATGGGTCTGGAAACCATGCCTTATGAGGAGTGACTTAGGGAGCTGGATGAAGATCTAGGTCCTTCTAAGAGGAGCAGACCTCTTTGCACACAATGAACTTAAGCGTCAGACCCACACATAACAGCCACAGGATCATAGGTTTCTGCACCGCTCATTTGGATTCCTGGGAACATCACCCCACGTTATTACTTCAATACAGAAAAGAAGAACCTGAGGTATGGCAAGCCAGGCAGATGATTCAGAGCTGCTTGTTAAGTGCCTGTTTAGCTACACATCAATCTGGTTGGGAGGAGTAGAAGCAAATGCAAGCAATTGTGTTAATATGTCTAATTATTCTGCCTAGTGCTTCTACGATGTCTTGAGGTCATACAAACACACACAGTCGCACACACAGGTTCTATATTTTGAGAAGAAAAATATGGATCAGTCTGGATGTGTTTCAATGGAACATAAAACATATACCTCTCATTAAAGAATGTGGCCAAAAGGGAACAATGCAGGCTTTTACCACAACACCTATCCACAAATGCTTTTATTTAATCCATTATGGTGGAAAATTATTAGGTCCTTATAGCTGATATATTAAACTTATCAGCAATGATGGGAATGAATAGGACTTCTTGTGCACTCTTGGCAATGATGAATGGAAACTTAGGGATTATGTTGTAAAAAGGCTGAATTGACTGGAAAAATGCTTCTTAACTGTAATGAAGAAGAAAAAACACTAAACTTATTACAAAACTAACAGTACAATCCTATGTGTGTTTATTCTGAAGCAAGCCCTTCAGATTTCACTGGAAGTTACAAAGATGAAAGCAATTAATACAGAGAGTAGAAATCAGTGAGGCCATGCTAACTGGCTGTTAACATACTAAGGGGCTGAACAGACCAGCCAAAAGGGTGGTGGCTACCCACCCCTTTACTCGTTGGATTGGGGCCATGGGAACTGCATGTCTTGGCTTGATCCAGTGCTTTGCCACTCTAAAAAGAGCTGGCAAAATGCCACTCCTTTTTAGAGTGGCAAAAAACTGTCCTTGCTGTCTCAGGAGTGGCTTTTTGGTGTTTCTTTGGCACAGTCACATCTAAACACTGTGCTAAATACACACCCTTTCACTGCCCGCCATCTAGTCGAGTGGGCAGTGTGACGGCAGCATTGGGGTGGAGTTGGATGGCTAACATGTGGTCACCATGCCCCCCACTCCACCCCCAGTGCCAGCCTAAAGTGCCAGCCTGTACAGCCCCATTGTCTCTCTTTCAATATTGCTGTGGACATTTTTTAAATTTTTTAATTAAATAAACTTTGGGTATCATCACTGAGAAAACCTGCTGTATGCATATTTATCTGTCTATTTATCTGTATACCACTGTCTTCACAACAGTCTTCTACAAGCCCTTATTTGTTTTTATATATAACAACAGAAGTTGTAGAAGAAATATTGCTACTGCTGTTACCACTACACTAAAGCAATACATACAGTGAGAATACATGGATATACATAATACACACATACACACACAGAAGAAGGACACTTCTCAAGGACTGAACAAACAAACCCATTTGTGGTAATACAGTTGAAAACATTAATTTCTTCTTTCTCTGTTGACAACAGAGTGTCTGTGGGTTTTCTTGTACACTTTTGTTTGTGGAAAGCAGAAAAATAAAAGAGATGGTCCCATTTTAAGAATGTGACAGCTTCTCCTTCCTTAGTTCCAAAAAAAAAAAAAAAAAAAGGTCAACAAATGCTTTCCCTCCCAGTTAGCAAGTTTAACTCTGGAATCTCAAAGATGTAGTCTTAGAAGGGATTTAAAAGGCTTGGGGTGATACATGACAATTGTGCATTAAACAGTATTTCTTCAGTTTACAGACAATGTATATCACAAGTATCTATTTAAGAAGTGAATAAATCTGATTCCCCCTCCCTCTAGCTAACATACTACACTGTAGAATCATGAATTCATAGAGGATACAAAAGTCAGTGAATTTAAATATTCTACCTGGATTTATTTTTGTTATATTTTTATCAGGATGTTGAACATGTATCTTAAGAAAAAGTGCAGATTAGAAAACCTACACTGTACCATTCCATATAAACATGAATAAATCTCTCTCAATGTCATATTTAATCCATATGTTTTAGTCCATGTTAGCTCATCTCCAGCATTTAATGTTTCACGGTCAGCTGGTTAAAATCTCCTTTCTTCTATCATCTGAAAATATTTTGGACAAAATGGAAAATATTCCCCTCTGATTGCTGTTTAACTACTTTAATTGAATGAACATGTGAAACCCCTGTGCAGGGGAATTAATAGCAGGATGGATGTTCTAACCACTTACAGGCTTATGTACAAAGTACTGGGTGTTTAGATTAATCTCTGACATTCAAACCTATCCCTAATTCTTTAGTCTTCAAGACTAGGTGCATTGATTCTATAAACTGAAGGTTCAGATAAGCTTTTAAAAATCCATTAACTCAGGGAACTGGATAGGCTTAAAGCTGACACTGACAAAGTAAAGAGTTTCACAGTACTGCTGCATCAGATTGATCCAAGTGTCAGATGTTTAACACCATCAGTTGAGGCAATGTTACGTAAAATTGATGGAACAAACCACACTTTAATTTGTTTGGGTGTCAGGATTGGTAGGTGGTCTGTTTCTAGGTCTCTGAAATATCATAGTCTTTGGAAGACACTGAAGTAGTTGCAGGTGGTGGTAGCTAAGGGTGGAAAACTAATTAGCATGAACTGTTCTTGCTATGGTTGCTATGATCTTACCCTGTTCATGGGGCATGAAACAGGTGTGATGTTTTCCACCACTGGGAACAAAATGTGAGAGGCAAATACTTTTTTATTGTTTTTGCAGTTGTTCTTTTACTTTTTCAAATTATACAAAAATAAGAGGGGACAATTCAAAAAGCATGTCTCTGAAAAATGCAGAAAAACATGTGTTAGTTAATGGAGTGGAAATAGATACAAAATGCATATGTTAAGTAAAAGGCAAAAAAAGTGCATAAAGTATCTAGTGCTTAAATGCACTAAAAATGCTTAAATATCTGAAGACACCAGATCCTGTTTGATCTCAGAAGCTAAGCCTGGTCAGTCCTGGTTAGTATTTGGGAGGGAGACCATCATAAAATATGAGGTGCAGGCTGTGTTTAAAGGAAGGTGATGGGAAAACTCCTTTAAATATATCTTAGTAAGAAAACTGTCTGATGGTGTTGCCATAAGCTGGAGTTGACTTTGAATACACAACAACTTTAAAATGCTAAAATTTCCATGTCTCCCAATCACAAATTCTTGCAATCCAAAGACAGGAAAAAGTAGAGTTCAGATTTCAAGAAACACACACTATTGCAAATGGAAGGTCATATTTAGTAAGGAAGCTAAAATAATTATTTTCTCATCTCCCCTCACCATGTAATGTGTGCATGTGTCACAGAAAGGGAAGAACAGTTTGAATATAGAGGTGAACAGGAAATAAGCCAAAGTATTACAAGAAGCTAGAAAGAATGAGCTATAGAAACTATAGTCTTTGCTTTGGGAGGAACTAGTTGCTTTAAAGAATGAAAACCACATTCTCCCTGTATGGTTTTCAAGTACCCTGTAGAATTATTATATTGTTAAATAAATAGATATTATACAAATTGCTCAAAAGCCTCCTGGAGTGGAGTCTCTGGTTAGGGTTAAGGAATCATGGGAACTGTAGTTTATTGTGGCTCTGGAGCTCTCTGACAGAGAAGGCTCAATGTCTCAGAAAAAAAAACAATTCCCACGATTCCCTAGCACTAACCCTAACCCTAAAAGTGGACTCAATTTGCACTATTTCTGGCAGTCTGCAACCCCCCTATGCAACACAACATTTTAAAGCATATATCAAATTGAGGTTTATTGAAAGTGCTGTCTAAATACTATTTAGCAAATCATTGCCATTCTTATATTTTTATGTGGTATGTTTATTAAAGGAGCCTCAGAAGAACTAATGTTCATTATAGTGCGAGCCATTTGGATCTAATAGCAACATATACAGAGTAATGAAAAGACCAAGCCAAGTATCATTTTGGACTGCAGTAACTTTGAATGGCTGTCAGCTTCAGAAGGTCTCAAGTTGGATTAAAGAAAGCTATCAACAGCAGTGTGTCAAAACTGTGGGGCTAAATTTGTTTATACTGTTGTTTATACATCATTGTCTATAGCCTAAGTATTGTACAAAATGGGGGGGGGGATCAGGTTTTTTTTTGGGGGGGATAGGCAATATAGGTCACTACATCCCAAGATCATGCTGATTTTTTTTGGCAGGGGGAGGGAGGCACAGCCTGAAGAATTATACTATACTCATTTCTCACTTCTGGGGAGAGAACATTCATGTGTCTCGTGTAATACATCATAGTCTTTTGTGTATGCATACATATATCTAACATTCATCATTGATCCCTTTCTGTGAGCTGAAAATAGTAAATCCAGACAAGTGGGAGAGGTGCCAAATTGCTTCTATTGCATTGCTTTATCATTCTGCACCATTGCAACTTTAACTCCCTAGAGGTATTAAACACAAAGCCCATGAACTGGATAAACAAATTCAAAGGTGAATAAAGCACAAGAATAACACCCTGAAAACACCTTAAGTAACTGAGCTCCTATCTCGGCATGAGGATTATGCCTGGGGAATCTGTGACTTCGCAATGAATTTGCAGGTCTTTTCATTCTATTACTGGGTGTACCAGCTCAGGATATTTTCTGACAGCCAGAAGGCAATGTGTATAATTTTCTCTGAGATCTAGAATATAGAGATGGAAAGTAGGGAAACTGTTAAATGTATAAGGCTAAGTACTAAAAAGGTGCATTTTGCATGATCTAAATGATTACTGACACCTTTAGTTTTCATATGACATTGCAATAATCCTCCTTTTGGTATTTAACATATAATAAATTGACCTGTCTGGATCTTTCTAGTGTTCCTTTAGCACTTCTGTCACCTGGTGAGATTGCCATTTATCTGTATGTGTTAAGCACACAGATCGTTTTCAGGATAAAATGTTTTTTTAAAAAAAATCATAAATATTTTGAAACTTTTCATGCATTTCAGAACAGGGGATCAGAATCAGAACTGAATGGCTAGATTCCCCTGCCTATCCTGGATGGATGGCTTTAGAGGCCATCCACCTCTACTGACACCGATGGTGTTGCAGCGAAAGTGCTGTGTGAAATTTTTCCACCAACCTCTTTATTCCACCAGCCTTTCCCTCGAATTAAGATAGAGGGAGGACGAACAAAACGATGTCAGCTGGAGAGTATGGTTATTGTTACATCTTTTCCCCTTTGCATGAGGAAGGGTAGAGGAGCAATGTTAGGAATGTGTCTTTGATCAGCCGTGACAAACCTAATATATTTGATATCTTGTGTGGATTATTTTTAAAATGACCTCCTCTCTACAACACAATTGTTATCAATAATAATCATGGAATGAAACAAATAATAGTAACAGCCAGAAAAAATTAATTTCCCCAGACAGGGGAAATTATATTTTATTGAATTTTGCATATACAATTTTTTTGCATGCATAAATAAATAAATGGTAATCCTGCCTTTTCACTTTCTTCTTTGACTTTCTTCAATACTTTTTCCAAGTCTTTGGCCATCCCTTTCCCCCCTCCAGGAGGGAGGAGTGGGAGTGGGGATGGACTGTTTGCTGCCCTCCCCTGATATGAGACAGGTTCATTAAATCATGCCACAGCAGTTGAGGGCAGAGCCAGAGTTATTATAAGAGGCAGCCACCCCCAGGGATTCAGAGCTGCCTTGAATCAAGGACGAGCAGAGATAAGATTAGGAAGGAAAAGGAAAAGGTTGCCTTTACCCCCCCCCCCCCCAATTCTTCTCCTCAACTACCAGCTCACCCCTTTTCAGAGTCTTTTGATCAGTGTGGCCCATTGCCCAGCCTCTTCTCTTAGGGGTGAGTGGCCGTTTACACAGGCCCATGGGCTCTTCCACCCAGCTAGGGCCCATTCCTCCCTCATTGTCCTTCTGGGGCAATCAGCCCTGACAGGCCTGGATCACCCTTTGTCTGGGCTGAGGGCTGTCCCACCTGGCTAGGGCCCGTTCCCTGGCCATTGTTGCTCTCTCCAGGGCAATTGGCCTCAACGGGCCTGGATTGCCTTTCATCTGGGCCGAGGCCTCTCCCACCCAGCTAGGGCCTATTTCCCAGCCCTCTGTGCTCTCCTTGGGGTGACTGGCCCCTTCAGACTTGGATCACCCATCATCTGAGCTGGGGGCAGTGCTCTCGACTGGTGGGCAGCCTAGGCAAGGCTAGACCTCCCTGCGGAGTTGGGGCAAGAGCTCTTCTGCATGTTTATTGCCGTGGGTGGAGAGGCATGGAATTGGAAGTGTCATGGCCCCTCCCTGAGGCTTTCCTGGCTGAGTTCCTTGGGCTATAAGCCTGATGGCCACTGATTGAGTCTGGAACTTTAGTTGGTTGGCACGTCCTCCTACTTGCCCTCACCCTTTACCCTTCCTTTGAGGTTTTTGGCCCTGGGTCACTTATAATTTAGTTTTGTACGTGCTAGGCTCCCCCTGGGAGTGGTCGTTTGAGTGTGGGGCCGCTGTCCCTGGTAGGGGATTTTTGAACACTCCTGATAATTAGGCCTTTGCTGTTATCACTTGGCCATTGCACACCACACTACAAGTAAGTTAGCTTGGTTATTGTTGTTGTGGGCTATATTTCAGAGGAAACCTCTCCCACATGCACATTACATTTTCCAGATAGGATTGTTGTTGTTGTTATTTTTGTTGTTAGCATAGTTGCCAATTTTGTTGTTGGATATATATATCCTTGCTTGTTGTGGTTCATCTGCTTGCCTTGGCTTGCTGTCGGGTGGCATGGCTCCAAAGAAAGGTAAAGGAAGTCGCAAGGGAAAAGAGCCTGTACAACCTGCTAAATGTTAGATGGTCCTTCTTTCTTCTTCTAGTGATGAGGATTTCCTGATGGATGAAATGTTTTTGAGGATTAGGGCTCTTGAGGAGGCTTGGGATGGGGCCTTCTCAGCCGCTTCCCACAACAGATGGCTCCTCAGAGCAGGAAGGGAGGTCTGCCAAGTATTCTAGATGAGCTATGCTTTATAAAAAAAAATGAAAGCTCATATTTATGCCTTGGAACAGGAGTGGTCTGGTCGAGGAGTGCCCTCTGCACAGGTGATCCACTCCCCTTTGAGTCAGGAATCCATGGATGTGGTTGATCCTGAAGAGGCTGTCCAAGCGACGTTACTGTCATCCCCTACAGGTGAGTCTCTGCCTCAGTATAGCAACCCTCCTCCGGGCTATTCTTGGCCCTAGGGATTTCCAGGCCAGCATTACCAATATGTGGCTTTGATGGGTGGAATGGGTGTAGTTGGGCTTACGGTGCTGTTTGGTTGGCCTATGCCCCAACCCACTTGGGGACAGTGATCAGGATCCCCATTTCAGTTGATCCCACCTTTATGACCAGCTGTTGATCAGCACTGGGGCAGGCCTCAAGGTCATTCTGGTTATGCCGGCATGTCCCCTTCTGCCATTCCATTTGGCAAGATATCTCTCCCTCTGGATGATCATCTATTACAATCGACTGTGAATAAATTTTTGAGGGGTAAATATATAGATGTCTTTACTTCACTATATTGCAAATTGGAACAGAAGGAGAAATAGGAGCTGGATGACAAAGAGAAAGAAAAATTGAATAGGAGGAAGGTTGAGTGCAATTTTTCTAATTGTCTTAATTGTTTCCACATTTGGAGTTATAGATAAAGCCCAGCCTACTCCAACAGTGGCCATGATCCAGTATATGGACATTATTCACAGGGCTTATGTTGACTATACCAGCCATGCATGGATGCTGTAAAACAAGGCTTTATCATGTGGGTATCTTTATATCCCACAATGTGTTGGGATATGTTACATTCCCAGTTGTGGGTGGAACTGATAATGCCAGCCTGTCCGATCCAAGGGGAACACACCTACAGTGGTCACCTGGTACAGAAGTTGGGTGGCCCTTCTTCTTGGCTGCAGAATTCCTCTGGCCAATTTCAGAAGCTCCTCTGTTGGGAGTTTAGTTTTCAGGGTGTTTGCAACCATAAGTCATGCAAATACAGTCATGAGTGTTCAGTATGCAAAGGCCCTCATTCCTTTCAAAATTGCATCATAGGCAGGGCACAACCTGGCTCCAACAAGGACAGCCAAGTCAATAGAAAACCAGGTGGAGCTCCCCCACTTTCAGAATCAGGGGTAGGCAACCTTTCTCCTTTAAGGGCCCAGGGACTTCAGCTCCCAGAATCCCAGGAGCTATTGGCCAACATGGGACTATTGGCCAACATGGCTGAGGCTTCTGGGAGCTGAAGTCCCTCGGCCCTTAAAGGGGAAAGGTTGCCTACCCCTGTTCAGAAGGGCCCCAGTCCAATCAAGCTTGAGGTTCTGTGGAGGCTCCTGTAATCCTATCTGGGATTCTGGGATGATACATTATCTGCTTGATGGTTTCAGCAAGAGGTTTCAAATTCCTTTTCAGGGCACCCAATGTCCATTTTTAACTAACAATTTAAAGTCTGTTAGGGGGATGGAAAGATAGCTTCAATTTATATTCAATATTTATATTATGTAAGTCAATTTATTATTAATCATATGTGTTAATTTGTCCATATTCTTCATTTCTTTGATCTTAAGTTTCTAGTCCTTTATTTTTTGGTGTTTTTTTTTTAATCTTCAAGCCTTTGGCAATGACCAATCTCACTGCCATTATTAGGTACAATATGATTCGCCAATAATTCTTAGTAGGAGTCCTGGTGGAACAGTTATTAAATGCCTGTTGTGAGTTCATACTAGCCAGGGCTCAGGCTAGACTCAGGCCTGCATCCTTCCAAGGTCACTAAAATGAGTACCCAACTGTTGGGGGGCAATGAGCTTACAGTTGTAAACCACGTAGACACCCCATAGTGCAGTATGAAGCGGTTTATAAATGTAGCTGCTTTGCTTTGCTTTGTTTTGTTTTGCTTAGTATCTTTTTTGCTGATCTTCAAGGTTATGTTTAATAGATAAAGTTCTGGATAGAAGGGAATCTGTATATTTAATCTTTTTTTGTATTATATTATGTACTTGGGTCCAAATTTTTCTAACAATAGGGCAAGTCCACCACATATGATATAGTGATCCTGCTTCTTTGTGGCATTTCCAACATCTATCATTATTCTTCTTGTCTTTTTTTTTTATTCTTGTTGAGGTAAACTACCACCTGTTAGATATTTTAAAGAAATTTTCTTTTAAGTCTTGTGATGCTGTCAATGGATGTGATTTTTTCCAAGTGTTCTCCCAATCTTCTAGTGAGAGGGTGGCCTATATCTTTTGCCCAAATGATCATGGTACTTTTAATACGTTTCTGCTTGAGTTCTCTTTCTAATAATAAGGAATAAAGTCTTGAGATTTTCCTTTTATCTGGTGACCAAATGATTCTATCCATTTTGTTTTGTACAAGTTCTCCAACTCTTCTCTTTTTAGTAGGGTAAATTCTCCTTGGTTGTTTCTTTTCAATATGTCTTTGTACTTCAACCATCCATTTTCCTTCCATCTTCCATAAAGGCCCCTTGAGTGGAGATCCAAAGCAGGATCTTATTGTAAAATTTATTTTTGATTTGTGTCCATATTTTAGTAAGGATTTCCTGATGAGGTGGTTGCTGAAATCTTTATTAATTTGCATTTTGTTGTACCAGACATATGCATGCCAGCCATATCTATTTTGTATGCCTTCTAGATCAAGCAGTTTTTGATTGTCTAATTTTAACTAATTTTGGATCCATACCATACTGCATGCTTGATGATATATCTTAAAGTTTGGTAATACATAGCTCCCTCTTCCTTTTGTATCTTGAAGGATGGTCCATTTTATTCTTGTTTTCCCTCCTTTCAAAATAATGTTTCATAATTTTTTATCCCAGTCTGCGAATATGCTTGCTTTGATTGTTATTGGTAAGTTCATTAGAATATATAATATCCTTGGTAACACACTCATTTTACTCATCACAATTCTACCTAATATAGAAATATTCATCTTATTTCATCATAACAGGTCAAATTTAATTTCTTTCCAAAGTTTTGTGTAATTATTTTCATAAAGATCCATATTTTTGTTAGTCACCCAAATACCTAAGTATTTGGGCTTGTTTGTTACCAAGCAGCCTGAACTCTCACTTAATTTTTCTTGTTCTTGTTTTGTCGTATTTTTTGTTATAATCAGGGTCTTTTCCTTATTTAGCTTGAAACCTGTGTGTGTTCCAAAGGACTGTATTTCCTGTAGCAATTCCTGAATATTTTCCATTGGGTTTTGTAGTGTCACTGCAGGATTGTCCGCAAATGCTTTAATTTTAAACTCATGTTGATGTTTTTTATTTTCGTACCTTCAATTTTCTTATTTTCATTTATTGCATTAATTAGTATCTCTACAGTGATGATAAATAGGAGTGGTGAAATTGGACAGCCTTGTCTAATTCCTTTAGTCAGTTTAATTTCTTGTGTTTTCTTGCCATTTATTATTAGTCTCACCCATTGGTCTTTGTAAATCTGTTGGAGACCTTTCTAAAAAATCACTTCTATTCTTGTTCTTTATAAACAAGCAAATATGAGCACCTGTCTAACATTACTGAAGGCCTTTTTGGCATCTACAAACACCATCACTAATTTTTATTTCATTGTTACTATGATAATATTCTATTATATCTAACAGATTTCTAATATTGTTTCTTATATATCTTCCAGGTAGGCATCCATTCTGATCTTCCTGAATATATTGTTTTAATATGTTCTTCAATGTGTCAGCCAAGATATATGTTGTAGTTGATGTTAAGTAGCGAAATCGGCCTATAATTAGTTATTTCCTCCCCCCCCCCCTTCTTTTGGTATCAAGGTGATGTTGGCATGTTTCCATGATTCAGGAATCCCTTCTGATGGTATTAAATTTAATGTTTGTTGTAAAGGATTTATTATAATTTCTTCAAATACTTTATAGTAAGCTGCTGAGAGCCCATCTGGGCCTGGAGATTTATCTTCTTTAATCAGAATGGAGATTGCGGCGGGGGGGGGGGGGGGGGAATCAGGATAAGACTATGTAGAAGGATGGCTATTAAAGAACAAGACAAGATCCTAAAGTGTAAAGTCCCTTCTGGGAGAAAAGCAGCATACAAATGAAGTAAACAAATAAAATAAGTAAATAAAAGATATATAATTGAATACGAATGTCAGGATTCTCCATCCCAATTTCTATGCATCCTTGTAGTAGTTGGATAGTGAAAAACACTGACAGAAAGAGAATCAATGTTTTAAAAGTGATGCTAGAAGATAGATGTGAAAAAGAACTGCCAAAAGGACACATGAATGCATCCTAGAACAAATCAGTCTGAGCTTTATGTGGAATCCAAGATGACTAAACTGAGACTGTTGTATTTTGGGCATATCATGAGAAGACATGACTCAACAGAAATTACAACAATACTTGGCAAGGTAGAAGGCAGTGTTAAAAGAGGAAGACGACACTGCAAATGTACAGACAAAATGAAGGAAGCCACAGTCTTAAGTCTGCAAGACTTGAGTGGGGCTGTTGATGGTCTCTCATTCATAGGGTCACCATAAATCAAATGAGGTTATCACATAAGACTCAAAACACGGAATGGAAGCAGGATAGCAGTGTCTATGGCAGAACTTTATCAGACAACATAATGACTGATCTGTAGCTGGTCTGTAGATCACTCATGACTGTGGCACACTTTTTCACTGACAGCCCATCAATAACTTCAATCATTATTTATTATTATTATTATTTTATTTATTTATATCCCACCCTTCTCCCAGGACTGGAACTCAGGGCAGCTTACAGCATTAAAAACACACACAATACAATTTAAAACATACAAAAAAATCATACAGTTCTGGAACTGGGGCTGTTGCTTCCATTGATAGTTCCCCACGATCTTTCCCAGACTCTTTTTCCAATCATACTGCTGCTGCTGCTGTTGCTGCATTAACCCTCCCATGAAATAAGTTCCAAGTACAGTTACAGGATTGGACAGTCATGTTGTCTCCATTTCCTCTCCCCCTCTCCCCTTTCTCCCTCACTAGTGCTGAGCAGACTGGTTTTATCCCTTTTACACTTTCTTTTGTCCCCCTCCCCTCAATTGCATTGCCATAGTCATTAAATTATGTTAAAAAGAGAAATGAAAATTTTAAAAAAACAAAATGCATGCTGAGTAGAGCAATAGGGCAGGGAGGTGGAGTTAAGGAGCAGTCTGGGAAAGAGAATGGGGAACTGTCAATAGAAGCAACAGCCCCATTTCCACAACTGAAGATGCATGCAATAAGCACTGCTCCCCAACTGGTATGAATCCAGCTCCTTTCCTTAATGCACTTGCAGTGTGATACTTTCCAAAATCCACCTGAGATCAGTTAACAATAACAACAATGAGCTTTTGTGGCTCTCAATCCACTTCCTCAATCATTGCATCTGAGGAAGTGGTCAGACTAAAATATAAATCAGTCACTCTTAAAGGGACTGCTAGATTCCCTTTATTCTCTCCTTCCCTTTTCCCTTATCTTGCAATACAGACTAGAAAGACTACTTCTTTGATAAATGGTTTCATTTTCAAAAGGAAGCTCCACCTACCATTGCCACCACCACCCCCTCTTTTCTGCCTCACACAAGGACATCCCAAGGGGAAAGGGAGGGAAGGGATGAAATGAGCTTGCTTTGAGGAGATTGTGGCTGTCCTCTGCTCAGTTCTTATTCCTGTGTTCCTTATAGCCATGTACCTCTTTTCTTTTCTGGCACCTCAGTGAAGGAGAGGAAAGGGGGAAGCCACCATTGCACCCCCTTATGTGTTGCACCTAGGATGGAGTACAGCTCCTGTTCACTTTTTGGTCAACTACTGCTGATTGGTGACTGAAGATAGCAAGTATTCCCTTCACATCTGGGGGAAGAGATTGCCTGGAGTATGCTATAGCCAGATGGAGAATTTCCATGGTCCAGATTTGACCATTGACCAATGGTTCCCCTCCATATTTATAGACATAACATCTTCTTTATTAGTTCCAGATAAAGTAAAATTCATTAGCTCAGTGTAGAAGTCTCTGATCCATTGAACTATCTTGAGATGAACTTAAGTATGAGAATAAGTACCTGGAAAATATGGCTGAGAGTCATTTAATGCAATGAGAGGAGCAAAGCCTTTCACACAATGGAACCATCTACATATGCATATTTGAGTGTACCTACTGGTCAGGTTTTTTTAAAAAATAAGGTTCATTTCAATCAGCCAAATCCAGAGCTCTCACAGCCGATATCCATAGAAGTTTCAAAGCCTGAGTTTATCTTTGGCATTGGTCTTTGTTTTGAATCTAACTTATATGGGAGGTAGCTGATGGGAGGGGGCTAATGCACAAAACCACCATGTACATGTATTCTTTGCCTTTATAACTGATCATTGTGATCTACATTTTTAAAAAGAAATCTTGATCCACAAAGTCTGCATTTACAGTGCAATAGCAGCTATGAGTCCCATGTCAGTGGGATGATGAATCTAGTTTAGATTTTGATATGAACTGTTAAAGGACCTGTCCAAAGTGCTATTCCTATTGTGGGGATAGGATTCAACATGTAGGATAGTTCCTTTAAAGTAAAGATTAAAACCTGGAGTACATTTACTACTTCACTAGCATGTAAGCCACCAGATGCCACTGAAAATTTGGTAATATTTCACAGGGGTTTCACACGTCTATATAAAATATCTGTGCAGTTCTGAATAAGATTATTATGAAGATATCTCATACTAGACCTTCTTCCTATTCCTAGAAGAAATTACCTTGCTAAATTGGAGCATTTGTATTTATTAAAATAAAGTCTGGAACACTTGACTTCTTCATATGAAATATGCTAGTCAAGTTGCCTGGGGAGTTTTTTAAAAAAAATAAATTTTCAGGTATTTTATTGCTGACATACTTTTTAAACATGGAGTGCTTAGTGAGGCTGCAATAACACTGAAATATCTTGAAGGGTATTCTGTTCAAGCTTCAGGAAAAATAATAATGTTCTTAGGAACCTGGAAATGTGATGTCTGGTATATATCACTGAATTATGTTAACAAGAAAAGACAAATATCTGCATAAGGTTAAAATGCAAAAGTGTAATTGTTTGCTGTCTTGCCATGGAAAGCAGCACTAAATTCATGTGAGATTTTGGTTAGATTTAAAATGCTCAAAGAGTGACAGTGAGCTTGGAAAGCTGCCAGCCAGAGCTGGCATGCTTCTAGATTTAATATTTAAAGGAGAAATCTGTTGAAAGGCAATGGACAGTAGGTTAGAGTGAGTGTGGGTGTGTCTTAAGTTACTGAAGTGTCTTTTGGGAAAATATTGAAATGTATCATCTGTCCAATTATGGTTTGAAAATTGCACAGCAGCATGGTGCAGTAATAACAGGTGAGCTCTTGTCTTGAGGAAGGTGCTTCATGTATTTTAATGAGAGTTACTGATTGACATAAAAACATGAAGCATGAAAGTGACATGATTAAGATAACAATAATAGCAATTCTTTTGCCTAAGGACTGCAGGAGCATTCAGGACATAAAGGAAAGAAGCAACTGTCCTAGGGCTCATTAAGCAAATGTTTGAGTGATTAAGCAGGCATAGGCAGAGGGCTCAGCCAAAGCTCACCTTATACGCTTTCCTGCTGTGCATTTGATAGTCATGTTCAGAATTCCCAAACTGAGTGAAGCCATTAGAGCTCATATTCCATGCCAGTCTCTCCTCCCTACATTTTTTTCCAAAAGGAAAAAACAAAACAAAACATGGCAATAGGTTGGGGAACTGTGGTGAGAAGGATTCATTCCAATACTGACAAGATCCTGCAAAGTTTTTTCTTGACAAGAATAAGTGATAATGAAGCAGCATTTCCTGCTAACAACCATGAAGCTTATAGTTTTAAGTTTTACAGTCTGGTACAGAAAATGAAGCTCTATGCATATTTTTTGTCAGCTAAGGATAGCCATTGCAAGGCTTCTTTCCCAAGGCAGCTTTTTTGTGCATGAAGTAGGGGATTTGCAGGAAGGGTTTTGCAACAATGGTGGCAGTTTATGAACCCCACCCCCACCAAGATCAAAATGAACCTAACTTGAAATGGGTTCAGATGTGTTGTGCAAGTGACCTTGCTTTTTGAGCTTCCCTCATCTCAAGTCTCATGTTTTGGTAGACCCATAGAATTCTGCCATTAGCTCATTTTCCCATCCAGGGTTGCAAAGCTATCAAGAAAGCATGGACAGGGAACAATTTTATCAAGTGACATTTGGGAGGGACACCTATAGTGGAGGTTGGTGACCCTCATCTGAGTCAAGTGATGAATTTGGTCTAGGCTTTAGTTTAATTTTAAAGGATGCCCATTTTGGATTTTGGATACCGTATTTAAGGTTCATATCAAACCGGAGAGCAGATTCAAAACCCCTCTGATATCAGAGCTAACATTTTCAAGTGGCAGCACATCAGTAGTTTGTGGTGCTGTAAACAACAGTATATCCTTCTGCTACGTCTATGCTCTCTCTCTTTCTCCTACACAATTCCAAGAAATACATACATTTTTTCATCTTAGAGGTTTAGTTTGAAAAAATCCAGTTGTACAAGTCATGGCCCATAAGAGAGCTTCTCTCCTCTACCTTTTGTTGTTAACTGCCCTTGAGTTGATCTCAAGTCATGGCAACCCTATGGATGAGACATTTCTATGATCCTCTGTTCTCCATTGCTCTGCTTAATTCCTGCAACCCCATATCTGTGACCTCCTTAATAGAGTCCATCCATCTGGCATGTGGCTTTCCTCTCTTCCTACTTCCCTCCACCTTCCCTAGCATTATTGTTTCACTGGTATTTTCTCATTTTCAAAAATTGTGTGAGATCCTGCTTCATTTTTTGTTCAAAAAGCACCTATAATCATAATACCATGAATCAATGTACCTGTAGTGTGATCCTACCACCTTCTACTTTATTAAGTATTGTGGTCTTTTGCAAAGAATCAGATCATGATATACTCAAAGTATGGCAACCTCCGTTTAGTCATATTTGCTTCTATTGAGAGTTCAGGTATGATTTGATCCAGGACACATTTATTTCTCATTTTGGCAGAGCCATTTATTTGTCTTTTTAGTGGTCCATGTTATCTGTAGAATAAAGCAGTAAAGTTCAGATTAGTTGTTTTTCTTCCTGACACCTTTCTTAACCATCCAGCTTTCACAACCATACATCGAAATCAGACGTGTTATGACATTTCTTGCGCTATATGTTTATTCTGTAGCTTGGCTTCTGCCTCTATGGATTATCTTAGCTATGGAGTATCCTGCTTCTTTGGCTTATGAGGAATTGTAACCAGAAAAGCCAGCATGGTGTAGTGGTTTGAGCATTGGACTATGGCTCTGGAGACCATAATTTGATTCCCTGCTCAGCCAGGGAAACTTACTGGTTGTCCTTGGGCAAGTTATACACTCTTGGTCACAGAAAATCCCAGGATAGGGTCACATTAGGGTCACCATAAATTGGAAATGACTTGAAGGCACACAACAACCAACAACAAATAGAAGTACCGATTTGATCAACAGCATCATGGATTCATTTGTCTTTGAAACTAGATGAGCCTGGTGAACTGAAATCAAATGGATAGAATAGACCCAGAAGGATGTTATCCTAACCCTCAATTTATAGCTCTACATTACACAGCTGCATCATTATATGGCTTCACAAATATTAAAGCTTCCTATAAAGGTCTGCAATTGATCAGTGCTGAATAGATGAGGTAATTGGCCATGATTCAGTCATAAAGACAACTTTCATATTCACTTCATGCTTTTATACATGCATTTCTTAAAAATATTATTAAGCACATTTAGTTGAAAGGTATTTCAATAAAGTTTTGATTTTGAAAAGTATTGTACTTTTCTCCTCAATCCGCTGTCCCTGTCTGACTCCCCCCCCCCCCCCCTTTCTTTCTTTCTTTCTTTCTTGGTCAGTACTATTTTTTAATTTTAATTTTATTTTTTTAAAAAAAAGATAGATAAAGTGGTGGTGTTTCTTTAGGGTTCAACCTAAGCATTTTTGCTGTTTGATAGACAGCAACAAACGTCCACAGGTAGACTGCAAAATCAGTCAAAGGATACAATGAAAAGTCAGATCAAATTATCTCAATAAGGCTCCATGGAAAACCTATGAATATCACCATAACTGAAGTCTACGTACCAACCACAGAAACAGAAGAGGAAAAAATTGCAAAGGAGTCGAGGAAGAAATTGACAACACACAAACACAGGACATCAAGCTTATCATAGGCAGCTGGAACACCAAACTTGGAAGCAAATAAGAATCAAAAACAGTAGGCAAATTCAGATTAGGTAAAAGAACCTAAGCAGATGAGCATTGGATAGATTTTTGTGAAGCCAACAACCTATTTTTGAAACACATTTTTCATACAACTAGAAAGAAGGCTATACACATGGACACCACTAGATGGTCAACACAAAAACCAAATAGATTATATAACTGGAAGCAAAAGACGGAGAAGAACCAGGCACTGACTGTGGCACAGATCATGAATTACTCATATAAAAAATAAGAGTAAAACTGAAGAAGAAAACAAAACCAGTCATCATTCCAAAATATGATGTGAACAATATCTGAACAGAATTTATGGACAATATAAGGAACAGATTCGTGCTACTAAGCATAACCGACCATGAACCAGAACTATGGTCAGAAGCCAAGGACACAGCCAAGAAAGACACTAAGGGAGGATCCAAACGGGTGGCCCTGGGCCACCCTGAGAAGCAGAGGGTTGAGGCCGAGGCTGCTGGACAGTGCAACCTCGATCCTCCCTTTTGCTGGCCTGGAAAGGAGTAGCAAAATGCTACTCCTTTCAGAGCCAGCAAAAGGCTGCTCTAAGAGCTGCCATGCAGCTCTTGGGAGCCCCTTCTAGTGCAGCACGTCAAAAGACTGCACCAGAAGGAGTTCCTGATGCTACACGCCATGCATAATGGTGCACGGCATCAGGACGTCTTCGGGGAGTGGTTGAGGTGGCCAGCATGCGGCTGCGTCTCCCCATCCCTGCCTCCAGGACGGCCCAAAGGGCCCATCTGTAGAGGCCCTAAGTGGCCAAAAAGAAAGAGTAGAAACAGTGAATAACAAATGAAACTCTATAAGCAGTAAATAAAAGAAGAGAAGGAAAACAAAAGGGAGATGAGAAGAAACTCAGAACCATGAATGCAGCAGTACAACAACTTGTGTGAAAAGAAATAGATAGCTACTACAATGACAAATGCAGAGAGATAGAGAACAACATTAAAAGGGGAAAAACAAGAGATCATTTCCACAGGATCTGGGAAGTCAAAGGGAAATTCAGACCAAGGATGGGGATGCTCTATGAGAATAAAAATAGCATAAGACCAGGAAGGAATAAAAAGATGATGGTGCAATACACAGAAGAGTTACATAAAAGGGATGACAAAATTAAGGACACATGGAACGAAGAGCCATATAAAGATGAACACAAATTCTAAAAAGAGAGGTGGAAGCTGGATTTAGAGAAATGGGAAAAAACAAATCACCAGGAACAGATAGTATTCTAGTCGAGCTGCTTTAGTCCACACTGACAGAATCAATTCCAGTGCTAACCAACATATGTCAGCAGATATGGAAAATAAAATGATGGCCAACAAAATGAGAAACACTGAATATACATCCTCATTCACAAAAAAGGAGACACAAAAGACTGCAGCAGCTATAGGAAATAGCTCTAATATCTCATGCAAGCAAACTTATGCTCAAAATTCTTCAACACAGACTCCAACCACACATGGAGAGAGAAATCCTTGAGGGTCAAGTGGGATTCAGGAAAGGACTACACTGCAAACATACAATGGCTAATGGAGTGCACTAAGGAATTCCAAAAGAAAATCAGCATGTGCTTTATAGACTATAGCAAAGTCTTAACTGCATAGATCATGAAAGGCTACAGAATGTCCTTAAAGAGTGTCAGCACATATGATAGTCCTGATTATGAATCTTTACTTAAAACAAAAGGCCACTGTGGGAACAGAACATTGAGAAACAGAATGGTTCCCAATTGGCAAAGGAGTCAAACAAGGCTGCATCTTATCACTATCTTTTCAACCTGTATGCAGAACATATTATATGAAAATCAGGCTTGGACAGAGGAGGAGGAGGAGTGAAAATAGGAGGAAGGAATATCAACTATCTATGATATGCAGATGACACCATAGTACTAGCAGAAAACATTACAGACCTAGAGGAACTACTACAAAAGGTCAAGGAAGAAAGTACAAAGGCAGGCTTATTCTTGAACATAAAGAAAACAAAAATAGTGACCACAGAGAATTTACATAGATTCAACCTAGACAATGAGGAAATAGAAATAGTAAGAGAGTCTCATATCTGGGATCAAACATTGAACAGAGCAGGGACTGTAGTGAAGAAATCATAAGAAAACTAAAAATGGAGAGGGTAGCTATGAAAGAACTAGAAAAGATCCCAAAATGTAAAGATATACAACTGAGCACAAAAGTTAGAATCATACTAGCCATTGTATTCCCTATCACCATGTTATCACCATATTATAGTGGAAAAATAGATCTGCAGAACTGCACAGTTATGATGTGTGTGTGGTTCATGTGACAGGGCCAGGACATATGGTGATAAATGTCCTTGAGGTAGTCAGACACTTACTTGTGTATTGAACCCTGCACCTCAGCATGAATGATGTAATGCATTATGCCATGTACTGGAGTGTTGCATGAGCCAAGCGTATATACGGCTGAGACTAATGTAAACAAGTGTGGGTTATAGTTGTGGAGTCGTGGCGACTGCAGTTGCAATTGGTGTTAGTGAGTATTGTGAGAGTTCTAGTTTAGTTTTGTGTTGCAGTGAGCTACTGAGGAGGAAGAGAGTTTACTTCCATCCTGGAACTCTGTTCTGTTTCTGTGTATAGTCGTCTCCTTATCACCTGTAAGTAAATACCTTCACTGTGAACTGTATGGCTATGCTTCCTGATTTGCAAAGGGTATCTCAAGGTCTGGCAGAGATACCAAAAATTACATTCACACCTCAATCCCTGTGTGTTACATGTATGGATGTGAGAGCTGGACAGTTAAAGAAGCAGATAGGAAGACAATCAATTCCTTTGAGATGTGGTGCTGAAGAATGCCAAGGACTCTATGAATAGCCAAAAAGACAAACAAATGGGTCTTAGAACAGATCAAGCCAGAAATCTCCCTGGAAGTCAAGATGACTTAACTAAGGCTGTTGTACTTTGGTCACATGATGAGAAGGCAATATACAATAATGCTAGGAAAGGTGGAGGGAAGTAGAAAGAGAGGAAGCCTGCATGCTAGATGGATGGACTCTATTAAGGAGGTCACGGGTATGAATTTACAGGAATGAAGCAGGGCAGTGGAGGACAGAGAATCTTGGAGATATCTCATCCACAGGGTCACCATGGGTGGACATCGACTTAATGGCAGATAAAAATAGCAACAAAGGTGCATACTATCCAAAATATATATTACACAAACACTATAATGTTATTTTATTTCCTTAGAAAGAAAATGTCAAAGGCATCACATCCAAACCAGGATACAACAGGGACAAATGAAATTATTAACTATTTGCTCCTGTATGGTACCAAAAATTTGTTCATGAGATGGCTGCCTCATTCTGCCTAGTAACAGGGTTGGCCCTGTGCTTCCTGTTAAAATAATAAAATGTTTCACACTTGCATACTTTTATTTTTGAATGAAGTCATCACATTAAAAATAGCATTTTTAAAAAAATATGATCCACTCCTCCCCACCCCCGTGATTGTAAAATCTTTTGACATCTTAACAAGATAAAAGGCATTACCTTACAGAGGTGTAATTTTCTGAGTGAATAAATTTCTGTGGATTGGAACAGCTTTATTCTGAATTTTCATTGGATTAAAGATACCCAATCATTAATTGACACTTGGAATTATTTATGGTTTTGCAATATTTGTTGTTCAGGCTTCCATTCTGTGATCATAGCAGATACATATGAACTGCTGCACTCTAGATCCTTAGAAAATAAAACTGCCACAATAACAACTTTAAATTAGTAACTTGGGGTGGGGGTTGAGGAGGCCAGGGAGTGTGTACAATTGATTTATGATTTGCCAGGTCAAGGACATCAATGTGTCATCTATAGGACTGGGGGAATGTTACCCCCCTGCCTGATGCACGCTGTCAAGAGTACTGAAGATATGTGCTGAAGAGCTACAATCTATGCTTATAATCTGATTTATCTTGGTAAAGACATATGATGCATCAATCTTGGAAGCTTGCAATTGACAAGTCCCATCTTTCATGCCTAGAGCTACCTGAGAATCCATTTAGGTAGGTTACATCAGGTGGATAGATGAAGATTGAGAAGAAGAGATGGTGATGCTTTTCTCTGGTGAACTACAAAACCTCTGATTTCACAACAAAAAGTAGGCAAGTACTGATGATCATACTTAAAAGAAGTTACTACAAAATATTTTTTTGTCTTGCACACACTCTTGTAATGTGCCAATATTAGTTAGAGACTAGCCAAATATAATTAACTGAGGTCCAAAACACACTGCAGAAATAATCCAGTTTGAGACCACTTTAACTGCCCTTGTTGAGTGCTATGGAATCCTGGGAATTGTAGTTTATAGCGGCACCAGAGCAATCTGTCAGAGAAAGCTAAATGTCTCACAAAACTACAGTTTCCAGAATTCCCTATCATTGAGCCAGGGCAGTTAAAACAGTTTCAAACTGGATTATTTCTGTGGTCGGTTTTGGATCCCTGTTAGATTATTCCCCCCCCCCCCCATGTCTATCTATTGATCCACTGCTACTACCACACTGCAGAATCAATGCAGTCACACCACTTTAAATGTCATGGCTCCATTCTGTGAAATCCTGGGATGTGTAGTTTGTTGTGGCACCAGAGCTCTCTGACATAGGAGTTTATCACATGGGGGAAATCCCATGCAGAAACTTGGTTTTAAATTGAAAAAAAATTCACATGACATCATTGTTAAAGTTTTGTTAACCCAAACAGAAAATAGACAAAAGCTGCAAAATTCCGAAAGTAAAAAAGAGTGGCTTTTGTCTACTTTCCGTTCAGGTAAACAACACTTTAACAATGACGTGTATGAAAATCACCCCGCTTTTGTGGGTTTTTTCCTTCTTTTAAATCCCATTTCTGATTTCTGCATGGGATTTCTCCCTTGTGATAAACTCCCTAGAAAATTAAATATCTCACAAAACTACAAATCTCAGAAATTCATAGCATTGATTCATGACAATTAAAGCAGCGTGGAACTGCAATAATAATAATAATAATAATAATAATAATAATAATAAATTTTATTTGGATCCCACCCCTCTTTCAAACAATCAGGGAAGCTTACAGCAGTTAAAATTCCATACAATATATTAAAATACAGTCCAAAAAAATCCCAGAACCCTCCCACCCCTTAAAAAGTATTAAACCAGTATTACCATTAAAACATGTTAATGAAACATTAAAATGAACAAAACTCCTTACACAGACAATACAAGACAAGGCAGCAATTGCAGGCAAAAGTGGGAGAGAGAGAGAGATGCGGAGACTCCTGAGGCTGGGAAATCTAGTCAGGAAAGGCCTGTCAGAGAGATCCATCTGAACTGCCTTTTTAAAGCTGCTTAAGATTGTGATCTGATGGATCTCATCCAGCAGGCCATTCATAGTCTGGGAGCTGTTACTGAGAAGGCCCTCTGGGAGATTGCAGACAGCCTAGATTTCATCGGCTGCAGCAAATTCCTCTCAGAGGACTGGAGTGCGCAGAATGGATTTTTTGGGAGGAGGTGGTCCCGAAGATAGGTTGGGCCCAAGCCATTTAGGACTTTACAGGTAATAACCAACACCTTTTACTGGGCTCAGAAACTAATAGGCAACCAGTGGAGAGACTTTAATAAGAGTGTTATATGGTCTCTCCTTGATGTTCCCAAAACCAATCTGGCTGCCACATTCTGTACTGATTGAAGTTTCCAGAAAGTTCTCCCAAAAGAAGGTAAAGATACAAAGACCCAGTCTGTGCTGTGCTGCGGGAGGGAGCTAGAGCTGGCGGGGGACTTTAAAACCTGCCCCACCGCATCTCCACCAACACACATACGGGTGAGGCACAGCCAGCAGAAGCTATTTCCACCAGCCCTCCACTCTCCAGTCTGCGCTGTGCTGCAGGAAGGAGCTAGAGCTGGCGGGGGACTTTAAAACCTGCCCCACCATGTCTCCACCAACACACTTGCGGGTGAGGCACGGCTGGCAGAGGATGTTTCCACCAGCTCTCCAGTCTCTGCTGCGCTGCGAGAGGGAGCTAGAGCCGGCGGGGGACTTTAAAACCTGCCCCACTGTGTCTCCACCAACACACGTGCGGGTGAGGCACAGCCAGTAGAGGCTATTTCCACCAGCCCTCCACTCTCCAGTCTGTGCTGCGCTGTTGGAGGGAGCTAGAGCCAGTGGAGGACTTTAAAACCTGCCCCACCGCGTCTCCACCAACACACGTGTGGGCGAGGCACAGCTGGCAGAGGCTATTTCCACCAGCCCTCCACTCTCCAGTCTGCGCTGCGGGAGAGAGGGAGCTAGAGCCAGTGGAGGACTTTAAAACCTGCCCCACCACATCTCCTCCAACACACGTGTGGGCGAGGCACAGCTGGCAGAGGCTATTTCCACCAGCCCTCCACTCTCCAGTCTGCGCTGCGGGAGGGAGGGACCTAGAGCCGGTGGGGGACTTTAAAACCTGCCCCACTGTGTCTCCACCAACATACATGCGGGCGAGGCACAGCCGGCAGAGGCTATTTCCACCAGTCCTCCGCTCTCCAATCTACACTGTGTTGTGGGAGGGAACTAGAGCCAGCAGGGAACTTTAAAACCTGCCCCACCACATCTCCACCAACACACGTGTGGGTGAGGCATGGCCAGCAGAGGCTATTTCCACCAGCCCTCCACTCTCCAGTCTGTGCTGCGCTGTTGGAGGGAGCTAGAACCAGTGGAGGACTTTAAAACCTGCCCCACCGCGTCTCCACCAACACATGTGTGGGCGAGGCACAGCTGGCAGAGGCTATTTCCACCAGCCCTCCACTCTCCAGTCTGCGCTGCAGGAGAGAGGGAGCTAGAGCCAGTGGAGGACTTTAAAACCTGCCCCACCACATCTCATCCAACACACGTGTGGGCGAGGCACAGCTGGCAGAGGCTATTTCCACCAGCCCTCCACTCTCCAGTCTGCGCTGTGGGAGGGAGGGACCTAGAGCCGGTGGGGGACTTTAAAACCTGCCCCACTGTGTCTCCACCAACATACGTGCGGGCGAGGCACAGCCAGCAGAGGCTATTTCCACCAGTCCTCCGCTCTCCAATCTACACTGTGTTGTGGGAGGGAACTAGAGCCGGCAGGGAACTTTAAAACCTGCCCCACCACATCTCCACCAACACACGTGTGGGTGAGGCATGGCCAGCAGAGGCTATTTCCATCAGCCCTCCGCTCTCCACTCTGTGCTGCGCTGTGCTGCGCTGTGGGAGGAGCCAATGCTACTAATGCTGGATAAGAGGGCCACAAAAACTAGGTCAAGGGTTGGGGTTGGTTCTACTTCTAATTAACCTACCCTGTCTTTGTGGCTTTATTGTCTCCCTCTTTACCTGAGGCCAGGAATGAAGCGGGGGCAGCTATCGGAGTTGTGCTGGGGAACGGGAGATATGGACAGAATGGAGCGAACAAATGTTACAAAAGAAGACGAGATCACTGTTTGAGAGTTATCTTGCCTTCAGTTCCCTCTGTTTCCAAGAATGGAGTGGAGAGCAGACCAACCATTCCACAGAACCTCACTCTGCTTGTTTGCAATGCCAGGTCAGTTAAAAATAAAACTCACATCATCCATCATCTTCTCCTGGATGAGGATGCCGACCTGGCTTGCTTTACAGAGACCTGGCTGGGAGAGGACAGCACTATTACATGGGCACAGGCCCTCCTAGCTGGGTATTCTGTTAGTGAGCAGTTGAGGGGAAATGGGCAGGGGGCGGGGTGGAGTGACTCTGGTTCATAAGAATAATCTGATTTTGACCAGGATACCTGTCTGGAACAAAGTCCACTTTGAGTGTATGTACCTTAGCCTGAGGACCAGGGAATGTTTGGTGATTCTGCTAGTCTACCGCCCACCCCGTTGTCTAGCAGACTCCCTAACCGAGCTGACACAGCTGGTCTCTGAGTTACTGCTGGAGTCACCCAGACTTTTAGTCTTGGGAGATTTCAACATTCTGCTCGAGACCAGCTTAACAGGTATGGCTTGGGAGTTCATGCATATCATGACTAACATGGGCCTTTCCCAATTGGTCGTTGGGCCCACACATTGTGCAGGTCATACTCTTGATGCAGTCTTTAGTACGGAACAGGAATATCCATGGGCAGAGGTTATCAAAACTACTGCCCTGTCATGGATGGATCATTTCCTGGTCAAGATGGAACTAAGAGCCTTTATCCATCCCTCCGGGGGTGGTGGACCTATTAGAATGGTTTGCCCATAAAGGCTAATGGAACCAATTGGATTCCAGAACGTCTTGGAGGGTTTAATAGTTGGTAATGCCGGTGATCCTGTCGAAGCTTTGGTTAACACTCGGAACACCGATCTCACCAAGGCTATCGACACGATTGCTCCTAAGCAACCTTGCCAACCCACTTCAAACCGTATGCCATGGTATACCTTAGAGCTTAGAAAAATGAAGCGGGCTGGACAATGACTAGAGTGCAACTGGCGGAAAACTCGACTCTTATCTGACCAGACTCACCATAGGAACTTTCTTTGCTTCCTATCGGGAGGCAATACGTGCAGTGCAGAGATCTTTCTCCTCTGCACATATTGCGTCTGCAGAGTCCCATCCAGCAGAACTGTTTAGGGTGGTAAGGGAGCTGACGCAGGTGCCTCTTGTGCAGAACCCTTTACTTAACCCAACAGCAGCCTGCTATGATGTGTTTAACAACTTCTTTTCAGATATAATCTCTCAGATAAGAGCCGACTTAGATGCCAGTGTTTTGACAGAAACTATTGACGAGGCATCCAGTGACTCCGTTATTGAAATTATTCTGGATCAGTTTCAATCTGTGAGTACCGATGACATGGACAAGCTCCTTGGTAGAGTGAGGAAAATGACTTGCCCTCTCGATCCTTGCCCATCATGGATGGCCATCCGGGGGAGGGGGATGCTTTGAGGACATCGGCAATGCATCCCTCAGAGAAGGCTATATTCCATCTTGTATGAAAGAGGCGGCCGTTAGGCTGCTTCTGAAAAAAAACCTTCCCAGGACCCCCTGGACATGAACAACTACAGGCCAGTCTCTTTATTACCATTCTTGAGCAAGGTAATCGAGAGGGTGGTTGCTCTTCAACTCCAAGCTGTCTTGGATGAAACCGATTATCTAGACCCATTTCAAACTGGCTTCAGGACAGGTTTTGGGGTTGAGACTGCCATGGTTACCTTGACTGACTATCTGTGTCTGAGCATCAACATGATAGATCATGGCATCCTCTTGAATCACCTGAGGGGGCTGGGAATTGGAGGCACTGTGCTCCAGTGGTTCCATTCCTTCCTCTTGTGCAGATCTCAGAGAGTGCTACTCAGGGACAGCTGCTCCAGTAAAAGGGAATTCACCTGTGGTGTTCCACAAGGTGCTATACTGTCCCCGATGCTATTCAACATCTATATGAAGCTGCTGGGTGAGATTATTCCGAGTTATGGAGCTGGATGTTATCAGTACGCTGATGACACCCAAATCTATTTCTCCATGTCTTGTTCGTCAGCCTTGAATTCCAATGGCGTCTCCTCTCTTACTGAATGTCTTCAGGCAGTAATGGGCTGGATGAGGAAAAACAGATTAAGACTGAATCCAGACAAAACGGAGGTGCTCACGGTAGCGGCCCCGAAACCAAGAATTGGGCTGCAACCTCCAGTCCTGGATGGGGTCACACTCTCTGTAAAGGACTGCATTTGCAGTCTGGGGTGTTCCTTGACTCATCGCTCCTGATGACAAATCAGGTAAATGTGAGAGTCAGGAGTGCCTGTTATCAGATTTGGCCGATACACCAGCTGCGCCTTTTTCTGGAAGTAAAGGACCTTGAGACTGTTGTGCATGGACTGGTAACCTCACGTTTAGATTTCTGTAATGCACTCTACATGGGGCTACCCTCGTGCTTCGTTCAGAAACTGCAGTTAGTACAAAATATGGCACCCAGAGTAGTTTCTGGAACATCTAGGAGGGACCATATTACTCCGGCATTAAAGTCCCTCCACTGGCTGCCTATTAGTTTCTGAACCCAGTTCAAGGTGTTGGTTATCACCTTTAAAGCCCTAAATGGCTTGGATCCAAACTATCTAAACCAGGGGTAGGCAACCTTTCCCCTTTAAGGGCTGGGGGACTTCAGCTCCCAGAAGCCTCAGCCATGTTGGCCAATAGTCCCATGTTGGCCAATAGCTCCTGGGATTCTGGGAGCTGAAGTCCCTCAGCCCTTAAAGGGGAAAGGTTGCCTACCCCTGATCTAAACTCTATTCTGTTTTGGTCAGGCCTCACCTAGAATACTGTGTCTAGTTCTGGGCACCACAATTCAAAAAGGATGTGGAGAACTGGAGCATGTCCAAAGGAGGGCAACTAAAATGGTGAAGGGTCTGGAAACCAAGCCCTGTGAGGAACGACTTAGGGAACTGGGGATGTTTAGCCTGGAGAAGAGAAGGTTAAGAGGTGATATGATAGCCTTGTTTAAATATTTAAAGGGATGTCATATTGAGGAGGGAACAAGTTTGTTTTCTGCCGCCCCAAAAACTAGGACCCGGAACAATGAGTGCAAGCTCCAGGAAAAGAGATTCCACCTCAACATTAGGAGGAACTTCCTGACAGTAAGGGCTGTTCGACCGTGGAACAGACTCCCTCGGAGTGTGGTAGAGTCTCCTTCCTTGGAGGTCCTTAAGCAGAGGCTGGATGGCCATCTGTCAGGGATGCTTTGATTGGGAGTTCCTGCATGGCAGGGGGTTGGACTGGATGGCCCTTGTGGTCTCTTCCAACTCTATGATTCTATGATTCTATCTTTGGGATTGCCTTCTCCCCTACAATCCTCCCTGCGCACTCTGGTCCTCTGGGAGGAATTTGTTCCAGCCACAAAAAGCTAGGCTTTCGGCTACCTCCCAGAGGGCATTTCTATGGTTGTCCCCAGATTATGGGATGGCCTGCCAGACGAGATCTGTCTGCTTACATCTTTAGACAACTTTAAAAAGGTTGTTAAGACTGATCTCTTCCGGCAGGCCTTTCCAGGATAGATATCCTGGCCTCAGAAATCTCTTTTAGGGGAGCCTTCCAGGATCTTCCTATTAGCCAGCCTCCTAGTTAATTTGTGACCGCAGTCTCTCTTTTAATTGTTACTGATGTTTGTTTGTTTAATCTGTTGGTTTTAATGTTCTCGGTTTAATACCTTTTTAAGGGAGGGAGGATATAGAGCTTTTGGATGTATTTGTACTTTTATCATTCATGAGCCGCCCTGATTGAGCTCAGAGGGGTGAGGTATATAAATTATTATTATTATTATTATTATTATTATTATTAAGAATTTTAGACCAATTTCACTTTTAAATTTAGATTATAAAAATTTCACCAATATCGGTTGAAAGCATATAAGCACTACTGGACTGATGATGACCAAAGAGGATTCCTTCCAAAAGGCAAATGAGAGTAAATATGAGAATAATATTAAATGTGCTAGAAGACTATGAATGGCATTTTGATAAGAAATCAGGATTAATTTTTGTAGATCTAGAAAAGGCATTTGATTTGGTAAACTGGAAAGTAATTCATCATATATTTGATAACATGAATTTAGGAGATAAATCTAATATGTGGATAAATGATATTTATAAGAATCAAAAGCTCAAATTTGTATATATGGGGAAAGAACAAAAAGCTTTCAGAGAGAAAGAGGCACAAAGCAAGGCTGCCCTCTGTCTCCTCTACTGCTCCTATTAGTCATAGAAAACTTGATAAAAAGAATTAAAGAGGATGAGGAGATAAGAGGATTAAAGATAAAAAACCACAGCTTTAAAATCAGAGCATTTGTTGACTTGGTAATAATATTGTATGATCTATGTGCTAGTGCAGAATTTTTGATAAAAACATTAGAAGAATTTGGTGAGATTATGGGTTGTAAAATAAACAAAGAAAAATCAGTGATCTTAACAAAAAATCTAACAGTGGCAGAGGAGACAGAGGTAAACAAGAAAATGGGGATAAAAATACAAAAAAACAGTAAAGTATTTAGGGATCAACATCTCAAATAAGACTATGGATATTCACAAAAAAATACAGGAAAATTTGGGGAGAAATAAAGAAAGATTTAATAAAATGGAATAGAGCAAAATTATAATTAATGGGTAGAATTTCTAAGATAAAAATGTTAGTACTCCCTAAATTAATATTCTTGTTTCATATGATTCTGACAATAACATCAAGGAACATATTCAAATTATGGCATAAAGAGATTTCGTCATTTATATGGGAAGGGGAAAAAAGGTTTGATTAAAAATATTACAGGATTTAAAAGAAAGGGGAGGGCTTGGAGTTTCAAATGTGGAATTATATTATGAAGCATGCTGCATAACTTGGTTAAGAGAGTGGGTTACATTAGAAGATAATAGGCTATGCAAACTAGAAGATTAAGGATTACGATATGGCTGGCATGCCTATCTAGGATATGAAAAAGAAAAAATTAACAAAGATTTGAACAATCATTATAGTAGGAGAGCATTAATGGCTACATGGAAAAAATACAGTGCAAGAATAATAGATAAAATGTGCTGCTGGATTTTGCCACAAGAGACATTCCAAAGAAGAGAAAAGATACAGAAAGAAAATTGGCTTACATATAAAAACTTGTTAAAAAACACAATGGCAAGTTGAAAAATGAAATCTCAAGAAGGATTATTGCAAGCAATAAATTGGTTCCCATATAGACTAATTTCAGAGTGCTATTTTGAAGATAAAGATAAAGAATCTGAAATCAGTAAAATTATTACTTAAGAATCAAAAGGTTTAATTGGGAAGTTATACAATACTCTGTTGAAAATGAAATAGGAGGATGAAATAGTTAAAGCAGTGATGGTAAACTGGGCAAAAAAAATTGGGCATCCATTGGAATGGGGAAAAAATGGAAGAAGATAAATAAATATACAGTATATATATATATATATATGTATATATATATATATATATATATATATATATATATATATATCAGAAAGATTAAGGTAAAACTACAATAAAATCTATTTTCAACAGTATATGACCCCAGACAAGATCTCAAAAATATACAAAAGTAAAAATAATCTATGCTGGAAATGTAACAAAGAACCAGGAACCATTTTCTATTGTTGGTGTGTATGCAAAAAAGTAAGGAGATATTGGCAGATGATTAATGAAACAATATGTAAAATGCTAGATATTAGGATACAACGACAACCAGAATTCTATTTATTAAATATGTTTGAAGATGAACTAGAGAGTGAATATGATAACATTCTTTTTTACACAACCACAATAGCAAGAATAGCTCTTGCTCAAAAATGGAGGTCTGGGGATATCCCAAGCAAAAAAGAATAGTTGCTGAAACTATATAATGCTACTGACATGGATAAATATCATCATCTCTAAGAGGAGAAAAAACAGCTAAGGTTGGGATGATATAGCAAGGGGGAATGTATGAAATGTCTCTTTCCTGAGAAAATATCCAAATTTCGGTTGGCCGCTTACTAAGGAGAAGGTAGAATTATATTAGAAGCAAAAATACGAGGTTGTTGTAAATAAGCTAAACAAGAAGCAAGAATTAACAAATAAAAAAATGATGGAATGCGGATGGGGTTTCAGAGGGGAAAGTTGGAAGTTAATATAAGAGTAAGATTGTAGCCATTAGTGATCAATAGGAAGGAAGGACTGTATAAAAGGTAGTAAGACAGAAGGTGAAGAATGTGAGAAGAAGGTTAGTATATGTGAGGAGAAGGTATTAGGATGTAGGCAAAGAATGGATAAGGAGGAAGGATGGTTAGGAAGAAGGTAAGGAAAAGATGAGGTGTAAAATGAGACTCCAAATGCAGAATCCAAAAATAGGAAGAGGTAAGCAGGAAGTAAGGAGAGAAAGAGGAGAATAAGGAAGGTTAGGTATGGAGAAGGCTAAAAAGAAGGAAGGAGAGAATGAGGGGGAAAGAATGAGGTAAGAAAAGAGAAAGGGAACAAAGGTAAGGTAGAAAGTTGATAGGAAAAGGTGTAAGTCGAAAAGAGATGGACCAAGACTGCAAGATTAACAATGTAATCAAACCAAAAAGTGGTTGGTATGAAAGGGTGGTGGATGAATAAGATTGTAGGATTAGAAACAATTATATTAATTAGATAACTAAATGATTTGTATGTATGTATATATGTTTATATTTTTAAAGTGTTCTTGTTTTTAAAATTCAATAAATATATAATTAAAAAAAGAATAAATAAATAGATGGATGGATTGTTCCTCCTTCTGCAAAAGTGAAGCTTGTTCAAACAGGGCCATTTATTAACTTGACCTATTTATTAATTTCTTAACGGAAACCAGGTGGGGAAATAACTAAGGACAAGAGCAGCTGCAGTTGGTCTATCTCTGAGACCACCTCCGCAGCCCCCCTTGGGCAATAGCACCTGAGCCCATATGGTAACTCCAAAGCTGTTATCTCTTAGCCAGCCCACATCAGGAAGACTAACTTGAAAGTCCCTCTCCCAATGCCCAAGAATTAAACAGAGGGTTTTATCCTCCATGCAGTCCCAAGGCCCAAAGAGGTGATTCCACACACCTCCCTTCCACCCAAACGGAGTCCCAGGCACTCACCGAAATCCAAAATTCTTTCAAATCATGCCAAATCAACCTATTTAGACACCACCCAAGCCAATTTGCCAAGGTACATCTGGAAACAGAATGGGGTAGGAGAAAAAAAGGGGGGATCCTATCCTGTTCTGAAGCAACCAATTTAACTTCACACTGCATTAGCAGTGGGAGGGTAGATCAATTGCAAAATTGAAGTGAAGAAGCTGGGGGCAGCAGACCATAAGTTGGTTCTGGGCATGTCCCCCTCCCCAAATCTTCCAGCCTCGGCATGCCTCCCAAGCCATCTTTTAAATGTTGTCTCCCTATGGGTGTGGGCAAACTATGCATCCCATCCCAAACCTTTGTGTGGGAATGGGATGCAAATTGCCCAGTCACCCCAGGAATAACGAGACATGAAAATGGAAAATGGGTTCAAACAGGGCCATTTATTAACTTAACCTATTTATTAATTTCTTAATGGAACTGCAAACCAGGGGAAATAGCCAAGGACTGGAGCAGCTGCAGCCAGTCAATCTCCAAGACCACCTCCACAGTCTCCCTTGGCCAATAGCACATGAGTCCCAATGGTAACCCAAAAGCTGGGTTAGCCGTTTGCCGACCCACATCAGGAAGACTAATTTAAAAGTACCTCTCCCAATGCTCAAAGACAGGGGTTTATCCTCCATGCAGTCCCAAGGGATATCTCTTTCCCCACCTCCCAGGTCCCAAGGCCCAAACAGGTGGTTCTGTAGACCTCCCTTCCACCCAAACAGTGTCCTAAGGGGCTCACTGAAATTCAAATTTCTTTCAAATCATGCCAAAGATATGGAGCAACCATCTCCCACCAAGGCATCAACAACACCCTTAATGCCTTGTTATAGGTCTGTTAGGAAAATAGAAAATGGAATCTGTTAAGAACAAAGAAAATAGAAAATAGAATAGAATGGAGTTCACTTTTCTAGTTCAGACAGGTGAACTCCATTCATTCAATAAACCTTGGGCCTTTGAAATATGATTTACAGATGTGGTAAAAAAAATGACCCTTCCCACTTTCAAAAGCATGGCAAATCTCAGAATTAGCCTGCCATTGGGTTTTATCCAGGCAACGAGGGTCACCTGACATGGTAACATCGCTGACCACACCAGCTCAACCTGGGGCCACAGATCCTTGATTGCTTTAAAATCTTGCTTTGCTTGCAAGATCAAAGCAATCCCTTTTAGCAGTCCAAGATCATTACCCCCTAAATGAATAAACATAACTTGGGGAGGAGGCCCACAGCGCTCCTTAAATAACAATGGAAACAGGCTGTGCCAATGCAGCTCATGCTTGCGGAGCCATTGAAACTGAGCAACATCACTCAATCCAAGATGGAATCTGAAGTGGCTCAACTTGGTTTGGCAGCCTGCCCAATAGATCTTGCTGTGGCCACACACCAACACTCGATGTCTCCTTGGCCACCAGCGATGATCTGAAAAAGAAAAAGAAAACCATTATGTTAACAATGAGAACTCCAAACACATTTCTGGTAAGCAGAGGACTTCCATCGACAGCTTGATAGCTTGAGAGTTAAATCCAAGTGCAGCAGCAGCCGAAGTGGCACCTATGCGAAGAGTACGTGGCAACTGTGCATTTGTGAGACCAAGTGTAGCTAGCATTCTAGAAGTAATACTCCAGAATTTATATTTAGTTATTGGTAAAGCATCCTGATGAATAGAATTTATATTTAGTTATTGGTAAAGCATCCTGCACTGTGTCCTCCCACATGTACATAGCCAAGGAATGCTCAAACTGGGCAGATGTGAGGGTCTGCAGTGAATTCAAGTGAAATGGTTGAGCCCTTGCCTAGTTGGTCAGTTTTGGAAGAACGAATTAACAATGGAACAGACTAGGGTGTAACCTGGAGATAGGCAAAATATAAAGGCTTTCAAGATGTGTCTCGTTTGGAGGACAAAACCAATTCACTTATTATTAATGCCCCAAAGAATGCCATCAAGGAAGCAGCATGGAATAGTAAAGCGTCATATGGTGATATGCAAATATCAGACTATACTTGGCATAAACCTTTCAATATATCTGGAGAAAGCAGAATCCTAGCACCTACTACTTTACCCCTCTCTCTAGTCCAGCCCTCAAGCACTTTTCTGATGTGGAAGTCAACATGTGTCACAAAACCTTTGTAATTCCAGCCAAAATGCAATCGCTGAAAGATGCAACCGAATAAAAGGAGGAGTCAATCCTCTATCATGTAGGTACATGCAATAGTGTAGAATATGCAGCACAGGTAGAGGTAATAGGTTAGTTAAAGTGTGTCTAGCCCTAAACTGAAAAATTCTTTTAAAGCCCTAAAGGTAGCTCCACCTAGTGGATGGTGCAATGGACAAATTCCATGCTCTTGCTACCTCGGACTCCACATCATCAGTTCCAGCATCAGTTCTGACTTCAGTGCTGCTTCTGGTGCCAGAGTCCTAAAATATTCTATCTCTTTACAGGAAAGAGCATCTGGAATAGCATTATCAATCCCTGGCATGTGCCATGCTGTAAACAAAATGTTAAAGTGTAGCCACTGAAGAGTAAAAGCCTGGACAAGGTGCATAACCTTTTAAGATTTGGATGTTAATGAGTTAATAATGTGCACAATGACACACCAAAGATGGACTGAAGAGTTCAACAACTCCTTAGCCGATGTTGTCACAGCCAGCAAAATTGGAAAAAATTCAAGAAAGGTCAAATCAGTGGTCAATCCTGAATGAGCCCAATCATCAGGCCATGTCTGTAAACACTATTTCCCATTAAAGAACACCCCAAATCTCACTGGCCCCACAGTATCAGACACTATTTGCAAAGTAGCCTTAAGCTTAAGTTCTTCTCTCCAAAAGGAAACTCCATTAAATCTATTCAAAAATTGTATCCAAACCTCCAGATCAGCCTTGATGCCAGAAGTAAGCCAAATTCTGTGGTGTGGTCTATGAACCCCACTAATTGCATCACACAGACAATGTAAAACTGCTCTATCCAGGACAACTACCTTCCAGGCAAAATTCAAGTGACCAATTTCTCCAGAAAATCGTGTAGCATAGCTTTTCATTGGGCTGAGAATGCTGAAGGCCTTGGAAGCATAGAAAGTTGATTAATTGTATCAATAGTAATTCCTAAAAATTCCAATCAAGTGGAGGGTCCTTCAGTCTTCTCAGGGGCTAACAGCACACCCAGGTCAAGAGCAAGGGCTTCACACTCTTTGAATAAAAAAGAACAGTGACCAGAACCTGGCTGACCAACAAATAAGAAATCATCCAGATAGTGCACCACACCACAAAAAACCAATTCTTTCTCTAAGATATCACTCTAAAAAAGTACTAAACATTTTGAAAGCTGCACATGAAACCAAGCAACCCATAGGGAGGACTCAGTCAAAAAACAATCTGGCCATCGAAGAAAAAACCCAATAACTCAAAATCTGTTGGGTGGACTGGTAAGAGACAGAATGCAGACTTGATGTTGCACTTGGCAAGTTCAGCCTCCAAACCATAGCTGTGAACTAACCTAACCACTTCATAGAATGATGAGTACCTAACAGAACATAACTCATGAGGGGTGGCATCATTGACTTGCAACCCATGGGGATAGGACAAGTGATGGATAACATGGTATTCTCCTGGGGCTTTCTTGAGTACTAGGCGTAAAGGGGAAACCCTCAAATTGCTAACTGGGAAAACTAGAAATGGACCGACATGAATCTCATAAACCTCTTTCGAGATGCCTTGATTATTTGATAAGAAGGGATGATGCATTCTCTAAATGAGATGCAAAAACCATTACAAAAACCTTTTAACAAATATTGGGCCGCTTCACAGTTAGGGTATGAGGACAAAAGACACCTCAATAACCATATCTTAATTTGTTGGGACTCTTTTGAAGGTGGAGGGGCACCTCCCCATTTTTGGCCTTCTTTATTAGCACCTGATTGGCCTCTCCCTTTGGTACAATTCCAAAAGAAGTGCAGCCCTTTACAGACTGAACACTCATGTTTATACTTGCAGACCTTATGGTTGCATAATCCCTAAAAGCTAAATTCACAACACAGAAACTTTTGGGACTTAGCAGAATTATCCTGCATCTTGGCAGATGAAGTGCTACCAGATTTGTGGATCAAATGTCCACTATGTGTAGGATCACTTGCATGGGGCACACTGGTATCATTAGTTGCATCCACAGTTGGGAGTGCATAAAGTATGGTAAATAGCTGCACACATACAGAAAGCCTCATCATATAGTAGCAAGCAGGCACAGAGTAGTCAATATAAGTCCAGTGTATAATATCCATGTATTGAATCAAGGCCACTGTGTGCATGAGCTGTGCCTTAGCAATAACACCTGCATAGATAAAGAACCCATTCAACCAGTTAGCAAAATTGTGTTCAACCTTTCATCATTTTAAAGCCTCCTTGTCTTTATCATCAAGCTCCTCCCTATCTTTCTTTTCCATCTCCCAGTAGAGTAGGGAAAAGACATCTACATATTCACCCCTGAGTATCTTATCTATGAAAAAGGCGATCCCCTAGAGCAGGGGTAGGCAACCTTTCCCCTTTAAGGGCCGAGGGACTTCAGCTCCCAGAATCCCAGGAACGATTGGTCAACATGGGACTATTGGCCAACATGGCTGAGGCTTATGGGAGCTGAAGTCCTTCGGCGCTTAAAGGGGAAAGGTTGCCTACCCCTGCCCTAGAGGAAGGGACAACTCACCATAGGGAATGGCAGAGTGTGCTACTGTGTTGTAGTCCTGCTTGGCTTGGGACCCTTGTTAGGTTAAGTCACAGGCTGGCAGAGGTGGGTAAAGGGGTGTTGTGGAATAGCTAGGCCACATTCCCCAAGCAGGTGCCCTGGCTTGCATTGCTGGTGGTACAGCTGTCCCTTCCTTTGGCAACGAATGATTTTGTTGCTGTGAATAACCAGGCACCTCCCATGGCCATGAGTATCCCACAACAGGAGTGCTGTATAAGGTGCTTGATTCACCTAATGGAGGTACCACCATAGTTGGTAGAGGTGTGACATCTGTGTCAGGTTGTGGCATGGCCTCAGCACCCAGTGACATGGACACTTGCACAGCAACCTGAGCACATTCTTGTTCCAAAACAGTGATACAAGATTTCATCTCATTAAACAACTGTTTGTATCTGGAACGCTTAGAAGTAGCCCAAAGGGGTTGAGAATATTGAGGAATAGCCCTAGTGGACACCCCATGTGCTTACTCCAGAGCTTGAATCCTGGAGAACATCTTTTCCACCAGCAAATCATCTTAATTATCGCTAAATGAATAAGGCTCAACTAAGGGGGGTTGCAGACTGCCAGAAATAGTGTGAATTCAGTCCACTTTTAGGGTTAGGGTTAGTGCTAGGGAATCATGGGAACTGTTATTTTTCTGAGACATTGAGCCTTCTCTGTCAGACAACTCTGATGCCACAATAAAATACAGTTCCCATAGTTCCCTAACTCTAACCCTAACCCTAAAAGTGGACTGAATTCACACTATTTCTGGCAGTCTGCAACCCCCCTAAGAGACCTTTAGGAACCTTTGGGGCTGGACCTTTACCCTTATTACCCCCTTTTGCTTTGCTAGGTGGCATAGACAAGCAGAACAAATTGACAGGGTATGCAAAATGTAAGCAAACTAGCTAATAACCACAATAAAACACTAAGAATGACAATGCAAAGAGTAAAATCACCTCAGTTAAACCAATGAATTATCTTCAAATGTCTATGAGATACTGGGAATAACCCAGAAAGCATTGTATGGTGGCAACACCCAGCAAAAGTCACAAAGTGGTTTGAAAATGAACAGACTAGCACAGACTATCACTGATACTGTGACAGCTGGCCCCAGGCAGGCAAATAAAATGCCAAAAGCACTTGTATTTATTTGTGGACTTCCATCCAAAAACTGTCTGGCACAACCCAGCTTAGCATGGCAATTAGCTCTAAAACTGGTGATGTCAGCTTGCTATTGCAGAGATGGAGCCCTCTTATATTGTATAAGTTCCCGCACACACACACACACACACAAACACAGGCCTATTCTAAACAAGGTTGCAAGTACAGGAATATAAAATAGCTGCTGGGCTTATGAGAAAAATGGCTGCAGATGCAGCAATCTAAAATGGCTGCCAGGCTTAAAATGGCCCCCAGGCCTATAATCAAAAGGGGCTTAAAAGAAGGGAGGGAGAGGCCAGTAAGAAGTGGGGAAAAACAAGGGAAAAAAAGGGGTGTGCACAAAAACCTCCCAGGCAGAGGATGCCAGATGACGTGAAAAAACAGAGTAAAGGAAAGGCCAATGAGATATAAAGGAAGCCCTGGCCCCAAACAATGCTGGAAATAAAACCTCCCTCACTGATAAACCAGTAAAATATCAGAGATGGCTAAAGGGATGGATAAGCAAGCCAAAACCCAATTTCTTCCCTCACTTAAAGCTGGGAAAGATGAAAAATAGAACACTTAGCCCAGCCTAATAACTGCATCTATTCTCCTCGACTGCAAAATTGAAGTGAAAAAGCTGGGGGCAGCAGATCATAAGTTGGCTCTGGCCATGCCCCCAAAATCTTCCAGCCTCGGCATAACTGCAGAGGCATCTTTTAAGACTTGTCTCCCTGTGGGCGTGGGCAAACTATGCATCCCATCCCAACTCTTTGTGTGGGAATGGGATGGAAATTGTTTCTTCTTTTTTTACAATGGGACTAATCAGGAATGTTCAATGTCTCTGATCCAAAAAAGTATATTTAAGATTTGCATGTGGTACAAATACTTAGGATGCGGTGGCTTGGTGGTTAAGATGCCAATTCTGATGATTGGAAAAATCAGAAAATTGGCAGTTCAAGGCCTGAATGCTGAATGCTTCATGATGGGATAAGCTCCTGTCACTAGTCCCAGCTTCTGGCAACCTAGCAGTTCAAAAGCATGCAAATGAAAGTAGATAAATAAGTACCACTTCTGAGTGGGAAGGTAACAGTGTTCAGTGCATTCATGCTTGCCACATGACCCCCAGAGCAGTCCTCAGACAATGCTAGCTCTTCAACTTAGAAATGGAGATGAGAACAGCCCGCTATGGTCAGTTACGACTAGACATTCAGGTCAAGGGACTACCTTCACTTTAAAAAACAACAACACTAAATACTTAAACTGATGAGACCATCAGTCCACATCAGCTTATGTATGGAACCTGTGTCCACAGCTGTGTCTGTAGTAATAGACTATCAAGCAACTGAATTCAGACGTATGTGAATGGGTCCTTAGTATTTCAGAATATGTAGCACTAATGATCTCCCTCTCTATTTTTTTCCACATCTGACTCCTGCAACCTCCTCTACTCACATCTTGTGGTTGCTAAGCAACCTTGCACAGGGTGGCAGAGTGAGCAAGAGATGTCAAATTCATTATTTTGAGGCCTTAAAGAGGCAACCTCTGATGTTCTGAAAGCATCCATTCTAAATTATAATTATTATCTCAATTAAGTTATTTTCTCTTAACTAATTCAGAACGTGCATATTTTTAGAAGACCTGGGAGAGATCTGGGTCTGACCCTGCTAAGGAAGGTAAGAAAATAAAACTATCACAGCTGTGCTGGAACTCTGAAACATCCACAAGGTCTCCAACAGCTGAAAGAATCTGGGGAAAATAAATGCTTATTCTGCCCAGAGGGGCTTAGGCTGCATCTGCACTACAGAAATAATCCAGTTTGACACCACTTCAACTGCCCTGGCTCCATGCTTTGGAATTCTGGGAATTGTAGTCCATTGTGTTGCCAAGGCGCTAGAACCTAGTTATTTTGGGAAAGTGTGTGGTTTAACTACAGAAAAAGAGATTAGAGCCAAAAACTACAGAAAAAGAAATTAGAGCCAAAAACTGACTGAAAGCATTAATAACAATTAAACTAGACCTTCAAGTTCTTTGCAAGTTTTTTCTTTTGTTCTGCCAACTTTTCATGGGAGGTTTTGTTGTTGTTGTTGCATTTGTTCTTGTTACAATACTGTTTTGAAACTGTTAACCACCATCTTTCCAAATAATAAATAAATGAATAAAATAAGTGGGGAGTAATACTTTCCTTATTCGGGGTTTGTTCATTGTGAGTTATGTTTTTCAAACAAATAAAACTGCCTGCCTGCTTGGACTTTAGAGTTCCAAGCCATCAGATATATTTCTCTTGAGAAATATCTTGTACTATATTACACAACTATCATTTCATTAATATTTTAAGAAGGTATTACTATAAAACAACGTGTTAACTTTAGGGAATGCTTATTGACAAAGGATAGCAACTATCCAGCCCCTGGAAAATCAGCAGGAATCTTGATTTAGGTTACAGTAGTAGATTAGTTGTAACTAGTGAGACTTTGAAAATTTATAATTAGTTGGCTTGTAGTATTAATATAGTTGTTCATAATCTCCATATGTATTACAGGCCCTGGCTTTTCTCTGCCAAAGCTATCATACACTCATAACTGAAACCAAGATTTATAAGTTAATTTCTCATGTTTGTATATGAACATTCTGCATGACTGGCTTGATTAAATAGCAAAGCTTTGTCATCATTGTGCATGCTCAGATATTGTGTGCTTTAATCTTTTAGGTATTCCATGTCTTCCAAGTCTTTTAGTAGACAAAACACATGACAATGGACAACTGGGGAACAATACATAATCATGTTTCAGGATTTGATGCACAGGGGTGGAAAAACAATATTATAACATGCCCTTCAGTTATGTGATTATGCTAAAATGATGAAATAGAGAAAATTTGTGGATAAGTGAAGTCAGCTACCTGGCCATTAGACCTATGCCCATCCTAGCTGATCAGAGCTACCAAAGGAGTTCTGGCCAGTTGTAAATGTTTCTTTGAAAGTTTGTTTTATTCCAGTTCCTTTAAAAGAAGCAGTAATAAAACACTTGTTGATGAGAATTTCCCTGGACCCCACCATACACAATAACCATCAGTATGTGTCTTCCTCTTTCATTGCCACACTCATAATAGGAAAACCAAGTGTTGGATAGTGGCAGGACATATTAAACACAATGGTGGGTGGGGATGGTACTTACCACCATAGGAGGTTTGGAGTTGGGATGGTGTGTGGGCAGTTGAGGAGCAGTGGCAGACTGGGATAGGCTGGCAGTTGATGGTTCTCCAGAGATGTGGGCATTGATTCTGTGCCCTGTGAGAGATTGGCCCAAAGAAGGGAATTTCATACAGTACTTGATTGGTGGGAGGTGCATCAATGTTGGGATTTGGCACAATGCTCCCATTCACTTTAGTAAACTATTGAGGATTAATCAGGGGGCTAGCTGATGATGTCTGGTGGCTCTCTAGGCCACAATTTACCAGTCACCCCTTTTCAAATAGCAGGCCACCCAGGCTTCAGTATCTGCTTAAATGCATCAATATTAGGCCACGCTGTGTGGTGCCTTCTTAGGCAGGCTGCTCTAGACCTCTCAATGCCAGCAAATTCCTGGTCCAGCACCATTGGTACTCATTATTGCCAGCTAATTTTGGTCTGGCTGTGGTTTTCTTTTGGGATGATAAGCTTCATTTTGTTTGTATTTCTTTAATCTAGGCCTGAGGAAGCCATGTTTTGATTAGGTCCAACATGTAGACCACCAGAAGGTTACATTAGGCTGAATTTTCAGCTTAGGGCCCTCCTGGTCCCAATTTTGGGGAGTAGGTCCAAGTTCCACTTATAACTAGTTTTTTAACCAGCAGCATGCATTGTTAGGCCACATCTTCAGTTGTGATCCTTAGTAGGCCTGAATTCTGGGTTCAAACCTGGCTTTGTATTTCTGATCAGTAGGCTGAGAGAACTGGCCCCTCTTTAGGTATAGATTGGTATCCCATTGAGCCACTGATGCCACTCCCTTCCCTATTTTTGTCACAGGGTCCAAAAGAAGTAGTTTGATGTAGTACTAGGAACACCTACTCCAATTTGGAAGGATGGTATGGGGTCCTAAAAGGTGGGGGGAGTTTCTTCTAAGTGCATAGTTTTAGCTAAAAGGCTCTTGGTGAAGTGCTCTCCAACTGTTTTCTTCATCTTCAGAGGATGAAGGGAACAGCTGTCTGGCAGCAAATCTGGCCAGGGTTGAGGCACTGGAGCAAAACAAAGAGAAATAAACTACAGAAGAGTTACAAGTGCAGGCAAATGAATGGAGACTCAAAAGGCTACAAAAACTAACCAATGACATTCTTGTCCATTTAGAGGCTTTGAAGAAGATATTCAAGAAGACAGGTGGGACAGAGATGTTGATTAAAACATCCGGGGACTGCAGTTACCCATCAGATCCAGTGGCCAGTCTTCAAGTGTATTCAGTGCATAAGTGAGAGGGCTAACGTCAGATGAGGTGGCCACTCTTTCTGATTATTACACAGGTATAAATGTTTCACCTAGGGTACTCTGGGCACAAATGGACAGTCAAACATCTGGGGCACTTCAGGGCACATTCAGTTCAGTTAGCCTGGAGTTGGTATCAGTTCAGCAGAATTGATGATAGGTTATGCAGCCCCACAAAGAAGTGGGTGATGAGTAGATAGTGAAAGAGAAGGGCCTGTTATGCACACAGCAGGAAATACCTAAATCTCCCTGATCAATGGAGGTGGTTTGCTTACTGTTTGTCCTTGTTAAAGCTGTTTTTTGGAATGTATTTTGTTGTCTATTTGTTATTTTAATCTTGCATTAGTTTAATTTAGTTTTAAGGGGGGAGGGTTAGGGATTGGGTTGAAGGAGTGTTTTGGTACTATTAGGCAGGTTTTTTTTTGCTGCAATCCACCACAGACAAAAACTGTAGGGATGACTGCATAGATATATTTACCCTCCTTTTTCTAAAGCTGGAAAAGGAGAAAGAAAAATTAAATGATAAGAATAAACAAAAATTAAGGAATCATAAGTTGGATAAGATGTGGGCTAATTGGCTCCCAGTGTTTCTGATTTATGCAGGTGATACAGTGGGCTAATTGGCTCCTGAGATTCTTGATTTATGCAGATGTTATAGTGGTGAGCATTTTTGTTATTTCAGCATATTGACGTGATTTACAGGGTATACTTCTTGGGCTTTATGTGACTACTTTATTATGATAACTTCTTTATGATGCCACAATTATCTCTGAATCTGATGCGGCCATAGTTTTGGATGCAGCTGATGATTCCAGCTAGATCTATGTAAGGTGAACACTCTCAAGGATCATCATCATCATCATCAATGCCAAGGCAAGCCAATGGGGCAGCCACAGAGGCTCCTGTGCTGGTACTTTTGAGCACATGGGACCTGTTCTAGGTGCTCTTGTAAGTTAGGGCCTTTGCAGACTGCCAGAAATAGTGCAAATTGAGTCCACTTTAACTGCCCTGACTCAGTGCTAGGGAATCATGGGAACTGTAGTTTATTGTGGCACCAGAGTTCTCTGACAGAGAAGGCTCAATGTCTCAGAAAAAAAAATACAATTCCCATGATTCCCTAGCACTGAGCCAGGGCAGTTAAAGTGGACTCAATTTGCACTATTTCTAGCAATCTGCAAAGGCCCTGTCATTCAATGCTTCATCTGTGATGTCTCTCATTTTTTAATGGCTCTCCAAGAGAAAACATCCTTGGCAACCCTAAGCATCAGCGAGGTAGTACGTGTAACCCAGGATGTATCCACACTGCAGAAATAGAGCAGTTTGACACCCCTTTAACTGCCACAACTTTATCCTACAAAATTCTGGGATTTGAAGTTTGATGAGACACTAGAACTCTCTGACAGACCAGGCTAAATACACCAAGCTTCAGATCTCAGGATTCTACAGGATGGAGCCATGGCAGTTAAAGTGGCATCAAACTGCTTTATTTCTGCAATATGGCTACATCATCAGTGGGTGCACAGCCACCTCCAAAAAGGGCCCAGTCATATCAAGATGGATAGGGTTTTAGTATGGTTAAAAGTGTATGCAAACCAAATTTCATCTCAGTTTTTGAGGCAGAGGCTTATGTTTGCTTTTAAAATTCCTTTTGATTGACCCCAATTTTTTACACATCATTTGCATGGAGGATGTGGTATGGGCAAAAGTTAGAAAGAAAGTTATAAAAGAGTAAATAGTATGCTCCTTTGCCTAGCTTCTCATTCCTAAACTTAGAATGTTCCCCTTAGGCATTGTGCCTTCAAGATGCTGGGTGAATTCTGTCTTATTCACTGTCTTTCATATCCCAAAATAGTATCATTTATAAACCATGCCATCCCCAAGCATTTCTGCACAGTGTGCAACATCTCCTTTGCTACAGTTGTTTGCACTGTTATGTGTTTGAGTGTTTGCATAGTGACATATTTGCTTTTCACCTCTTGTTGATGAACCCTAGGACTTCAAGTTGCTGGTATCTTCATTTGATGGCCATTTTTACACTGGACAGCCATTTCCCATGAGGTGCTTAGTGTCCCATGCTGTGTTTAAAAAATTCAGCACCTTTCTGAAATGGGCTCAGCACACTAAGGGCCTCTACAGACGGGCGGCCATGGGCCGCCCCAAAAAGCCAAGGATTGAGGTCGAGGCTGCACCACTCCTCGGCCCCAATCCACTCTTTGGGCAGCCCTGGAAGGAGTGCTAAAATAGCGCTCCTTCCTCAAGCCGCGGAAAGGGCGCTAGAAGAGGTGGCGTGCGCCTCTTCCACATCTCTTCCATTGCAGCGTGTCTAGATGCTGCAACGGAAGGAGGTCATTGGAGCGCTCACTGTGTGCAACGGCAGGTGCTCTGATGATGTCCTCAGGAAGGGGTTGGGGCACCCGGCATCCGGCTGCCCCTCCCCTTCCTTGGCTCAAAGACAGTGCTTTGTACCGTCTGCAAAGCCCCTATGTTGGGTCACAATAGGGTAGAGCCTGGGTTGGCTCATATAGAGAGATACAGGGCCTTTACAGACTGCCAGAAATAATGCAGCTTGAGGCCACTTTAATTGTCCTGGCTCAGTGCTAGGGAATCATGGGAATTGTATGTTGGGATATAGCAACTTCGCATGCTGAGTCTTTCTAGGGCTATAGGTATGCATGTCTATGGTAGTTTTATTACTCACTAATAGCCCCTCCTCATTTCCTGTTTTTTAACTAAGCACACCTCACCTTTTGGCCCATGCTTGAGAATCTTTATTACTCTTTGTCTTTTCCCTGAAGATGCTTGACCAGCAAGCATGCTAGAGCAAAACTTCCTTAGAAGCATGTAGAACTACTTTTCTTACTTTCTTCTTTTCTTTGCAACATGAAGCTAGACCTGTATATCTCCATATACATGATTTTGTAAGTAAATATCATTTTTATTTTACTCTAACTGAAATCTCTGTGTTGTTTTGTAGACACGTGGGTGTGGGAGATAAAAGTGGATCTAGTCTGTTCCTGCTCATCATTATTCTGCTGTGCTTTATTCTGCTAGTGAGATTAAGCAATCTCTCCTGTTTCTTGAGCATCCTAGCGGATATCAAGAAAATATTTTCCAACAGGTTATGGGGCCCAGTTACTCTGAGCAGAAGGGAACAATTTAAAACTAGATTGTTCGGGTATTTTGGTCTTTTTTGGATACTGCTGTTTTGCTTTGTTTTTAGTTGAATTGATATAATTCTTCTTATTGTTATTGTTTGTTGCGGTTTTATCCACTCTCCCTTAATAACCCGTGTCTACCAGAGAGAGTTTTAATTTTTGCTTTTGAGCTGCTGATGCATTTATTGATACTGTGTTTTGAGTTTTGATTTTGGCTGACTATTTTTGCAAAGATGTCCTTGCAATCTTCAAGTTTAAAGCTCACCCCAGATAATTATTCTGAGTGGAAAATGAGATTAGAAGTATTTCTTCAAGCCCATGGGGTATTTCACTGTGTGGACTCTCAAATCCCAACTACAGAAAAAGAAAGATTAGTTTGGTTGAAAGAAGATGCAATTGCAAGACACATAGTACAAGAATCTCTGTCCAGAGACTTAATTTACCTAGTACATGATTGTAAGACTGTCAGAGAGATGCTTTTAAAACTTGAGGAAAATTTTGGAAAGAAGACCACTAAATCACTCTCTTTTATCATGAAAAATCTTATGAATCTTAGGCTGAATTCTAAACAACACTGTGAAAGACATATCTCCCAAGTAACAGAACTGTTTGAAAAAATGACTCTTTGTGATTTTAAACCTTGTGATAGCCTTAAAATTGCCTATTTACTGGGAACATTGGGAAAAGAATTTGATGCCTTTTGTACAGTCATTAATGCTTTGCCAGAAATGGGATATGACCAAGTTTTAAATAAGTTAAGAGAGGAATGTATCACACATATAGGAAGTTACCACTATGAAAGCCAAGAAGCTTCTGCTTCAGTTCATTATGTTGCAAACCGCGGGAGAAGAAGAACCACTCCCACTGGCCAATCAGAAGTTACTTGCTACAGATGTAATAAAAAGGGGCATATCTCAAGGAATTGCTCCCTCCCTAAGAATACTTCACCCTCTCCTCAAGCTGATTCTAGGACACAGAGACAGGATGATTATCCTCAAGCTGATTTTAGGAGACAAAGACAGGATGATTCCTCAAGGAAGGAAGGAAGAGAGAGGAAAGACCTTTTTCACAAAGGCACAAGCTTTGTCCACTAGCATTAACAGAGATAATTCGAATATTTGGATTATTGATTCAGGGTGCACACAACATTCTACACGTTGTGAATCTTATTTTGATAAAATTGATAAAAATGTTAATGGATACATTGAGACTGCAGGAGATCAACATTTGATTGTTGAAGGAAAAGGAGATTTTAAACTACCTTTCAAGGTGCCTGGTAACAGAGTCATGGAAAATACTATCACAAATGCATTGTATGTTCCAAATTTGAGAGGAAATATGCTCAGTGTGTCAGTTTTAGACAAGAAGGGATTTGAAATCAACTTCAAAGATGGACAATGTACAGTTTCTAAAGACAATGTCATATATGCACAAGCATTTGAATGTGATGGTTTATATGAAGTGAACCTTTCAGCTCCACAAGTGAATGCACTTCAAGGACACATGGATGAAGACAGCCTTGAGCTATGGCACAGACGCTTTGCCCATCGTGATACCAAAGCAGTTCTTCAATTACAAAAACAGAATTTGGCTACTGGGATCAAGATAAAGTCCCAAGGCTATGAAAACTCTGACAGGTGCAGAGTTTGTGTTGAACAAAAGGCAGTGAGTCCTTCTTTTAAACCAAGTACTGAACAAAGAAGCTATCAAGTACTGGATTTGATCCATTCAGATATCTGTGGTCCATTTTCACTTCCCTCATTGGGTGGAAACAGATATATACTAATATTCATGGATGATTTTTCAAAATATTGTGTGACCTACCTTCTAAAGCAAAAGAGTGAAGCTCAAGAGATGCTACAGAAATACGTTGAAATGGTGACAACGAAATTTGAAAAAAGGCCCAAAGCCATCCAATCGGACTGCGGAAGTGAGTATCTATCAAAATACACCCAATCCTTCTTAGAAGAACGTGGAATTCAACACAGAAGAAGTGTCCCATACACACCGGCTCAGAATGGTTCAGCTGAAAGGAAGCTGAGATCGCTCCTGGAGATGACAAGGTGCATGTTGGCAGATGCAGGTCTTCCTAAGCAGTTCTGGGGAGATGCCATTATGACAGCCACGTATCTTCAGAATAGATTGCCAACCAAGGGCACTACACAGACACCTTTCCAGCTGTGGCATGGCAAAGTGCCAAACATGAAGCACATCAAGACTTTTGGCAGTCTTGCCTACTCCTACATACCTTCACAAAAGAGAGGCAAGATGGATGCCAGATCAGAACAAACTATTTTCATTGGATACGCACCTGCATCAAAAGGATACAAAGTGATAAACTTAAAGACTGGTGAAGTGTTCATCAGGCACGTGGTTTACTTTGATGAACGAAGCAGAATAGACAAGAAAGGAACTATTCTTGAATCCTTAGATGACCAAGATGGTGCATTGGACTTCTCAAACGAGAAAGATGCAACATCAAGGTTCAACCCTCAGCCAATTGTTGTTCCTATCAGAAAAGATGCACAAGCAGACTCTACACCTTCAGAAGGGGATGCAGATGAAGCAGATGAGATGCCTGGACCGGAGAATGCTGCAGAGACAAGCGAGGTTCCAGAGCAAGATTCCAAATACTTACTGCGACCCAACAGAGGTGTACCACCTACCCGATTTTCTTACCTTGCAAAGTCGGAATTACCTAGAGAACCATCAAACATAGAAGAAATTGAAAGAATGCCTACTGATGAAGCAGATAGATGGAGAAAAGCTTCTGAAGAAGAAATAGAGGCACTACACAAAAATGGAACATGGATACTTACAGAGCTCCCACCAGGAAAGAAAGCCATAGGATCCAGATGGGTGTTCAAACTAAAACAAGATGCAGAAGGAAAAATTGAACGCTACAAGGCAAGACTTGTTGCACAAGGCTTCTCACAAAAATATGGAGAAGACTTCGATGAGACCTTTTCACCAGTGGTAAAACATACTACTATAAGGCTACTTCTCAGCCTAGCAGCTTCAAAACAGATGAATGTCAGACATGTTGATGTAAAGACAGCATTTTTACATGGAGTGATTACAGAAGACATTTTTATGAAACAACCTCCAGGTTTTGTGGACAAAGAAAGACCACACCACGTTTGTAAGCTTAAGAAGGGGCTATATGGACTTAAACAGGCTGCCAGAGCTTGGAATGAAAAATTAGATGAGATGCTAAAACAATTGGACTTTCAACAAGGAAAAGCAGACAAATGTCTATACACAAGGACCAAGGATGGACATTTAGCATATATTCTGACATATGTTGATGACCTAATCATAGCCACTCAAAGAGATACAGACTACACTGAAATTGTGAATCACCTGAATAAAGAAGTTGAACTGAAGGAACTTGGAAATGCCACATACTACTTGGGGATTCAAATTCAAAGAGAACAAGATGGATCTTTCCTACTGAGTCAAAAACAAAAGATTGTTGATCTATTAGAAACACTAGGACTTCAGGATGCACATCCTGTAGCAACGCCCATGGTGACAGATTTTCTTAAGAACAATGAACAAGGAGAACCTCTAAAGGATAATGATTTGTACAGAACAGCAATAGGAAAACTACTGTACTTGACCACAAATACCAGGCCAGATATAGCTGCTGCTGTGACAATACTTTGTAGAAAGGTCAGTGCACCTACCCAAACAGACTGGACTGCAGTAAAGAGAGTAGCAAGATACTTAAAAGGAACCATGGATCTTCAATTGAGGTTGCCAGCCAACAATAACCCAAGCCTTGTATGCTACACTGATGCAGACTGGGGCAATGATGTTAAAGACCGGCATTCTACCAGTGGATATCTGTTTTTGTATGGCAATGGACCTATTTCTTGGGCCAGTCGAAAGCAAGAGATATTGGCCTTATCCTCCACAGAGTCAGAATACATAGCTGCATCAGAAGCTTGTAGAGAGCTACAGTGGATTGATCAACTATTCCTCGATTTTGGAATTAATGAAAAGAAGCCAATTAAAGTCTTTGAAGACAACCAAAGCTGCATTAGACTTTCTCAAGCAGAAAATATATCAGGACGAAGTAAACACATTGATATGAAGATTCATCATGTGCGCGAGTTGATGAAGAAAGGCCTGATCAAGATGACCTATTGTCCAACCGCTGAGATGACAGCTGATATCTTGACTAAACCGTTGCCGAGAGATGGTTTCGAGAGACTACGAGTCAAGTTGGGCCTGGGGTGCATGCTCAGTTGAGAAGGGGTGTTGGGATATAGCAACTTCGCATGCTGAGTCTTTCTAGGGCTATAGGTATGCATGTCTATGGTAGTTTTATTACTCACTAATAGCCCCTCCTCATTTCCTGTTTTTTAACTAAGCACACCTCACCTTTTGGCCCATGCTTGAGAATCTTTATTACTCTTTGTCTTTTCCCTGAAGATGCTTGACCAGCAAGCATGCTAGAGCAAAACTTCCTTAGAAGCATGTAGAACTACTTTTCTTACTTTCTTCTTTTCTTTGCAACATGAAGCTAGACCTGTATATCTCCATATACATGATTTTGTAAGTAAATATCATTTTTATTTTACTCTAACTGAAATCTCTGTGTTGTTTTGTAGACACGTGGGTGTGGGAGATAAAAGTGGATCTAGTCTGTTCCTGCTCATCATTATTCTGCTGTGCTTTATTCTGCTAGTGAGATTAAGCAATCTCTCCTGTTTCTTGAGCATCCTAGCGGATATCAAGAACAATAATGGCTGTGCCTGAAGAACTGCAGCTGGATGCTAACTGGATGCCCTTCCCCCTGCTCTTCCCCAGGTAATATGTAGACATAGGATTTTCTCCTGGGGCTGGAAAACTGACTTCCATGGAGGAGAAAGTGTGGCACAAGGGGAAATGAATACCTCCTTCTGCAGCATTTCAAAACTTTCATATACTATCATAAATCTAGGCAATGGCAACATACATCACCAAAAGGATTCTAGCATATATAATCCCATTATTATATCACTATAGTGTTATTCGGACATGATCTAAGTGGCACAGCCCTTTAAGGGAAGGCACACCTTGGTCTTTATGATTAGAGACCAGGATAATTGAGGCTTGTTTGATTAGTCAAGCCAGGGGCATGGGGTAGAGGGCCAAGCACAGTGGCTTTTTGTGCTGGTTGTCCCCTTTACAGCCATTCCTTCTCTTTGGAACATGAGAGAAGGGACTTCTGGGCTTCATTGACCCTGTTCTCTTTTGTTGCTGGGTTAAGTCCTATTTCTTGTTTTTTTATTATTGTTGGGAGTGAATTAGTGCATTGTGTGGTTATTGTTGTCTAATTGTGAAACACATATTCCTTTCTTCCTTTAATTTCTTAACTCCCCCCTCCCCTCCCCTTTCCCCTCCAGGGTTGCTATGCCTTTCTCCTTTATTTATTTCCTTACCCCCCCCTCCCCGTTTCCCTTTTCCCTTTTGTTGGTTTGGCTACTGGGGTTTTTCTTCCCTTCTATCTCCTTATTGTTGTTGGTTCTGATACCCTCCCCCATCTTTATTCCATTACTTTATTCTTTACTTTGTCTCTTACTTGTTGCTTGTGTGATTGCTTTGGGGTTTTTCTTGGGCTGGGTTCTTCTTGTCAAAGTTTTGTTCTTTGCTCTGGGGCTTTTGTGGGGGTTTTAATTGATTGTTTTAGACTGGGTACCATTTCTGGCTCCCTCATGGCATAGGCCATTTTGTTTTAGGCCTCATAGTCCCTGGCCTAGCCATTTTGTTGTACTCTGTAGGGGGCTGCCATTTTGTTTGCTGGACTTCCCTGGCGATGGCATTTTGTTTTTTCTTCAGGGCTATTTCCTTTAGCGGTGGGCTCTCTCTGATTTAATGAGTTTTGGAATTTGTAGTTTCCTTTTAGCTGTGGGTTTTCTCTGATTTATGAGCTTTGGATTTATAGTTTTCCTTTGGGGCTTGGGATTTATAGTTTTAATTTTGGCTGTGGAGTCTAACTTATTAGTCTGGGATTTATAGTTTCTTTTTAGCTGTAGGATATCTCTGAAGTATGAGTTTGGGATGTGTACTTTTCCTTCCAGCTGTGGAGTTTCTCTGATGACAAGCTTGAGATTTGTAGTTTTCCTTTGGCTGTGAGGTCTCCCTTACTTACAGGTTTGGGATTTGTAGTTTTCCATTTGGCTATGGGGTCTGACTTACGAGCTTGGAATTTTTAGTCTCTCTGACTTACAAGCAGCTGTTACAGCTTCCCAAGAAAGGTATGGGCAGGTCCAAGTGTAAAGTGCCTGCTAAGAAGCCCCCCCCCCCCCTTAAGAGCTTGGCTGCTGTGCTCTCTGACTCGTCAGGGGATGAGAGTGACATGGTGGCCAGAGCTGCCATCCTATCTAAATGGAATGAGCTTGAAAGCAATCAGGCGTTGGTTTCTAGGTCTGCACAGTTGGAAGATAAAGGAATACATTCCAACTCTTTCAATGCCATGGTTCTGTCTCATTCAAAGGACTTGGTAAAGTCTTATCATAGCAAACTACATAATCAGATGGTGGAGGAAGAGTGCCCTGACCCTACTTCAGTGCCTGTTGCAAGTTCTACTGCAAAAATACCTGAGAGGTCTGGTATGTCTATTAAGGTTCCTTATGGGGCAGGGTTGTCTCAGGCTTCTAATATGAATCAGGAACTGAGTTGGCCTTCGGGAATTTGAGATCATATGATGGAAAGGCCAGTACCTTTGGCCTCTTTGGTGACCCTGCCACTGGATCAGGTTTCTTACACCTGGACTGGGGCAGCACCTTCAATTGGTTCTTCTCAAGTGGGGTGCTCATGTTTACCCCTCTTCAGGTGGTGACTCAAGGTATCACATCCCCACAGGGTTTGCCATTTCCTGGTCTTTTACCTGGCCCCTTCCCCCAAATGGTGGAGGAAGGTGTGCTGCCACCTGCTGCCATACTGGGGGGGGGGGGTGGCTCCTATGTCTCCATGCCAAGTGGAGACCCGGACTTGATGCTGGAAGAACATCTTACACAGGCTACTATTGACAAAATTTTCATTGCTTTATAGAGAAGTTGAGAAGAAGGATTGGGGAAGCCTTGTGAGAAAGAACGGGATAAAGTTAGGTAACATAAGGTTGACAAGAAATGGAGAAACTGTGAAGTTGTAGGCTTTCATGGCCAGTATCCATAGTTTTTTGTGGGTTTTTTGGGCTGTGTGGCCATGTTCTAGAAGAGTTCCTTTCTGACATTTTGCCAGCATCTGTGGCTGGCATCTTCAGAGAATACTGGAATTGAAGAGAGTGGGTCTATATATACTGTGAGACCCTGGGTAGGGAGGATTGATTTCCATGTAAACTGTGTATTGTTCAGTGTTGAATAGGTATTGTTCTGTTGTTAATGGCATGGCTTCGGGTAGGAAGATATGCAATCAAGGATATTATCTGCTATTCCCATGTAAACTGTGTATTGTTCTGTGTTGAATAGGTATTGTTCTGTTGTTAATGGCATGGCTCCAGGGTGGCAGAATGTGCAATCAAGGATATTGTCTGCTATTGTCTGCTGGGAAAGCCCCTGACCCTGGTTGGTTTCCCATTTGCATTTGCTGAGTGCTGGTTTTCTTATTTTGTAGGACTCGTAACCAAACCTTGTTTACTTTAAGGGTTTCTTCTTTCCTGTTGAAGTTATCCAAGTGTTTGTGGATTTCGATGGCTTCGCTGTGCATTCTGACCTGATAGTTGTTGGCATGGTGCAGAATTTCAGTGTTTTCAAACAGCATTTTATGCCTAGGACGGTTTATAATGTGTTCTGCTACTGCTGATTTTTTTGGCTGGCCCAGTCTGCTGTGTCTCTCATGTTCCTTGACTCGTGTTTGGACACTGCGTTTGGTGGTCCCTATGTAGACTTGTTCGCAGCTGCATGGTATGCAGTAAACTCCTGTGGCTGTGAGAGGGTCTCTCCTGTTCTTCGCTGAGTGCAGCATTTGTTGGATTTTCTTGATTGGTTTGTAAACCATTTGGAGGTTGTGTTTCCTCACCACTTTCCCTATTCTGTCTGTGACTCCTTTGACATATGGTAAAAATACCTTCCCTTTGGGTGGCTGCTCATCTTCACTCCTCTGGGTTTTCCTGGGTCTGGCAGCCCTTCTGATGTCTGAGCTGGAGTAACCATTTGCCTGTAGACCCCGGTCTAGGTACTTCAATTCCTCTTCCAATAAGTGGGGTTCACAGATGTGTTTTGCCCGATCTACCAGTGTTTTTATTGTGCTTCTTTTTTGTCCTGGGTGATGGTTGGAGTTCTTGTGCAGGTATCTGTCTGTATGTGTAGGTTTTCTGTATACTGTGTGACCCAGACATTGGTTTGGTTTGCGGATGACTAAGACATCCAGGAATGGCAGTGTTCTTTCCTTTTCTTTTTCCATAGTGAATTGGATGTTAGGGTGGATGTTGTTGAGGTGATTCAGGAACCCAGCCAGATCTTCTTCTCCATGGCTCCAAATGGTGAAAGTGTCATCCACGTATAGGAACCAAGTTGTGGGCGGCTTTTTTGGTGCTGTTTTCAGGGCTTGTTTTTCAAAGTGTTCTATGTAAAAGTTTGCTATCATCGGGCTTAAAGGGCTTCCCATTGCTACCCCATTAACAACAGAACAATACCTATTCAACACTGAACAATACACAGTTTACATGGAAATCACTCCTCCCTACCCAGGGTCTCACAGTATATATAGACCCACTCTCTTCAATTCCAGTATCCTCTGAAGATGCCAGCCACAGATGCTGGTGAAATGTCAGAAAGGAACTCTCCTAGAACATAGCCACACAGCCCAAAAAACCCACAAAAAACAATGGAGAAATTGGTTATGTTCATATATGATGGGGTCATTGCTAGGTTTCACCCCATAAGGACTTATGCTCTGGGTAGATATATAGATATCATACATCAGGCCTATGCTGATTTTGCAGGATCGGCTTAGCTTCAGTACGATGAGGCTTTCAGGATGAAGGTCACCCTTACTCCTGATCTTTGTTGGGATCAGATGCATTCTCAGCTTTGGATGCAGTTCATGACCCCAGCCAGGCCAATGCAAGGTGAAAGGGTGCATAGTGGCCACATTATTCAGAAGTCCCTGGAGGGAAACCAAGCTAGGGCCCTTTCACAGTCACCATACCAGAGCAAAATATGTTGGGAATTTGGGGTGCAGGGGCATTGCAAGAAGTACCCTTGTCGTTTTTGACATGAGTGCCCAATTTGCAGAGGGACACATTCATTTTGCAGTTGCTCAAGATCAAAGGGAGCTGTGGGTTTCTGAAACCAAAACACTGCAAAGAGACAAGGTGACAACTCAACTCCTTCTCAGAAAGAGGCCCAGTCCAATTAAATTAGATTATTTTGCCTGGCTTCATTATATTTATCGTGATAGAGTAGCAGCTAACTATCTGAGTGCTGATTTTACATTTGGTTTCTTCATCCCTTTCCATGGTGTGCATAAACCTTTTCTTTCTAGAAATGTACAGTCAATTAAAGGGTTAAAAGATATTGTTTGGTCCAAAAGTTGCAAGGAATTGTTAGAGGGCAGGATTATCAGGCCTTTTGATGCCCCACCACTTCCAAATTTCAGAGCTTCACCTTTAGGTATTGTTCCCAAGAAGGCCCTGGGTGAATATAGGCTTATTCACCATTTGTCTTTTCCTAAGGGTGGCCATGCATGGGGTGGTCCATTATTTAGATGATTTTTTTATTTGTCGGTCGTCACGGCTCTGGACAATGTGCCTTGCTCATGGAAAATATTGCTGTCCTTTCATTGACCTTCCAGTCTCATTTGTCCCTGAAAAGACAGAGGGCCCGGCCACCTGTCTTAGTTCTTTAGGCATTGAAATTGACACTGTAGGTCAGTTTTGTAGTTTACCATGGGACAAACCACTTCATCTGGTGGACAGAACTACACTGGAAGAAAGGGGCTGGAAGAAAGCCATCATCCAGTATGTTGAATTGCTTGCAGGCCAAAGCCCATAGCTGCTGCTTTGGGGCTGGAAGAAAGCCACTGCTCAGGACTTTCAAGAGCTGATTGGTCAACTTAATTATGCATGCAAGGTAGTAGTGCCAGCCAGGACATTTTTGTGATGGCTTTGTGATGCGGTAATTGGTGTCACTTTGCCCCATCACAGGATATGGATCACGATGCACATTAGAAGTGGTTTGCAGGTTTGACTGGAATTTTTGCAAGCCTTTAAAGGGTTTTCTTTTTGGAGGGATACGCTTAAATGTTGCAACACTTTATAAATCTCCTCTGATGCATCTGGATCTACCAGTTTTTGGGTTTATTTTAAAAAACATTGGTGTGCTCAAGTTTGGCCAAATGAATGGCAGGCTGCAGGTTTTCTATCTGATTTAACATTTTTAGAATTTCTTTCCCATTGTGGTTGTGCATATGACTTAGCTAAGTCAACAGTGCATTTTTGGTGTGATAACATGGCCACGATCCAGGTTATCAACAGCATGACATCTAGATCTCCATGTATATTGCAGCTTGTTAGGACCTTTATTCTTTCGTGTGTTTGCCATAATATTCTTTTTACTGCTTATCATGTTCCAGGTGTCAAAAATGAAATTGCTGATGCCCTTTCTCATCAACAGTTGTCTCATTTCAAGCAGCTAGATCGCAACACAGACACCAACCCTGTTGTGATGCCACCGGAATTGTGGAGGCTTGGAGGAACGAAGTTGCAAAAACTATAGGCTTATCTCTGTCTGACAATACTTAGGCAGCCTACTGGAGGGCTTGCAAGGATTTTGAGGAGTTTAGGCAGAGCCTGGATTTGGAGCCTGAGTGGTTGATTCCATTGGATCATTTCTTGCAGTTCTGCATTTCCTTATACTTCGTGTGTGTGTGTGTGTGTGTGCTGTTCTGCAGACAATTTGAGCCAAATTGCCTTCTTTAGTTTTTGCAAAGAAGGCCCAAGATTTGCCTGGCAGTACATCTGACTTTAGAGTCAGAAGAATATTGGAGAGTTGGAGCTAGGCTTGGGTTTGAGGTGAGGATGCTAGGAAGCCAATATCTCTGGTTATGCTCCTTGGACAAAGGGAACAATGGTCTGTGCTTTGCGTTACCATTTGAAGAGGTTCTCTTTCATGCTGCCATGCTTACTGCCTTTTTCAGGGCTTTTAGGGTGAGTGAATTGGTTGCTTCTTCTAAGCATAATCTGTTAGGCAAAGCTTTGTCCTTCAGTAACTTGGTGCTTTCCGCCCAGAGAGCAGAGATTATTTTGAGGGGATCCAAGATGGATCAGAAGCGGAAAGGCACATTGATCTCGTTGGGGTCTTGTCCTCAAAAGGAATTGTGCCCTGTATTAGCCTTGTGGTCTTATGTGCACTTACAAAACAATTCCCGTGGGTTTCCCTTTTACTATGAAAATCTCTCTCCCCTTACTAAATTTCAGTTCTGGTCCATTACATCTAAAGAGCTAAACAACCTGGGTTTTCAAGGGGTTAAATTTGGCACTCATTATTTTAGGACTGTAGTTGCTTCCACAGCAGCAGCTATGGGCTTTGGCCTGCAAGCAATTCAACATACTGGATGATGGAAGTCTTCTGTTTATAAGACGTACATACGTAAATTTTGATGCAAAGTTGTTAATCTTTGTTCTTTTTACTCTCAACTTCCAGGTGAGGTATGGTGAGATGACAGGTCCTGATCTGTGGCCATAACATGGTCTATTGGGCAGTGAGATATGCCCAATGGAGCCATTTCAGACCTCACTTTGGTTTGAGTGAAGTTGCTGTTGTTGAATGGTTGGGAAGCAGGGACCTTTGTTGGAATGTGCTGCTCCCCTTGCTGTTTGAGGAGTGTTTTAGGCCTCCTCCTGATGTTTTAGTCATTCACCTCAGTGGGAATGACCTGGATTTGATGAAAGGGAAAGCCTTAATTTGTCAGGCCAGAGATGATTTTCTAAAGATTCAGAGATATTGGCCAGGAGCAGCCATAGCCTGGCATGGTGATGGAAATCCTCTCAAGCTTGATGTAGCGAGGAAGAAAGTTAACAGGGAAATCTGGGTTTCTTTTAAAAAATAAACTGACTTTGGATTTCTCATCCATCATCCATCTATCAGTTTCTGGTCTGATGTCCACTATAGGAGGGTTGGGGTTCATCTTTCTGATAATGGCAGTCTGTTGTTTTTGGAGGGCTTACAGGAAGGAGTGAGGGCTGTGTTGGCTAGCCTGGTGGAGGAAAGGGACTAAGCCAGGGGTAGGCAACCTTTTTGATCTGGGGGCCAGGTTGCTGTCCCTCAGATAATTAGGGGGCCGAAGCACCATAAATAAATAAATAAATAAATAAACAAATATATATTTTTTAAAAAATTAAAAAATTAAAAAAATATGCATGCACACTCTCTCAGCCCCAGAAAAGCCATGGCAAAAGCCCTGTGGAGATTTTGCCAAGAAAACCCCAAGAACAAGTAATAACAACAATAAATATCATCATGGCGGGCAGCAGTTGGGGGGCGGCGGTGGCAGGGCCAGCCTGGGGCCGGTCCAAAGGCCTTGGGGGGCCACATTCAGCCCCCGGGCCTTAGGTTGTCTACCCCTGGACTAAGCTGACTCTTGATCTTTTCAGTGGCAGCAATGAGGGAAAATATGATTAGTTTGGTGTTCACCATTGGCACCCCCTTTGGGTGAAAGGTTGGACTCTGGGACAACCTTTATAGGTCAAGGGACCTGGGGGTTGGAAAGGAGCCTGCCTTTGGGGATGACATGGGGGAGAGCAGTTGCTCTCTCTCCCAGACTCATGGGATTTTGGGAGAGTGCCCTATCTTTTCATTCCAATAGGCTGGACCAAGGGTTCAATCTAATATTTTGGATTTACCTCAGGGCCTGATGTTTCACCCAAGGGTAGGCTGGAGGGGTTTTGGTCATGTGAGTCCAGCTGATTCTCCAGCTGGACCCACACCAGCTCCCCTTTTTGTAGTTTCCCAAAAAGTCAGGTTTATTAGTATTTGAATAGATCAAATAAATAGCCCTTTATTTTCCCATATATACATGTCTCGTTATTTCATAGCTGATCATCAATTGGGATATGATCTAAGTGGCACCGCCCTTTAAGGGAAGGGACACCTTTGATAATCTACATGATTAGAGACCAGGATATTTGGGGCTTGGTTGATTAGCCAAGCCAGAGGCATGTGATAGGGGGTGGAGTACAGTGGCTTTTTATGTTGTTTGCCCCCTATACAACCATTTCTTTCCTTTGGAACACAACCCACCTCTCCTACCCAATATCCAGTGTGAGCTTAGCTGGTCACGTCTGGGATGGGTAGGAATTTTCATCCTTATTACATGGGGTTTTTTGCTTACTATATACTGTTCGCATTGGGACTTGGAAAAATTGCCTTGGTGAGTTGTTAAATAGGATGTTGTCATTGTCACCAGGGGGCAGCGATAGGGAAAAATATGATTAATTTGGTGTTCACCATTGGCACCCACTTTGGATGAAAGGTAGGGCTCTGGGACAGTCTTTATAGGTCAAGGGACCTGGGGGTTGGAAAGGAGCCTGCCTTTGGGGCTGACATGGGGTGTGTATGTTTGCTCTCTCTTACAAACTCATGCGATTTTGGGAGAGAGCGCCCTATGTTTGCCTTCCATTGGGCTGGACTGAGGTTCAATCCAATATCTTGGACTTACCTCAGGGCCTGGTGTTTCACCCGAGGATAGGCTGGAGGGGTTTTGGTCATGTGGTAACACCTGGTTCTCCAACTGGACCTGCACCAGGATGCTCCCCTTTCTTGTAGTTTCCCAAAAAGTCAAGTTTATAAGTATTTGAACAAATCAAATAAATGGCCCCTTATTTTCCCATATATACGTGTCTGGTCTCATTATTTCATTGTTGATCATCAAAACTGACATACACTATCATAAACCTAGACAATTGCAACATACATCACCAAAAGGATTCTAGCCCATATAATCCCATTATTATACCACTACACTGTTATACCAATTGCACTGGCTCCCAATTTATTTTCTGACTCAGGCTAAGGTATAGATTTACCTATAAGGCCCTAACTCGGTTTAGGATAGCTGAAAGACTCATATATCATATATATCCAAAAGTTTTGTTGTTATTATTAACTACCTTTGAAGCAGCCCCAACTCATGACAACTCTGTTGATGAGACACTTCTAAGACTCCCCATCCTCCACAGTTCTGCTGAAGTCCTGCAGATTCAGGCCCATGGCCTCCCTGATTGAGTCTAGCCATCTGGTGTGTGGTCTTTCTCTTTTTCTGCTACTTTCCTCTTCTCTGGCATCATTGTTTTGTATAATGAGTCATGCCTTCTCGTGATGTGGCCAAAATATATGACAGCCTCATTTTTATCATCTTGGCTTCCAGGGAGAGTTCAAGGATCCATTTGTTTATCTTTTTGGCCATCCATGGTATGCTGAGAAAGGAAAACTAGAATGAATCAACAACATTTATTATTACGGCACACGGCCAGCATAAAGAAAAAGACAGTAGTCAAAACATTCAACAGTATATACACACTTATACACGTCATAAGCAACATAAGATTACAGCATCAACCTTGAAAATATTCAAGGTGTAAGTTGTGTATATTTTCAGCAAGGGAAGCTGATACTGGTCTAAAGTATAGATATAGCATGAACATTTAACTACAAACAAACCTATCTCTTAAAAACATTTCAAATATATGATTTCAATAATCCTATTATACAGAGTCCTACGTGTTAACATAATGAATCAGTTTGTACAAGGTTGCATAATATATATTTAAATGATAGGACAGATATCATATAATCTATTTAAAACTGTAAAATGTCACTATCAGTTACTGCATCTGCTTTAAAAACTTTTTACGACTAGTGATAGCAGCTGCAAAAAATTTAGCAACTGTATAGGTTATACATTCACTGCAGTCTGCAAAAAAATAATCAAGATAAAATTTCTCCTATCTGCACAGAAACTGGAGGGTACAAAGCCAATTGGCTAGTGTGAGTTTGAAAATCAATGTCTCTGATACGCTGAGAGATAACAGCTTTCACTTTATCATAACCTAGGACAGAGGTAAGTTTCAAGGTCAGAGATTCCTTCCAAGTGGAGAGAAAAGAATCTGTTAAGATTAACGGGGCTAGATCAACTGGGGCAATAAACATTTTTAGTCATTGATTAAATTTGTACATCCATATACGTGCCTCAATGGATAACAAACCTGCTTCTAAAAGAAGAGTAACATTGGGGACACAATGTGGAATGCCTAAGATTGTTCTTAAAAAATTTGTTTGGACAGTCTCAAAAGGGGCAAAACTGCTGAAAGTGCAAACCTCAGAAACATATAGTAGTTGTGCTAGAATCTTCGTGACAAAAACCTGAAGAACTGCTGGAATATACTGACCTCCCTTGTTGTAAAAGAATGAACATAAAGCCTTGATGCTTCTTTGGGTGTTCACTACCACATTCTTTTGATGTAGTTTGGTGGTTCCCTTATCATGAAATGTAATGCCTAGATATTTATAAGAAGACACCTGCTCTATACAGTTGGCATCTAGAGTCCACTTATACTGTGAATGACTTTTAGAAAAAAAAGCATAACATTGGTCTTATTATAGTTGATTTTTAATGTGTCATTTGTACAATGGATTACCAAGGCTCTTAGGAGTCTATTCAGACCTACTCTTGTGAGAATGAGTACCACGTCATCTGCATAGTATTGACAGAGATCCATTTGACAACTTCGGAGGGTGTGATGGTATTTCTGATAAGGTCGAAATCATAGAATTGATATAGAAGTTAAAGAGGGTGGGTGCCAAAATGCAGCCTTGTCTTACTCCTTTTGATGAGGGAATAGGTCTCATCGTATTAAACTGATTGTTACATTGTATCACCACACAAGAATTCTCATGTAGTTTATGAATTAAGGTTAGTAGGCGTTTATCAATATTAGTGGCCTCAAACTTTTTCCAGAGTTTATCTCTTGGGATGAGATCAAATGCAGATTTGAGGTTGACAAAGACAGTGAAAAGTGTTTCCTTAGATGAAGGGACATATTTCTCAGAGAGATGTTTAAGAATTAAGACATGGACAATTTTAGATTGACTCTTCATGAAACCAGCCTGTTCCTCTCTGATGATTTCCTCTCCTTCAAGCCAGTCTTGAAGCTTGTCTAGTAGGTGTAGAGTGTACATTTTGCTTATGATGTTAAGAAGGCTAATTGGCCTATAATTTCCAGGGTCACATTTATCACCTTTCTTATATATTGGCACAATAATGGCAAGGCCCCAGTCCTCAGGGATATAAGTTGTTTGGTCTATAGTGGTGAAAAGAGCCATAAGTATAGGTATCCACCATTCAATATTGGTTTTAAACACTTCTGAGGGTATGTTGTCACTTCCAGGAGCTTTTCCTGGTGTGATTCTGGAGATCAAATTTTTAATTTCCAGCTCGGAGACTGGCAGTCATTTTGGAAGTTCTTCAATATCAACAAGGGAATCAAGAAATTAAGATAATGACAGGAAAGAGTTAAGGATGACAAGAGAAGGAAAAGGAAAGATAGAGACTTCCTGTGTAACTGAGAATCTGCATGTATCTGATAAGAGAGAAGTTGGTGATGTGTGCATTGATTCATTTGTTGATTTACTGTATTATAACCTATAACTGTGTGCTCTTTGTGGTATACCAGGAACAATAAATTCTCAAACTGTCACAAAATATAGGCTAATAAGATGGCTATTCAGTGTTGTCATTAAACTGAATATCCGCTGTAATACTTAAACAGAGGCCGAATAGCCATCTCTTAAAGATGTTGCAATTATGGACTGCCTCCATTAGCAGTTGGTTAGACTAGATGATCTTAATAATAATAATAATAATAATAATAATAATAAAATTTATTTAATACCCCACCTATTGGAAAACCAAATACAAAATTAAAATCAAATACAAACCCCACAATAATCCCTCCCCCCTTAAAACAGTATTAAATCACAACAGCTTAAAAAACAATATAACAATTAAAACTTTAAAATTATACGACACAATAGACACTCCATTATGGCCTGTAGCAGTGTTCCTGTCCATCCAAGATGGGGCCACGTAAGGAACAGTGCAGGTTAAGGCCAGGAAGAATTAATCTGGAAAGGCCTGCCGGAAGCTGTCTAGCTATGGTAACTGATGGATCTCGTCCGGCAGGCCGTTCCAGACTTTGGGGGCGACAACAGAGAAAACCCTCTGAGAGGTCGCTGCAAGCCTTGATTTTTGGGGCTGCAGCAGGTTCCTCCCAGAGGACTGGAGAGCGCGGGGAGGATTGTATGGAAGGAGGCAGTCCCTGAGATAACTTAGACCCAAGCCATTCAGGTCTTTAAAGGTGATAGCCAACACCTTGTACTGGGCCCGGAAGCTGATTGGCAGCCAGTGGGGGGACCTCAGAACCAGAGTAATGTGGTCCCTCCTAGATGTTCCTGACACTAACCTGGCAGCCATATTTTGTACCAGCTGTAATTTCCGAGCCAAGCACAAGGGTAGCCCCATGTAAAGCGCGTTACAGAAGTCAAGGTGTGAGGTTACCAGTGTGTGCACAACAGTCTCGAGATCCCTTACTTCCAGAAAAGGGCACAGCTGGCATATCAGCCAAAGCTGATAACAGGCGCTCCTGACCGTCACATTTACCTGATTTGTCATCAGGAGCAACGAGTCAAGGAGCACCCCCAGACTGCGAAAACAGTCACTGGAGGAGAGCATGACCCCATCCAGGACTGGAGGTTGCAACCCAATTCTTGGTTTTGGGGCTGCTACCGTGAGCACCTATATCTTGTCCGGATTCAGTTTCAATCTGTTTTTCCTCATCCAACCCATTACCGCTCACAGACGTTCATTGAGAAAAGAGATGCCATTAGAATTCGAGGCCGACGAATGAGACATGGAGAAATAGATTTGGGTGTCATCAGCGTACTGATAACACCCAGCACCATAACTCCGTATAATCTCACCCAGCGGCTTCATATAGATGTTAAATAACATCGGGGACAAAATAGCTCCCTGAGGGACCCCACAAGTGAGCACCCTCTTATTGGAGCTACTGTCCCCGAGCAACACCCTCTGGGACCTGCCTGAGAGGAAGGACCGGAACCGCTGCAATGCAGTGCCCCCGATACCTAACCCCCTCAGGCGGCCCAAGAGGATGCCGTGATCTATCGTATCAAAATCCGCTGAGAGGTCTAAGAGCACCAACAGGGTCATGGTACCCCTGTCAATGCTCAGACGCAGATCGTTGGTCAAGGCAACCATGGCAGTCTCAACCCCAAAGCCTGTCCTGAAGCCGGTTTGAAATGGGTCTAGATAATCAGTTTCATCCAAGGCAGCTTGGAGCTGAAGGGCAACCGCCCTCATGATCACCTTGCTCAAAAATGGCAGCAATGACACCGGCCTATAATTACTCATGTCCAGGGGGTCCAGGGAAGGTTTTTTCAGAAGTAGCTTAACAGCCGCTTCCTTCAAACAAGATGGAACATGTCCTTCCCTGAAGGATGCATTGATGATATCCGTGAGGAATCTCCTCAATGCATCCCCCCCTGGATGGCCAGCCATGATGGGCAAGGGTTGAGAGGGCAAGTCGTCTTCCTCACCTTACCAAGCAGCTTGTCCATGTCCTCGGTACTCACAGATTGGAGCTGATCCAGTATAACTACATCAGTGGAGTCACTGGACACCTCGCCTATAGACTCTGTTTCAATGGTAGCATCTAAGTCGGCTCTTATCTGAGAGATTTTATCTGCAAAGAAGTTGTTAAAAGCGTCACAGCAGGCCGTCGTCGGGTTAAGTAAGGGATTTGGCGCCGGGAGCACCTGCGTCATCTCCTTCACCAGCTTAAACAGCTCTGCTGGACGAGACTCTGCAGATGCAATACGTGTAGAGGAGAAAGCTCTCTTCGCTGCATGCATTGCCTCCTGATAGGAACAAAGAAAGTTCCTATGGCAAGTTCTGTCAGATAAGAGTCGAGTCTTCCGCCACCTGCACTCTAGTCGTTGTCCAACCCGCTACATCCTCCTAAGCTCTGGCATATACCAAGGCCCCCGATTTGAAGCGGGATGGCAAGGACGCTTGGGAGTGATCGTGTCGATAGCCCTGGTAAGTTCGGTGTTTCAGATATTTACCCAGAGCTTCGACAGGGTAACCGGCATCCCCAACCATTAAACCCTCTAAGGCTCTCTGAAAACCAATGGGCTCCATTAGCCTTCGAGGGCGGAACATTCTAATGGGTCTTGGAGATTCCTTCCAACTGTATCACCCCACAGCAAGTATAAGAGGAATAGAAGGTTGGCATTAAAACAAAAAAGATGTAATTGTAATTTTATGTAGATCAATGTTTGTTTTTTTTAATGGTTAAGCTCTTACAATGCTGTATGCATTGGTTCACCTGTTGAGTTGCTGAATCAGGAACTTGAAGCTGATATCTGTTGCTGATACCTTCTGTAAAGCTGGGAACAGTTTGCAGGTTGCTAGCTACAGATCTCAGCCTAACAGAACTTTCATTGAAATATGATGAGTTGCTTCAACTTGACAACACAAGATGATATTTTCCCATTTGGTACATTTTTTAAGATTATCCAAAGAATACAAAAATGTGACAACTTTCCGGGCAGCTATTCTAGCACCTAAGCTTCAATGTGCTGATGCTGGATGTCTCATCAGCACAAGTGTCACAGTGAAGTCCATAACCAGCTACAGATTCACAGGTGAGTGAAAAAACAAATACTTCTGCATCTATCCCAATATTCTGTTACTTACTGATGGAATTCAAGGGCATTAGTGTTTCCATGGATTAATAAATGACAGCACAGAATCAAAGACATTGGTAAAGCAAAATGGATGTGATTTAGAAGAATTATCTCAGAGGATGAAGAAGAGGCAACAGATATCACAGACAGTGGTGATTCTGCTATCATGAAAACAAGGAATTTTTGACCTGTTCTGTATAGTGTGTGACACAAGACACAATTGTGTAATCTTCTTTTTTATATTGATACTGCTGTGTAACTTTTTTGTATACACAGGACCTTTTTATTTCCAGAATTTGATATGAGTTAATGAATGTTTTACTAGTTAAATGGTTGGTCCCAATAACACTATTGATACAAGGTAATGAAGACTTGAAAGAAGCAGTAGATTTTTTGGGAGAAAAAAAAGACGATTTCTTCATATTTCCTTCACCTATTCATTTTAAGAAATAATCTTGTTTCCAATTAGATCCCATTTGGCCAATTGCACAAACATGTAGTTCCTACCACACATTTTAGTTTCTTACTATACAAAAGGTTGTTCAGCTGTACTTTGAAACAATGGTTACATTAGGGTAGAGAATTACACTTTTCTGTCTAATGCAGTTTGTGTTGGTGTATGGAGTTTATTGCATACCAAATCTGCACCAGAATAGATGGGGTTTGTAACTGTCATCAATGGATCTTATCACTCCTTCAGCTTTTCATGAATGGGAAAATCCAGATTGGATATATGTTGCCTATTGCCCAGACACAGGGCAGTGTGATACAATCTGTTGGTGATGGTTACAACCCGTGTCTATCCTGGCACAGATTTGGTATGTGGTAATCTACAAGCAGCACATTGTTGTTGTTGTGATTGTGTGCCTTCAAGACATTTCTGACTAATGGTGACACTAAGACAAACCTATCATGGGGTTTTCTGGGCCTGAAAGTGTGTGAGTCACCCAAGATCACCCAATGGGTTTCCATGGCTGAGAAGGGAACCAAACCCTCATCTCCAGAGCTCAAGTCCTATGCTCAAACCACTAACCACACTGGTTCATGTAGCACTACTGATCTTGAAAAAAATAGCCCTGCTGGCTAGGGGACTCCTAAAGTTTTCATCTCAAGTAGTAATGTTTCCAATCCCTGAAAACATATTACAATAAAGTGCCAAAGTTTATGAGAGAAGTGTGGTAAAGCTGGCATGCACATTGAAAACAGATAGAGAACATGGTAATCATAGTCCACTTCTTAGATTCAGTATGTTTTTTGACTGATTGGATTTGTATCCCCAACAAATTATAACTCCATCATGATAAATGAAGTTGTTTCTGCTCCACAGCAATGAACATCAATATTTAGCTGATCACCTTTGCTCTGATCACTTTTAATTATAGAAGTGTGCATGTAATGTGAACTTCACGGAATCTTAAAAATTGATTTGTACTGCTCCCCACTTCCAAATTATGGAAGTGTTAAGTGGAAATTACTTTGGTGGAATGGAGGTAATTGCATTACAATCTCTCTTGTCTCAGCAAGTTGAGGTAAACTGCAGTTGATGTACTGAAAACTTCAGATTTTAATCATCACAAACCAGGTATCAAGACAATAATTCAAAAATGGGGGAAGGGATAATATTATTTACCTTCTTTCTGAAATATTAATGACCCTTCTGTGAAGACAAGAAATGGGAAACAAATCAATCATAGAAATCTTGTCATAATTTTGCTCCTCTTTCCCCTCCCTTTCTTCAATATTATCCCTTACAGTTACAGGACAATACAAATAAAAGGCATGAAAATAGAAGTGTATAATGGATGCATCATCCTTAAGAACACAACATTCAGATTGTATTTTTCCATCCAAAGATTCTCTCACTTGGAAAGTAAATATCAGAGATGTAATTCTTTCCAGTGCCTTGAAAAACAGTGATTCACCTGTGCATCAGACTGCAATTATTCAGCTGGGAAATACAAATCTTCATTTATTTTGTTCTCTAACACGAAAGACAGAAAAGTTAGAGGTTTTCTACCATTTGAATTAAATTATGAGGTTTTTTATTTTTGGAATTTTGGGGATGAAAAGTTAATTAATATACTTTAGTGCATAAGACTGTATTGTGCAAAAAAAAAAAAAAAAGTTGAAAAATGTTTTGTCCCAAAAATAATACTAAAACAAAAAATGAACAGTGCATGAGGGTCTATGCTCATGCACAGGATTATAAAATCTGCTAGAGTTTTACTTTTCCCATTTTTGGATGAGATGTTTGTACACTGAGGACAAGAACATTTGGAAACATTCTTTACAGCTCAACTGGGAGGTGATTCAGTACCAGTCAAATGTGGTTGAAAATGCCATACACAGCAGATGAGCTTAAGGAACTGCTTAAAGTGTCAAGAGAGTGTGTACAGTGTCATAAAGAACTTCAAAGAGTAATTACTGGAAGGAAACTCAATTAGGTGGAACAAACAGCTAATAGTTCAATTAAGGAGAGTCCTGAAAACTGCTACAAAGCTTTTGCCATGCTTTATGTGTAGTTCACTTGAGAATTACAGCAGACAGTCCTTTTGTTTAGCTGTCTTGCAGAAAGTAAACACCATGGTACATTAGCCCTTTTTCAAAATAGATTAAGATCATAGAATCATAAAGCTAAAAGGGTTTTATACTTCAGTACTAGGGAAATGTGCTCTTCAGTCCAGGCCCAGTAATGTATGTCATTTGGGGGACTGTGCCTTAAGTAACTGAAACAAAATACAAACTGTCCTACAATCTAATGGATGAAAAAGCTTCTGCTGATATAGGCTGCATAAGGTCTAATGAGGCATAAAGTGCTTGGAGTTTAAATGCCCAGGTCAGCATTCAAGTCTAATGAGGCATTCCAAAGGTGAGGACCATGAGGCTGTAGTCAGAAATGGCAATGGGATATGAAGTAGCACTGTTGAGTATTGGCTGAACTGGAGCCAAAGGTAGAATTGGAAGCAAAAACTGGTAAAGCAGAGGGCTACAGTGATCTGAGCTGGAACTTGGGAGGTTGAGAGGAACTGAAGCTGGAAGCTGGAGAGGTCAGAGGTGAAATAGTGGAAGGAAAAGGTAGGAATATTGCATATTTGGGTATTCTGCTGTATTAGAGGAGCTACAAAAGGAAGAGGACAAGGAAGAGTAAAAAGAGAAAGGGTGACATTTCTCTGTTTATATGCTTGTAGATGTGACAAGGGAAGGAGATTAACTACTTACTATGGTTTAGAAATACCTTTGTTATAATACTATAATGTTATAAAATTTTGTTATCAAGTTATAATTTTTTTCCCATAGGACAAGGGAACCTTTCACTTTACAGGTTCTCCTAATCATCATCATCATCATCATCATTTAAAGAGCTTTGAGGTTGTTGTTTTTTGCTCAGAGAGTAGAGACAGAGACTTGCCTCCAGGATAAGGTAGCATCCAGGAGCAATCTGTAGAGTTAGAAACCCAGTTGATTGAGCTCACTGACAGAGCCTGGTGAAAAGACTAAGAGCACAGGGGCCATTTATGTGGGTCTTTACCAAGGGACTTTTTGAGGGAGAAGCCCACAGTCCTCTTCCAGTGCTTACTTCAGATTTCTCGATATGGACACTGAGGGAGTTGCTGCAGTCACCTGCAACACTTGTGGGATGTTTGTCTTCTTGCCAAGAGATGTGGGGAACTTCACCTGCACCAAGTACAAGTTCGTAGCCCTCCTGGAAGAGAAAGTCAAACAGCTGGAGGCTACACTTCAGCATATTAGGGAGAAAGAGGTTTTCCTGAATAGAGCGGAAAGAACGGTCTTGGATGGGGACCACACAGAGGAAGTTGCTGAGGAGGAGGTCATTTCATGCACACAGGAGGTGGATGCCTGGAGGAACGTCACACATAGAAGTAGGGAAACCAATGATTGTTCTGGGAGCTTGCAGCTACAGAATCTATTTGAAGCTCTTGCCCTTATCAAGGATGAAGAGGAAGAGCAGCAGGAACAGTCCTCAGGACAGTGCAGGAGACCCGAAGAGTACCACCACAGGGAACAGCCACTGCTAAGCCTCAGAGGAGGCGTGTGGTGGTGGTTGGGGATTCCTTGTTGAGGGATATAGAAGCAGTGATTTGTGGCCCTGACAAGTTGTCCCTGGGGGAAAAAATCCATGATGTGACAGCGAGGCTGACAAGGCTTGTCAAGCCTACTGAACATTACCCCTTCCTCTTGGTCCACATGGGAACCAATGATACTGCAAGGCATAGTCTTCAGAATATCACAAGGGATTATGAGGCTTTGGGCAGGAAGCTGAAAGAGCTGGACGCACAGATTGTTATCTCATCTCTTCTCCCAGTTGGAGGGTATGGTCTAGAAAGGGAGAGGAAGATAGCAGATGTGAATAACTGGCTTTGTAGATGGTGCCGCCAAGAACGATTTGGATTCTTGGATCATGGGTTGCGGTTCCATGAGGGTGGACTTCTAGCAAGAGATGGGCTGCATCTCACACCAGTTGGCAGAAGCGTTTTTGCCAATAGTTTCAAAATTTGATCAGGAGGGCTTTAAACTGAGTCATGTTGGGGAGGGAGACAGTATCTTGGAAGGCATCTTGGAAGGCAGGAGTACACCATGGGCTGGAGATAATAGTAAAAGTGTTACATAAGGAACAAGGCAAATGATGCAAGGGCACAACAGTGGAAGGAAAAAACCTCACACAGGCAGCAAGTGGGAAGGACAAATGCTCTTAGATGTTTCTGCACAGATCATGGGAAATAAACAAGATGAACTTGAACTCCTAGCACAACAAAGCAAATAAGATATAATAGGCATCATTGAAACCTGGTGGGATGAGTTTCATGATGGGAATGTAGAAATAGAGGGGTATAAACTTTTTGAGAGAAATAGGCCAAACAGGAAAGGAGGAGGAATAGCATTATATGTCAGGGATGTTTACACCAGTGAAGAGATCCAGGACTTAAATCCTGGAAACCAGGTGGAGAGCATCTGGATAAAAATTAAAGGGGAAGGAAGCAACAGGGGTGTTATAGTAGGAGTCTACTATAGACCCCCAACTCAGATTGAGGAATTGTATGATGCCTTTCTAGAACAGATGACCACACATTCAGAAAGGAGAGATATAGTTGTGATGGATGACTTCAACTATCCTGATATTTGCTGGAAGTCAAAGTCAGCCAATACTCAAAGGTCTAACAAATTCCTCACTTGCCTCGAAGACAACTTCTTTGTCCAAAAGGTGGAAGAGGCAACAAGGGGATCAGCTATTTTAGATCTGATCCTAACCAACAGGGATGACCTGGTCAATGGGGTACAAGTGGTGGGATCCTTAGGTGGGAGTGATCCTGTTCTCCTGGAGTTTCTTATACAGTGGAAAGGAGAAGCTAGGCATAGTCAAACACTCATTCTAGACTTTAGGAGAGCTGATTTCAACAAACTTAGGGAAACAATGGGAGTGATCCCATGGTCAGGAATACTAAAGGAGAAGGGAGTTCAGGATAGATGGGACTTTCTCAGAAGGGAGATACTAAAGGCACAATCTCAAACTGTTCCAGTGAGAAGGAAAAATGGGAGATGTCTCAAGAAACCAGGTTGGATGACAAAATAAATTTCAACTGAACTAAGTTTTAAATGGGAGATGTATATGAAATGGGAAAGGGGTGAAGTCACTAAAGAGGAATTCAAACCGGCTTCAGGACAGGCTTTGGGGTTGAGACTGCCATGGTTGCCTTGACCGACGATCTGCGTCTGAGCATCGACAGGGGTAGTGTGACCCTGTTGGTGCTCCTAGACCTCTCAGCAGCTTTTGATACAATAGATCACGGCATCCTCTTGGGCCGCCTGAGAAGGTTAGGTATCGGGGGCACTGCTTTGCAGCAGCTCCGGTCCTTCCTCTCGGGTCGGTCCCAGAGGGTGCTGCTTGGGGACTGTAGCTCCGGTAAGAGAGACCTCACTTGTGGGGTCCCTCAGGGTGCTATTTTGTCCCTGATATTATTCAATATCTATATGAAGCCGTTGGGTGAGATCATACGGAGTTATGGGGCTGGGTGTTATCAGTACGCTGATGACACCCAAATCTATTTCTCCGTGTCTCGTTCATCAGCCTCGAATTCCAATGGCATCTCTCCTCTCAATGAATGTCTTCGGGCTGTAATGAGCTGGATGAGGAAAAACAAATTGAAATTGAATCCAGACAAGACGGAGGTGCTCACGGTATTGGCCCGAAACCAAGAATTGGGTTGCAACCTCCAGTCCTGGATGGGGTCACACTCTCCTCCAGTGACTGTGTTCGCAGTCTGGGGGTGCTCCTTGATTCGTCGCTCCTGATGACAAGTCAGGTAAATGCGACGGTCAGGAGTGCCTGTTATCAGCTTCGGCTGATATGCCAGCTGCGCCCTTTTCTGGAAGTAAGGGATCTCAAAACTGTTGTGCACGCACTGGTAACCTCATGCATAGACTTCTGTAACACACTCTACATGGGGCTACCCTCGTGCTTGACTCGGAAACTACAGTTAGTGCAGAATATGGCAGCCAGGTTGTTATCAGGGTCATCTTGAAGGGATCACATCACTCCGGTCTTGAGGTCCCTCCACTGGCTGCCTATTGGTTTCCGGGCCCAGTACAAGGTGTTGGTTATTACCTTTAAAGCCCTAAATGGCTTGGGTCCAAGTTATATCAGAGACCACCTCCTCCCATACAATCCTCCCCACGCCCTCTGGTCCTCTGGGAGGAATCTGCTGCAGCTTCAAAAATCTAGGCTGACGGCGACCTCCCAGAGGGCCTTTTCTATTGTCACTCCCAGACTCTGGAATGACCTGTCGGATGAGATCCATCAATTGACATCTTTGCACAGCTTCAAAAAAGCTGTCAAGACGGATCTCTTCCGGCAGGCCTTTCCAGACTAAATCGCCCGGCCTCGGGATCATTGGGATCCTCCCTTTATGCACCTGTACAATTCCCTTAGAGTCTGAACTAACAGGGGATAATGGCTTGTATTGTATTATATCTTCATTTCATGTAATAGTTGTTTTAATTTAACTGTAACTGTTTTAAATTGAACATGGTTTAATAACTTTTTAAGGGGGGGAGGAGGGAATTACCTTGTTTTATGCTGTATGTTATTTTATCCTTGTTCACCGCCCGGATTGGCTTGCCACAGGGCGGTATATAAATAAAAATTATTATTATTATTATTATTATTATTATTATTAACAAATAGCTAGCACACGTAGGGGTAAAGTCAGGAAAACCAAAGCACAGAATGAGCTCAGGCTTGCTAGAGGGGTGAAGGACAATAAAAAGGGCTTCTTTGGGTATGTCCGTAGCAAAAGAAAGAAGGAAATGGTAGTGCCAGTGTGCAGAGAAGATGGAGAAATTCTAACAAGGGACAGAGAAAAGATAGAGATACTCAACACTTTATTTGCCTCAGTCTTCTCACAAAAGGAAAAGGATGTCCAGCCTGAGGAAAATGGAGCAGATGACACAATAGGGGAAATGCAGCACAGAATAAGTAAAGAGGTAGCACAGGAATACCTGGTTAACCTAAATGAATTTAAGTCTCCGGGACCAGATGAACTATATCCAAGGATATTTAAAAAAACTATCCCAGAGGACAGGATGAAAATTCAAAATGATCTGAATAGATTAGAAAGCTGAGCCAAAGCTAACAAAATGAATTTCAACACAGAGAAATGTAAGGTACTGTACTTAGGGCAAAAAAAGGGAAATGCATAGATATACGATGGGGTACACCTGGCTTAATGAGACTACATGTGAAAGGGATCTAGGAGTCCTAGTGGACCACAAGTTGAACATGAGTCAACAGTGTGATGCTGTAGTTAAAAACGCCAATGTAATTTTAGGCTGCATCCATAGAAGTATAGTATCTAGATCAGGGGTAGGCAACCTTTCCCCTTTAAGGGCTGAGGGACTTCAGGTCCCAGAAACCTCAGCCATGTTGGCCAATAGCTCCTGGGATTCTGGGAGCTGAAGTCCCTCGGCCCTTAAAGGGGAAAGGTTGCCTATCCCTGATCTAGATCAAGGGAAATAATAGTGCCATTGTATTCTGCTTTGGTCAGGCCTCACCTGGAATACTGTGTCCAGTTCTGGGCACCACAATTCAAAAAGGATGATGAAAAACTGGAGCATGTCCAGAGGAGGGTGACTAAAATGGTGAAGGGTCTAGAAACCAAGCCCTACGAGGAATGACTTAGGAAACTGGGTATGTTTAGCCTAGAGAAGAGATGGTTAAGAGGGGATATTATATTTTAAGGGATGTCATATTGAGGAAGGCGCTAGCTTGTTTTCTGCTGCCCCAGAGAACAGGACCCGGAACAATGGATGCAAGCTGCAGGAAAAGAGATTCCACCTCAATATTAGGAGGAACATCCTGATAGTGAGAGCTGTTCAACAGTGGAACATACTCCCTTGAAGTGTGGTGGAGTCTCCTTCTTTCGAGGTCTTTAAACAGAGGCTGGCCATCTGTCAAGGATGGTTTGATTTTAAGTTCTTGCATGGCAGAGGGTTGGACTGGATGGCCCTTGTGGTCTCTTCCAACTTTATGACTGTATGATAATGGTGCTACACCCATGATTGTTCCAAATATTTCCAAGGAATCTCCATCCAATCTTTGATATGTACTTTGCTGCATAGTCCCATCCTTTTGAAAACCTGTTTGTTAGGGAAGAATCAGAAAACATGGTAAGGAAAAATAACGCAGTGTTGTTGTTTTTTGTTGTTTTTTTGCCCACATGTCCTGAGGTTTTTCAAGAAATTATTATGTGAAGAAATATATGTGGGCTCTTTGACAAATGCAGAGGATGGCACAGCACCCCACAATTGTCATGCTTAAAAAATGTATTTCTCTACAGAATAAATTCCCAGAACAATTTTGTGTGTGCATATATGGATAGGAACTGCACAGTCTTTTACACTGTAGTGTTGGGAAACAAAGACCTAATTTTGGGAAAATTATAATTAACTCAAATATGTGAGTGAAGCGCCCAACTTTGCTTCGGAGATCTTGTCCAATTGTATATCAGAGGTATAAGAATTCTGGCAAGGAATGACACTGAAACATGCCAAACTCCAAATTAAAGTCTGGAAATATTTATTTGACAGCGGGGGAGACAAAGAGGGAAACCAGGATAGAGGGAGATATACTCACACCCGAGAGGCTCCTCTGGGTGGTGAATGATAGGATGAGTTCCGTGGAAGGGGCACGGCCAGCAAGAGAAGGGTCACGGGAACTATCTCAGAGTGCACACCGACAGAGATTCAGCATGCACTTCCAAGGTAGCATGAGGTCTGCCAAAAGCCAGGGGTTCTTATAGGGAATTTCTACCTTCTGGCCATGAGTCAAACAATAGGTGGACAAAGGCTTGATGGGTTTACTATTGTTTATTTAAGTCTGGGCATAGTCTAAACAATGCATTTCATTTCAAAACTATCAAGGAAAGAAAGCTAGAGAAAGGGGTGCAATCAAATCTGATCACTGTCCCATTAAGTGTGAGACTAAGACAAACAAACACCATTTCCAGTATAATGGGATATTCCTAAGGGCAACTCCCAAAACCTGCCTGTCCAGGAAATCTTTAGTGGTCTTAAGCAACTTTAGCTTGCTTACCTGACCTTACATCTAGGGTATTATGGCTGCCATCCCCCAAGGGTTAGCCTGGGGTCATACGGAACTCCACATGGCTAAAATATATAAGGAAAATGGAGGACATTCATTAACAGTAGTGGGGAGAAAATTATTGAAATTATTCACCCTCACTTATAGGGTTGAAATAATTGTATGTTTACATCATAAATATACTGCACATGGAAAGAAGAGGCAGGTTTGCACATCTTGGCCTGACCTCTACCTTTGCACATCTCTTTCTCTCCCTGTAAGGAATTCAAAAGAAAGTGAGTGTATACATTATTCTCCCATACTTGAAGATAATAGGTCTTTCAACATGATGAAACACCCCCCCCCCCCCCCGGAAAAATAAAGTCAATCACCTTGAAATCTCCCTGCTGCACGAGTGAAAAGACCAGTGGTGTTGAAGATTTTTTTTTGTCCACCACAACAATATCAGATATACAGAAATATTTCTGCAGATTAGTTTTTTCTGCAAGAAAAAAAATAAGTCTGTATGAGAAACTATTCAATTTGTTTTGGCACAGAAATCCCCAAAATACACAAAAATACCCTATCAAAAAGTCTTGTAATCTTGCACTGTGTGTGGTTGGTGACAGTTTTGAATTTTTCATTTCTTACATATGAAAACTAAATTAGAATAGTCCCTGTGGAGGGCTATTTATGCAGTCAGCAGTCCTGGTGCAGTTTCCAGTCGCAAGTACAAAACCTATATGCATATACAGTTGTTGTAGATCCAATCTCACTTTCATTTTAAAACAGAGGTAGGCAATCTCTGGTCTCCGAGATATTTTGGACTGCAAGACACCCAGTCCCTTACCAGTGGTCAAATTGATTGGCATTGGGTGTTGAAGTATAAAACATCTTTATATTAGATATAGTATCTATCAATATAATCATTTTCACTCTCAGTCTGTGTTCAGTCTATGTATATGAGGAAGATGAGAATAAGATATTATTGTGCATGCAGTAAATGTTAAAGAAATCTTACTTTGCTTTAAGTGTTCTATTGACACTGCAGTTTAGCACTGAGGAAAGTACTGCTGAGTACTGTTTAAGATTCAATGCTTCCCCTCCTTTTTTACTACTGTTGAACAAGGCATCTCACATGTTTGTTTGTTGTTAATTCTTAAATGCATCCATTCTGCATGTCATTTGTTCTGCCAAATATGTTTCAACTCAAACTTCAATCCTGGATGAAAATGCGTAACGTTCTAACAAGGACACCGGTTAAGTAACAAATTAAATTGTGGTTCTTATGAATTAAATATCATACCATTTGGAATCAGACTGAGAATTATATTCTTTGTTAACTGCCTGGTAGGTTTGTTTGATTTTGTTTTGGATAACTGCAGGATCTTTAATTGTCATTAAGACAGTGCTGTTGTGAGACTAAGACGTATCAACAGAGACTCTTCTGGAAACAATTATAAATAAAAGAGAGGAAAATTTCAAAATAAACCTGGCCTGAACATAGAGAAGGAAGAGTCATAAATGGCCTTTGTTCGACATGAACTTAGGGCCTCAGCAGACGACTAATAGAGTCGTCTTCCGGGCAGGGAAGAGGAGGGGCAGCCGCACGAGTGGCACCCCTTCCTCTTCCTGAGGTCGCCCTCAGAGTCGGCGGCCCTCCACACGGCCGGCGCTCTGAGGATGACCTCACACCACGGCGACCGCACGCGCCGCGGCGTTTGAGTCAGGGAAAGTGCGCCCGCCGCTTTTAGGGCGCACTTTCCCTGAAATCTAAAAGGAGCGTCAATTTGGTGCTCCTTTTAGAGTCACCGACGGTGCGCCGCGGTGCGGCTGCTGCGGTCCAGCAGCGCTCTGTCCCGTGGAGCAAGGGAAGCTCCCGTCTGCTTCCCCCCTTACTGACTATAAGATTATTGAAAATTTTGGATGCCATCTGTAGTCCTAGACAGAATATTTGATTCAGAATGTAACTGGCACTTTCTTGAGAAGCCAAGCACACTGGATGCCTTAAATTACCTTTATATGCAGACATGTGCCAAACCATCTGGGTATGTCAAAACCAGCAGGGCTGCAATAGTATGATACTGGCTGGCAGGTTTAGTGTTATTCCAGATGCTGAATGTAGTGGGTTTAGTGATGTCTGAGGGTCAAACAGAAGAAAAAGACTAACACAGGAGAGCTAAAATAAATACAACCACATGCTAGACCTTCATAAGTGTTTAGAGTGATCAGCAGAGAAATAGTAATTAGAGTTCTGCCTAGGCTAGCCACAGTTCTTTTAAAGATCTAAGGTAGATTAAACTACAGATTCAATTACATACTCATAATTTTCTGCCCCTAACTGGCATCAGGAGCTTTCCTTGTATGACTGTAGTGGAATGAAGTTCGTATTTATGTACTCTACTCTTTGATCACAGGCAGTGCATTGGTTGTAGACAGATTCCAGAGGAGCGTAACATCACACTAAAAGACCTGCCTTGTGGCTCCTTTGCTTTTAATGGCATCTATTTCCACAGGAGCAACTTACACTTCTCATAAATGATGTAAAATTCCCAGCACTTCTCTGAAAGTGAACCTTTTTTTTTTAAACATTTTTAAAGCCTGTGTATGGCTTTCTTTACTTCAAGCTAGAGCAGAACAAAAGTTCAGCTCATAATACAGAGCTTGCTTTGGGCACAGTATGTGCAGAGACAGTGGAAACAGCAGCAGCAATGGTGATGGTGATGATGGTGAAGATTTAGTGTCTCCTGAACTTTAGCCTTAGAAATTCAAATTAATTTGTAGTTGGCATATTTTTGCTGCCTTGAAGTCTTTATTATTCATAGAGTGGTTTCAAAAAAGTATTGGCAGTCATTTCTAACCATAATTCTACATTGTTACAGAAAAGAAATAAAACTCAGAAAAATGGGGGGGGGGAGGAATATCCAATTCTAATGATCATCACAACAAGTGATAGACTGAAGCCGTCAGCCTGGATTTTGTTAAACTCTCTGTGCAACAATAAGAAGATGAAGAATTTCTTATGTTGCAGAATCTCAGAACTCCAGATACTGTGAAGCACAAACTATCTGAAAGGCTTACCAGGGTTTTGAAAAGTTTAGGGAATTAACACCAACTTTACTATCTCATTATTTTTCAGTGCTTTCAGCTCATTGCAAAGGCTGCTGTAATAATTCATGTTACACTGAGTGGCTGTCATCCTGTTAGTGACTTATATGTGTCTATGCACAACTTTTGGGTGGTTTCTAATCTTTTTGGATAGCATGCAAAGGGCTAGTCACTTGCCCTTTCTTGCTGTCCAATTCCCATGCCTGGCAGGTAATAGTAATCATTTTTACTAGTGGGAAGGGGGGAGGAAGAAGATGATCCAGTTATTATTATACAACGCGCGACCCCCTCAAGACTGTAAACAACTACTTCCAGGAATTCTAGTGTCTTGTCAGAATTGAAAGAGATGCATGGGATGTTGGTACCTTGTTCAATCTATTGTCCCCAAGATATCCCTGATATTTTCACCCAGAGAAAACTTAGGGGCTATGCAGACGGGTGGCTCTGGGCCGCCCGTTTTAGGGGCAGCAAAAGGCCATCCTAAGAGCATATGGGCATGTGGTGTCAGACGATATCGGGGTGGGGTTGGGCCAGCCCTTTAGGCCGGTCTGCAATGCCCCTTAGATGACATTCAGCCACATAGCACTGTACCTCATACATTCCACATATGCATGTGATAATTACTATTATGCACATGCTTACCTACCCATGGAAGATAGTACTTCAGTGGTTCATTTTGCAGCATACTTAATATATGAGTCACCTATATTACTAAGACTTATACCTTTTGCCTTAAAGTACAGGTATACACCAATCACAGTATTTGGTCTTTACCTCAATTTGGAAATGTGGAAAACAGCAAAATTTGGCTCAGGCTAATTTAGAGAACACATGATTTGCTTTAAGGAAAAGGGGATCAATTGAGCTATAAGAATTGCATGGAAAGATAAGGAACTATGAAGATTTAATTAAATCATTCATGAAGCATTCATGAAGATGGTGAAATGCCAACAGAGACAAGGCAGAACTACTCAACACCATCTTTGCCTCAGAAGTGACTAGTGGGGTGCCACAGGGTTATGTCCTGGGCCTAGTGCTATTCAACATCTTTATCAGTGACTTGGATGAAGGAATAGAAGGCATGCTTATCAAATTTGCAGATGACACCAAATTAGGAGGAGCAGCTAATACCCCAGAGGACAGGATGAAAATTCAAGAAGACCTTAAGAGATTAGAAAGCTGGGCCAAGGCTAACAAGATGAATTTCAACACAGAGAAATGTAAGGTACTGCACTGAGGGCAAAAAAATGAAATGCATAGATATAGGATGGGGGACACCTGGCTTAATGAGACTATGTGTGAAAGGGATCTAAGAGTCTTAGTAGACCACAAGTTGAACATGAGTCAACAGTGTGATGCACCAGCTAAAAAGGCCAATGTAATTTTAGGCTGCATCAATAGATCAATCAATCTTAGTGCCTAGATCAAGGGAAGTAATAGTGCCACACTATTCTGCTTTGTTCAGACCTCACCTGGAATACTGTGTCCGGTTCTGGACACCACAATTCAAAAAGGATGTTGGGAAGTTGGAGTGTGTTCAGAGGAGGATGACCAAAATAGTGATAGTGAAAAGAGATAGTGAAGAGGTGATATGATAGCCCTGTTTTAAGTATTTGAAGGTGTGAGACTAGAACACAGACCAATGGATGCAAACTACAGGAAAAGAGATTCCACCTCAACATTAGGAGGAATTTCTTGACAGTAAGAGCTGTTCAACAGTGGAACACACTCCCTTAGAATGTAGTGAAGTCTTCTTTCTTGGAGTTCTTTAAACAGAGGCTGGATGGCCATCTGTCAGGGATGCTTTGATTGTGATTTTCTGCATGGCAGGGGGTTGGACTGAATGACCCTTGTGGTCTCTTCCAACTCTATGATTCTATGATTCAAATGATTGATTCATTGAGATAGAACTAGCAAAGAGCACAGATTAGACTGCAGCAAAGCACGGTGTGAAACTCAGTATCCTGCCCTTAAAGGACTGTGATTGCAAAATACTAGTATGGTGGTCCATGTGATTATCAGGTAGACTGTCAGTCATGGTACTCTTTTCAATGCTGCCTACCCACCCAGGCATTTTTCCATGTGTGCCTTTCAGAAATCTGCTAGATTACTGTCTGCCTTTCAGTAATCTACCATATTGTTCACTAAATTTTCAGATCGAATTCTGTAGTGGTCACTTGCAGGGGAGGGTGGGTTTGGGAGGGTTTATTGTGATATTTTATAGATGTAAGCCACCCCGATTGCTTCGGTAGAGGGGCGGGATAGAAATAAATTTTATTTGACTAGCCTCTGATGTACTTGGAAATTGTTTCCCTGTTTATTGTTATTGGTGTTTTAAATTAGATTTTAATATCGATGCCGATTTAATGTATTTTTAAGGGGGGTTATATGTCTGTTATAATGTGTGGGTTATAATTTTAATGTAGGCTGCCTTGATAGCCTTGGCTAAAGGCGGGGTAAAAATAATTTTTATTTATTTATTTATTTGGAGTTTGTATACCCCGCTCTTCAAGGAACAAAGGCTCTGACAGCAGCTTACAAATGGTTAATTAGATGGCTCCCTGCCGCTCAGGCTTACAATCTAAAAAGACATGACACAAAAGGAGAAGGGAATGGTATTGGGGAAGAAGGATCAGGTACAGCAGTTCTTCTCTCCCTCTGAGGCCTGGACCATGGCTGATGGGACTGAAGGGAAGGGACTGAAGAAAGGGAAACTTTTCTTAAAATAGGCTAGGCCCAATGGAGCTGGCCTGCCTCCCCCCTCTGAGGCCAAGGAGGTAATGCAGATAACAGACTCTTATCTTTGTCTAGCAAAAGGACAAAATTTGCCCTCTATACCTAGTGCAAAAATAAAGTGCAAATGTAAAGAGCAGTGCCTGCTGAATCATGGCTTCAGTCCTGCAAAGAGCTAGACCATTGAGAGAAGCAGAGGTCCAAGGCAGTATCAAACACAGCAACCTCTTCCTTCCTACAGCCCACTTATAGTCTCTGTGGTCCTCAGTCTCTCTGTTGGGTGTTGTTTGGTAAGGCCTCCCTTGAAGTCCTGTTTTTATAGTTCAGCCAGGCAAGGCAGCTGTGCAGGGTGGAGGTCAGTGCCTGTTGAATTAGAGTTTCATTCCTGCAAAGATCAAGATCTCTGAGGGAAGCAGAGGTTCTGGGCAGTAGCAAATACAGCAGTCTCTTCTTTCCTACAGCCCTCTGATGGTCTCTGTGATCCTCAGTCTCTCCCCTGATGGCTCTTCTTTCCCTCAAAAGCCACAGCTGTGGCAGTTGGAATAGAGGGAGGGTGCCTCAGCAGCTGCTGGGACTAGGCAACTATGGCTCTTCTCTCCTTTGTTACCATGAAAAAATCCATGAATATGACTACATCTAAGCAGTCCTGTTTAAATTAAAAATCACATTTTAGCCAAATTTGATTAACATCCTTCTCAGAAAGTAAAATAACCTATTCTTCTGGTATGTCTTACTTACACATTATAGTAGTTGTAGTTATCTAGGGGACAGCTTCTTAAAGAGCAGAAAGTATGTGAACAACACAAAGGCTACTAATTAGTTGAATTATGTGCTCAAGAAGAATACAATACATCCTAATGCACATTCACCAAATCTCAGCTATAAGTCTCACACAAGTATAGTTTCTACTGCATTCTGTTTCACTCAGATTCTGTAACTATTCCAGTTTCCAACATATCTTACTCCTGATTCCTCCTTAGATGTAGTCAGATTGGTGTAAGATATAATCATAAAATCACACAAAACAAAAGCAATCAGGTAGCATAGTTTAGAAGTCTAATATTTGACCAAATCTCTCTGGCCTTCTAGCTAGAAGTAGAGCCACTGAAGAATGGATTATGTATTCCACATTCCAGACAGACCAGAAAGATACCACAGTCAATGCTATTGAAAGTCATTGAGAGATCCAAGAGATTAATGAGTAATCTTGGTGTCCATTTCTTGGTCCGCTGTAACTAAGCAGTAGTAGTATGAGCTCTTCCACTATTTGTGGTAGGAGCTGAAGCAGTCCTGCCATCATATGTCTCTCAGGCAGACTTGCAAACACAAGAACCTTTCTCAAATGAATGCAAGGTCTTGCTTAGGTTATCAAATACTATTAAGTATTGTGGCTAATGACATTTTTATCTGCAGTAATGGCACATCTTCATTATTGAATTTTGATCAAAGCTGTGAGTCAATTCACATTTTTTCATCTGAATGAATTTGTGCAGCTGTCCCCAGCACAGAATCTTTCCTCTGTGAACAGAACATCTTTCCTTTTGTGTTGTTGCTGGTTTATTATTTAACTGGACTACAGTACCTAGAGAAACATGTTACTTTGAAGTGCATCTTGAGTACCAGAGAGTCTGTTTTGAAACACAACACTATTTGGGAGTGTATGTGTCTCTGTGTGTACTTCAGTAGAAAAGAGTTTGTAGGCATTGAAAACTTACATTTTAATGTTTTAATATTGTTGGGAGTGGGGACATTAAGGACACTATGGGAAGGATCTTCAGGTCATATTGCCCACAACTGTCCTGAAAAGAAATACCCACTGTGTCCATTTGAGGAGAAAGTGCAGAAAGCTTATTAGCTGGAATGATAGCCAATGCATTCCAGAGAGTATTGTTGAGAATCTTGAGATTTCCATTGCCTCCCAGGATGAAGACACAGTTGTAAGGAGGAAGAAATCATAAAATGGCAGATATCAAAAACAAAAAAAGTGAAATAAATTTCTGGCCAACACTTGAACTTAGGGTTGTTCTGCACAAATATGTATATGAATATACATAGAAGTCATGAGTTGCCTATAAATATCACCTGTTACATTAATGGAAGAAAATGTCACAAAGTTTTTTGAAATAATGCCAACCTTGACCAAGGCTGCAGAGAAAGAGAGCATATCAATATAGGGCTGAATCGCTCTGAGTAGTTTCACCCACTGCCCTTGTGTGTGGGTGCTGATGACCTTCCCCTCCTATATACAATAATAATACAATTTGCTATCCTTTCAACCTGCCAAATGGTTAAAGCCAATCTGGCATCTCCAGAACTTTTTTAGTTTATAACTCCAGTACATTTTAATCCAATAAATCTGAATGGAATCCTGTAGAATAAAGGTGGGAAACCTGTGGCCCCTCCAAGTTTAATTCCTATTATCCTTCAGTGCTGGTCTGGCTGGCAGTGGCTGAACTGTACTTCAATAATATCCTAGGCAGCACAGAAGTTCTCTAGTCTACTATAGACTCTACCAGAATTGCCCTTGTCTGTAGCACTGAGCAGCCAAGTATATAGGGAGCTAAATCTTTTTGGAAGTCTATGTTGGTGCAGTAAATACAGCATCTTCTCCATAGTTTAGAGAAGTCTGAAATAACCAGATGGCATTGATGTCTTTATGTGTATTATTCAGCAAATCAAAGATTTGTTTTGTAGCCTTCATCATAGTTCCTAGGAATCTAATGAAACTGTTTCATTAATGTGTGAATATGTTGTATAACATGAGAGATAGAGACAGAGGGAGATGAAGAGGGGACACATGTAAAAGACAGAGTGTCATCACAAAAATCTTACACTAGAAATGATACAACATCCAAAAGATCATAACAATTACTGAAGACATTTGATTCATGCTATTACCAAGCAACCCAACACTCTCTTGCATTGTATGTATGAATAGCTCATCAGTGCATCCTATATTTCCTGATTGTAATATTATTTTCCATATGAGGCGGCTAATTATCTGCCAGAGAGATCTTCTACCAGAGGTGTTACAAACATAACTATGAAGATGGCATCTGCCATTCAGTCCTGGAGCTGAGCACACCTATGATAGTTCAAGAACTCATGTGCATAGCAGACAACTAAACAAGACTCATGATTAATTAGTCTGATGAATTGAGACTCCTTCAATTAAATATACTGTACAGTTATATCTGTGTCAAGCCCATTTCAGTTACATCTATTAAAAATAAAGAATGTCAAGGACAAGCATTTGGAAATAGATCACTTCTACAGAGGAATGTTTTCAAAACATTTGTTTTCCAAATGTACTGTTTGTTAAAGTGCATGCTATGTTTTCAAGTGTATTGCTGTAAAATGAACCACAGATTTTCCACCTATTCATTCTTTCATCACATGTTGTAGGAGGAGGCATTCCCTCTTTTATAAAAATACATCATTTTCAGTATAAAAGTCTGCCTCCAATGATTGGAATTCTCCACAAGAACACATGTATAGTGCCAGCAGTCTTCTCCCTTCAAATTCTTCCTCCAAACTCAACTTTTCTGCTAAGTTAATAGATCCATCCCTTCCTTCATATCCTAGAGTTGGCTCTGAAACTTTCTTTCTGAAGAAAGACAAGATTACATCTTTCCCATCTTAGATTGATATTGTTAATGTGGTCACATTATGCATAGCACCTGGCATCACCAAGCCATTTCAGGAATCCCAGAGCATGCTGAGTGACCCACAAACCATTGTCTCCCACAAGAGGGGAGTGAGTGAGGATCTCTTTCTTATCCATCTTTTCTCAGGATATGTTTGCATTAAAAAAACCACATTGATTTTACTGTTGTTGTTGTTGTTGTTGTTGTTCATAATGATGGTGTTGTTGTGAGCCTTTGAGTCGTTTCTGACTTATGGCGACTCTAAGGCAAACATATCATGGGCTTTTCTTGACAAGTTTCTTCAGAGGTGGTTTACCATTGCCATCTTCTGAGGTTGATTGAGTGTGACCTACCCAGGGTCACCCAATGGGTTTACATGACCCAGCTGGGATTTGACCCCTGATCTCCAGTGCTCAAACCACTACACCACACTGGCTTGTTACTGTTATTACTGACAGCCAAAAAGTGCTGCTATCTTCCATCTCATACAGGAACAACAACAACAAAAAACCTTGCAGAGATGGGCAATATTTTCATGGGCTGTCTCAACATGGCAAAATATGGAGATTATTGCATCAGCTTTAAAAGTGGCTTACCTGAGCTGGCTTAAAATTAGAAGCAGGTGGCATCCTGATACTATCACACATATTTAGCTGCTGAAATCGCTGCCCGGCCACAGCCCGACTCCATTGCCACTCAAAGGGGTGTTTCTGCAGCCTTTTTTTCAAGCTTGAAAACTCCCAGCTTTGGAAAAAGGCACAAGGAGTGTTCCTTGGAGCAGCAATGGAGCCGGGCTGCAGCTGGGTGGCGATTTCAGTGGCTAAATGTGTGTGCTAGTATCAGGATGCCACTCACTTCTAATTTTAAGCTGGCTCAGGTAAGCCGCTTTCAAAACTGATGCAATAATCTCCATATCTCTTCCCTAGGCAAGGGGGAGTGAATACATGTTATATGCCTTCATCATAGTTACTGGTGTGCTTCTCAAGATAAGCACCTCCCTTTTTATCATGCTTCAGTTTCCCTATAAAGCATTGTGTTCATGGGTGATACCATATAAAAAAGATGTTAATAATAATGTTTCCTTGTTTTGGGAAGCCAAGACCTAATTTGGGGGAATTTATAATTAGCTCAAATGAGAGAGGGAAGCGCCCAACTTCACTCCTTCCTAACACTCACGTCAGCATCTCCTTTGCCTAGAACCTTATTTCTCCTATGTGCCGAGATTTAAACAGCCCAAGTGATCAGTTTGGGGTGTCTAAATTTTGGGGACTGCCACGCGTTCTCCACCAATCTGTTGGGAAGCCAAGACCTAATTTTGGGAATTTATAATTAGCTCAAATGAGAGAGGGAAGTGCCCAACTTCACTTCTAGGACCTTATCCAATTGTCTACAGGAAACGTAAGAATTCTGGCTAGGGAAGGCACTGAAATGGACCAAGGTCCAATTAAAGTATTTATTTGACAAAAATAAGCAATCATCCAAATGCAGCACACACACACACACACACTAGAAGAATAAGCGGAGGAAGAGCGAGAGCAGGGAAGGCAAAGAGAGAAAGACCAGGACAGAGGATATACTTACACCTGAGCGACTCCTCTGGGCTTTGGGGGCAAATGAAGATGAGTTCCGTGGAAGGGGCATGACCGGCAAGAGGGGGGTTGCGGGAACTATCTCAGAGCACAGACCAACAGAGTTTCAGCATGCACTTCCAAGGTAGCATGAAGCCTGCTAAAATCCAGGGGTTCTTATAGGGAAATTCTGCCTTCTAGCCATGGGCCGGACAATAGCTAGACAAAGGCGTGATGGGCTTTTCATTGTTTACTTAAGTCTGGGCATAGTCTAAACAATGCATGTGGTATCAAAGCAATCAAGGAAAGGAAGCTAGAGAAAGGAGGTGCCATCAAATCTAATCACTGTCTCATCAAGTGTGAGACTAAGACAAACAAACACCATTAGGTATCTTTTCCAACATAATGGGATATTCCCCAAGGCAACTTCCATAACCTGCCTGTTCTGGTGATCTTTTGTAACTTTACTTGCTTACATGACTTCACATCTAGGGGATTGTGGCTTCTATCTCCCAGGGGTCAGGCTGGGGTCATAGGGGACTCCACATAGTCAAAATATATATGAAAAACTTGTTCCTCACCTTTCCTCCTGTGTACAGCTGCAAGCAATACCATGCAGAAGCAGTTCCTGCCAGGATGGCCATTTCAACCACTTTCTATGACCTTCCCTCCCCTCACACACATACCACTCTCTGCCTTCAGAGTTTCTCCTGGTATTTCCAGCTATATGACTGAATGCTTTAATTTATTCTTCACCGAGTGCCTTTGCCTCACTCTCTGCGTAATTCATACCATACTCTGCCTGCTGTCTCCTGTTATTTAATTCTGTAATGCTTTCTGGGATGCAAACCATTTTGTGCCACATTGTATTGTATCAATGCAGCACATCTTTAATAAAGTTGTTCTCAAATAACACTCCAATAAATGGAACGTACCTGTTGAGAGATGTGCTGCTGCATATCAACATGAAAAGCAGCACAGTGTAATGGGACTCAAGGTGAATGGAAAGGATGCAGATGGAGGCGGTGAGGAAATTGCTGCCTCTGTGTTTGCCCAAGCTTCTCCACTCCTGCCTACACACATATGCAATCATCTGGTGGCTTTTGCTTGTACAATTATGTGTTTCCCCATTTTGAACTTTTCTGGGTTAAATTGTCAACTATAATTATTTACAACATATTTCTGGGAAGGTATGAAGATTAATTCCAGAAGAAACTGTCAAATGTGTAACAAGTAGCATGCCAAGAAAAGCCTGGAAGTATTTTGTTTAGCACCAGTGACATTTATCATTTGAGATGGGAGTTTGGGCAAAATGCAAACAGTAAAAAAAAATAAAATAAATAAAGGACAAAGGAAAAGCAAAGAAGAAAGATCAAACAATGTTTGTTTCTCTATTGCACACATTTTGTACTGGACTTCAATTCTTTTCCCAGTGCACTTTGCAAAAGAACATACCAATGAAGGTGTAAATAGTAAAAGTAGACTAAATGACAGTCACAAATTGATAAAAGCATTTTCATAGGAAGAGTGCATCTGCACTGTAAAAATAATGCTGTTTGACACCACTTTAAGTGTTGTAGCTCAATCCTATAGAATACCGGGATGTATAATTTTGCAGATTCTTTAGCCATCTCAGCCAAAGAGTGCTGGTGTATCACAAAACTATAACTCCCAGGCTTCTGTAGGGTGGAGCCATGGCAGTTAAAGTGATGCCATGCAGCATTATTTCTACAGTGTAGATGCACCCCAGGTCACAGTAACTGAGCTCTTCTATATACTGACGGAAAATACTCAAGAATCCCTTTGACATATTCCTGAATAGGAAACCCAATGGCTGAAAGCTCTTCTTCTCTCTGTATGTTTATTGGACATCTGAAGGGAGCATCTTATGCAGAACTCTACAAAGATAGTGTCAGCTCCCTTTAGGTACTGCAATAAACCCGTGGAACAGGATGGCTAGATCTTGCAATAACCCACTCTATTTATTCATATAAAACATACACCTTAAACGACTTTAAGTTCCTTTGAAAATATTGACTTGGTTCTCAAGCTTCTCCTCTGTTCAGCTCAAGATGTGTGTACAGTGGGTCCTTGGTATTTGCTGGGTTTGGTTCCAGAATCCTCCATGGATAACAAAATCTGTAGATGCTCAAGTCCCATTAAATACAATGGCATAGCAAAATGGTGTCCCTTATATAAAATGGAAAATCAATTTCTTATTTGGAATGTATACTTTTTAAAAAATATTTTCAAGCCATGGGTGTTGGAATCCATGGATAAAAAAAATGTGTGGATAAACACATTGCTGTTCCTTCTACAAGTTCTTGAAAACCATGGAAAATACATTCTGAATACTGCCAATGTTTCACTATCTACACACCACAGAGAATGAGAATGAGAAATAAAATCCTGGCCTGTGCCATACAAATTGTGTCATATTTGTGAGTGTCTCTTCAAATAATAAGTGTTAATGTTTCACAACTGAGAAGTAATGAGCTGCAGATAACATACTCCCCTGCAACAAGTAACTAATTCTTACCAAATTATATTTTGGAAGATAATGTAGCAAATGTAAACAAAATTACTTCACTGATAGAGCAAGTAAGAATATCTAGTTACTTTAAAACATTACCCTTTACAGGACACAGGTGGGGTTTTTTTCATAAAGGATTTAACAACATTTTCTTATGGCTAGAATCGTGTCCCTTAGCCCTAACTAGAGGAGAACCACCGAATCAACTGTTTACCAATTTTGCTAAATTACAATGATTTGATGGATCTACCTAACTGGGATTTAGGCCTATGTTTCTCACTGAAAAATAATGAAAAAACAATGAGCAACACAAGTTACTTTTTAAAACACTGTAATGAATAATCACAATAAATATCTTTTTAAACTCTATAATGAATAATAGGAATCAATTACTTTTAAAGGCAACTTTTCAAGCTCTGCTGTGTGATGATCACTAGAAAACCAGGGAGAAGTCTTTCCTAAATCTCTTTAATTTTCTACATACAGTTGGGTAATTTTCTACATACAGTGGAACAGATGTGGGATATAGATGTGTGATCAATCCAGTTTCAAATTATTTTTTATGAGTTTGTCTCAGTCCGAGTGTTTTCATTAGTGGATTAGATGCAATTTGCATATTGCAGTTTTTATACTGGTGGCTAGATGTGGGAATGTTTGAAAAAAGTACACATTTGAAAAGTGCACATGAAAAAATGTGCACATCTCAAATACATGCAAAACCAGTTTAAACACTTTTTTAAAAAAATCAATGCTGATAATATGTTCAAAGAGTAGATATAATTTAAAACATGCACACACATATGCATGCATTTGAGAAAAAATAAGCAAAGAAAATGACAGATCTCATCCTGTTTAAACAAATCTTCAAAGCCTGCCAGAAATGGAAGGTGAACTAGGCATAAAAATTAGAAAGGCAAGAGGAATGGATAGATAGATAGATGCATGTTTTATAGACTTTCCCATCCCTACATGGAGAAGCATTACAAACATGACATACAAGGTATGAAGTAGTGCTATCCAGAATTCTGCCAGTCCCTCCTAATATGTAGTGTGATTCACAGCTTGGAATGAATATTCTGATTTTATTTATGTTATTAGGTACAAAATCTAAGGACAGGATTCTATTATGATGCTACACTGGTACAACTCCCAGTTATTCCAGTAGATGTACTTTTCTACAGTTGTATAAAAGTATCCAGCACTTCTATAGATAAATAGTTCTGTAGTTGTGCAATAGCTGGCGCTCTTTCTAGCCAATGCTTTGGTACAGCTGAGCTGCCACCACCAATATTATGCCTGCATATCTAGATGTTTTCATACCTATGTGTTTATGTTAGCAAAGCATTATGTTCTAGTAGCACTTTAGGCCAAATTTTGACCTAAACATAAAATGTACCTTTTTATTTTTACATTATCCTATGTAATTTCTACAGTGGGCCCTTGATATCTGCTGGGGTTTGGTTCCAGGACCCCCTGTCGATACCAAAATCCATGGATGCTCAAATTCCATTAAGTACAATGGATAATAAATTGGTGTTCCTTATATAAAATGGCAAAAACAAGGTTTGCCTTTTAGCATTTATATATTTTTTCGAATATGACATGGGAGTGCCAGCACATCTGATAGTCCTGATGAGGAATCTGTACTCAGGACAAGAGGCTACTGTCAGAACAAAACATGGAGAAACAGAATGGTTCCCAGTTGGCAAAGGGGTAAGACAAGGCTGCATCCTTTCACCCTATCTGTTCAACTTGCATGTAGAACATATTATAAGAAAAGCAGGCTTGGTTACAGAAGAAGAAGAAGTGAAAATAGGAGGAAGGAATATCAACAATATAAGATATGCAGATGACACCATAGTACTAGCAGAAAACTGCACAGACCTGGAACACCTACTAAGGAAGATCAAAAAAGAAAGTGCAAAGGCAGGCTTAATGCTGAACATAAAGAAAACAAAAATAATGACCACCGAGGACCTTCACAAGTTCAACCTAGACAACGAAGAAATAGAAATAGTAAAAGAATTCCCATACCTGGGATCAAACATTGATAGAAATGGGGACTGCAGTCAAGAAATCCAAAGAAGTCTAAGAATGGGAAGGGTGGCTATGAAAGAACTAGAAAAGATTCTAAAATGCAAAGATATACAACTCAGCACAAAAGTTAGAATCACACAAGCCATTGTATTCCATATTACCATGTATGGATGTGAGAGCTGGACAGTCAAGAAAGATGATAGGAAGAAAATCAATTCATTTGAGATGTAGTGCTGGAGAAGAGCACTGAGGATCCCATGGACAGCGAAAAAGACAAACAAATGTGTCCTAGAGCAGATCAAGCTGGAAAATTCCCTGGAAGTCAAGATGGCCAAACTGGGGCTGTCATACTTTGGACATATCATGAGAAGAGAGGACTCATTGGAAAAAAAATAATAATGCTGGAAAAGGTGGAGGGAAGTAGGAAGAGAGGAAGGCCACATGCTAGATGGATGGACTCTATTAAGGAAATCACAGTATTAAGGGATTGCCAGAATTAAGCAGAGCAATGGAGGACAGACGGTCTTGGAGATGTCTCATCCATAGGGTCGCCATGAGTCGAGATTGACTCGAGGGCAGTTAACAACATTTTTTTTAAATATTTTCAAACCTTGGATGCTTGAATCTATGGATAAAGATTATGTGGATAAGGAGGGCTGACTGTATTACATTTTTTCTGGGAAGGATAATGGGAATAATGATTTCATTTATGTGTTTTTCTTCCCTTTTTGACTTTCTCCTCTGCTGTCATTTCCAGTTTTGCACTTGATAGCAGATGATGTTAGCAATGAATGATAGCAGCAAGCAGCATTTATCTATTTATTTCTGTGCAATTTTTCTTCAAAAAGTTTTATTTTCTTAGCGGGAAAACTACACATGGCTTTCCTAAAAAGAAATATGTGTGTTTGCACAAAATAAATAAATTATATCTTTCTCTTTTCTTCTACAAAGCATGGACTTATTTTCTTCTAAAATACTTTGATGCAGTAATATAACGTAAATTCCAATGTCAATTTAAAATTAATTTAAGTGCAATAAATGTTTCTCTTTCAAAATAAATGTAACCAGGTTAATTGTTTTGTTTCTGCTATTTAGCAATTAAAGAAATATGTTGCACTTTTCTATTCATTTTTTTCTAGTGACTGTCTCTCAGATTTAGATATCTCCTCTCAGTGAAACAAAGCTTCAATATGGATTTGATTTGGAATTCACATTGACCTGGCATCAAAGTAGGGTGGGACTAATGCTGGTGAGGTTTTGTTATTTAGCATTCTTACTGCCTTGTTGTTGTGTGCCTCCAAGTCTTTCCAACTTTTGTTGAACTTAAGATGCACCTAACACGTTTACTGGGGATGAGAGTGAGTGACTGACCCAAGGTCATCCAGCAGTTTCCATGGCTGAGTGTAGACTCAAACCATGGTCTCCAGGGCTGTAGTCCAACACTCAAACCACTACACGACACTGGATGTCTCTTATTGTCTATATTAAAATGAATAGAGTTTTTCCTGTATTTTCTACATATTCTTATTATCCTAGAAAATCCATGTTATTGGTTGTTCTAAGTTGTCAGCAAAATACAAGTAATGAGCCTTAAAAAATATTACATCTTAAATTTTTGTTTTTGCATGTCTACAGTAGGTGCAGTAAAATTGTGTCTGAGAGAAAGAGTGAGAGAGTGAGAAAAATCAGTCTATATCATGCTGTCTAAGCTTTTAATCCGTATGATTTTATCTAGAATTACTATGGAATGTCACTTTGCATTTGCTTTAACTTTGCTTTGTTATTATTGGTCGCTGGAGACATTCTGTATAATCTTGTCCAGCCATTCCCTGTCAGATACCTTTGGGTTTCTCCCACTGTGTGCCTTCATGGTTCTGTGATGTTGCTCAGAGTGCTATGGATTCTTTTTAGATTTCTTAATGCTGCACCTTGGTGATAAAGGCTTTACTTTAACTAAGCACAGCAGATAACACTGGGAGACACAGCAGAGATAATCGTGTCTTCTGGTAACGTTGATGATTTGGAAGGGGAAAGTGGGCATAGAGTTTAATTTCTAGCCTTAATGAAATATGCAGCCTAGCTGCCAGTATTACCTGCAAGTCACTTTTATTTTATTTTATTAGTTTGTAAAGAGAAGTAGAAAGGAAAAGGTGTGATTAATATTGCTTCTTAAGGGATTTGAATGATCCACTCCTGGCAAAAACAATTTCCAACATCCAGCATAAAATTAAACCTAACTGAGAGTTCTGTCAGCCAGTATTAAATCTCTTTGACTGATTAAAGCCTACCTTGCTTTTCTCACATTTATATTAATTGGAGAACAGTCCTTTGCAAAGGAAGAGATAATTGCATGGCCAGGTTTTCAATAAAACTCCAGTACTCCTCAGCAACTCTCCTTTTTCTTTTCCCCATTAAGGAAGCCAGTTAGAAAGGCACCAGCACCAAATCCTACTATATCCCATTGTATCCAAGAGGTGTTTAATTCTGCTGCATGCAAAGTCCAACATAGCTTTCAGGAGGCCTTAAATTTAGTAGATGAAGATCAGGGATGCTTTTGGCCCTCCACGTTTTTAAGGAGAACATTCTCATCCATTACCATTGCTTGAACTGTCTCAGAATTCTGGGAGTTGAAATTCCACCCACCTTGAGGACCAAATGCCCTGTGATACTAGCTGTGACACTAGCTGTGGTACTGGCATTCCTGTTAAGAGTAGTGCATTAGGTTTACTGGTTTGTGGGGGGAAACTCTTCCAGGCACTAACTCTCTGCAGGACCTGAAGGTTTTAAAAATGGATGATTAAACAGAATGAATCCAAGTGAGAATGAGGTACAAGGGAAGAAATCAGATGGAGGACAATCTGATTTTGAAGTAAGAAAGCAATTATTTCATTATTAAAAAAAACAAAAAAAAAAGATAGCATCAGAAACTGACATAACAGTCAATATTCAATACAAGCTGTTTCTCAAAGTAAAAGAGGGAGAAAATGGCATGGGTGATAAAAGCTCCACTCCTAACCAATTTAAGGGGGTTACAGGGGTGTAGCTAAGCTTAAGGGACTACAGACTAAAACACACACAGACAGAGATTACTTAAGGCCGATGCAGATGGTCCATTTGGGGTGGCAGAGAGCCGCCCCGGGGAGCAGCAGATCAGGGCCGTGGCAACCGCACGCCATGACCCTGATCCTTCCTTTTGCCACCTCTAAAAGAGGAGCAAAATGCCACTCCTTTTAGGGGCAACAAAAGGCTGCCCTAAAATCTGGCACTGCAGCTCTTCCACACCATTTCAGTGCAGTGTGTCTGCACACTGCGCTGAGAGGGCATCCTGATGCTGCACGCCATGCGTATGGCCGCGTGGTGTCAGGACAGCGTTGGGTTGGGGTTGGGGTGGCTGGTGTGTGGCTGCTCTACCCCAACTCCACCCCCAGGCTGATCCTTTGGGCCGGTCGGCAAAGCCCCTTACTCTCTGATGTGGCGTCTGTATGACTGGAGATTGATGTAGTAGAGGGTAGGGAGACAAGTCTCAAAGAGAGATGCTCTCTTTCTGTGCCTGTATTTAGCCATCTCCTAACTTGGGGGCTGTCTCCTAAGGTGAAGAGAACACCTCAGAGTGGGACAAATCATGACCTCAATTTTGTTCTATGGAGGGCTCAAAAACAAAACCATGTGCTTGCAAAGGGCAGAGGTGAATGTGTTCTGCAGGTGCAGATAGTGACTCTTAACTTTCCTGCCTTATACATCAAACTCTAATATTCATATTTACTGAACAAAACTCATAACATTATTCTAGATCCAACATAAGTAGTTTGAAGTATCCCTTTAGCACAAACCTCTAAGTCTAGATACCATTTTAAGCTGCAAATCATTCAGCTAAATCTAATTGTTAAAATCAACCTAGGAATGACATTTTCTCCAAAGAACCAGTGTGTTTGGAAATCTTTGCTCAAGATGCAGTTTTAAAAAATCATAATTTTAAAAACCTTACTGTAAATTGCTTGTTAATAGTGTCCACATTTTGTCAAAAATTTACCTAGTGTTCAGAACATCAAATATCTGTTTGCTCTGTGCCAGTAAGAAGGTAAAGGTTTCCCCTTGACATGAATTTCTACTTGTAACCGACTGTAGGGGGCAGTGCACTAGGTTTACTGATTTGTGGGGAAAAACTCTTGCAGGCACTAACTCTCTGCAGGACCTGAAGGTTTTAAAAATGGACAATTAAACAGAATGAATCCGAGTGAGAATGAGGTACAAGGGAAGAAATCAGATGGAGGACAATCTGATTTTGCAGCAAAAAAGCAATTATTTCTTTATTAAAAAGACAAAAAGCCAAAGAGCCAGCATTGTCTGAGGACTACTCTGGTGGTCATGTGGCCAGCATGACTGCACCAAAGGCTGTTAACCTTCCCACAAATATGGTACTTATTTATCTACTTGCATTTGCATGCTTTCGAACTGCTAGGTTGGCAGAAGCTGGGACTACTGATGGGAGCTCGCCCAATCATGCAGCATTCGGGCCTCAAACTGCCAACCTTCCAATCTTACAATTGTCAGAATTGGCATCTTCACCACTAAGCCACCTCATTACATCCCCATATTAAGCATCACACATTACATCACCATATATCCTGGAAATACTCTTTCTGCTCTGGAGATTCAGGTCAAAATCCCAACTCATCAGAATTGGCGTCTTAACCACTAAGCCACTGCATCCCATACTGTGCCAGTATTCCATGCGAAAAGAAGAAGTCATTTAAATGGCATATGCATGGTGAATCTATTTCATGAAAAAATAGTTTTCAGTGATCAGCACTTTGAACTTTTGACATGGGCTAAATCAGGGGTCCACAAACTACAGCCCGCAGGCTGAACCCAGCCGGTCGAGGCCTTGTATCCGACTCATGGCCAGTCCTGCCACTGTCACCACCTTTCTAGCATGCGTGCGACCCCGGGCGCCATTTTGGATCAAAAATGGCACCCGGAGCCATGCGCATGCGCATGTGACTTCGGGCGCCCCCCCCCCCCCAAATGGCAGCCAGAGTCGTGCACATGCGCGTGCGACCCTGGGCACCATTTTTTGTTCCAAAATGGTGGCCGGAGTTGCACGTAAGTGGCCTTTCTCTTCGTCGCCCACAAAGCCCCACCCCCAGTCGCGGGGCATTATGTATGGCACATGGCATCAGGACATCCTCCTGGCGCAGCGTCTTCACCAGAAAAGGCAGAGAAGAGCCGCACACTGGCTCTTGGAGTGGCCTTTTGCTGCCTCTAATAAGAGCGGCATTTTGCAGCTCTTTTAGAGGCAGCAAATGGGGCCGCTGTGTGTGGTAGCAGGGCCTCCCATCTGCATCCTCCCTGAGTCAGGCTCACACTTCTGTTGTTCTGCTAATGAAAGCTGGACCCTAACAAGTTTAACTTTCATACTTGTGTATTTTTGTTTCTTTTAAAAGGGTCAACACCCTGGGAAACTAATATTGCACCCCACATAATGTGATAAAATTGGCTATTAATCCGAAATGCGACTGTATCCTGTTGAGGATAAATTGTGATATTTTGTAATGTGATAATCTCCAATGTCTGACAATAATCTGAATCCCAGGATTAGCTTTGTCACACACATTTATCACTGCCATTTCTCTCCCCTACCCCATGCCATCTGTAAAATGGATAAATAAGTTATTGTTCTCCATTTCATACCAAAAGCAAAGATAGATATCTTGGCATCTATAGTGCTCAGTGATGCTCACTGTGCATCCTATGCAATCTACTATAATGACCCTATAAAGAAAGTAGGCATTATCCCATTTAATCTATGTGGTGAGTGAGGCTTAGAGAGAAAGTAGCTTCCCAAAGGACAACAAAGCAAAAGCAACAACAACAACAACAAAAATTCAATAAAAATTGAATCAGGGACTTCATTATTGCTGGTTCCATCACTACATTACCTTGTAACGGTTCTCTAAAGATATCTATAGATAGCACCAATATCCTGCATATCATTAAGCTGTACATGCCACTGACATATAGCGCATTTGGAAGACTTTACAAAAGAGTCTGGAGTAACAAACACCTGAGGCGGAGCACAAAAATCAGTGTGTATAGAGCCATTGTACTGTCTATTCTCCTTTATGGGTCTGAAACATGGGGCACTTATTGCCAACACTTACGACTCCTCGAACGCTTTCATCAGCACTGTATACGCACAATCCTAAATATACACTGGACTGACTATGTGATGAATGTTGCTGTCCTTGAGCAAGCAGGGATCACCAGCATTGAGGCCATGCTATTGAAAATGCAGCTGCGCTGGGCAGGGCACATTTCTAGGATGGAGGACCATTGCCTCCCAAAAATAGTACTCTACGGTGAACTTGCCACGGGTCAGCATAAGAGGGGCCCTCCCAAAAAGTGATACAAGGACTCCCTAAAACAACATCTCAAGCTCGGCCAAATTGATCACCAACAATGGTCCACCCTGGCCTCACATCAGGAGGCATGGAGACGCACCATCCACAATGCTGCAGCCTTATTTGAGAAATCACGCAGAACAAGTCTCAAAGAGAAACGACAACGCAGAAAGAATCACAACCTGGAAACATCACCCAAGGAGATCTTCTGCTGTGCTTTCTGCAACCAGACTTGTTTATCTCAGATTGGCCTTTTTAGTCATCAGCGTGCTTGCAAAAAGCGTGGGATGAGTCCTTCCTGAATCTTCGTTTGCGAAGAAAAGCCAGAGAGAGAGAGAGAGAGAGAGACAGACAGAGAGACAGCGAGACATGCCACTGATGAAAGAATGGTCATCAGTGCTATCAGTCTGGGGGAATTTGATCTAGGATTCATCTCTTCCAGAAGCTGCTGTAGGGTGTTTAGTTTTCACTTATCTAATAGGACATGGATCAGCAACTCCGCCATGACATTTTAAAGTCAGGAATGCTCAGTTGCGTATGTTTAAGAAGCTAAAAGAAAAAAGCAGCATCTATGCAATGGTCTACCCTCCCCACCCCTGAGTCATCCTTGGCATGATATAACTTTATTTTATACCTCTACAAGAGCTACACATTTTTCAGTTGCTAGTGAAACAGTTGCCAAAATGGTGATGAAAATGTCTTTTCCAATTGTCAGAATAAAATCTCAATCTCAGCCTTGATCAAATTGCTGGGAAACCATTGCATGCAGTTACATCATGTCTATGTAAATGAAGTGTAAAATAAATGGATTAAAATGCATGGATGGGTAGAAAAAAGCCATAATACACTGAAAATGAATTTGTTACATTGGGGAAAGGACAAGGGCTTGCCCTTTCAAAATTGCTTGCTTGGAATGCTCCCTAACTACAAGAGGTACAGCCTAGATTATCAGTCACACCTTAGATCACCAGAACTTATCAAGTTTAAATAGCATTTAAAAATCTTAACCAGTGAATTTGAGGTCAGAATCTGAATTATTTAGCTTGGAAGAGTATCCATTTCATTTTGGTAGCTTAGTGCCAGTGCACATACGGTTTGATAAAGAAGCTAAATATTTTCCTTGGCACACCTGGGTATAGCATAAGGACTCTGAAATCCTTATGTAAATTGAGCATATAAATTAATTCCTAGACATGAGCATAGCTATGTCATTCCCATCTTTAGTCATGAGTATAGCTCAAAATATTATTGGATATTACTGGATTGGTGTCTAATGGGATCACATTCACAGACAATAAAATTGTGGTTCCAATACCATTAGAAACTGGCTAGAATACATTGAAAATGGTCTCCATATCGTATATCACCCAATTCATGTTGCTATGTATCATATTGTGAGTCAATCTGCTCTGATTCCATGTCATTGGGTTTCAGTTCTGGAGATGGAGAAACTCATATAATGTATCCAGTCCATGAAGTGGATGCCCCTAGATTTTATAGCAAATAAGAAAATTACTAGCCTGGGCAGCCTCCATGTGGAAAATGTGACAAATAGCCTGGCTTTGGGTCAGTGTATTTAACTGAAATGATCCGTGGATCAGGATGCTAATTACCTCCCTGTATTTGTGCAGATCATTAGTAGTGGGAAGTACAGAAAATAAAATATAAATTATTTTCTGTGATCAATGGAATGATTAAAATTCCATTCAACTATCTATTCTGGAAGTCCAACAGGACAAGCTATATTTAATGGGAAGCTGAGAGGATACATCAGTCATGAAACTACATAATAACCTTATTAATTTGTTTCCAGAAAATCCTAAGCAGCAATCAGAAACTCCTGATTCTATATAGATAAAACTAAATTCAGAGCCACTTAGTGACTAACATAGGTAATGGTAATGGCTGGCAATGTCTTAATGAGTTACAATGGCATATGTCCATCATATGCTATCATAACTCCCTATTTTGGTCATGGTGGAAGTTGGAATTCTGTTCTAACCGTATAATGACCACTATCCTCTCACTCCACCCCACATTCTCTCTGCTTCAGTGACAGGCATCCTCCAGGACTTTGGGGGGGGGGGGGGGAGGGGGTCCGATAAGATCCTAGAAGATGATGTCAATGCTGTACATTCAACTATAGGAGCATAGTCAAATACTTTTCTTCCACTCCTCCTCTATCTCCAATGGCCAGGAAATGGCTATGCAAGGAAATGGCAGCAAGGAAATGTATTGTGTAGTGGGGGAGTCATGAATAGAGAATCATTGCTTACCAACTAGGAAATGATGAAACCAGACAACAGAGTTGAGGACTAAAGGACCACTTTATTAACTATTTCAATATTTCACATTGAAATTTAATGATCAGCAGAGGGAGGAGCCTCAAGTAGGTTCCAACAGAAGCAGAAAGGTCCCTTCCCAATGCCCTCCTAAGCAAAAAACCATTTTGACTGGGCACCCAGGCATGTGTCAATAAGGGAGGCCTTTCTAGAAAACCTCCCCCATGTCCTGTAACACAAAGGGAATATATGTCCCATGCCAGCCACAAGATCAATCTCCTTTCTCACTCCCTAGGTCTTGTTACTGACAGAAACAAGACTTTCGTCAAATTGACACCTAGTAGTACTCATTATCACTGCTCCTTCAACTACTACCTGCCAGTGACTTCTTACTTACACTATTCCTATGCTGAGATAAGCAAATGGCTCAGGAAGCAGATAACTGGTGTACAAGAGCTGTCAAGTATCCAGTACAAACCAGTCACAGGTTATCCAAACAAGATAATGATTACAGCAAGTCAGCAGTCCCAATACACAAAGCCAGCAAGGAGTAGAGAGCCTTGTCAAATAGTGCCAGTCCAAGGTAAAAAAAACCCCCACAAATGACAAAGGCTACTGCCATTTCCTTAGATAAGATGGTTGCAGGCAACAGAGACTCCAGGCAACTGCTTGGAGATTTATAGGCAACAATCTCACAATTTGATGAGCCCCGGTGACAGAGTAGTTAAATGCCAGTACTGCAGCCACTCACTCACAAGCCACAAGGTTGTGAGTTCAATCCCAGCCTGGAACTCCAGGTTGACTCAGCCTGGCATCCTCCTGATGTCACTAAACAATTAGCTTACATATTGTAAACTCCTTAAGGAGTGCTTAAGTGCACTGATAAGTGGTATAAAAATGTACTTGCTATTGCTATTGCTATTAACTTCTGGTGTCCAACTAATCTTTCATTATTGACATTTTAATCTATTTCTGCTTGTTTTAGAGGATCGAGATTAAACATTATATGCAAATGGCTACTTATTCCCACTAAACAGAATAAACATTGAAATTTCTCCTAGACATTGAGACAGATGGGGTAAGAAAGGAATTCAGCACCCCATACTAAAGATGGTTTGATAATGGGCTTATATAAATATTTCTAATATAGTTGGACAAAGGATTACTTAATGTGACAAATTATTGCTTTTACCTACACAGGTAAGATTAATGAAGTAGATGGGTTTCTGGGCTTTACTTCTTTGGTACCAGAAGCAGAAATAACATGAAAAGAACAGAGAGGTTTTCTACTTCACAAAAAGAAGAGCAGTTCAAACTTTTTGGCAAACTCTTTATTCAAACCTAATATTACACACATACGTAATTAAATAAGCCTTGCATTAGTAAACCAAAACATTTTGAATCTTCTAGTAACCACTTGAAAACCTTTTCTAAAACACATCCTAGAATATTTTTTCTTTCTTTCAACAATCCCCACTTTTCTTATGATATTCATTTTGTTTGCAAAATGTATAGTTTATGCTTTTTCAACATGCTAGGGGAGCTGGTGAGGGAGGCTAATCCGTCACAATTCTATTTCCAGAATGGAAACATAATCTGTTTCCATTCTGTTTTGCTCTTCAACACATGTGTAAGTGATTCTGGAGCTGTCTATCATGCCTGTTCTATGTAAGCACAAACAAATACAGTAGGATAATCTAGAGCAGAATCCATTTTTTTCTCATGTCAAGTTCTATTGCATTGTTTATTGCAGATTGGCAGTTTCAACCCAACACTGAAACTCCAGCCCAGCTTCACCATTCTCCCAATACCAATGCTGCAAACAAACAAACAAATAAAAACCAGCAGCAACAACAACAACAACAAAACCTTCCAGCTAGATAGGAGACAAAAAAGGTGAGGCGGCTGGGCTCCTGTAAAAACACTTTATAAAAAGGAGCCACTATGTCAGATGCTTTGTTAATTGAGGTATGCCTGTATTTATGAAAGACAGATAAGATAATTCATGTCATATATACCTCATATAAATATTGTCATCCATAGCTCATTGTGGGAAAGCTAGATGTTACAAGGATGTAAACAAATTGTGTGCATCTGTGTTGATGAATGACATCTCACATATTGAATAGTTAAATAGATTGAATAGTTAAACTACATGAATGAAGCACTAAGACATAATAAAGCAAGATATAAATTTTAGGAAAATTCACCTTAATATAGTCAATATGTTACCAAAGATTATAGAACCAGAGGTCCTCCAAACAAATATGTACATTTGTGTAGGGAACAACAAGAGATCTATTTCACAAGATCTGGGAAATCAAAGGAAAATTCAAACCAAGGACTGAGACACTCTATGACAATGAAAATAATATAATTTAAGACCAGGAAGGAATAAAAAGCCATTGGATGCAATACACAGAAGACACATGGAATGAAGAGCCATATGAAGATGAGCCCCAAATTCTAAAAAGTGAAGTGGAACTGCAATAAGAGAAATAGCAAAAAACAAATCACCAGGAACAGATGATATACCAATTGAACTGCTGCAATTCTCATTGACAGAGTCAACTCTAGTGCTAACCAACATATGTCAACAGGTATAAAAAACAAAATGATGCCCAACAGATTGGAAGTAATCAATATACATCCCCATCCACACAAAAGGGGACTGCAGTCAGGAAATCAGAAGAAGGTTAAGAAGGTGGAGGTAGGTAGGAAGAGAGATAGGCCACATGCTAGATGGATGGACTCTATTAAGGAAGTCACAGGTATGGGGTTGCAGGAATTAAGCAGAGAAGTGGAGGACAGAGGCTCGTGGAGATGTCTCATCTATAGGCTTGCCATGAGTTGAGATTGACTTGAGGACAGTTAACAACAACAAAATGTAAGGAACCTTTTGAAGTGTGGACTGAATAAGATGACATCCTTAGGAAATGTGGCTGAGATCTACATAATACTGTGGGAAAATAGAAGAAAGGCATAAGAAGATATGGGGCCAGAATAGACCGGCAAGTTAAGCTGCCTTCTGAGCTGCTTGGGAGCATGGTGTTTACATGTCGCATGCTCCAAGATGCCCAGAAGCCATCCACCAATCACACAGGGGAGGCTTCAGACACTCTGGGGGCATGGCGTTTACACGCCGCATGCCACTGGAACAGCCAGAAGCCTCCCTGGGGTTGCAGCTGGGCTGCTTAAGGTGGCTTTTTATTGTCCACATAGGAGTGAATCTTTTCCAGTCTTAGGGGGATGCAGATGGCATAAAGTGCCATCTTAGAGGCAGGGAAGTGGAGGGGCAGCCACACACCGGGCACCCCAACCCCTTCCCAAGGACGTCATCAGAGCGTGCGCCATTGCATACGGCGAGCGCTCTGATGGCACCCTCCCGGCACAGCGTCCAGACATGCTGCACTGGAAGAGATGTGGAAGAGATTCACGGCATCTCTTCAGGCACCCCTTTTGCCTGCTCTGGAATGAGTGTGTTAGCAGCAGCCCCAATCCTTCACTTCTCAGGGCAGCCCATGGCCACCTGTCTGCAGAGGACCTTTTTTGGGCTGGCTCTAGGGCAGGACAAAAAAGAGGAAATAAGCAGGACTGCGGCATGTGGTTGCTGCAGCTCCAGAGTGACCAGCTCTAGGGCAGCCCCAATCTGCCCTTTTCAGGAGGTCTGTGCCACCCCTCAGTTAAAAGGATGGATTGATAAATATTACATAACTATCAAGAGTTCTTGGAGATATTCACTTGCAATTGTTGTTTACATAATATAGATTATTATATATGCTTAATATACTTTTCTTTTTGTAAAATGCAAAAAAAAAAAAAGAGGAAATAAGCAGGCAAATTCAAGATCAAATCTTTTCTCTTCCAAATACCTTTGGGATCTTTATATATTCTCAAAGTCAACCAAACTTTCAAAGCTTTATGGCTGCAATGTTGAGATATTTCTTGCTGCTCATTTGCAACACACAAAATTACCTATCTGACTGGAATCCAATGATTTCTGCTGCTTTCCAATTAAGAAAAAGGACACCTTTGTGGCTATCTAAATGTTTCACTCTTAACTCCTTAACTTTACAGACAGTTTGTATTGTCTCAGCACAGGGACTGTTTGCTTCATTTGATTTAGAAAAGCAGCAGTTCTCCAACTTCCAGAAACACAGTACTCTCAATTATTTTCTCCTATTTAAACTCCCAGTGCTAGCTTCCCATCAAATTTCATATTGATTTTAAGGACAAAAAGTGAGTCACATACACAGAGCTTTTCACAAATAGATTGTAATAGTAACTGGGTCTTTGTGCCAGTGAAAGTGGAATAGGTGGTAAGGTAAACTAGTTTATTCCCTGAAAGACTTCACTATATTTTTAGGACTGAAGGAAATTTTATATAAGGGCCATATTGTACTGTACTGTTCTAGAGCTATATTCCACTTTTAACTGCCATGGTATCATTCCATGGAATTCTGGGGTTTGTAGTTTAGTGAGGCCCAAGAGCTCTCTGGCTCTCCCTAAATTGCAAATCCCAGGATTTCAAACAATGTTTCCATGGTAATTCCATGGTGCATAGCGCTATAATGAAAGCCAGTGTGCTGCAGTGATTTGACTATTGTGTTGGAATGTTGGAGGAGCAGGTTTGTGAATAAATCCATTCAGCAGAGTATAACATGCAGCAGAGAAGACACCACCACACAGAGAACTCCAAGCTTCTAGCAGAAGGCTTTATTATAGAAAAACATATGCAGAGTAAAAACTATAAAGTCCAATAAAACATCACATCAGCCAGATGTGGCTAACAGGAACAAAACTACAAATCCTTTAATGCTACATTGTGAAAAAGTTAGTCATGCTATAGCTTCAGCAAAAATAAAGAAACTTAATCCATACTAAAGAAAGTTTAAGAACAGACTGACTTCTATGCCTGATACACAATTTCTCAGCCCAGCCTTTCCCCACCTCTTGGGTGTTAACCTCAGGTTAATTGATTGATCTGTAATTGACATATGTTAACTAAACCTCTTGTTGTTCATCTTTTACCATGTGATCTACTTTCTCATAACAACTTTTATTATTGTTCTCACTGTATAAACAAGAACACTTTCCTATCTATTCCATCTTGTGGTTTCCATTTGTTTTGTCTCTTTGAACACCTGGACTGAGTTGCTATGTTCGGCCTAGAAGCATGTTCTCATCATGGAAAAATACAGGCACACACATCTTTACATTTCATCATTGACTATATATCCCATTAATACTCTAACAATCCCCTCCTAAAATGTATGATGTGTGTATGTTGCACACTAAACTAAATGTTATAAAACTAACTTAGCACGATGGCTAGGCTTCTACACTTATGATATGCCAAGTAGACGTGAGATCTGGTCGTGTCTATCAATGGTCAATGCCTTTGTCAAAATGTCTGCTTGATTCTGCTTTGATTCTATGTACTGCAGACTCACAATTCCTTTTTGTACCATCTCTCTGACATTTTGGTATCTGTCTCCAATGTACTTTGTTCTACACTTCAGATTGTCAGCTTCAGCCATTGCAATACAAGATTGAGAATCCTCATTTATCAACACTGGTTCAACACACTCTTGATTCAAATCTTTCAACAATTGTCTAATCCATTCAATCTCATTAACTAATTCAGATAAATCTCCGAACTCGGCTTCTCCTGTACTTTGTGCTACATATCCCTGCTTTCTACTTCTCCAAATAATTGTGCTCTCTCCAAACTTAATCAACAATCCTGTCACTGACTTACTATCTTGTAGCTCAGAAGCAAATGAACTGTCAACAAAACATTCAAGTCCAGCTCGACTGTTTTGTAACTTCAACTTTCTATCCATGCTACCTTTCAAATATCTCAACAAATGTTTCACTACAGTCCAATCTTTCACTTTCGGACAATTTGCTTTTCTGCCAAGTACCCCAACTGCAAAAGAAATGTCTGGTCTAGTATTATTAGCAATAAACATCAAACTCCCAACAAGACTTCTATACAACTCTGGATTTTCAAGCTCTCTAGTCCCTTCATCATTTACATAACCAACTGACATAGGACTCTTCACTGTTTTTGCATCCTGCAATCCACACTTCTCTATCAAGCTTTGAATCTTTTTCTGTTGGCTTAACAAACAACTTCCATCTTCAGTCCATTCAAGATCAATTCCAAGATAAGACTTTAAAATTCCAAGATCTTTTACACTAAATTTCTTTGACAATTCCTTCCTCACTGCCTGAATCTCTTGTTTTGAATTAGCTGCTACACACAAGTCACTAACATAAATCACCAAAATCACATCTCCTTTTGTGTAAACACACGCGTCAGCAACACTGCGTTTGTAACCAAGCTTCACTAGCTCTTCATGGATGCAAAGATTCCAAATTCTTGCACTTTGCTTCACTGCCTCTCCATTTCTGGCAGGTGTTCCTAACTGTCCCAGTCTAAGAAAAACTTCTTTGTTAGAGTGTACATTTTCCCAACCTGAATGTTTCTCAAAATTTGCACTCCTAGAAAACAAAATTTCACATGATCCCAGGTGAAATCTGTAACTGTTCCCTGAATAACCCACAAATATCAATCTTCTCCATTTGGGCTGACCTTTCCTTCTGAAAGCTGCAGGCACATAAACATTTGCATACTGCCCAAACACTCTAAGATATTTCAAATTGGGTGGTCTTTTGTAAAGCATGTGGTAAGGAATATTCTGTACAGCAGAATTCCATGTGCGGTTTGCTAAAAAGTTAGCTGTGAGAATTGCCTCCCCCCAAAGGTATTAAGGAGCATTTGCATCTAACATCATGCAATCTTTTATCTATTTCAAGACACCTATTCTCCGTTCAGCAATCCCATCCTCCCCAAGACAACATGGGTTAGTAGTGAAATGTCTAATCCCCTTTTTCCTTAACCAGTTGTTCAAGGTGTGAGATAAGAATTCGCCTCCTTTGTCTGTGACCAAAGATCCCACCTTGTAATCAAACTCTCTTTCAATCATGTTCACCCATTCTTTAAATCTTTCTCCTGCTTCACCCTTTTCTTTCAAAAGTATCACATAAGAAAACCTGGTGAAACAATCCACAACCACCATGAAGTATTTGCTTCCCCCTAGTGTTGAACTCATAGGACCAGCAACTTCACAATGCACAGATTCAAATGGACGTTTGGCTTTAAATTTGCTTCATTTTGCCACAGGATAAGCCTTCAACTTAATCCTGCTACAAACTGAGCACTCTAGGTGGTTTGAACATGGTGACATTTTAAAATCAGGACAAATTTTCTCTAGCTTCAGAAGACTCTGAAAACCAACATGACCTAGCACTCTGTGAAAATAGTGAATGCAATTTGAATGTAAAGGCTCATTTTGCACAAGTGCACACTCTGCCTCATCTACCATGTAGTACAATCTGTCTTTCTTAACAGCTTTAGCACAAGCTTCCCCATCTTTGGAAATTAGGCATTCATCCGCCTCAAAACTCAATTTGTACCCATCTGTGGTCAAAGCAGACGCACTAACTAAACAGTTTTGCAATTTAGGCACATATAAAACATTTTCAAAACTTTTACCAAACCCTGAAATGTAAACAGTTCCCATCTCATGGATTTCTCTTGCTGCTCCATCAGCTAGAGCAACTGAAGTGACTGTGGAGGGTTTCTTGTTTCTGAACAGTTCAATTTTGTTTGCCATATGAGTGCTGCACCCACTATTCAGAAGCCAAAGGCTGGGTTTCTTAATTTGAATCACACTGTCACAGCCTCTAGTCATAGCAACAGTTCCTTTGTTTCCACTAGGTGGACGTGGCTGCTGTTGATTCCTCTTCTTATTGTTGGCTTCAAGCTTCCGGAAGTCCTTTCTCAAATGACCTGGCTTTTTGCAGTAGTAACAAATCTTTCCTCTGGACACAGCTGCTTTTTCAGTTAGCATCTCCCTGGAAACTCCCTCTGTGGCATTTGGAGATTTTAAAGTTATAGACCCTGCTTGCACTGCTCAGCCTCAAACTTTCTGCGTTGGCTTTCCTCCATAATTCTAGAAGCCACCAATTCCATTGTAAGTTGTGCTGCAGGCACCCCTTGCAGACCATACAAAATGTTGTCATAATTTTCAGCCAAAGATCCCAAAAGGATAAAGCATTTTTGCTGTTCTGGCAGGTCCACACCCCTCATTTGAACTTGAGCAAACAACTCTCTCATCAGTTCTAGATGCCGCTCTGGCATTTGATTTTCTTTCATTTTGCAAGCATAAAGTCGTTTACACCACATCATTTTGGCTAACTCTGAGGCAGACTGGTGAATGTCCCGTAGGGTATCCCATAATTGTTTTGCCACTGTAATGCTCCTTACATGATTCAATTGGCTTTCAGAAAGAATGAGGTGCAGAGTTGCAACAGCTTTTTCATTTCTTCCTATCTCAGCTTGGCTAAGGTTAATTGGAAGACCCTGTTCCACAGCAAGCCATAAATCCTCTCTCACAAGAAGAGCATGGGCATATAAATTCCAAGCCCCATAATTCTCCGAATTGAGCTTTGGAATTTTTGTAATATCTATTATTATTATTATTTTATTTGAGGCACAAGAGTTAAAACTGCTTGCCTCTCTCCAGCTTTCTTAAAGAACACTGTCTCTTTAAAAATGCAGCCCAAACATCCATTCTGGGAACTTTGCCATTTTTTTAGCTTAACAGCAAGACAGTCTCTTTGAAATTTATTACTTCAGATAAGCACAGTGATTTACTTACTGCTTGCTAGCAACACTTCAAAGCAAGTTGCAAAAGAATTCAAGCTTGGATGCTTTCTGAAGACAGCATACCTCCATCTCCCTTTGCTCTGCATCTTTCCAGCTCTGCTTGTCCTTCAGCTTTCGGCTTTGCCCGTCCGGTCCTTCTCCCTGCGGCGGTGCAGCGGAAGCGTGCTGGGCCCATAACCTTTGTTGGAATGTTGGAGGAGCAGGTTTGTGAATAAATCCATTCAGCAGAGTATAACATGCAGCAGAGAAGACACCACCACACAGAGAACTCCAAGCTTCTAGCAGAAGGCTTTATTATAGAAAAACATATACTGAGTAAAAACTATAAAGTCCAATAAAACATCACATCAGCCAGATGTGGCTAACAGGAACAAAACTACAAATCCTTTAATGCTACATTGTGAAAAAGTTAGTCATGCTATAGCTTCAGCAAAAATAAAGAAACTTAATCCATACTAAAGAAAGTTTAAGAACAGACTGACTTCTATGCCTGATACACAATTTCTCAGCCCAACCTTTCCCCACCTCTTGGGTGTTAACCTCAGGTTAATTGGTTTATCTGTAATTGACGTATGTTAACTAAACCTCTTGTTGTTCATCTTTTACCATGTGATCTACTTTCTCATAACAACTTTTATTATTGTTCTCACTGTATAAACAAGAACACTTTCCCATCTATTCCATCTTGTGGTTTCCATTTGTTTTGTCTCTTTGAACACCTGGACTGAGTTGTGTTCAGCCTAGAAGCATGTTCTCATCATGGAAAAATAGAGACACACACATCTTTACATTTCATCATTGACTATATATCCCATCAATACTCTAACATGTTGGACTATGACTTTGGAGATCAGAATTTGATTCCCCACTCAAGCATTAAAATCCGCTGGGTTACCTTGGGCAACTAACACTCTCTCAGCCTTAGATGATGGCAATGACAATCCTTCTCTGAAGAACCTTGCCAAGAAAACCCTATGATAGATTTGCCTTAGAGTCGCCATAATTAAAAAATGACTTGTAAGCTTACAGTGTGCACTGTGCATAACGGTGTGCGCCCTGATGACATCCTCAGGGAGGGGTTGAGGCTGCCGCAGTACAGTTGCCCCTCCCCTCCCCTGCTTCCAAGATGGTGCTTTGCACTGTCTGCAGAGGCCCATAATCTAAGAAGTAATTATTCCAAGGTTTGAAAAAGTAAAGTTTTCAGACAACAGATGGCCTAGACTAAAACAAATCCACTTGCAACTAGATTTTTGGGACCATGATCTATGTTCTAGGATAAGATACCATATGGGAGTCCTTGAGATATGATAGACTGTAAAAACTACATGGATTGGTATTCTCAAGTCCCCCCCCCCCTACAATTTATACCATATGTATTATAAAAAAATACCAAGAAGCAAAAACTCTGATTTAATTATATCCCTTCTTTGCTTGTTTGCATCAGTACCATCACTAGTTTCTGCAAACAAGCAGTTACACCAGATAATTGCTTAGCTATATCCATGCCAACTGGATTTATTTTTTTTAGCATTTTCATTATGAACTTGATTAACATAAAATATGTACTGTGGCATTATGCAAAACAAAAAGAAACAGATGTTCCCCCTTACACTTCAATAGGCACACATATTAAATACAACTGTAAGGGCATAACTGATGACAGTGGACACTGGGCAAGTACCATTATTGTGTGTGATTTATATAAAAACAATTCTTACCACATGATGCAACACCCAATACATTATTTATTAACCAGTTTTAAAATCTATTTTACATATAGTTTGGGTGGTTATCAGATTTTCTTTTGAAAGTTATTTTTAAGGTTATGTAGAACATTCATACATTTTCTTTCACCTTGAAAAGCAAAAGGTATCCCTTGTTGGGTGGGGAAATGTGTCAGTTACCCCCAAGATATTGCACTCCTGTGTCTGATGTAGGGTGTTCCCCCCTACTCCCCATTTTGTGTGGACTGAGGCAAAGACATTGGTGTAAAATACTTTTTTGCACAAAATATGTATTTTCCCTAAAATTAACAAAAATGTTTTTTCAGAAAATGACTGATTTTGTGCAACACACAAAGTAATAAAATGCAATCAATCAATCAATAAAAATGCAAAATCCCTTATAATCTCACCCAGCATATTTGTTGTTGTTGTTGTTGTTGTTGTTGCTCTCAGAGAGATTTTCATATCTTTTGTCCATATGTGCTAGAATGAAGTAAGAGAAGATTTATACCTCTAGTTGTAGTGGTTTCCAAATCATTAGTAATCTCTTTCAAATACTCCCTCCAAACTCTCTTTCTTCATGAAAAATCTTCCTTGCTCCACCTTCTCCTGGCCTATCTTCTGAACCACTACAGTCCCTGCCCCAGAACAAATGCATCTGTGGAAGTAAACGCCTATGAAAGCTCACACTGCCAATTTCTTTCTTTCATTTAGGGACTATGCAGACAGGCTTAAAGAGGTGTTTTGAGGGTGACCTGAAGGCATGGTCATTACATGACGCACGCCGAAAAAGCACTCCCTACTTGCCTCTTCCTGTGAAAGTGTGCTTCAAAAAGGAACCACATTTTTCCGCTTCTTCCTAAAACATGCGCACCTACATAGGTACGTCGGTATGCAGTGACGGAGGGACAGTGGACAAAAAGGTACCCGAGAGTTAAAATGCTGGTGTAAATGCACCTGAACAGGTGCGTCATATTTTCAGCTGCCCCAAGGAGCATGCACCCTGTGAAAAAAGCTTTAAATTAAAGCATTTTTAGGATTCAGGTATGAGTGAACTGCCGCAGGTGCGTCTGCTCAGAACCCTAGCCCTAACCCTAATTTTTGTAGTGCACATGCACCAGTGTGGGAAGGTGAAACTGTTGCAACCAGATGTAGCACTGTGAAAGTGATAAAGGGAAAGTTTCACTTTTAAGCTGGATCCCCATGCACATTCCAGCACCATTTTCTCAGTGGACCTTTGTAGCTGCAGACCTCCATAGCTGTGTACCTTCGGTGCTCATCTGGTAGAGTGGGCAGAATGGCACAGCCATCAACAAGTGATGAGCCAAAAGGAGGGAGAGGGACATCGTGGTCCCATGCAGAGGCTGCTAGCCTGATAGCTGTGTGGTCACAGCCACACATTCTGGAAAAATTGAGAAATTCATTTTTGAATGCTGATACATTTAAGGAGTTGGCAGAAATCATAAGGGCTAGGGGTCACCAACGCACTTGGGAAGAGTGTCATCAGAAGACCAAAAAGCTCAGGTCTGATTACAAGAAGTTTAGGGATCACAAGGCCAAAAGTGGATGGGGTCCTTCCTCTATGCTCTTCTGCAAGGAACTCTGTGCCTTCCTCACCAGGGATGGTAGCATATGGCCCAGCAGAATATGCACCAGCAATGATGTCATGAGGGTCCCAGCCAGCCAGCCAGCCAGCCAGAGCGGAAACTGTGGAAGACATCTGAGGCAGAATATGCCCAGGAGCTTTTGCCCCCTCAAAGTAAGATGTGCCAGGGCCCTTGGGAAGGGTGCAGGGGACAGCACTAGGGTAGCCAGAGTGGAAGAGTAATGCATAGTGTTATCTCAGTGGAAAATGAGCTTCTTTATGTCTGCCCATATGCAGCACACATTTCTAGGTAAGAATACCAGACTTTCACAGAGAGACTGTCATGACATGCCTAGAGTTTTATGATAGCTTAGAGGTTTCAGTGCATTTTAATCTTTTTTTTTTTTTTTTAAATCCTGAACATAAACATGCAGACAAAAATACAGAGCCCCTCAATAGGTGAATTTAGAAACATTACATTTTTTGACAACTGTGGCTATGCTGCCTGGGGGATTCTGTGAGTTGCAGTCCAAACAGTATCTTGGTATCTTGCTAAGGGTGAATGTTACAGACTATGATATACACTTCACATTTTTTTCTGTCTTGGTGAGTGCGTTAAATCAAAGACAATGGCCCACTGATACCAGCATTATTTATATAGTTCCAAATCAGGTTCCATTTCATTACGCAAGTGTGACAGGTTAAATATGAAAAAGAGACAGAATGTTGTATAGTGTCTGCTAGAGATACAAAAACATAGTGAAATGATCATCTATTGGTTTGTTAATATGAACTTATTAGGAAACTAGAGCAGGACCTTTTTGGGTCAAACAATACAATGAACTTAGCATGCATTAAGAAGATATCCTTCATCAAGTGTGAAATATGTCTATTTGTCACAGCACGAGCTTTTTTCCATGCCTGAACTTAAAGTACTTTGTTTCGTGATTAGTCTTTGGAAGGGGACACAGTGGCTCAAGTGGTTAAGACACTGACTCTATTGATTGCAAGATTGGCAGGTTGACAGCTCGAGGCCCAGGTGCTGAGTGATGGGGTGAGCTCCCATCACTAGTCCCAGCTTCTGCCAACCTAGCAGTTTGAAAGCATGCAAATGCAAGTAGATAAATAGGTACTGTCATGTTCTGCCTGGAGGAGAACTTGGAGGACGAGCCAGAACCTCCTCTAGGACCTTAGCCTGCAGCTGTAGAGCCTCAGCACAACCCTAATTCTGCTTTGTCAGCTCCAGCCTGTGGTCTTCCAAGAGGCTCCACAGCCAAGCCCCCCAGCAGCAGAACCCTCAAACATGGGGGAGTATCAAGGGACAATGCCTACCTTCAGCCAGCATTGAGAAGAAAGGGAGAGTCTTTGGCATTCAAGGAGACTTTATGAAAAACACCAGAGTAATCAGCCTCAACTGAGCTCCTGAAGCTTGGTAATTTAAGCAGGTGCAGAAGGTCTGCCTCAGTGCCAGAGATTATCTGAGCTTCCTAGTGGAAGCCTCTGTTTTTCCTTGTTCCTTGGCCTGAAATCTTGAACTGCTGAGTTATCTTGAACTTCTGGAAACCTTGAGCTTCAGATTGCCTTGTCATTCTGCCTCTCTGGAATCCTAAACCTTTGGACTGTTTGACCATTCTCTGGCATTCTCTTTGGATTGGTTGTTGGGATCTAGCACACACAGAGAGAGAGTTGAGGCACATAGGCAGGAATGCCCAGAAGATGGTCTTCTGTGGAGAATCTTGCTCCAGACGGTACAGGAAAAATCCTCCCACACGCAGGCTGCTGCTTTCAGCTTGGAAAAATGAATCACTGGACAGCGAGACTTCACTCATTGAGGGCTTTAATCTTTGTTGCAAATATTTACAAAGATATATAGAGTACCAGACATCTTGTTACCATTGCTCCAGTTCCTTTCAGTGGCCACATCCATGTCATTTTCCAGACCAGGGTGCCACATGGTTTTGACAATCCCCTCCAAAATAACATGTGATGTGTTCCATGTGTCCTTGCATTTGTCCCAAGTGTAATGTAGACCTGATACCCAGCCTGCTAGCCATCCTCTCGTGGTGTTCCACAGGTAGAGGCTTTGTGAAAATGTCAGCTATATTGTCCTCTGTACCAACATACTGCAGCTTCAGCATATCATTCTGCACAAGCTCTCTCACATTCTGGTACATAACTGCAATGTACTTGATCCTACATTTCAGATTTTCTGACTCTGCCATGCCAATGCACATCTGTTTAGTGCATTGGTAGACAGGAGAGTGTTTGAGGTAATTGACAGGCCTGCAGGGCAGAAAGTGATTGGTTGCAGGTGAGTTTACAGGAAGAAAGACATGCCTGATGGGACTGTGAAATACAAAGCCAGGTTGGTAGCCAAAGCCAAAGTGAGTCCTCATTTACCACAGTAGCTCTACCACAGTTCTCTTCTAGGTCTTTCAATAACTGCCTAGCCCACTGTATTTCATTAACAACCCCTGACAATGCGGCAAACTCAGCCTCTGTTGTACTACGTGCTATGTAGCCTTGCTTTCTGGAACTCCAGATGACAGGGCTATCAGCATAACTGATGATCAGTCCAGTTACTGACTTCCTATCAGCTCTCTCAGATGCAAAGGAGCTGTCAGCAAAACCTTCCAACTCTGACATCCCTCTTGTTATCACCAAGCACCTGTTTTTTGTGCCTTTCAAATACCGCACAATGCGCTTCACTGCCATCCAGTCCACTGGTCTGGGCTTCGCAGTTCTCCTGCTCAGTACCCCTGTGAGTAACTTACCAACCTGGCTTTGTACTTCATAGTCCCATCAGGCATGTCTTTCTTCCTGTAAACCCACCTGCAACCAATCACTTTCTGCCCTGCAGGCCTGTCAACTACCTCAAACACTCTCCTGTCCATCAATATACTAAATCCATGGCTACGTTCCACTTTTCTTGCTCATCAACTGGGTGCCTGAGCATGTCCTCATAATCATTAGGCTCCTCAACCACAACAGTAAAGGCTCATGCCTCCTGCACAACAAATCTGTCCAATGGTCTCCTGACTTGTGTTCTGCGTGTCCTGCCAAGCTCATCCTCAGTGTCACTACTGATATTCTGGATGTCTTGTCTCTAAACTGGTTCCTACTTTGGTGTTTGTGTTTACATATGCACAGAAGTGCTAGTCTGATGTGAACTACTAGGTTCTTCCTCCTTCACATCTCTGGATGTATTTACCCCTCCATTTCTGATGTCTGTACCTGTGTTGCCCAACTTTACAAAAACATCAAGGTTACTGTGGATCTTTTCCCAGTTAGGCATGACTTGACAACCTTGTCAACGGGGATTACCTTTACCTTTTACTTTGGAAGGTAACCGCAGGGTTACTTTTCAAGTCTTATTGCTGAGGGGAAAATCATAGGAAATATGCAGTCCCCTTAATGTATATTTTGAGCCTTTGAAGTAGTAGAAACAAGTTGATATAGAGAAATACATTATGTGCTTAGTGTTTGTCAAAGTTCAGTATCATGTTTCCAACAGTTGCAAAGCAAATCCCTCTAAAAATTATGCAAGGAGGGCTTAAAGGCACCTGATGTTCTGCTTCTGACCATGCAGTTCTGATAGTTAAATCATGTTTAATAATCAAGAAGCTGGGTGAGTTCTATTGTGCTAGAGATGCTATTTCAGATTTAGTATGTTCACAGCTCTATTTCCATCTTATACAGTTGGCCCTCTGTATCCATCACGTCTTTACCCATGGACTCAAGCATCCACAGCTTGGAAATATAAAAAATATATACATTCCAAAAAGGAAACCTTGATTTTGCCATTTTATATAAGGGATGTCATTTTACAATACCACTGTATTTAATGGGACTGGAGCATCCACAATTGTTGATATACACAGAGAGTGCTTGAATCAAGCCCCACTGGATACCAAGAGCCTACTGTAGTAAGTGATCAGGATTTCCACTGGAATGCCATGCACATCAACTGGAAAATCAGCCACACCATTCAAGAATCCAGCTTTTCCTCACAAGTGTCCAGGGACAGAACAACTTAATGGACCATCACTTCTGCAGAGTGGGAAAGCAACCATTAGTCTTAAATTCTCTAGGAAATTGTATGTCGAGAAATGGTTTGGAACACACCGATCCAGTCCTCCAAATTATTCCTCAGTTGAAAATATTACACCAGCAGTATATTGAGCAAGATATATTGGACCAATGACACATTGAGACAGCTTTATGGTTATCACAGCAGCTAGTAAATTCCAGTCATGGCTTCCTAAGATGGCCTTGACATGGATATTGAAATTCCCCAGTATGAATGTGGGTAGGTCTCAATCTGTTACTCCAGTTTAAGTATTTCAAATTTAGAATCCTTCTCCATAAACAAATAAAGATTTCACCTACAATGCATAGCTTTTTCAGTACACCAGTGTAGCAGAGTGAAATGAGAGAAAGGGGGGAGAGACATGTGAGAATGAAGAGGGTGGGGTTAAAGACTATGGCTGCTTGCAATTTTGATGTGGAGTTTTGAGGGGAACAAAAAGATGACTAAACTGGTTTTCCTTTACCTGCCTAGGTTTGGAGAGGGAGAGAAAGCAAGTGCAGTCTTGGAATTTCTGGAAGGAAGACATTAACTTTGTCTGGTTAGAAAGAGGTGTGTTAAGGGAAGGAAGAAACTTGAATCATGTTATAATTTGGAAGAACGGGAGTCTACCTGAGGAGAAGAAGGGAGTGAGGAGGAGAAAGAAATGAGAATCTTGCAGATTCGGTATGCCTGGAAGGGTTTCCTCTGCTTGCTTAGGTGGGGCGAACAACTAGATTCTACTTTCTTCACTTGGCATGCCTGCTAGATAGGGCAGAGTAGTAAATATGCTGCCTCTCTTCCTGTTGTACCCTCTGTAACTTCTGCAGAAGACACAGCAGATGTGCTGACTCTCTCCAGTTGCACTTTTTCCATATGGGACCTCTGATGGAGAAGGCACTGCAGAAGAACAAAGGCTTTATCAATTGCCCTTTGCTGTGTGATTTTCTGAAGAAGAAATGTCGTCTAATGAAAACCAGTCTTACACCAGCCAAGCTCCTTGGGACGATGAATTGCTGCTGCTTCTGGTCCCTTTGGAGAACAACTGCACATTTTTCTTGCCCAACAAATGTAAGTGTTGATGTTTTATGTTTAAACCTCTTTAAAACTGAATAAAATCACTAACTTTGTCACTATTTCATTTCCATCGGAACACTTAATGGGAAAGGAAGCTATGTTCCAAAACACACTGCAGAAATTACCGAGTTTGAGACCTCTTTAACTACTCTGGCTCAGTGCTGGGGAATCCTGGGAATTGTAGCTTATTGTGGCACCAGAGCTCGTTGACAGAGAAGGCTAAATGTCTCACAAAACTACAGTTCCCAGAATTCCCTAGGATTGAGCCAGGGCAGTTAAAGCAGTCTCAAACTCAATTATTTCTGTTCTGTATTTTGGACTTAATATAACTTCACTTGGACTAATTTAGAAAAAAATGTTTACAACCCTTCAGAATTCTTTCAGGGCTTTTCCTCCAGAAAAAAAGTAAAGCTGACACAACAAAGATTAGATCCAGCATATCTGGTTCCTTTGCCAGGGGTTCCTGATAGCAAGGAATGAAGATTGGGTTATTTATATGAAAGGAATTTATAAATCACCAGTTTAATCCCTAGTCTGGACAGGTAACCTAGGGTCAATGCAGTTTGACACAAACATAAATTTGACACAAACAAACATAATTTGTTCTGGCGCCAAAGCTCTCTGACAGAAAAGGCTAAATATCTCACAAAACTACAAATCCCAGAATTCCATAGCATTGAACCATGACAGTTAAAGCAGTGTCAAACTGTATTAATTCTGCAGTGTAGATGCAGCCCAAACATCTGCTAGGACAGTTCATTTTATGAAAAGTTACTTCAGCACATGTAGAATGTATGAGTGACTTGGGAACTTTTAGAAAACTACATTAGTGTATGAACTATTCACATTCTGAGCTGTTAGAATGTGAGACAGAAGTGTATTTCTTTCAGTAAAGATAGATCCTTCAAATATGTACTTGTTTGGCTGGGAAAAACAATTTTCCTTTCCACTTTCCCTTGATCTCCAATGATTCTGTGTGGAATTCACTACTCCACACTTTAAATTGGTATCAATTTATGAGTCCAGAAATGAAAATCTCAACATAAATTGAGGTGCACCTGTATCCTGCAGTTTACCAACACTATACCCTGGAACACTTTGGCCAGCTGAAGCAAGGAGAAAGAGATATTATTTATTATACTAACTAAAATTGACTAAATGATATACAAAAAGAGAGAGAGAGAGAACAGAACAGAACAGAACAGAACAGAAAAGAAAAGAAAAGAAAAGAAAGATGCCAGGGCTTTGGCTAGTTTGATGTCATAAGAGTCTAATATTTGTTCCTCATTAAGCTGTTAACTTATTAGTATATGTCTACCTTTCTCATAGCTGTTGTATCATAAACTATTAGCAATGAACATGTATTGAGGAGGTGTTTTAGCCACCTACTGGAAGAGTGGATGGAAGCAGTGTATTTTTCCTTAGCACTGGTTAAACAACAGTGAGCCATTTATTCATTTTCACTGGTGAGAGCCTTTACAATTTGCTCAGTGTGTAGTTGGATGTTCAAGAAAATATTGCTGCCAATATATCATAACTGGATAAACTGCTTGGCAGTATAGGCTGAAGAGAGCATATTGGTCTTGTTTTTCATGTCACTGAAATGTTATTTCTTCAAGGCAGGCAACATCACTTAGCACTTTTAAAGTTCTGCTTGTCTGGTGAAGATGAATTCCATTACAGATAGACAAATATACATCTTTGCTTTTGTCTGTGTAGAGCTTATGGCTCTATACAAAATGGTTTAACTATGTTCCAAATCTAAGCCATTAAATTCAAATATTTTTCAAAATACTTATGCTGATGTCTCTATGGCAGATGTCTGTCCCAGCAAGAATGCTTCTCCCAATGGATGTTGAAGATCTGGGCACCACTGTGCTGAGTGTCCATAACACCAAATCTGAAGACTCATCTGTCACCCCATGGCAGCAGGGAGACTGCTGCTAGGAATGTGAGAGGAATCTGATTCCAGTCTGCGTTTCAATAGTTTGGCTTGGTCTACACATCCTATAATGTCCTCATCGTGGACCCAGTTACTCTGTGGTCTCCTCCTATTGGTGGACAGAGGTGAATATTTGAAGGAGTGCATAGAAATATGTCCATATTTTAAATGTACACTAAATATCCATTAAATAAGTTTTAATCAGGGGGAAAATGAATTCAAGCAGTCTACAAAAACATGTGCACACACAAAAACAGATTAGGTAAAGAAGGGGATAGATCCCAAAATCCTAAAATCTGATGGAACTAGGCATCAACTAGATATGAAAGGGAAGCTATTCACTAATGTGGTCTTTATAAATGTTCACACCTGTAGAAAGTGCTAGGCAATTGACAGCTTGGAAATATATAAACAACAATCTGCTAGTACAACACAAAATAAATTGTGATTCTTAGCCTTTGGTCCCCTAGACATTTGGAACTTCAGCTCTCAGAAACCGTGACAATTGGCTTTATTGTCTGGGACTTCTGGGAGTTGAAAGCCAAAAATATCTGAAGGAACAAAGGTTGCTAACCACTTCTCTAGACTGATAGTCATCTAGGAAGCCGGGGGGGGGGGGGGAGGGAGAAAGTTTGAACAGATTTTAGCAGATTTCCCCTCTATATATCTTGTGTTTATGTTAGCACTGAATGCATGAGAACATAGCTGAGAGATTATAATTCTGGTCAGTTCCCCCACCCTTGTTTCAACAATATAAACCTAGGAGTTTATTGCACCCACTTTTGTTAATGATGCAGGCACTGGCTGGAGATGTGTGTGAACGAGGGATAATAGAAACAGTTGGCCAGCTCAGTGTAGCTCAGGGATGGAGTGTGGTCAAGCGCTGGCATGGGGACAGCTTGCCGACTGTTTCAAGTGTGATAAAATCCGTTTCCCCCTGTTCACGTGCATCCCCAGCCAGTGCCCAGACTGTTAAGAAAAGTGAGTGTGAGAAACTCCCTAGTTTGCCCTCTCATTTACAATGAAATCATGGATGGATAGATTTTATTTTGGACTAACATGTCATGTCACTACTGAATTCAAGAACAAGTTGGTAAGGCTTGTAGGGCCCTTTGGTTAAAGGTGAGACCCCAGGCAAAACAGGCATAATATGTCTGGTTTGTCAAATATCTAACGTTATGCCTCCACCAACTTGGGATAATTTGAATGGGGACATGTCCACCCATACCATATCCATCAACATTAAACTATCCAAGCAGTCTCTAAAAACTTCTGAGAAATTGGTTCTTGATATACTTTCAATGCATATTCTGCATAATGTCTGTTTATGCATTTTCTGCATAGTGTCTGCAGATTTTCCCCACATTGTCAGACCAGCTACATACAGCAAGGCAAGGGTTTGTAAAGCTGAAAGATTCTCAGTGAGATAACTATTAAAATAAAGTTGGCTTTATATCTACTGGCAATATGAAGTTATTAAGTTGAATGTTTTTTAAATGCACATTGTTGTACAAGGTAGATTTGCTTATTGTTTTTCTTGAAACAACCCTGTTTCTCTCCACTGGCAGTTGTCACATCAGGTAAGTTAATGTACCACAAGCATCTATTTTATTTAGAAATTATATTTATATTTGGAAACATGATAATTGTAGGTTCTCTCAGCTAATACCCCAGAGGACAGGATCAAAATTCAAAATGACTTGAAGAGACTAGAAAACTGGGCCAAAGCTAACAAAATGAATTTCAACACGGAGAAATGTAAAGTACTGCACTTAGGGTGGAAAACGAAAAGCACAGATATACAATGGGGGACACCTGGCTGAACGAGACTACGTGTGAAAGGGATCTAGGAGTCCAGGTAGACCACAAGTTGAACATGAATCAACAGTGTGATGCAGCAGCTAAAAAAGCCAATGCAATTTTAGGCTGCATCAATAGAAGTATAGTGTTTAGATCAAGAGAAGTAATAGTGCCACTCTATTCTGCTTTGGTCAGGCCCCACCTGGAATACTGTGTTCAGTTCTGGGCACCACAATTCAAAAAGGATGTGGAGAAACTGGAGCGTGTCCAAAGGAGGGCAACTAAAATGGTGAAGGGTCTGGAAAGCAAGCCCTATGAGGAACGACTTAGGGAGCTGGGGATGTTTAGCCTGGAGAAGAGAAGGTTAAGAGGTGATATGATAGCCTTGTTCAAATATTTAAAGGGATGTCATATTGAGGAGGGAACAAGCTTGTTTTCTGCCGCCCCAGAAACTAGGACCTGGAACAATGGGTGCAAGCTCCAGGAAAAGAGATTCCACCTCAACATTAGGAGGAACTTCCTGACAGTAAGGGCGGTTCGACAGTGGAACACACTCCCTCGGAGAGTAGTGGAGTCTCCTTTCTTGGAGGTCTTTAAGCAGAGGCTGGATGGCCATCTGTCGGGGATGCTTTGATTGGGAGTTCCTGCATGGCAGGGGGTTGGACTGCATGTCCCTTGTGGTCTCTTCCAACTCTATGATTTTATGATTCTATGTTTTTTTTCCCTCAGACTCTTATAATTATTAATTGGTTTGTCCAGTTACAAGTACCTAAATTACCCATATATATATGAACACAGTTCATAACTTTATAAGTGGTAACTGATATTTAGTGTCTTTTGAGATGTTCAATAGATATAAAGTCCTAACTGTTACAGAAACATTAACCTTATTTTCATTTTACAATGACAATATTAAGCTTCAGTTAGAACAATCAATATAAACAAGGTATCAATGGAAGTACTGACTTTAGAAAAGAAGCCCTTCATGTTTTATTTCACTGCTACTAAAACAGAGGTAAGCCATACTTCTCATTTTTTTTTTGTTGGTTGCAGAACATGAGGTATACAAAGGACATGATCAAATGTTCACAAAGGCTTAAAGCAAAGAGGGTGTGGTCAAGCAATTATCCTTCCCTCCAAATCTCCACATGACTTTAGATTGTTGTTCATTAAAAGTATAAGATTTTTCTTTTAAGTCATGCTTTAAATACTTCTATGCAATTGGAAGTCCCAAAAATAAATGTTCCTGATTAAATTGAGACTTTTTATTTAATATTTATATTTTATAAATATACATAAACAACTGACACCCAAAATAACAAAACAAAACAGGACAGACATAAACACACTAAAAAAAATACAACCATTCATTCTATTCCTTACTCTTGGTATTTCCTAAAACCAAACCCTTCACTGATTCATAAATTCTCCCTTCTTTCCTGCATATCTTGTTTTAAACTTTTCTAACCTTAAATCCTTCTCCCCTTCATACCTTTACAAGCTCAACCAGGATTATGGCAATCCTTGGTACTATTTATTTCTTGATATTTTTATTTTTTTCCCATAATACTTAATGTTGGGATTTTCTCCCATTTCTTCCTTTAAAAAGCATATACTTTGTTCCAATAATCTACATACAATTCTTCTATATTTACATTTAATTTTCTTGACATTATATCTATCTCTATTATATCCATCAATTTAATAACCCATTTGTCAATTTGTATCTCTTTTTTAATTTTCCAATACTTTGCATATACCAACCTGGCAGCAGTTAATATATACAAATGATTATTCCATACTTTCACTATTTTCGTCTACCATATTCAAAAGCAATACTTCAGGTCTAAATTCTAAATCAATTTCCAATATTTCTTTAATTCTTATGTATATTTCATTCCAATATCTTTTTGCATATATACAGGTCCACCATAAATGGAAAAGGGTTCCTTTTTCCTTTTCACATTTCCAACATAATTTTCCAGTACCATACATTTTGCTTAGTCTGTCTGGAGAAAGGTACCATCTATATATTATCTTATACAAATTTTCTTTTACATCCTGGCTGCCCAAATATTTTAATCTCCTCCTCCATGTCATTTCTCATTGTCTTAATTCTATAGTTTGTCCACAATTTTGAGCCCATTGAATCATATTTTCTTTTATTACATCTTCCTCTGTATGAATTTCTAATAGTTTTTTTGTACATTCTTGATAGGAAGGCAGGTTTCTCCATCCAGAGATTTTCTTCTAAAACTGTCATTGAGTTTGTAATTCTGATTATTTTTTTAATCCAACATGAATCTTGCTTTCAATTATTTTTCAATTGAAAAGAGGCTATGACTAACAGTAATAAAAATCATAGTGTGTGTGTGTGGGGGGGGGGTAGAGTGTTGAAAGCCTCTTCTCCCCCCCCCCCTTCCCTTTTGGACCATTGCCAACCTACCTTCTCACCTCCAAAACAGTGTAAACTTGCTGATCACTTTGGGGCTGGGTAGGCATTTCCTCCCCTCTTCCTTTTTTTTTTTTTGGCCTACTCTATAGTATGAATGTGGAGTTTGGTTTGGGGTGGTGTCTTAAATAGGCAGTCATTTGGCAAGTAGTATGAGGAGAAAGTTAGAGCTGGATAAACACCTATGGCACCAGTTTGGTGAAGGAGAGGTCTCTAGAGATGTCTATACAAGTCATGAGACCTGGAAAGGCTGGCCTGGGGTTTAGTCCTCACTTAAAATTATGTGACGTGGGAGCTGGATTCTTATCTGCTTTTTCACTGTTCAGCTCTCACATCCATACATAGTAGCGGGAAATACTATGGCTTGTATGATTCTAATTTTAGTGCTCAATTGTATATCTTTACTCTTTAGGATCTTCAATACTCCTTTTTCTCTAGTATACCTTTTTTTTTTTTTTTCATTTTTCAAGAGAAGGATGGTGTGCCTCAAAACAAATTACTGGACTGCTGCCACTCACCATTCTGATTTTCTAAGAAGTACTTTTAGAGCCTTCTTGGGGCTTAGAGTCATTCACAAAAATATAGACTGCACCAGAGGCTTTCCAGAACATCAACCTCACAGTGTGCAACAAAAAATTAGATCTCAAATTACCCCTCCCCCATATAGGATGGGCAGTGAATCTGGCAGGCAGCAAGGGATCTGTCTGTGAGCATAAGCAGCAATGTAGATATCCATTCATATACCTTACATTTAAATCCTTTCTGTGTCTTCTTCAAAACAAGCAGTTCTCATCATTCACCACAATGCTTTTGAGACTTTCCATCAAGCAGACTGATTTTTTTTAAGCCAATTTAAATAGAAAAAACTATTTTGCAGGTATTTTATCATAGCTGTAATCATTCTCTTCATAACTGAAAATGTTCATGGGAAAATTCTAGTGGCCATTCTTATTAGTTTTGACTCAACAGCTCATATTTTCCATTGTCAATTTTATCTGCATTTACACATAATTGTTATCTAATTATTTGTGTTGATTTAAAGCAAAGGTGAATAAAAAGTATTCCTGAAGCTGCATGCTGCATATGAGGATAGTTTTGTAGGTCATGAACCCTACAGATTCCCCACAGCAATTGTTTCTATCCCTCCACCAAAAGGAGATTATTTACCTCTTGTAGAAGCCCCCTGGAATGATAATTCCCTCTTTAAATGAGATGAAGGGCCCTACTGAACTGTTTAATATTTTACAATAACCCTTTTTCACACCCAGAAGTGGATTTTTGTCCATTTCTGGCTGTTTGATTTGGTTTGTTGGCCATTTTGGCCTTTGGAGGATTCCTGGGGCAGAAAACTATTCCCACCCCCATTCAAAGAAACATGGCAGTGCTCAGCCTAATTATATCTATGTATTGGTTATATAATCAACATGAAACAATGATTTCCATTAGTGCATTTTATATGCTTTGTAATTTGGAGCATAAATTCTCTTTTCTTGGACTTTATTGCCATTTTAGTGTTGAAAGGATTACCAGGTTCCTTAACTAAATCCTGTGGTGTAATGTAAGTCAGTAAAAGTCTAGGAAATGAATTTGCATGTAATCATGGCATTTTCATGGTTACAGAAATGAAATGTCACAAACCCCTGAGAAGATTTATTTAGTTATTTATTTGCACTGGTAGTCCATCTTATCATTGCTGAAAGTTTTAAAAGGGGCAACACACAGCCCTGAGTCAAAAATAGAAGAATAGAAAATACTAGAACTTATAAAATTGAGAGTTTTACATTACAGTCTTATGTGTTGTAAACTATTTTGAGCTCCCCTTGACTAGTGATGAGAGGAAGAAGAAACTGAAAACAATATGTAGGGGAAAAGTAAAAAGTACTGATTCAAACTCCATTTCAGCAATAACCATTGGGTCATTGACCAAATGCTGTAGAAGGAGTACATATAGATTTGAAGAATTATCTTTGAGCTACTGGTAAATTATTTTTTCATACCCGAGAAAAGGTTGTATAATTCCATTTACAGTCTCAAATGCAGAATGGTGAGGGAAAGCTTAATGTCAAGATTATTAAAAAATCTTACTAATGTAGATGAGCCAACACAAAATCTAGGTCATGTTTAAAGCATATGGGAGAGAGAAACCCAGTTCTGCTGAGAAGCCTAGGGGAAGCACACAGAGTTAGTCACAAAATCAGGGGCTATGAAGATGGGTGGCTCTGGGCTGCCTGTCAGGGACAGCCAGATTGAGGACTTGGAGGACTCTGAGGGGGAGGATATGGAGCCAGGTCCTAGCTTGGTGCTATCAGCTCCCATAGACCTAGCTGAACTTGGACTTAGCTGTGTGGGACCCATTGAGGCACAGCCCCTGCCTCAGCAGCCTAGCCTTCCTCCAGCAGAAAGCCTGTCCCCAGCAGAGGTTTTAGGCCAGGAAGAAGCAGTGGCTGCTTCAACTTCTGGCTTCAGTATGTTCCTGGGGCCCGGAATCGGCAGGCCGACACTCTCTCCCTTAAGCCAGAATACGCCACGGACTCGGAGGGGGAGTCTAAGTCCACCTTGCTGCACCCAGAGAATTTTGCCACCACTGCACGGGATGCCACGCTGCTGGACTAGGTCCGGGACCTCCAGGGCCAGGACCCGTTTGTGGCACAGCATTCAGCGGAAGGAGACGCCTCTCCCTTTACACTTCGGGACAGTCTGCTGTACCATCAGGGCCGTCTTTATGTGCCAGAGGGTCCCTGTCGGGAAGCGGTCTTGCGGTTGTGCCATGATGCCAAGCCGGCGGGGCACTTTGGCTTTTGCAAGACCTTGCACCTCCTCACCTGGGAGTTTTGGTGGCCTCGAGTCCTGGCGGAGGTGGCCCAGTATGTGGACACTTGCCCAGTGTGCCGCCGGGCCAAGGACCACCCTGGAAGGCCCGCAGGGTTGTTGCTGCCTCTGCCAATGCTGTCAGGGCCCTGGAAGCTCATCTCAATGGACTTCATCACGGACCTGCCCTCCTCTGCCGGCTGTACCACCATCTGGGTGGTGGTGGACCTTTTTTCTAAGATGGTCCACTTCGTGCCCTGTGTTGGCCTCCCCATGGTGAAGGAGACGGCCCAGATGTTTATTCAGCACATCTTCCAGCTCCATGGCCTTCCTGAGGGGGTGGTTTCAGACTGAGGGGTCCAGTTCATGGCCCGGTTCTGGACTAGTCTGCTGTGGCTCCTGGATGTGGCACCGCACCTGTCCTTGGCATACCACGTGGAATCCGACTAACAGATGGAGTGCACCAACGGGACACTGGAGCAGTACCTCTGCTGCTACTCCAGTTACCACCAGGAGAACTGGGTCGACTTGCTGCCATTGGCTGAGTTCGCTTATAATAACTCGGTGCATGCCTCGACGCAGCAGATGCCTTTCTTCACCACCGGAGGCTTCCATCCGCAAAGGTTTCCGGCTGTGGCTCCAGTTTTGGCGGTTCCTGCGGCAGATCAGTGGTTCCAAGGCTGCTCAGTCCTTGCTGCAGAAGCAGCTCGAGGTGGCGAAGGAGGCATACAAGAAAGGTGCAGATCAGCGGCGGCAAGAAGGTCCTCCTTTGCAGGTGGGGGACTCGGTATGGCTATCCACACACCATCTCCCACTTTGGTGGCCATGTCAGAAACTGGATGTGAGGTTTTTCGGGCCGTATAAGATTGTGGCTCAGGTGAATCCCGTGGCGTTCCAGCTGCAACTGCCGTGGACATGGTGGATCCACCCGGTCTTCCACCGATCGTTGCTGCTTCCAGCCTTGGGTCAGGCCCGATGTGGGTTCCACGCCTCCCACTGATCCGGTCCTGGTCGATGGGGAACAGGAGTTTGAGGTGGCCCAGATCCTGGACTCCCGTCGATACAGAGGCTGGCTGCAGTATCTGGTCAACTGGGTCAGCTATGGGCCGGAGGACTGCTCTTGGGAAGATGCCTCTGATGTTCATGCTCCTCGCCTGGTCCGGGCATTCCAGCGTCGCTTTCCTGACCGGCCTCGTCCTCCTCCAGAGGTGGGGGAGGATGATGGGAGGGGGAGTGATGTCAGGGACATCCAGGTTGAGGACTTGGAGGACTCTGAGGGGGAGGATATGGAGCCAGGTCCTATCTTGGTGCTACCAGCTCCCATAGACCTAGCTGAACCTGGACCTAGCTGTGTGGGACCCATTGAGGCACAGCCCCTGACTCAGCAGCCTAGCCTCCCTCTTCAGCAGCCTAGCCTCCCTCCAGCAGAAAGCCTTTCCCCAGCAGAGGTTTCAGGCCAGGAAGAAGCAGAGGAGCAAGAGATTGAGATCCCTACCTTTGCTCAGGGGAGAACAGATAGGGCGGGGCTGTGGCATTCTCGAAGGTTAGCTGAGAAACGTGCAGCTAAAGATAAACACCTGTGAGAGAGGAGCTGAGGCTAGATAAGCAGCTGGGAAAAGCCAAGCTCTCCGTCAAGGCTTATCTTGGATTCCCCGGTGAAAGCTCTTGGCTCTCGGCTTGACTCTGGACTGGTTTGGATCTTGTGACCTTTGGAATGGCTCTGGACTACCTGCTCGTGATAACCCTGGACCTTGGATTGCTCTCTTGACCTGCCTTTTGGAACTCTGGACTTGTCGTTTGCCTGCTGCAAGCAAGCATTGGTACGTTACTTGCAACTCTGTTTGTGTCTTGGAAAAGGGCCTTGTCCTTATCAGCCACATGTTGGCAGCTTTCCTGGACACTGCCCCTGCTAGCCCCAATCCTCCCTTTTGCTGCCCCTGAAAAAGTGGCAAAATGCCGCTCTTTTCAGGGCTGGCAAAAGGCCACCCTAAGAGTCAGCATGCGGCTCTTTAGCACCCTTTCTGGCACAGCGCATCAAGGCGCTGCACCAGAAGGGCGTCAGGATGGCCTCGGCGTGGGGTTGGGGTGGCCGGCATGTGACTGCCCCTTCCCATCTCTGCCTCCAGGCTGGCCCTTTGGGCCGGTTTGCAGAGGCCCAAATTCTGTCAGGTCACTTGGTATCTATCTACCTGTTGCATATCCTCCCAGGTCAAACACTCTAGATTGCACAACCTCTGAAGCACATCCAGAGCCTCTCAGGTAGGGAGCAGTGTCTTTAAGATTGACAAGTCCTTAGCTAACGAAAATAGCAAATGCATTCTTGAAAACAGATACAAATTTCAGTGGTACAAGTCACTGGCTTTAGAATACAGGCTTTAGTAAGTAGTTGCAGGATAAAGCATCTAAGCAGGGATAAGCTGGCTGGAGGCCCAAGAAGATATCTACCAAGACACAGTGCTTCACATCAGCCACTCCAAGTCCACTCTTCACTTGTCAGGTTTTCCAATTCATAAAAGAGATCATCTCTTAACACCTTTAAGTCCTCCTTGGTTCACAACTCTCTTAGTTATCCTCCCTTTTTCACTGTTTTTCATCCCCTGTGACTCAGGTCTAAAGGAGACACTTGCAGTTTATGCCTTCCAGCTCTCTCCTTTCAGAGCTATTCAGTGGTCTTTTGCTGGGCTCCTTGTCCCACCCCACTGCAGAGGCTTTAACTGAGGCCACCAACTGGTTCTCTTGCCCTCATAAGACCAGGGAGCTGGGAACAGACAAGACAATACCTCTGCTGAGAATTTCTCTTTGACAATCCCACAAAAACTGAAATTTTAGAGAAAGATTATACATCTCATAAAACTAGTGAATGCAAACAAATATTTCTTCAGGGAAACTAATCACAGCCCAAAAAGAAAAATAAGTTTTTTTTAAAAAGGTGAAAATATTATCTATCCCATTGCTAGAAGGAAGGAAGGCATGACACACATAACAACATGAGACCTACAATGAGAACAAGTCAAAGTGAGGCCACCTGTTCTGTATGAAAAGCTACAGGGTAGTTACCAACAATTACTTAATGGGTACTCTACTCTGATTCTAGAGAGCAGATCTCTTAGACCCATGCTTTTCACTGCCTGCCTATTATACAGACAGAAAAGAGGCTTGTGTTTGGTTCTTCTCCCCTTTGCTGACCAGGGTTCTCCATGTGTAAAGGTTCCAGGATCCAAAAGTGGCAATACTTCATCTAGATGCAATGTGCCATTGTCCTTAATCTCAGATGCTCATCATGGTAACCTTCATCAGGTACTTTTGTCCACACATTAGTGCATACTAGTTTGATACTTATCTAGATCATACATAAGAACCCGAACAAAAGCGATAAGTGGTTGGTGAAGAAAATACACTTACAATGTCAGCAAGAAGATGTCCCTAAAATGTTTGTTCATATCTTCTACAGCTTATCTCTTAGGTATAGCGCAAAGAGCAGAGCTTGGAGACAAGAAATATATCCTTGTAATTAATTCCCATTTCCAGTAATGAAAGTATAACTGTAGTATTTATAGTGGTATCTTAACAAGGAATAATTTCACTTATTTTGTAGTGTGACTGTAATTTCATTGTTGCTTTTATAGTTATGGGTGTGGTCTCATGAAAGGTTAGAAGATAGATGGTATATGACTCTGAACTTCATGCTGGTTGCTTCTTCCATGATTTTCATGCCTTGTGTTCTGTTGTGAGTTCTGAAGTGACCAGATGGATTGGAGGTGAGTATTTTGTCCAAACTCTTATAGCATTCAAAAACTAACTAAAACCTAGCTTATTTCATTACACATTCCTGTGATTAAAAAACTGTTTTCAGTTTTGTAGCTTTTTAAATGCATTTTGGGGAGCTGAATTTATAATAATAATAATAATAATAATCATAGAACCATAGAATCATAGAGTTGGAAGAGACCACAAGGGCCATCCAGTCCAACCCCTGCCATGCAGGAACTCCCAATGATGATGATGATGTACCACATACACTTATTTCACACATTCAATATTTTTATCTATTCAGTTGTTATTCAGGGTTTTTTTTAATGCAGATGCTCTTGTTACAGTGCCATTTCTTTTAATGCATTTGAATGAATTTCATATTAGCAAATTCAAATATATTAAAAGTCTGTTAGGAGATTTTAACCCCATTCTTTCTCTTTGCAGGATAGTTTTTTTCAGGATCATTTCATTCAGTCACATATTACAGAAACACCAAAGCAAGTTGTGAAAACACTGTATGTGATGCAGCAAACCTGAAGTCATTTTTGGACTTAGAATGCCAAAATCTCATGAAATCAGTATGCATTTTTAAAAAAGGTTTTATGACCTTCAGTTTTTCAGGCCATTCCTATTTAATATATGGGATCTCCCATATATGGGATCCAAAGTGGCTCACAACAAAGTCTGAAACAAAATATGCCCCCAAACCAATGATAACAGGAATAAACCTTATTAAATAGCCATCCTATTAAAAATAGCACAAACACAAAACTGTTTATAAGAATTTAAAATGTAACAATGATGATAAAAGTATTGCATATATCCCAGTTATGAGACCTTTCAAGAGCAACTAATTAACAGCAAAAAGGCTTTCTAAATAATGAAAAAAGTCTCTGCATGCTAACAGAAGGAGAACAGAGAAATGGCTGGTCAAGCCTCCTGTGGAAAGGGTTCCATATTATTTACCTTTTGATAAATATGTAATGAAGGAGGTACCTTTATTTTTAAAAAAGTAATTATAACAGTAATTAAATACTAGTTTGGGGTCTTTAAATAGATGTAACTAGTTATATTTTAAAAATAACTTTCAAAGATTTGAAAGGCATAGTAAGAGAGCTAATGTTCTGAAAGGGAAAGAGATCTGAGGTGTGGCGTAAGATAAGCAGTCTACTCCCTTAATCGGTCTAATGGAAAGGTGCTAGGGATAGTAAAGCTCTGTTCTGCCAGTATACTCACTGCCACATACTTTGAATTGTGATTTTAAAGTGGGAGTAACTGAGGAGTTTGGAGGGAAAAAGAATATGAAAATGAGGCTGAATCTCTCTCTCTCTCTTTTTTCTGAAATTACATGCTCCTCTTCTATCTTGGAGTGAAAGATATCCAGAAACTGTAAGAGTGCAGATTACAAAGTCTTTTTCTTTCCCATCCCATTATGTATATTGTCTTATTGTGCTCACTAGTAAAATTTAAATGGACAGTCCAGTTAACGAACATCAAATTTAACAGTAAGCTAGCTATGATATTTGCAGTAATAATAGACAGGGTCTTCATTATCAAAATTATTCCAGTAAAAAGGTAAAAGTAATGGTATTCCCCATTGACAAGGTTGTCAAGTTGTGTCCGACCATAGAAGGCAGTGCTCATCTCCGTTATTAAGCCGAAGAGCCAGCATGGTCAGAGACTACTCTGTGATCATGTGGCCAGCATGATTGCACAGAATGCTGTTTACATTCCAGTTAAAATTAACCATATTGTGGTGCTTATTTTACAGCTACATCCTTTCTGCATTAGATCCTTCTGAGTAATGGCATTTTATGAAGAATTGACATTGGCTCATTTCATGGAATGGCTAATGCTACACTGCAGTTTTTTACCCCAATGGGAAACATTTTCCAAGTCCAACTCTCAGAGTAAAATTGGCCTCGAACTTTTATGTAGTTATTTCTGAATATGGCATTTGCATGGCTAATAAGTGTGCTCTCTGTCTCATTCTCTCTCTGTCTGTCTATCTCTCTTTCTCTCTGTCTCTCTCATAAAAAATATAGATGTCACTACTATAATGCATCATCAACTGGAATATTACTTTGCATACATGGGGGGATATTTCAGTAAAGATTATTGATTTTTCATTCCTTCACATATTTTTTTCATTGAATAAGTCATTTATGATTCTCTCTAAAAGGCTGTGAGGCACTGCTTTGCTCAAGGGCATTAAATGAGTCATCTGCATAGCTCCAGCGGCCTCTGGCACTTTAACATCACATTCCTATGACAGTTCAATTTTTTTTTTTTTTTACAGCAGATGAACATTTTGTTCTGGAGAATCTCTTCTGATTTCTCAGTTTCCCTACCAGTTCAATGGGATGCCAATCTTTATTTCTCTTGTGATGTTTTCTTTTGTGTAATATACTACTGGGTGGTTAAATTGATTCTAAAGTCAACCATTCTGGGAACTATGCCTCCAGTGTACACACAAACACAAAAAAGAGAAGAACATTACAGACCTGAAATATAGCATCCATTTTTATAAGACAACATACTCACAAACTAATTGAACATGCAAACGAAAAACAACTAGCCTGGGAATAAGATGCTCCTTTGCCTTAAATTACTTGTCTTCCTCTATCTTTAAACAGTTTTGCTTTGAATTCCAACTTTGATTTCTTAATTACATTAATGCATAGGTGGCTGTTACTTTGATAGAAAAAAAAGGTACATTAACTTTATTTCTTCATGTTTATCTTCAGTGGCATAAAGCTCAGTGGCAGATTCTTTCCTGTTAATCCCACTGTCACTAACTAGTGATAAATTATTCCTATCCTATCAGATCATTATGCCTTAGATATTTTTTTACAATCTAGGCTGTTGACTAAACATGACCTTTAACTTATTAATGATGGTCTTAGCTAATTAATAAGCATGTTCAGCTTGTTGCAACAACAAGCAACTGCATTCCAAGCTATAGTTCCTATATTCTCTGTGTTTGTGTAATAGTGTTCTAAAGCTTTTTAAAAAAAATAAAATATTTGACTATGCACAAATTAGAAAAGAGTTGGATCAGGTTGAATGATTGTAACTGATGAATTGAACAAAGTTGAATTTTGATCAACATCAGCTTTGTTTCTCAACCTCCACCCCTGTTGCCACCTTAAGTCCTCTTTCTCCAGATTGAAAAATTAAGTGAAAGGGAGGTTAGAATAATAGAATCATAGATTTTGAAGAGACCACAAGGGCCATCCAATCCAATACCCTATCATGCAGGAAGACATAATTGTAGCACTCCCAACAGATGGCATCCAGCATTTGTTTAAAAACGTCCAGAGAAGGAAACTCCATGAAACTCTGAGGCAGCATATTCCACTGTTGAACAGATCTTGTCAATCAGTTCCTTCTAATACAGTGGGACTTGCCATCTGTGGATTTCAGCATCTGCATACAGCAAGCCCATGCTGTCCCCAATGGAGGAGCATGCACACAGCTGCGCCACCATTGGGAATAATGGGATGAGTCCTCCCTCCCTCCTGCTCTCTCTTCCTTCCTTCCTTCCCCCCCCTCCCTCTTTCCATCTTCCCTTATCTCCTGCCTCCCCCTGTGAGGCTTCTGACCTGGGCTTGGCTTCAGGGGTGGAGGCTGGAGCAACATTAGCAGCAGTGAGCTGGTACAAGCACAGGGGCTTGGGTCACAGAACCTCTGCCCCCAGACCAACACCCTAAGCCCCTGCACCAGCACCAGCTTTCTGAGGCCGATTGGGGTTCAGCCTCCACCCCCTAAGCCAAGTTCATTTCATGGAATGGAATGGGTTCGGTCAGTCAAGCAATTACAAGTCCACCTGATAATCACATTGGACTTTATCACACAGGAGGCAAGTGTCCACATCACATGAATAAATACTGATTACATAAATGAATATATCACAACAACGGGATTGTTTTCAGATGATGTTACCATTATCCTGGCATTGTACCATGAATAAAGCAGCAAAATCATGCCACTTTTCATTCATGGGAATGAAGGGGCATAATTTTGCTGCTTTATTCATAGGATAATGCTGATATCACATTACATCATCTGAAAACAATCCTGTTGTAGCAGGATATTCATGGGATTTAACTGCCATTTATTCACGGGAAGCGAGTGCTTTGCCTCCCATGTGATAAAGTCCATTGTCTAGCCCACTTTTTACTAGCTTTTTTGCAAGGATATCATGGGGAAATTCATCAAAGAGTTTGCCTCTGTACTTCATGTGTGTTTGTGCAGATGGTCATGTGAGGCATAGGATTTTCATTAATCTCCACAATCCTATTTTTATTGTTCCTAGGTAGACACTAGACACTAGAGTAAACTCAGTTCATCTCAGGATACTGCTTAGTTCTGCTTGAATCATTATTAAGCAGGCTGCTTAATAATGGGAGTGTGCATGCATATTTTTTAATTTAAAAAAAATATTTTATTTATTTATTTATTTATTTTTGGTGCTTCGGCCCTCCAATTGTCTGAGGGACAGCAACCCGACCCCCAGCTCAAAAAGGTTGCCTACCCCTGATTTAGACACTATACCTCTATTGATACAGCCTAAAATTGCATTGGCCTTTTTAGCTGCTGCATCACACTGTTGACTCATGTTCAACTTGTGCTCTACTAGGACTCCTAGATCCCTTTCATACGTAGTCTCATTAAGCCAGGTGTCCCCCATCTTATATCTATGCATTTCATTTTTTTGCCCTAAGTGCAGCACCTTACATTTCTCCATGTTAAAATTCATTTTGTTAGCTTTGGCCCAGCTTTCTAATCTATTAAGGTCATTTTGAATTTTCATCCTGTCCTCTGAGATATTAACTATTCCTCCTAATTTGGCCATCTGCAAATTTGAGAAGCATACCTCCTATTCTTTCATCCAAGTCAATGATAAAGATGTTGAATAGCACTGGGCCCAGGACAGAACCCTATGGCACCCCACTGCTCACTTCTCTCCAGGATTAAGGGGAATCATTGCTGAGCATCCTTTGGGTTCAGTCAGTCAACCTAATAGTGTATTGTCTAGCCTACATTTTACTATCTTGTTTGCAAGAATATCATGGGGGAACTTGTCAAAAGCCTTACTGAAATCAAAATATGCTATGTCTACCACATTCCCTTCATCTACCAAGCTGGTAATTTTATATATAAAAAAGAGAGCTCAGATTAGTCTGGCATGACTTGTTTTTGAGAAACCCATGTGACTTTTAGTGATTATGGCATTCTCTTCTAAATGTTCACAGACTCTCTTTAATGAACTGTTCTAGAGTCTTTCCCAGTATTGAGTCAGACTAACTGGGCGATAGTTGTTGGGATCCTCTTTTTCCCCTTTTTGAAGATGGGGACAATGTTTGCCCTCCTCCAGTTTGCTGGGACTTCTCCTGTTCTCCAGGAGTTCTGAAAGATTATTGCCAGTGGCTCTTAGATTACATTTGTCAGTTATTTTAATACCCTTCGATGTAGTTCATCTGGTCCTGGAGACTTAAATTCATTTAGGTTAATCAGGTATTCCTCTACTACCTCTTTACTTATTCTGTGCTGCATTTCCCCTGTCTTCTGCTCCATTTTCCTCAGGCTGAGCATCCTTTTCCTTTTGTGAGAAGACTGAGGCAAAGAAGGTGTTGAGTAGTTCTGCCTTTTCTCTAACCCCTGTTAGAATTTCTCCATTTTCTCTGTGCAGTGGCCCTAGCATTTTCTTCTTCTTTCTTTTGCCACAGACATACCCCCCAAAGTCCTTTTTATTGTTCTTAACCCCTCTAGCAAGCCTGAGCTCATTCTACACTTTGGCTTTCCTGACTTTACCCTAACATGTGCTCGCTATTTGTTTGAATTCCTCTTTAGTGATTTTGTCCCTTGCTCATTTCTTAAACATCTCCCATTTAAAACGTAGTTCAGTTGAAAGTTGTTTTGTCATCCAACCCAGTTTCTTGAGATATCTCCCATTTTTCCTTCTCATTGGTATTGTTTGAGATTGTGCCTTGATTATTTCCCTTTTGAGAAACTCCTATCCATCCTGAACTCCCTTCTCCTTTAGTATTCCTGACCACAGGATCACTCCCAGTGTTTCCCTAAGTTCATTGAAATCAGCTCTCCTAAAGTCTAGAATGCGTGTCTGACTATGCTTAGCTTCTCATTTCCACTGTATAAGAAACTCCAGAAGAACATGATCACTCCCACCTAAGGATCCCACCACTTGTACCCCATTTACCAGTCATCTCTGTTAGTTAGGCTCAGATCTAAAATAGCTGATCCCCTTGTTGCCTCTTCCACCTTTAGAATAATGAAATTGTCTTCAAGACAAGAGAGGAATTTGCTAGACCTTGAAGTATTGGCTGAGTTTGATCAGGATAGTTGAAGTCACCAATCACTACTATATCTCTCCTTTCTGAGTGTGTGATCATCTGTTCCTCAGTCCGACTTGGGGGTCTGTAGTAGACTCCCACTATAACATCCCTATTGTTTCCTTCCCCTTTAATTTTTATCCATATGCTCTCCACCTGATCTCCAGGATTGAAGTCCTGGATCTCTTCACAGGTGTAAACATCCCTGACATATAATACTATTCCTCCTTCTTTCCTGTTTGGCCTATTTCTCTTAAAAAAGGTTATACCCTTCTATTCCTACATTCCAATCATGAGACTCATCCCACCAGGTTTCAGTGATGCCTATTATATCATATTTGCTTTGTTGTGCTAGGAGTTCAGGTTCATCTTGTTTATTTCCCATGCTCTATGCATTAGTGTAGAGACATCTAAGTGCATGTGTCCTCCCCATTTGCTGCCTGTGTGAGCTTTTTTGCCTCCCACTGTTGGGCCCTTGCATCATTTGCTTTTTCTCCTCTATGACAGTTTGATTATTATCTCCAGCCCATGATGTGCTCCTACCTTCCAGATACCTTCCAAGATACTGTCTCCCTCCCCCACATGACTCAGTTTAAAGCTCTCCTGATCAAATGTTTGATACTATTGGCAACAATGCTTCTGCCAACTGGTGTGAGATGCAGCCATCTCTTGCCAGAAGTCCACCCCCATGGAACTGCAGCCCATGATCCAAGAATCCAAATCATTCTTGGGGGCACCATCTACAGAGCCAGTTATTCACATATTCTATTCCTCTCCCTTTCTGGACCATGCCCTTCCACTGGGAGAAGAGATGAGAATAACCTGTGCATTCAGCTCTTTCAGCTTCCTACCTAAAACCTCATAATTCCTTCTGATATTCTGAAGGCTATGCCTGGCAGTATCATTGGTTCCCTCATGGATCAAGAGGAAGGGGTAATGGTCAGTAGTCTTGACAAGTCTTGTCAGCCTGACGGTCCCATCATGGATTTTTACCCTAGGGAGACAACACACCTCCTGGGACATCTTGTCAGGCCCATAAACCACTGCTTCTGTACCCCCTCAACAAGGAGTCAACCACCACCACACACTTCTTCTCAGGGTCCCATGCACTGAAGTGGTACTCTCAGGGTCCCATGCACTGTCCCTGAGGACTGTTCCTGCTGCTCCTCCTCTTCTTCCTTATAAGGGAGAGAGCTTCAAATGGATTCTATAGCTGCAAGCTCCCAGAACGATCCCTGGTGTGATGTTCCTCCAGCTGTCTACTGTCTGTATATGTGAAGTGACCTCCTCCCCAACAACTTCTTCTGACCATTTGTTCTGTTCTGTCCAGGAAAAGCTCTTGCTCCCTAATATGCTGAAGTGTAGCTACCTGGGCTTCCAGCTGCTGGACTTTGTCTTCCAGGAGGGTTACCAACTTGCACTTGGTGTAGGTGACATTCTCCACATATCTAGACAAGAAGACAAACATCTCACAAATGTTGCAGGTGACTGCAGCAGCTCCCTCACTGTCCATATTGAGTAATCTTAATTAAGCACTGAAACAGGATTGTGGGATCCTCCCGCAAAAAGTCCCCTGGTAAAGACCCACGTAAAGGGTGAACTAGAATGGAAGTCTACCAAAATTCAGTGGCAATTCCTTTCAAGCCTGGACAGTCTTCTTTACATTTCACTACTACTCAGTGCATTTCCAGTGAGACCTTCTACATAATGCCTTTGTCAAAATCATCATTAATAATGAAAACTGGCATATGAATTATACTTGCCTAAATGTCCTTTCTGGAATTTAAGCCATATTGCTACCTGACAGAAAGAAATTTGGATGAAAAATCTGGTTGGTGGTTCTTTGAACCTATTTCTGCTACTAAACCTCTAATGTATACTAGTGAAAATCAGAATTATCTTTCCTATTTTCCCCTTCAGCAAACTCATACAATTAAATTTATAGTGTGATCTTGGTATCTGCTGGGGTTTGGTTCCAGGATACCAAAATCTGTGGATGCTCAAGTCCCATTAAATACAATGGCATAGAAAAATGGAATCCCTTATATAAAATTTTTAAAAAGTCAAGATTTGGTTTTTTGGAATTTATGTATTTTTAAAATAAAAAATAGCTGTGCGCGGTTTAATTTGTGGATAAGGAATCTGTGGAAATGAAGTACTGATCTTATTCATGTTGAGTAATGAATTGGATCACTCTTATTTTAGTAATATAGAAAAGTTGTTGTTGTCATTATGTATAATTTTTGACTTATGGTGACCCTAAGGCAAACCTATCATGAGGTTTTCTTGGTAAGATTTGTTCAGAGGGGGTTTGCCATTGCCTCCCACTGAGGCTGAGAGCCTGTGGCCTGCCCAAGGTCACCTAGGGGTTTCATGGCTAAGCAGGGATTTAAAGCCTGGTCTCCAGAGTCATAGTCCAACACTCAAATCACTGCACCATACTGGCTCCCCTCTTCCCTCAAAAATATACATTGATATATTAAGCACAATTTTGTATGAAGCTCTATATTTGGTACTTCAAAAGACTTGCATGTATTCTCATTTCTAATATTTTACATTGCTAATGTAATCCTTTGGTCCCAAATCCCCTTCTTTTTTTTTGCTGCGCTTTTTTATTATTATTAATTTTTATTAATATTATAAAAATACTTACAAACATAAATACATATATGTACACATACATTCCTACCGACATACAAATATTTATACATAAATACACAACCAACTTTCAATTCCAGTTGCTTTTTAAAGTACTCTAATCAACTGTGTTTTTCTCTTTCTTCCCAATCTGAGCAATCTTACATTTGTGAATTTATTCTTATCTTTCTCCCTCTATCTTATTCTATATTTTGTATATTGTTACATCTGCAATCTTATTGCTAACTTTCTCCATTTTATATGTTTTGTTTTTATGTTTGTTCATCTGTTTATCCAAGTTCAGGTATTATTGTTTTAAGTTTTTAATTTCATTTTCCTTTATTGTTTATAATATTTTGATTTCCTTTTTCTGATTGTTATTTCTGCCTTGTTTGCTTTTGATCTCTCTAGAGTCTCCAGCACTCTTTCTTCTTCAAACTATATAATTATATACAATTAGTTTTGTATTCTATTTATTATTTTTTCAATATATCTGTTTACCGGTTGCCACTGTTTTGTATTTTTTTCTGTTGATTTATCCTTTATTAAATTCGTAAGAATATCCATTCTCATGGGTTCTTTCAGTTTTATTAACCATTCTTCCATTTGGGGAATTTTTTCATTCTTCCAGTATCTCGCAAAGACTGTTCTCGCTATTGAGATCATGTACAAAAGACTACGTTCATGATTTCTTGTTATTGCTACATCTTGATCTTTCATCATGTTAAGTAGGAAGAGTTTTGGACAGAGAGGTATTTTTATGTTTAGTACTTCATTTATTATTTTCCTTATTTTATACCAGTATTTTTTAACTTTAGAACATCCCCATCACATATGATAGAGTGTTCCCTTTCTTTTTTTGCACTTCCAGCATTCTCATTTTCCAGTTTTGTAAATTGCATCAATTTTAACTGGGGTGAGATACCATCTGTGCATCATCTTTAGGTAGTTTTCCTTTAAGTCTTGACAAGCTGTGAATTTGTTAGTTCGATTCCAGGCTATTTCCCAGTTTTCTAGGTCTATATTTTCTTTTAAATCTTTTGACCAGTCGATCATTACTTGTTTTATCGTTTCTCCTTCGAGGTTTCTTTCTGTAAAAAGTTTGTAATATTTTTTTGCATGATGACCTTCTTTATCCATTAATATCCTGTCTAAATTGGTATTTTGCATCTCAAATCCATCAGTTTTTAAATCTAGTTTAAATCTTTCTTTCAGCTGTAAGTATAAAAACCAATCTTCAACGAGTCCTTCTTTCTTTAATTGGTCTTTAGATTTTATTTCTTTAATTTCTTTGCCTGTGTTTTCTATGATTTCCTTATATCTTATCAATTTTTTATTATCTGTCTTGCTTCTTGCTAGCATCGCCTCTTGGGGTGATAGCCAAAGTAGGAGTTTCCTATAGTGTTTCTTTTTTATTTGTGTCCAAACTTTCAATAACCCCCTTCTTATAATGTGATGTTCGAAATCTCGATTCACAGAGGCCTTATTGTACCAAAGGTACGCATGCCAGCCGTATCGCATGTTGCTACTTTCCAAGCTCAATGTCTTTACATCTTCTAGCTTAATCCAGGTTTCTGACCATTCCATACAGCATGCTTGGTTGTAAGTGTTGAGATCTGGGAGATTACATCCTCCTCTTTCTTTTCTTTCAATTAGATGGGACCATCTTATTTTCGGTTTTCTACCTTTCCATATGAATTTTAATACTTCCTTTCTCCAGACAGTGAAGCATTTCTTGTTGTGTATTATATGAAGTGTTTGAAAGAGATAAATGAATTTAGGTAGAACATTCATTTTGATTAAAGAGATCCTCCCAAGGAGGAATGTCTAATATTTGGCCCATCTTACCAGATCTTTTTAAATTTCACCCCAGATCATGTTATAATTATTTTCAAATAAGTCTACATTTCTTTTTGTAATAGTTATCCCCAGATATTTTATTTTTTCTCCATCTTGAAGTTTGAAATTTCTCTTATTTGTTCTTCCTCACTTTTATTTGTATACTTTGTAATTATTGCAGACTTATTTTGATTTATTTGAAAACCGGCGACAGTTCCAAATTCTCTCATGATTGTTAATAATCTACTTAGGCTTTTAAGAGGATCTTCCAAGAAACATACAATGTCGTCAGCAAAAGCTTTCAATCTAAAATCCTGTCCCTTAATTTTGACCCCTTGTATTTTCTGGTCTTCTCCAATTTTTATTATCAAAACCTCCCATATTAATAGAAACAATAAAGGAGATAGGGGGCAGCCTTGTCTCGTACCTTTTTCTATTTTGATGTTTTCTGTTCTTTCCCCATTTATTATTAGTCTGGCCTTCTGATCTTTATATATTGTTTCTATCCAATTGCAAAAAACATCTCCCATTTGCATCCTTCTTATCACCTCTTTCATGAATATCCAATTGACCATGTTGAAAGCTTTTTCTGCATCTATGCTAATTAGTGCCAGCTTCTTCTCATTATGTTTTTCAAAGTGTTCTAGAATATTAATCACAGTTCTTACATTATTCTTTATATATCTATTCAGAAGGAATCCATTTTGATCTTCTGTTATTATGTCATTTAGTATCTTCTTTAGTCGATCTGCTATTATTGAGGTGTAGATTTTATAATCGATGTTAATTAGGGAGATGGGTCTGTAGCTCTGCACATCTCTTGGTTCTTTCCCTTCTTTTAATATTAGTGTTATATAAGTATCCTTCCAAGATTCAGGTATTCCTATTTCTGGTATGTCATTGATTGTTTTCCAGAGAGGTTTTATTAACCTTCCTTCTAGTTTTTTATAAAAGAGACCACAGAATCCGTCTGGGCCAGGTGCTTTTCCCATTTTCAATCTCTTTATGCTTTTTGATATTTCTTCTTCCGTTATCTTTTTGTTTAGTTCCTTCCTTTGATCCTCAGTTAATTCGGGAATTTTTTGTCTGTCAAGATATTCTTTTACTTTTTCCTTAAACATTTCCTGTTTCTTTGTGTTCTTGTAAAGATTCTCAAAATACATTTTAAAGCTCTTTCTAATATTGTCTTGATCTGTTACTATAATTTCTTTACTCTTTATTTCCATAATTATTTTGTTGCTTTTCTTCTTTTTTTATCATATTAGCTAATAATTTACTAGCTTTATTCCCCATTTCAAAGTATCCTTGTTGATTTTCTTGAAGTTTCATTTCCATTTCTTTTATTGTTAATGTCTTTAGCTCCTGTTCCAGTAGATCTATCTCGCTTTTCGTCTTAATTTCTGTTGTATCTTCCCATTCTTCTTTTTTAATTTTCAATTTTTGTAATATTTCATTTTCCTTCTCTTTTTCTTTCTTACGCTCTTCTGATTCCATTTTAATTAGCAGACCTCTCATGATCACCTTGCTGGCATCCCATATTGTTTTATTGGCTGTCTCTTGTGTAGTATTTTATTTGAAATACTGTTTGACTTCTTTATTTAATTTTTCCACATTCTCTTTCTTCCTTTAGCAGATATTCTTTGAGTTTCCAGTTAAATTCCTTATTCCTTTCTCTTATCTCCATTGTAATAGGAAAATGATCAGATGTTATTTTATCCAATATGCTCAATTTTAACTTTCGGTAAAATATTTTTTGAAGCAAAGAACATATTGATCCTTGATCTAGATTTGCATGATTCGGAATTAAATGTGAACCCTTTTGTTGTTCCATATTTGCTTCTCCAAATATCTGATAGGGAGAGATCTTCCACTAACTTAAAAAAAGACACTGGTAATTTTCCTTGGCTTTCTCTTATTTTCTTACCCTTGGTAGCTTCTCTATCCATTTTCGGGTCTACAACTGCATTAAAATCTCCCATCATAATTATATTATTCTATTTTTCTCTTTCTATTATCTTATTGATTCTTTCAAAATACTTCTTTCTTTTAGTTTGAGGAGCATAAATTCCTATTACCAAGGAGGTAAATTCTTTGAATTTTACTTCAATTAGTATACATTCGCCTTTTTTATCTTTACATATTTTTTTGGATTTTATTAATATCTTTACATATTTTTTTGGATTTTATTAATATACATCACAATTCCTTTCTTTTTCTTATCACTTGTCGAGGTGTAACATTGTCCAAGTTTTGGATTTCTCAAATATTTAATATCTTTTTCCTTAATCTTTATTTTCTGTAAGCTTATGATATCGTTCTTGAATTTTTCGAAATAATGAAATATCATATTTCTTTTATATTTTGAGTTAATCCCTTTAACGTTCCATGAGAGTATTTTAATTGTCATTTCTTCTTTAATTATTTATTATTTAATTGTTTTCTTATTTTTAGCTTTACTCTTGTTTTTGTTTTGTTGTAGTTTGTATTTGCTTTATTTTATTCTATTTTGTTTTGTTTTGTTTTCTTTTGTTCCACCCCTTCCTCCCCTTTGTTTGTTTATTAATTTATTTATTAAGTGTCCTTTTTCTTTTGTTTAGTTCAATGTGAGTATTCGGTTTGTTTCCTTAAATTTCTGTTTTCTATTCTTCCTCTTCTGTTTCTGGGTCTAAATCAGTTCCATTTCTAATATCCACGTCTTTTCCAGTGCCTTGGTCTGTGTATTCTCTATCGGATCTTCCTATTGTTGATTCCTCTTTTCTGCTTGTACCTTCTCCCTTTTGTTCTTCTTTACCTTTTTGTCTCTCCTCTTGTTCATCCTCCATTTTCTTTTGTTTAAATCTTGATCTAGTGAATACTTGGGGTGCATCTTGATTTTCTTTTTTATTTATTTTTCCCCATTTCATTTGCTTTCTCTATTGTATCTATTTTCTATCTTTTTTGTTTCCATACAAGAGTTAATCCTTCAATTCTCTCCCATCGATATTCAATCTTTCTCTTTTTTAACACTTGGGTTAAATTTTTATATTTTTGTCTTTCAAACAAGATCCCCGGTGGCATGTCTTTAAACAATTTCACTTCGTTCTCCTCTATTATTAATTTAGTATCGTAGCTTTTCTGAATTATTAGTTCTTGTATTCTTGTTCTTACCAGACAAACTACAATGTCTCTGGGAGTCTTCCTTTCCTTCGCAAATGAGGAGTTGATATATATACTCATTTCCTTTCCTGTTATTCCAAGATATTTGGCAAGTGGTATTGTCAGTCTTTCATATAAGTCTTCCTTAGAGTTGTCCGGAAGGCCTCGAATTTTCACGCATCTCTCTCTATATCTCAATTCATTAGATAGGTCTATTGTTTTCTGTTGTTCTAGTTTTTTATTCATTTCCTTTGTTGTTGTTTCTAAGTCAGTTGTTCTTGCCTTTAGTTCATTAAACTCTCTTTGTGTTTTTGAAAGATCTGTTGTTATTTTCTCTATTTTATTTGTAAAGTTGTCTAATTCTTTTTTCACATCTCTTCTAATTTCTGTCCTTGTCTCTTTTATTTCTCCTCTTAGCTCATTCCTTGTCTTTTTCAAATCATCTTTAAGTTCTTGCCTTATTTCCCTCATTTCATTTCTCATATTCTTGATCTCTTCAAGTAAAATAGTTTGATCTTTTATTCTAATGGCCTCATCCATCGAACCCCTTCTTTGCATGATTACCTGTATTTGAGATTGTGTTAGTCCTTTTTTCCCTGTTCCAGTTGCCATCTTTCCTATATCTTTCATTACATTTCTTTTCTTTTCTTCCTTCTGCTTCTTTTTCTTTTCTCTCTTATCTCTTTTCTTTCTTTCTCTTCTTCTTTTCTTTTCTTTTCTCTTCTTTTTTTCCCCCTATCGGCTATCAAATTCCTCTTTTCTTTTATTTACCTTATATTGACTGTATTCCCACGTGATCCCTTCTTGTATTAATTTTGTTTGAAGGAGCAGTCACCTAAAAATAATAATATTAATAATAATATTTACTCTACATTAACTGAATATCAATATATTTGCTAAATGTAAGCCTAAATAAAGTACTAATTATCAATGTTGTAAATCACAATTATGTCAAAACAAACCCAGTATCCGTTCTGATCCCTTAGCTAATTGGAAATATTGTTCTATTTTATCCGATACGGTGAGCAAAGAAGCTTCAAATCAGTTATTCTGTCAGCTTATAATTTTCTATAATTGCAATATAACAAGGTCACCTTTATCCCTTTTTGCACTGTGATTAACAATTACTGTTTTTAGATAATAATCAACAAACAATTGATTCTTATTCAGTTGATTCCCAAATTAATTGTCACAATTGATTCTTATTCCGTTGATTCCCAAAATTGATTGTCACAACCTCATTTACCTTATAGGATCAAAAGTTAGGTAGAATTTATAGAAACTGATTATTTTCTTCTATTATTATCTTCTATTTCTGAGTAACACCTATATACTAAGTGTAACTTACTTGCTTAACAGAAAGAAATAAGAATAAGGAATATTTTTACCATATATACATATTTATCTTCATTATATATCAGTTATAAATCAAATATTCAATCAATTAAGTGCCAAAATAAAAGAAAAAAAAAGGATTCAATGCTACTACCGATCTATCACAGGTCAAACTTTCTTCTATGTCTTCTTGTGTCTTGTCTTTGTAAAGGAAGTGCACTATTGTGTATAGTACTAGGGTGTGGTAAAGTTCCTCATCAATCTCCCAGGTTTGTCTTTGTCTTTATCTTTGTCTGTAAGTCTTTACTGTAGAAATCTCCTTAACTGTAGATAGCTCCTTTCTTCTTATTCTTGTTCTTTAATTGTCTTCTTTTCTATCTCCTCTTTTCTGTTTCCTTTTTTTTTTTCTTTGTTAGGATTTACCTCTCCTTTATTCTTGTAATTTTCAGGTTACAGTCCATACAGTCCATATGTTTATAGTCCTTGCAATCCTTATATATAGTCCTTGCAGTCTTTACATAACATCTTTGTTATTATTACTTCTTATTAATAAGCTTTTAGTTCTGTATTTATATATTAGCCACTCCCATTCCTCCTCCACTCCTCCTTTTTTTCTTTCCTATATTCTTCTCTATCTTTTCTCTTGTCTCTTCGTGCCTCTCCCTTGTATATTATATTTCTTCATTTTACTTACTCTCATTGCAATCTTCAGTTTTGTTTTGCTGCTTTTTTGTGGCTCCCCCCCCCCTTTCCCTCTTGTCCCTCTAGACTTTCGCTTCCTCACTCCAGCTTTTCAGAGGTTATCTCCTTTATGAGGCTTAAGGGTGTACTCCTTCGCTCCCTTTTGCGTCCAGGTACTTCCTAACGCTCTCGGATATCTCCCTTGCGTCTGTGTTCACGTTGGGATTCCCTCTGAGCTTGGATGCTTGGATGCTTCACATCTCATTTGGTGTTTCCCTTCAATCCGGAGAGCTCTCTGCGCTTGGATGTCTCCCTCCGTGCTCCGGGTCTATCTACATTCCCAAGGTTTCCCAAGTCTCCTCCACATCTTGCCGCAATCCCAAGCTCTCTTTCAAGGGGGGCAACAATCAGGCGGCTCAGCTCTCCTTTTTAGCATGTAACAACCCTCACTCTAGAGCCCGAGGTAAGATTTAGTCTCAGATCGCTATCTTCAAAATTTTCTTCTGCTTTAAACTTATTGCTAGAGTGAGTGGGCAGTTTCTTCCAAATTACACAGCTGCATGAGTGGGTTGGGAGGCTCTTCTGTCCTATAGCTTCACCTTGTCGAACCTTGCAAGCAGCTAGGGTTCATCAATGGGGCTATTACGGACCCCCTACAAGCCCCTCGTCACCCCTCTTCCCAGGAGGGTGAAAATTGATGGAATTCTATTGTATTATTCCATCTCAAACTTCGCTTTGGATGCAGTTGGAGAGGAGAGAACTCTGCAACCCCAACCTCTCTCTACGCCTTCACACCGGAAGTCCACCTTTTTATGAAGCTCTATATTTGGTACTTCAAAAGACTTGCATATATTCTCATTTCTAATCTTTTGCATTGCTAATGTAATCCTTTGGTCCTAAATCCTCTTTTTTTTTCTGCACTTAATCAACAACATTATTGTTATTGCAAAGTAGCTTCCTACATTATAAACAATGTCCAGTTATGACATTTACTGCTATTGATACCCCACTAGGCACTAGGATGCATCATAACATAATTTCCCAGGAGAACTTTTCATGTCCTAAAATGAGTCCTCAACACCTCAATGATCTAGTAGAGTTAATTACACACTGTAGTTCTCCATAAAGTTCCTCTTCTTAGCACCCTTTTATTCTCATTGATATTGACCAGAACATGTAAATGAAACACTTAAGTGGGAGTCAATCCAGATCAGGAATGGAGAAAAAAATCAAATAACTTGATGATATCTCAGTGTTTTCATGCACAGGATTATTATTTTTTTTATAATTATGCCCTTGAAAAAAAATATTTCAATTGAATATAATGCATACCAAGAGATAGGATAAAAGAACAGTGGTTAGTAAGGCTACACAAATATTTGGTACTGAGGAATCTGTGTAATGCTGGTACTGGGTTTAGGGGCCAAATGTACACACAAATGCATACACATCAATGGTAAAGGTAGTCCCTTGACATGAATGTCTAGTCGTAACCAACTGTAAGGACCGGTGCTCATCTCGATTACTAAGCCAAAGGGCCAGCGTTGTCTGAAGACGACTCCGTTGTACTGCACCGAACACTGTTACCTTCCCACTGAAGTGGTACCTATTTTTCTAATTGTATTTGCATGCTTTCAAACTGCTAGGTTGGCAGAAGCTGGGACTACTGGTGGGAGCTCACCCCATCATGCAGTACTTGGGCCTCAAACTGCCAACCTTCCATTCTTACAATTGTCAAAATTGGCATCTTAACCACTAAGCCACCACATTACTTCCCCATATTACACATTACACATTACATCCCCATATATCCTGAAAATACTCTTTCTGTTCTGTAGATTTGGGTCAAGCCCCCAACTCTCCATGCTCCTGTTATAGTCCTGAAACAGAATGCTCTTTCCCAACTGATTATAGCGGGAGGAAAAGACTGATCCCTTTGAACATGGAAAATTGCCAGGGGGAATTTGTTGGAATGTTAGTGTTAGAATATCCATAGAGTTACACTAAGGTTCTTTGGGAGCTGCATATTGTGTGCAGGCTGGCATTTAGCCATTTTGGGGACTATTTCAAAGCTGAATTTAATGAGTATTTAATACTCAATTCAATCTATTGCATGCTTAAACCTGCTCTGAAACAAAATAGATAGGAGGCAAAATAACAGATTGAAATCGGGGCTACAACTTTATTATTAATCCACCCTAGCTGGAAATACTCATGTACTGAAGGTGCAAGATAACTATTTAGTCATTCATATCAGTCAACAGTCACTTTTGGGCCAGGTACAGTAAACATGCTAGTGGAGTGCAAATCTCTGGTTGTCCTTGTGTACCAGGGAGGAGAAGAGTTAGCCTTTACCCCCAGCTATGCTGAGTATCCATAATCATAAAATCAGTGTGTAAAGAGATCCTGTAGCACCTTTGAGTCTAACTGAAAGAAACACACTGGCAGCATTAGCTTTCATAAACTTCAGTCTACTTCCTCAGATTATTTGGATTTAGACAAATGCATTGGAGTAAGTAGACTGAAGTCTACAAAAGCTCATGCTGCCAACTTCTTTCTTTCAGTTAGTCTCAAAGGTGCTACAAGATCTCTTTATATACTGATTTTACAGAATAATACAGATATAATCACATAATCACAAAGTCACTCAAAGGTTTCAGCACAAAAAGAGGGTGTTATTCAATGTTAAGTGACAATTGTAGTGTAATGCAGTACAGGAAATTATTGTGTACAGGAAATAATAGTATACCATTGTTATTGTGTACAGGAAATAATTAATTACAAATAAATTTTGTAATTCCAGCTCAACATTAGGAAGTTTCCAGCTTAACATTATGAGGAACTTCCTGACAGTGAGAGCTATTCGACAGTGAAACACACTCCCTTGGTGTGTGGTGGTGTCTTCTTTGGAGGTCTTTAAACAGAGGCTGGATGGCTATTTGTTGGGGATGCTTTGATTTTGAGTTCCTGCATGGCAGGGGATTGGACTGGATGGCCCTTGTGGTCTCTTCCAATGCTATGATTCTATGAAATTATTATTTCCAAGCTCTGCCAATCCATTATTCTTTGCTCTTGTGCTAATTCATAGGCTCCTTGTCTGCACTGAAGAGATTTTTGAGTAAGAAAAAAAAAAGTCCAGAATAATGGAACAAGTGCATTGCTGGTGTTTGTTGTTTTATAAACAATTATAGAATTGTGTCCTGGTTCTGCATATTGATTTGCAATTACTTATCTCTGTGAAGATACTGAAATGAGTAATCTGCTCCATCCTTCTTTCTATTAAAAACAGATGGGGGTCCTGTCTTTGAATTTTAGTTAAAATTCAGAGCATTATTCTGAAAGAAAATATCAGTCTTTATTCCTGTTTTCCTTGGTATCCACTGGAGTTTGGTTCCAGGACCTCCCCATGGATACCAAAATCTGGGGTGCTCAAGACCCATTGTATTCATTGTTGCAGTAAAATGGTGTCCCTTATATAAAATGGTAATATCAAGATTTGCTTTTTGGAATGTATATACCGTATATTTAAAATCTTTTCAAGTCATAGATGGTTGAATCCATGGATGAGAAATCTGTGGATACAGAGGGCCAACTGTACATGAACCAGTTTTCACTTTATCTGTTCTTCATCTTTCTATGCCACCTAAACAAGCATATTTCAGAAATGAAGATTGTTGCTCTTTGTGCTCATATGAACTTTCACTCTGAGAAATGAATCAGAGGAGATATTGCATTGTGTTATTTTTACATATCATATATACTTGGCTATAAGTGAAACTCATGTATATGTTCAGGGAAGGTTTTGGGGCCAAAATTATGGACTTTGATATAACCTGTGGATGAGTCAAGGTTAAAACTTAGGACAGTGATGGCAAACCTTTTAGAGACCAAGTGCCCAAACTTAAAGGTATTCTGGCACCAGGTGTTATCTGGAGGGGACTTCCAGGGGGTGGGACTTCTGCCTTCTGGGGAGGGGACTTCCACTTTTGTGCCCTCAGCTGCCTCTCCAGAGACAACTGAAGGCCTGTTCCTTCTCTCCCCCCCCCCACTCTCCTAGGCCTTCAGCTGCCTCCCAGGAAAGATGGAAGGGGGGAAGAGGAAGAACATACCTACTCCTCCTCTTCCCCCAACTTCCTGTCACTTCAACTGCCTCTCCTGTGCCTTTAACTGTCTCTGGAGATGCAGTTGAAGTGACAGGAGGGTGGGAGAAGAGGAGGAGCAGGTACGTTCTTCCTCTCCCCCCCCCATCTCTCCCCATGCCCTCCAAAATGGCATTGCATGCCAGAGGTGGCACATGTGCCTTAGGTTTGCTAACATGGACTTAGGGACATGTAACAAAGAATGAAGTAAAGGAATATGATATTAAAGAACTTGCAAAATTCTGGTAAGCATAACTGTTTGCGCTCACCCTAAAGGCTGGACAGATGAGGAGGGAATGGTGGCTGTGCAATGTATGTGGGAGGTAACCAGGTACAGATGGTGTTAAGAAAATGTGCACTTATTAAAAAATATGAAAATGTGAAACAAAAAAAAAGGCAACTATGATCAAAACACACTGCAGAAATAATTCAGTTTGAGACTATTGTAACTGTCTTGGCTCAGTGCTAGGGAATTCTGGGAACTGTAGTTTTGTGAGACATTTAGCCTTCTCTGTCAGAGAGCTCTGGTGCCACAATAAACTGCAACTAACAGGATTTCCTAGCACTGAGCAAGGGCAGTTAAAGTGATCTTAAAGTGGATTATTTCTGCAGTCTGTTCTCAACCTATATTAGCTACGATTATAGCCTTTAACTATAATATGGTAACTTTCCCTGATTTTTAACCCAGAAAATCTGGCAAGCATACACAAATGTTCAGGGAAGGTATTCAAATCCTCCATAGCCCCTTCCTTTTCCTTTGAAGGGAGGTGCAAAAGAGAGTGGCCATCACTGCCACTTTCCTGCCCAGGCATTCAAAAACGTCAGATGTGGCATTGTGGTGGAGAGAGTAGAAGGGATTGGTTAGAACAGAGGAAGCTCTTGTCTTTCACCACTCTGCTCAAAGAAAGCGATAGTTCCTTTTGTAATAAGTACAGTACTTACATTGACCTGTGGATAAGTCTACCAAGATTTTTTGGGTCAATTTTTTGACTAAAATTTCTAGACTTATACAAGAGTATATACTGTAAGTGTTGTCCATGGTTGTTGTCCAAAAATAGATTCACTTCCCTATGCCTCTTAACAATAAATTAGCTGGAGTTAAACACTGAAATGTAGAATATTGTTATGACACATGTAGTGTTTAAATGTTTAATTTTTTGTATCTTTTGCACTATTCCAATTTGAGTTGGAATTTTAACTTATAATGTAAATGCCTGCTCTGAGGAATTGTATTAAATTGCATTCCATGATTCCACCATCAATGAATTTATCCTTTAACAATTGTGTCTATCTTATATGAAGAATGACCTTACTTTTCTTGGACAATGACACAAATGCTCACTTCAGAAAATAAACTGGATGATAGAATCACTATTTTTGACACCATAATTCTAATAGTAATAATAATAATAATAATAATAATAATAGGTTTTATTTCTAGCCCACCCCTCTTCTCGGCACCCGGAGCGGGTTACAACATATTTAAAACAAAAACAGTTTAAAAACATTCCCTCAACCCAACTATAACCCTTCCACCCCATTAAAACTGGATTAAACTAATTAAAGAGCTAAAATAAGAATAATATAATAACAAGAATAAAAACATCAAGGGCAAGCAGGCAGTGGTAAGAAAAGGGGATGGATAGTGACCATCTCCAGCTAAGCCGGGAGATTATTCTGGGACGAGATCTGTCTTATCACCACCCTTGCTAGCTTTAAAAAAGCAGTAAAGATGGATCTCGTCCAGCAGGCCATTCCATAGTCTGGGAGCGGTCCCAGAAAAGACCCTCTGGGAGGTCTGAGACAGCCTAGTTTTTATTGGCTGTAACAGGTTCCTCCCAGAGGACCGTAGGGTGCGGGGGGGGGGAATCATACGAGGAGAGGCGGTACTGGAGATAAGATGGACCCAAGCCATGTAAGGCTTTAAAGGTTAAAACCAACACCTTGTACTGCGCCCGGAAACTAATTGGCAGCCAGTGGAGGGATTTAAGCACTGGTGTTATGTGCTCCCTCCTCGATGTTCCAGTAATTAACCTGGCTGCCATGTTTTGCACCAATTGAAGTTTCTGGGTTAGGCACAAGGGTAGCCCCATGTAGAGTGCATTGCAGTAATCCAGATGTGAGGTTACCAGAGCATGTACTACAGTTTCCAGATCGCTTATATCCAGATAAGGGCACAGTTGGCGCATTAGCCGAAGCTGATAGCAGGCACTCCTGACCACCGCATTCACTGACTAGTCATGTGAAGTGACAAATCTAGAAGTACCCCCAGACTGCGAACACAGTCCTTAGAGGAGAGTGTGACTCCATCCAGGATCGGAGACTGTATTCCCAAATCTGGTTTCGGGCCTGTGACTGTCAGTACCTCTGTTTTGTCTGGATTCAACTTCAATCTGTTTTCCCTCATCCAATCCATTCTGTATGAGGAAGATGTCTGAGAGAGCCCCTTTGCTCTTCCGTTCATAATTCTTACCATCTCTGGAGGAGTAAAGTTTCTCCCCTTGCTTTACACTTTAGCAATGAATCTGATGCAAGGTAGATATTCTTATAATCAACAATAATGTTATGAATCAGAACAGAAGAGCAAAGGGATTCTCTCAGACATCTTCCTCATACAGGAGGAGAAGATGTATTTGATGGTGTACAGATATAGTCATATATTGTAGGTGATGTTTTCATCATTTGAGGGTAACAATTAAGTTTATGTGATCAAATAGCTAAATTATTTTTAAAAGGTCACAGTGTAGCCCTTTGCCACCCTCTGGTGGTTTACCTAAGATACTCATAAGTTGCATCCTAGTTCTTTGATCTCATTGGCAACATAGAAACATTAGAGTATCATTGATGTACCAAGACAATAGATAGTGATAATGCAATTACAGCTGTGTTGTATTCTGCTAGCCCCTTAACCACTTTTAACATTTATTGGTGGTTTCTGAGTACTTTTTATGTGAATTTCATGGTGGTCTACTAAAGCTATATTAAAAAATTAAACTCATGAAGCATATTTAAGAATAATTTATTAATCTTGTGCAAGTTAACAGAATAGATCCATTTGATAGGCATCTGAAGAAACCTCGTCATTGTCAAAATTTTAGTCAACACTAATTGTTTCACTGTGGCAGTACTGCACATCTCCAATTGTCCTGTGTTTGTGAGACAATCTTCTTCTAGCACATGACTGAGATGACAAATGGTTTCCTATAATTTGTGCAATTTGTACACAATTTAATGTTCTGTTATTTTTAAAAAGAAATATTAATGCAAAACTGGTGCCTTCCTTCTTGGCAAAAGTAAGCAGACTCACATAGCAAATATGACAGGACAGTTTGATTGAACAAAAATGCCCATCCAGTGCCACTGCTTTGACTACTAGACAACAGTTTTCCAATAATGCCCATTTTATAGGGATTTACAAATGTTCACAAATTTTCCCCAGGCCAATAACAACATGAAAGGCTTGAAGTCTCAGAATTGCTCAATTTGAGAAGAATTTTTTAAAGTTATCACATTTAGTACATGAGCAGATGGAGAATTTTGAGACATATTTGTATGACTTCTGTCTAGATGGTTTGGTGTTCCATATTTTAATTCTTGCCTCTAGATCTTTAAATTAATTGCTTTTCAGCTTAGTCTTCCTAAAGACTTTCTCCCAAAATATCAAGGTGCATAGGTTGCAACAAGAAACAATAAGATGAGGATTTATTTTTTTCATAAAGTAAATGAGAAAACAGAGGTCTGTGAAGCTTACTTGGAGAGCAAATATCAAGTGTCAATACATAACCTCAATCTATGATTACTCAAATGTGCTTAAAATTTGGGGGGGGGGGTCATATTATACATATATATATATATATATATAGTGCTTCAACTATCAGTAGACAGAACTGACAGTCACTTATTGATTGTACGGGCCCAGGAATTTTGAAATAACATAGTTTGACAATGCACTTTTGAAATAATGTGTCTGGTTTAATTTTTTTTTCCAAATAGATAGTATGTGTTTGATGTCAGTTGGTAACTTTAACTCAAGTTCTTATTAGTTGTCACTGGAAGAGAGAGAAGAAAACTTTTATTTGTGTTAGATTTAATTGGACATAGCCTGTTGGAGATAAGCAAAATGTTGTTTTTCCCCAGAAACAACCTCAATCTATGATTACTCAAATGTAGTTTGTTCTCAAAGGAAAAAAGGGGGTTATGTATAGAATCATAAAACAAAACCATAATTAGAAAGGGCCATTGAGTCCAGCCCTCAGCTTGATGCAGGATCTTCAGCTAAAGTAATTCCATCAGATAGCTGTCCAGACAATTTTTAGAGACACCCAGAGAAGGAAACCCTCCACTTCTATAAGCAATTCGCTCCATTGCTGAACTACTTTCACTGTCAAGAATTCCTCCTAATGTTCAATTGAAATCTACTCAACTGTAACTTCAAACCATAGACCTGGTCCTAGTCTCTGGGGCAGCAGCAAACAGGCTTGCCCCTACTCTCTGTGATAGCCCTTTAGATATTTAAAGAGAGTAATCATGTCACACAGTGGCTTAGTTGTTAAGATGGCAATTCTGATGATCGTAAGGTCAGACTGGCAGTTCGAGGTCCAAGTGTGATATGATGGGGTGAGCTTCCGTCACTAGTCTCAGCTTCTGCCAACCTAGCATTTCAAAAGTATGCAGATGCAAGTAGATAAATAGGTACCACTTCAGTGAGAAGGTAACAGTGTTCAGTGCAGTCATGCTGGCCACATGACCACAGAGTCATCTTCGGACAAAGCTGGCTCTTCGTCTTAGTAATGGAGATAAACACCACCCCCTACAGTCAGTTATGTCTAGACATTCATGACAAGGGGAAACCTTTACCTTTAATAATGTCACCCCTCAGTCTTCACTGAACTGAACTGAACTGAACATGCCCAGCTCTGTCAACTTTTTCTTGTTCTCCATACCCCTTATCATTCTTGTTGCCTTCTCTAAATTTGTCCATCTTGGCTATATCCTCCTTAAAATGAGACACCCCGAACTGAACTCAGTACTTCAGACAAGGCCTGACCAGCACAGACCCCCATTGACCTTCTCCCATACCACACCATACAAAATCCTTAGTAATGTTTTCTGTACTAATGTTAGTCATAAATTGTTATTCCAGTATATCACTGAATGCAATGGCAATAATTGTGACATAAACAACTAGCAAAATTAAAATTACATTTACAGTACAATTTCATATGCATAGCCAAAATGTATTTACATGTACATAGTTTCATGAGATTAAAGTGTCCAGAAATGCTTCTGTGTCAGGTGACTGTAAATGAACAGAAATAGAAACTGGATAGATAGGGATAATTCTGGTAAAACCCAGCTAACTGTACAATATAGCAACTCAGATTGTGGCGGAATATCTTTGGGCAGCTAGCCAGGTAATAAGGTATTAAAGATACAGCAGCTGCTGCCATTCTCTCTAGGGCCCTTTCATACTACACATAGTATTTTGATTCCACTTTAATGACTATAGCTGCATGTGGAATCCTGGAGGCTCTAAAGCTCTGTGGTGGATAATTCTGAATAGTTCATGAAACTATAATTGTGCAGCCTGAAAAGGCCTGAGGTCTAACACCCAAATAATTTTACATATAATACTCATGACAGGTGGAGAGTTTTCCCAGGTACTATGCCACTACTAGGGCTTGTGGAAAGTTCACCACCAGTTCTCACAGATCTCCCCCCCCACCCCAGACTCTGCACTGTTGTTTCAGGGCTTATACAAAAGAAAGCTCACAAGTCAGAGTGTTGATGTTCAATGATCAGCCTTCCTTCAAATGGTATGAAGAGCCTAAGTACATACACATGCCAATTCTCTTTACCCAGTTCTTCCCCAAGTTCCATGCTTCTTAGTGCACTTTTTCTCAGACCAGAGGCCTGACATCAACTGGAAATGGACACAGATAGATGCCCAGGCTTTAAAGCCATTTTACATTAAACAACAAAATCTAAAATCTATAAACAGTGATACCTTCTAAAGCAGGGGTAGGCAACCTAAGGCCCAGGGGCCGGATGCGGCCCCCCGAGGCCTTTGGACCAGCCCCAGGCTGGTCCTGCTGCCGCCGCCGCCGCCACCGCCTGCCATAATGATATTGATTATTGTTGTTATTACTTGTTCTTGGGGTTTTCTTGGTAAAATCTCCACAAAGGTTTTGCCATGGCTTTTCTGGGGTTGAGAGAGTGTGCATGCATTTTTTTTTAATTAAAAAAATATTTTTATATTTATTTATTTATTTATGGTGCTTTGGTCCCACAATTGTCTGAGGGACAGCAGCCCAGCCCCCGGCTCAAAAAGGTTGCCTACCCCTGTTCTAAAGTAACTTGAAGTTATTTTGTTGCTGCTAATGGGTTTGAAGTTTTATTGTTTGTCATTTACTGCTCCTTTGTCCCCATCCTTATGTAGCTGAGAAGGGGAGTGACTTCTGCCTGCTCTAATATCTCTCTAGTGTGGACTACCTTAACTGACAACCAAAGTAACATCTGGGACAAAATATAGGCCTATGTCTCTAACATTGTCACTTCTCCTGCATGGTTTTTAACATCTTTGATGAAGAAGCCAATTTAATGTTCTTTGTGCTTTTAGTTGTCCTAATAAAGGTATCATTGTTTTGTGGATTTTGGATTTTCTTGTATTTTCCTGCATGGCAAACACAGGTACCCCTGAATATGATTCTCACATTAGACAATATCTTTCTGCAGTGCCACTTGCCTGGAGACCAAAAGAAGCACAGCAATCCCATAAAATTTAGCCACTACCCTTTGTCCTGGAAACCTTAATCTAGACCCACAAGGAGCTACTGTGAATCATAGAGACAACCTAGTTCAGTAGCTAATATCCACATGTTATTGCCAGAATATTAACCTGCACAGGCAGGAGTTGTAAAATTACAAGCTGAGAAATTTACCCTGCTAATCTTTTAGCGATAATGCTGAAAATAACAGGTAGCTGGCTGTGATCTGAATCAGCTTAAACAGGTGATAAATGATGAGCAAATCTTCGCTAAAGTTGCCAGACACCCTCCTCTTCCTTCCTCCTTCTACAGAGGTACTGCTTTTCACCATGAGCTAATATTTCATAGTGCATCACAACATGATTAAGGATACATCACTCTCTTGGGTGCAGGCTGACAGTGCTAAATGAAAGGCATCAACAATGAGGAATCTAGGTATTAAAGATCAAATGATCTTAATGCTAATTATGTAACTGTCTCTGACACATAAAAATAGTTGAAGGGACATTTTTAAAAACAGCAGCCAGGGAAATTTTCAGGGACAGTTTTTGTACAGACCATTAAGAAAAACCATTGTAGCTGGGACCTTAAGATCTGATACAGACATGCTTTAAAGATCAGAACAGTAAAGTTGTGCCAATATTTACAAATGGGACAAGCTGCAGATGTCATAGTGATTGAAGAATTAATACATCTCAATACAGTAATGTTTTTCAGACAGAGGACTCCAACTGCAAATAGAATTGCATAGCTCACCAAACTTTTCCCGGTCAGTGAAGAGAACTGTGATAAGTATGAAAAAGGCATGACTGTCCAGAATTGCCCCTCCTGTGTGCTTAAAAGCTTCATACCTGGCCATGGTGTTCACCAACTGAAACCTTCTTCATTGTTCTATGATTTGATATGCAGTATGTGAGGACATGAAACTGGGTAATTTCAGTGGTGATGCCTGGATTGTGGAACACTTTTCTCAAGAGCTGGGCAGGTCACTGCTTGCCTTTTGACAACTAGCTGAAACATGGCCTTTAAAGAAAACAGTTGTCTTGAATTTATTATTTACATAAATTTTCTTTTGGCTCTTTAAAAATCCATCTGTGCCTGCATATGAATTCTGAAATGGGTGGTTTTAACATTTTATGTCATATGTTGCTTTGAGGTTATCTAGTGGTAATATGTGCTAAAATATATTTTTAAATAATAAACAGTGCATAACAGGGCAGCAAAATCAGTATGTTTTTTTATTTACCTCATACCTGTCTTCACCCAAATGTCTTTTGAAAACTATTGAGATATACCAACAATTTTACATGTAAACATTTTAAGTGTGTCTTCCTTCCCTACTCATTTCTTCTCATAGAGGAATGCTAGGGAAGGCATTGCTAAAATCAATTATGTGTGTTAAAAAAATCTCATTATATGAGGTATGAGAGAATCACAACTTCATTCACAACTGAATGAAGACTTCATCAGTATAGCATCTATTCTTTCACAGACGTGTTTTCTTGCCTTTAATCCACACATTGATCTGGAACCCATTTCAATCCATCTTCCTTTTAATGAAGTAATTGCATCTCAGATTCTACCTCATAAAATCAAATCTAATTAGAATGCAGGGGAAACACCCAAATCACTGATGATGCTATTTCTCTTGTTTAAGAACCCCCTCAATTTGAGTTAAGTTACTAAATAATGTGCTCCAGTAAGACAGTTGAATTAATTATGCAATTTTTAAGGATATTTATATAGATTTCACAAAGACAAATGGAATCATGAATGTCAACTAGATTCCACAGGTACCCAAGTCTGTGCTAAATGCTAAATATTCTCCCTTATAAGTATTAGAAGTCATCCATAGTGGCATGTTGGCTTGCTTCCCCACAATGATTGAGAAGGGTGTTTTTTACAGAATTCCAGATTGTATGTATTTAGTGTACATGCACACAAATTATTTTGAAGATCTATTGAACATGTGCATGAAAAGAGAAGAGCAGGAAGATATGAGAGTAACACAGGCACATAAAAGCTAGCATTCATGCTCAACCATCCTTGGGGAAAAAAATCTGAATTAGGTCTTGTATTGGAAGGGATATATCACACAATTGGGCAGGAAGGCCTGCTTACTCAGTAGCAGCTTGATCCATAACAAAACAGCTCCAGGAATGTGCTTCATTATCTCCTGAAGGTCCTTTACCATCTGTTTCGCCAATTGAAGACATGGGACCTTCACCAAGTCATTCTCCTTCAGGTGTATGACTAAAACCCAGGGTGCGGATATGCCTTTGACAGTTCAAAAATCATAAGAAGCAAAGCTCCCCAAAGCATGCCCCTATGGCCAAACCATTGCAGGCTGCCGATGTTCACCAGTTCCAGGTTAGGATCATGTCAGTGCTCTAGCAAATGGTGTTCTACCCAGAAGACTAAGCTGTGGCCCAGAATCCAAATCTTGCCACAGAAAACGCCTGCTGAAATGTAAATAGTGCTATTAGTATAATTAACCACAATTAGCATTCTTTGAAGGACGTACATAAGACTTAAATGCCTTAGAAAGCGACCGGCCAATTTGGCGAATATCGGCATCACTCAGACCATGTATAACCGCGGCTGTTGCAGCCCCAATGCAAAATGAATGAGAGGAAAATTGAGTGGGAGGCAAGTTGGCTCACCTCAAAGTCTCTTTCAAAACCACCCTGAATTGGAACTGGGTTAAAGGCATGCCCGACACATGCAGAAACAAATAACCTGACACTTTCGGCCTAATCTTCATATAATCTGCCAGTGCTATCACAGGGCAAATCTGCCCAACAGGCGCTTTAGCTAAAGTAATAGACTGACCTCAAGCTAACTGATCAGTCTTCGAGCGCCTGATGGAAATTTGAATCCCCTGATCTGACAATATGACATCCGAGAGGAGAAGTGCCCTACCAGACTGCTCGTTGTGAAAACCAGGGACAATCTCACTAATTCTTAAAGCCGCAAAGAAGGAAATGGCAAATACTGCCTTGAACAAAGCCAATTCTTCATGTGAAAAACAAGTATTGGATAAGTGTTGCCATAATTTCATCAGGACCGGGACAGTTATTGGCAAACGCGTGTCCTTTACTACAGGTGCTTCTCTAGTCCAACCCTCTAAAGTTCTCCTAATCCTAAAATCAGTGATAGGATCGAAGCATCCTCTAGCCCTGGAGTAAAATGCCAGGGTGGCCAACCTGCCCCTAATGGTAACAGGTGACAAACCAATTTGCCTGAGATACGCTATAAAATGCAGCACCAGGTCGACCTTAATAGGCCAGACCTCTTCTTCCCCAATTTCTGACAAAAAGTGTCTAAATGCATTCATAGCTATTTGATAGGACTTGCGTGTGGATGGGGTGATAGAATGTAAGATTGCCCTGTCGATTTCTAGTCTTCCAAGGCTGCATAGAATTGCTGGTACCTCCAGTGGGTGTGTCGATGCCTCGGGAGCAAGCTGCTGGAATTTGGAGAACTGAAAATGAGAAAGGGTGTCCACCAAAGGGTTAAGCAAACCAAGCACATGGTGAGCTTGGAATCACACATTATACTTCAAACACTGAATTACCATAGCCCTCACCAAGCACATCACCCTAGGGGACCTGGAGGACTGTGAGTTTACTACCTGAATGACAGCCTGGTTGTCACACCAAAACCAGATAGTCTTATTTGCAAATTGATTTGCCCAAAGGTGCACTGCCACAACTATAGGAAAAAGTTCTAGAACGTAAGGTCTCTAGTCAGACCACGTTCTATCCAAGTAGGAGGCCATGCCTCAGCAGCTATGAGACTCCAAAGCTATGGGCGCCAGCAGCATCGGAGTGTACCTGAAAATCTGCCCTGAGCAGCATTTCAGATCTCCAAAATGAAATACCATTGAATTGTTCCAAAAAGGACTCCCAAACCTTCAAGTCTTCATGAATCCCCTTGGTGATCCTAATATGGTGATGAGGAGCTGTTACTCCTGTGGTGGCCCTATATAATCATGTGCAGAATGCTCGTCCCAGAACTACTACCGTACAAGCAAAATTTAATAAGCCTGTAAGAGATTGAAAATCGTGCAATGTAACTTTTTGCTTCCCCAACATCAAACTAACCTGCTCTCTCATAGCCACGAGCTTGTCATTTGGTAAGTGAGAAATTCCGTCAATGGTGTCCATCTCGATTCCCAAAAAGGTAAGCCGTGTGCCAGGACCCTCTGTTTTCTCCTCAGCTAAGGGAACTCCCAACTCGGACATTAATTCCTGGAAATCAGCTAAGGTATCTCTACATTGTGAGGAACTGGGATTTCCAGCAATCAAGAAATCATCTAAATAAGGCGTGATTGCCATATTACCTGACCTTCTAACTGCACACCAATGAAGAAAGGTGCTAAATGTCTCAAAAGCAGAACAAGAGATCAAGCACCCCATTGGCATGGCTTTATCGAAATAATACTTTCCTTCAAACTGAAAACCCAAAAGATCAAAGTCATCTGGGTGTACAGGGAGCAACCTGAAGGCTGATTTTATATCACACTTTGCTAATAGTGCTCCCTTACCTAGAGCTCTAACCATCCTGACTGCAGAGTCAAAAGATGAATATTTAACAGATGTAAGCTTAGGATCTATGGCATCATTAACAGAGTCACCCTTCGGGTAAGAAAGATTATGAATTAACCTAAATTCCCCAGGTGCTTTCTTGGGGACAACACCCAAAGAGGATAAACGAAGGGTGGGAATTGGGAGTTGATCATGAGGTCTTGAAATCCTCCCAGCTGCAACCTCTTTTTCCAGCTTGTCCCTTACGATAGCCAACAATTCCTTCATGGAACAAGCATTGGGCACATAACGATACCTCCTAGCACCTAATAAGGGATACGAAAACCCTTAGAAAAACCATAGAATATATAAGAAGCAGCCTCCTTACTGGGGTAGGTCCGCAGCCAGGCCACCAGAGCATCCAATTTAATTGGTGATGGCACTTTTGCCTCCTGGTGACGCTGGCTGGGGTGTATCTCCCACTCCAGACCACCTACCTCTGCTACAGGAAGTGCCAGGATGATTCCCCCCACAGATGTTACACTTATGTTCAAACCTGCAGGGCTGCCTCTTGCACTTACCTGTGTTAAAGTCACAGCAAATGCCAAACTGTTTCCTTTCTCCCATACCAGGCCCCGCATTCTGCCCTCTCGGCTGTGTAACCATGTGAACAAACCCATTATCACACCTGTTTGAAGGGGAAGCCCCTACCATCTGCCCAGATGTAACTGGAGACTGCACATGCCTCCAGGACAGAGAGCTATCTTGGGCAGCCCTCATTCTTAACTGCTCATCGTATTGCAACCACACTGCACCCCTGACATTATGATGGCAGTTGGTGTAAGCTTTTATCATTATCTCCTGATATTTAGAAAAATCAGGAGACCTATAAGGTTCCTTTTCTTCAATAATTCCCTGTAAATAGTGAAACTCATAATCCAGTTGACAAAATTGCACTCCAGCTTAGGGCATTTGAGTGCCTGAAACTCTTTAGGGAGGCTAAACACTATCCCATCCTTTACCATGATTCTTGGTTCAAGATCCCTAAAAGTCAGAGAAAATAAATCAATATAATCACCCTTCCAAATTCTTTCCTTAGTGGAGAGCGGAAGGTGTGAGCCAAGGGGAGTAGACATTCCAGCGTATGGATTGCATTCAGTAGATCCATTAACTCCCAAAAGCACAGGAGCACCCAGAAGTGGCACCCTTAATGTATCATTAGCCAAAGCTGTTGGCTGAGCAGCCTGCACCCTAGAGTCAGGCGCCTAGGAAACCTGAGGTGCCATCTCAGGTGCGCCCGAAGTTATAGGGATGGGGCTTTCCACCCCAGAACCCTGTCCCACTTGGCTACTTGGAGCCCATACCGAGGTGGGCCAATTTAGCCAGTAAAGGATTAGCAGGAGACAAACCTGATGTTGTAGCTTGCTGGGAAGCATCACCAGCTGACTGCAATGGTCCCCTGAAGTGGGGCCCCACAACAGCTCGGGTGTCAGGCTGAGACGCAGTGGCACCTGACTGCTCTCAGAGGTTTGCTCTGTTCCACCTCAGAGGTTTGCTCTATTGCACCACCACCTGGAAGAACCACTCCTTGCAGGAGGTTATATAAATCTGCCACAGTGAGCTGCTCGGAAACAGGGGAATCAGCACCCTGAATTCCCCCACCGGGAAGCTTTTTTAGGAAGTTCCCACACATCAGCTATAGTTGGATGCCCAATTTCCATAGCCAAAACCACCACAGGACCGCGTCTTGTGTCCATTACCTGAGAGTCAGGTGTAGACTGAGGGGGCAGCGCTTCTGTGTCCAAAATAGCAGAAGAGCTGGCAGAGGGGCTGGTGGCAGTATCCTGGAGCCGCTTCTGGGCAAGCTGATTGCAGACCGTGACACAAGCCTGTATTGTCTTGCTCAGCTGAGCTAACTGAGGAATAATCTCGTCATCTCTGCTGGCTATTTTTGAGGTCCTCTTCGGGGCAAAGTGACTAGAGCCTGGCGCAGCCTGAGCTGCATGCTTTTTGGACTGGGCCTTGCTGCGGGGCATGACCTGAGCAAGTGTAAAAAACACGGGTCCTTAAACACACCACCCAACCTCAGATGACTACCACCAGACCTGAGGGCTGCCCTTCCCAAGTCTCACAAAGAGATGCAAACAGCCAGGAAGCGTCGTTGGCAACCACCAAAGGGGGAAGGTGTCCACAAGGGTCCTATTCAGGCACTCCACCAGAAGACAATAATTGCCTCCAAACAACCCGCTGCTGGGGAGAAGTGTCGAGCCCGAGCGAGCTACGCCTTAGCCCAAGAGCCCCCCCCCCCCCCCCCCCCGGCAATGGGATCCCAACCTTACCAGTCCGGAGTGACTGAGGTGCTGCTGGGCCAGCAACTCAACGGCAGGGTCTACGCACCCGACAGAGAACCACCTGTCGCAGCCCCCGCCTCAGCCTGGTTTCAAACAAGCCGGGTGTTGGGATGCCGCAGGCCGCCCTCCAGGCCCGAGGCAGCTGGCCCAAAGGCCTCGCCTGGCCGAGAACCACCAAAAAGCATGGGAGGCCTGAGTTGACAACTCCCATCATGCACAACAAGTGAATAAGATCAAAAGATCAGTGAGCAAAAGTGCAAGAAATTGCTAGGCCAAAGCCAAGCAAAGCACCAAAGAACGGAGCAGAGCGAAGTGACTCACTCAGCTCCAGCTCTAAAATGGCTGTCTCCACTTGGCAGCGCAGGGCTATATAGCCCAAACTCTCACAGGATATCTCGCGATAGCATAGATACTACGAGATTTCCCAGCGTGCTTATTCTCAACATATACAACACCTGATTGGCCAAGCGTGCAGGAATTAGGTGGGAATTCCTGCGCGCTCTAGCGATCAGGCATCTCATGCCCTAATATGGCCGTTGCAACAAGAAGCCCCTCCCGACCAGTCGGGGTGTGTGTGTCTTTTTCTCTGTTCTAGCAGCTATGGACGTGTAAGCAAGGGGAAACAAAATACAAAATACTTTGTGTTTGGTAATGAAGATAGTGACTTTTTTTTAATTCAAAAACTTTATTATTAAAACAAATCAGAAAAGAAAAAAAACTTATACATAAGGCATTGTAGACATTTCGTTAGTTTCATTATACCAATAGACATATCAAAGATTTTCTGTCTACAAAGCATATCATTGTATAGTTCAGGGGTAGGTAACCTTTCCCCTTGAAGGGCCGAGGGACTTCAGCTCCCAGAAGCCTCAGCCATGTTGGCCAATAGTCCCATGTTGGCCAATAGCTCCTGGGATTCTGGGAGCTGAAGTCCCTCGGCCCTTAAAGGGGAAAGGTTGCCTACCCCTGGTATAGTTAGTAATGGTAACACAACAAAACAACACTTATAGTACTTTTTTAAAATAATAATAATAATAATAATTAAAAAACAGCTTCTATATTTGATGTGCCTTGCCTTTTAGCCTGATTCTAATAACTCCTAAAGTAGGGGTAGGCAACCTTTTTGAGCCGGGGGCCAGGTTGCTGTCCCTCAGACAATTGGGGGGCCGAAGCACCATAAATAAATAAATAAATAAATAAATATAATAATATTTTTTAAATTAAAAAATTAAAAAATATGCATGCACACTCTCTCAACCCCAGAAAAGCCATGGCAAAAACCCTGTGGAGATTTTGCCAAGAAAACCCCAAGAACAAGTAATAACAACAATAATCAATATCATCATGGCAGGCGGCGGCAGCAGCGGGTGGCGGCAGCAGCGGCAGGACCAGCCTGGGGCTGGTCCAAAGGCCTCGGGGGGCTGCATCCGGCCCCTGGGCCTTAGGCTGCCTACCCCTGTCCTAAAGAATTACTTAATTCTATCAAAGCTAATCAGTTTGATACATTTCCTATAACATAGTAGCTTTATAAGTATCTCTATTTTATGTTATTGGATTACCTTAAAACTATCATACCTATTCCAACACTAAATAACTATATACCATGAAAAGAAACAGAAAGATTTTCCCTTACAGTGAGAATGGTTGACCTGTCTTGGTTATCAACAAAACATTATATTAGCCTTGTATCTTCATTCCTATTTGTTTAAAATACTTAATCATTACTTCCCAGTTTTCCATGAACTTATTGTGACATGACCCATGGATAAGACCCGTTAATCTGTCCATTTCCAAATATTCCAGCATTTTTAGATTCCAATCGTGCAGTTGTGGTATATCCTTTGTTTTCCATTTTGAAGCGTAAAGTAACCTGGCAGCTGAGAGAGAGTAGAACATTATTTTCCCATATTTTCTTTCAATATCATGTGTTATCATCCCCAACAAGAAGGTTTGGGGGTCTAATGTTAACTCAATTCCAAGAATACCCTTTAAAACAAGATGTATTTTTGACCAAAATTCTTTCGCTTTTTCACACTGCCACCAAAGGTGGATAAATGAACCACCTTCTTCTCACATTTCCAACATAAGTTGGAATAAGACCTATTCATTTTTGCTAAGCAGGCAGGGGTCAAGTGCCAACGGAATAGCATCTTGTAAAAGTTTTCTTTTATATTATAATTAAGGGTATATTTAATTCTTTTCATCCAGAACTTTTCCAATTGACTTAGTTCAATAGTATGACCAAGATTCTGAACTCACTTAATCATTGCAAGTTTGATTACTTCCAATTCGTGTTCTATTGATTGCAACATTCTATATAAATTTGCTATTTTATGTTTATCCTGTGACCCTATAATGTCTTCGAATTCTTTATCCATAACCCCTATAGATCTCTTATCCATTAAATAACGTTCTTTAATTTGCCTATAAGAAAACCAATTGCAATTATATCCCTCTAAGTTCAATTGTTCTTGCATTTTAATATCCATATTTCCTCCCTCATATATAATCAAATCATTATATGTAAGCCATTTTTCTTTGCCAAATTTATTTTCTTTGGATACCACCTCACCAATTGCTGTCCCTTTGGGGATAGTTTCTGACCAATTCTGTTTTACTTTATACCATATTCTCAATAGAGATCGTCTAATATAATGATCGTTAAAAAATTGGTGACACTTAATTTTATCATATAGCAAATAACTATGCCATCCATAGATATTATCAAATCCCTCTAATTTTAAGTCTCTTTCTTTTTTCAACTCTATCCAATCAATTAACCAAAACAAAGCACAGGCATAATAGTAGTTTTTAAAATTTGGCAACCCCAAACCTCCTTTATCAACCGAATCTTGTAGTATTTTCATTTTAACTCTAGCTTTCCTCCCTGCCCAGATAAATTTTGTTATATCTTGATCCCATTCCTTGAATGGTTTGTCATTATAAATAATTGGAATATTCTGAAATAAAAAAATCATTTTCGGGAGAACGCTCATTTTTATGGTAGATAATCTACCCAACCAAGAAATATTTAATTTATCCCAACTTTTCAAATCCTTTTTTACTTCTATCCATTTTTTGTCATAGTTATTTTTAAACAATTCACCATTTTAGTTGTGAAATTAATCTCTAAGTATTTCACCATTTTATTTTCTGTGAAATTTGATTTTTCTTTAACTTCTTTTCTTTCCTCTTGAGTAAAGTTCATCATTAGCATTGCAATTTTTTCATTGTTAATTTTCAAACTGGTTACTTTCCAAACTTTTTCAAAACCTTCAAGAGGGGGTCTATATCCTGGCAGGGACTAGAAAGAGAAACCATGAGGTCATCTGCAAAAGCTTTGGCTTTATATTCTTCTCCTTTTAATTTAATGCCTTGTATATTTAAATCCGTTCAAATTTTATTTATTAAGATTTCAAAGTTTAGTATAAACAAAAGGGGCGACAAAGGGCATCCCTGCCTAACTCCTCTTTGGATTTTGAAAGGCATTGTCAATTCACCGTTTACCAAAACTCTTGCCTCTTGATCTTAGTAAACCGATTTTATCCATCTCATCAAGTTTTCCCCGAGGTCTAATTTCTCTATTAGTTCTATCATGAACTTCCAATTCAAGCTGTCAAAAGCTTTTTCTATGTCGAAAAATATTAAAGCCAATTTTTTATCAATCCTTTTGTTATGAAACTCTATTAAGTTGATTAAATGTCGGGTATTATCTTTTAGAGAACGGCCTGGGAGAAAGCCCGCTTGGTCCTCATGGATCCAATAAGATAGCCATTTTTAAAATCTATTTGCTATAATCATTGCAAAAATCTTATAATCATTATTTAACAGAGAGATAGGTCTGTAGTTTCTAGATTCAGTTTTATTTTTATTTTCCTTAGGGATAAGTGTCATATTTGCCTGTAATCAGGATTTGGGGATAGATCCTTCTAAAATTCCATTCATTGTATTCAATAAGGGGACCGCTATTTGGTCATAGCATTTTTTTATAATAATCTATGATGAAACCATCAGGGCCCGGCGATTTCCCCAATTTCAAGCTTTTTATAGTATCTAGGAGTTCTTGAAATACAATTTTTTTTTTGTTTAATTCTCTTTTATACTCCTCTGAGATCTTGGTTAGACTTTGATCCTGAAGGTATACTTTAATGTCATTGAGGTTTCCATTTGATTCTTTGTATAGATTTGAAAAATAGGTTGATAAAATTCTCTTAATTTGAACTTGTGAAGAGAAGGAACATTTCCCTTCTTTTAGTTCAACTATGGTCCTATTCTCCTGTTTCTTTCTTAACAGGGCTGCCAAGATTTTCCCTGGTTTATTTGCAGATTCAAAATATTTTTGCTGAGCGAATTTTAGTTTCTTTTGTATTTCTTCCATCGATAATGCGGATATCTGTTTTCTAATTCTTTGAATGTTTTCCTTTATTTTTTTTTTCTGGTTTGGACATACTTTTAAATGATCTTCATTTTGTTTTAGTTCCTGTTCTAATTCTTTAATTATTTTTTCTTTGGTTCTTTTCACTTCAGCTCCCTTTTTCATAAAAAACTCTCATGAATGCTTTGGAAGTTTCCCAGACAACATTTATTGGTGTTTCTTTGTTTAAATTAAGTTGAAAAAAAATTAGTTGATTCTGGGTTTCCTTAAGAATTTTGTCATTTTTCAGCAAATTCTCATTTAATCTCCATCAAAATTCCTTTAAGCCTTTGCTCATTGTCATCATCAGGGGATTGTGATCGGACCAGATAGCTGGCAAGGTTTCAGTTTTATGCACTCGATTACATAAAAGAGGGGAAATCAAAAACATGTCAATTCTTGACCATGAATGGTGAACCTGGGGAAAAAAAGTATAATCCTTTAAATTTTGATACTTTATCCTCCAAATGTCCTTTAGAGCGTAACTCTCTTGAAGGGAAAAAAAAAAACTTTTTGGAAGTTTACCCTGATCTTTTTTTATTATTTTATCCAAGGACCTATCTACCTGGGGATCTATGACTCCATTCCAATCACCCAATGCAATCAATAATTCCTTGTTAATCAATTGGAGTTTACTCGATAGCTGTTCAAAAAATGCTTTTTATTAGACAAGGGAGCATAGACTCCTACGCTTAAAAATTTTTTCCCCTCGTACATTAACTTCAACTATTACATAGTGGCCATTTGGGTCCGAAATTATCATTTTGGATTCATATTTTTCAGTAACATAAAGAACTCCCTTCTTTTTACTTTTTCCTGCTGCCGCAAATTCCTTTCCGAGCCTTTTATTTACCAAATACTTTACATCTTTAAGCCTAATATTGGCCTCTTGAAGACAAACAATGTCTGCCTTCAATTTCTGTAAATAATGATATATTTTCTTTCTTTTTTGTGGGGTATTTAACCCCTTCACATTCCATATCAGAATTTCGAGTTTATCCATCAGTGATCAAAACACAATACGTAGAAAACTGGAAAATTTATACTTACTTACTAGCTATAGGTCCTCCAATTCTCTCTCGTCAATGGAATTACCCTCTTTTTTTTTTTTTGATGAATTTCATCTAGATCTTCTCTGAAGTGTCATCGTCATTTTCACCACTCTCTTGTATCACCATTTTCAGCTCCTTGCTCCTCCAACTGCTTATCTACACCCCTGTAACCCCTTTTCCCCACAGAGTCATTCTCTAAGTCCAATGTGCCACATGCTAAATCCCTCTGACCCTCTTGCATTTTCTCCTTATGCTTTCTTCTTCTCTCCTTTGTGTCCCAAAAACTACGAGCTTCTTCAAGATTTCTCAATACCACCCTTCTTTTTCTCCACCAGAAAGTTAGACCCTCAGGGGAGCCCCATCTATAAGAGACACCTTGCTGCCTTAAATAAATTGTCAAAAAGGAGTATTCTTTTCTTTTTCTAAGTAATCTGGCAGGGATATCCTATAGAATCTGCACCCGATTTCCATCTAATTCTAAGGGGGGTTCATTGTGCATTTTCAGAAACAAAACTCTAGTCTGCCTCCTAACAAAATAAATCACAATGTCTCTCGGGAGATTCTTCTTCTTTGCCACCAGAGTATTTAATCGAAAAATTCTATCAACTTCAAAATGAAAAGAATTTTTTTCTACTTTTAAAAATTCTGCCAATTTTGGTACAAGATATTCCAATAAATTCTCATTTTTATTTTCAGGGAGCCCTCTAATCTTAACGCATTTCTCTCTTAATTTTTGTTCCCAGACTGCCCTTTCATCCAGATCAATTTCTCTATTTTTCCTAATGTCCTCCAATTCCTCTGCCAATCTCTCACCTTTATTTCCTAAATTTCCAGTTCTATGATTTGCAGTGGAAAGTTCTCCTGTAATTTTATCAATTGTTTGGTTAATTTCATGTAATTCAGTCCTAATTTCCTGATGGATTTCAGTTTTAAAATCATGCATTTCCTGCTGAATACACTTCCGAATTTGATCCAGAAGGTTTGTATTACCTTCTTGATTGATCCAGTGAAGGGAGTCTGGGTAATTGAACGGGTCTGCGATTTAGCCAATTGGTTTCTGGACATCATGGTCAACTTCCCAGGCCTGATTCAGAAAACTATGCGAATTAGTTCCTCAGTAACAAATTAACCTCGTCTAGTCTAAATGCACAGTTTTTTTTAAAAAAAATATACACCTATAAAGTAGCACAGTACAGTATGTCTGGACCTTCAATATAAATTCCTCTGTCCTTATAAAAGGGATTTAACAATTTGTTACTCTAAAGAAGTTAGACAATTATAACCAAGCAAATGTTTGAAAATCTACATAAAAAAACCCAAAAAACAGTTTGATCTTCAATATTGAGTTTGCTGCAAAGGTAAATTATACTTCAATGAGGTTAATACAAGCACCATAGCCTCAGATTAAGCAAAAAGTTTACAAAAACCTTGAAGAGATTTTGTGCAGGAAAATCCACTTTAAAGGGAGGCCGCTAAAAGTATTCAAATCCTCCAATATTTGCTCCAGCAGAAGAAACTCAAAATTTCCTCTACAGTTCGTGAAGTCTCATCAGCCTATATATTTTAGCTCTATGTTTTCCACCTTCTGTTTCCTTTGAATTCCTTTCCTTATTTCACCGCTCTTCCTTCAAAACTCTTTGGATACCATGTGTATCCTGTGCAAGTCCTTTAGAAGTCTGGGCTATCCACAACCATAAGACTTTCCCTGGGAGGAAACTGCCTCTTTCTCTCAATCACCCCTCCCTCTCTCCAAGCCAAGGTCGCTTTCTTCTCTCTTCTCCTCCTCCCCCATCAAGTCTTCTCTGCCTCGGCTACTTCAAGGCCAAAAAGTAAGTAGATTTAACTCTTTAGATGACCGGTCAGAAACTACTGGCTATACCCTCTTTTCTTCTTTTAAACTGCAATCCAACACAAAATAATATATGCTTGATAGCAAAGGGGAGGACAGGATAACAGATTACTCAAGCTTTAATATCATGAGTCACATTTCAAAACTTAATTCTAAAATAAGGAGTATAAAAGAAGAGATGCCAAAGTTTATAATTTGAATCACTATTTTGCTGGTTTTTTTTTTTTTTGTTTGTTTGTTTTGTTTTGTTTGTTTGTTTGGCAGTAAAGGCCAGGATAATTCCTTTCCATCTAATAGGCAAGACACAAGTGAATCCATACATTCCTCAGATGTCCCAGACTCTCAATAGCCTCATACTGTAGGGTCTTATTAAATAATCAACTTTCACCTCCAATTGAATTAAATGTCTCTGATTGGCGATATCCAAAGGAGTTATGTGACCAAGATCACACCAAACTTCAATATTTACTTACAATCGAAAAGGTTTCCACTAAAATTTGAAAGAAGTTGGTGGCATCCCAGATCATCCAAGAGGAGATCATTCAGAAACGTGGCCGCGTCTCCGAACTCTATTTGCCCTAAGCCTCATAGTCGCACACTGGATCTCGATCCATCTGGGATTCAGAGGCTTCCAGGCAATAAAAGGGGGTCCTGATGAATTGTCTGGATTCCCTGTACCAAATGAATACCTCCGATCCTCTTCTGAGGTCAAAATATTGAGGATCAGCCCACGTTATCCAGAGGAGTCTTCCAGAGGCGATAGGATAGACTCCTCAAAGGGACGCCATACCAACCGGAAGTCCGAAGATAGTGACTTTATAAGTTAGAGCTTGAGTAGATGTTAGCACTGCATGGGCACTGAGAGCCAGTCATGTTCATTCATTCCATGTGGCAAAATTGATAGAAGTGCTGAGATTTGAGATGTGAGTGCAGAGATATTTAGTGTGAAGTGCTGTGTGGTTCCTTCCCACCACCTTGAATTGAACCTGGCATGCTGCCTCTGTGCTGGATCATTGCCTAGGGACTCCACTCTCAAGACTGTTCTCCGTTGTGGGAGTCTTCCTCCTTCCCCTGAGGGTAGTTTGGGCCAAGTGTCAACTACAGTCTACAAAAACCAAAGTTGCAGCAAACTTTAACATGCATTAACAACAGCACACAAATAGAAAGAATGAATCAACATATGAAAGAAGAAAAGAACACAAAAACCATGTCATAAGATGAAGACCACTGAACTTGTAGCTAAAAATCCTTCTCAGTGCCCCCTCCCCATATGCTAGTTAATGAATGCCCTGTTAATGCTAGCTAAGCTAAACCATCATGAGGGCAGGTGGGAAAACTGTACAAGGAAAGTGGCTAAATCCAGGAACCAGCTCTAATTTATGTCCAAACAGGAAACTGGACTGTCCTGGTCTGCCATCAAAGACCAGCTCATTCTTTTTTCCCTGTCTCTTCTCTTTCTCGGTTGAGTTTGAGCTTCTGTTTGATTGACAGGGAGAATGCTTCTAGTGCTCTGTCCAAATGGGGAGAAGCTGGTAAAGAGGGAAGTGCTTTCAGAGAAAGATGAGCCACACTCCTCTTTGCCTCCCTCCACACCCATGGTGCAAATGGAAATTTCCAAGAGATTGGGGACCCTGGATTTTTTTTCTCATTCTTTAACAGTTCACTCCTACTGTTAGCAATAATTTTGCTTTCTCTCATGCTATGGAAGTTTGCAACATCATGTTTGCACCACAGCTGTGAATATAACCAGAAGCCTGCTTTTACAGACATATTTTAATTAGGACTTAACATGCAATGAAGTACTTTTGACTCACTGGGAAAATGTATTAATGAAAGACTGCCTGCTATGATAGGTGTCCAATTAGCTAGTTATCTTTAAATAATCAAAAATATATTCTCTCATCAAGCAGTGCACAATGGGAGTTTTCAGACAGTAGTCTGCTGTTATCCCTCTATTGGTAGCCATCAAAAATTTTCTGCAATTTTTTAAAAAATATATTAATTTAGTCTTTGCAAGACAATACTCAAGAGTCTGAATTCTACAGATGAAATGTTAAAGATCACTGACTTGTTATTGTGGAACGAAAGGAATCTTCCCATGCTATTCTTGTTTTGTTCCTAATGGGTCCTTTGTCTTGCATTCTATCTAGCTTCCATTCTAGTTAATCAATGAAAATTACCAAAATAATTGTGGCATTGGTAAAAGGTAAAAGTAAAGGTATTCCCCGTTGACAAAGTTGTCAAGTCGTGTCTGACCATAGGAGATGGTGCTCATTTCCATTACTAAGCTGAAGATTCAGCATTGTCAGAAACTACTCTGTGATCATGTGGCCAACATGAATGCACAGAATGCTGTTTACCTTCCCTCTGAGAAGTGGTACCTATTTATTTACTTGCATTTGTATGCTTTCAAACTGCTAGGTTGGCAGAAACTGGGACTAGTGATGGGAGCTCACCCCATCATGAGCACCTGCACAAAGCTCAATTTGCAAGTGTGCAGTTCCATTCTCTGCTCCAGCCACTCCTGTCTCAAGTGGTATTAATCTGGAAGTATATTGAACATTTATAAACATAGCCCCAAACTTTAAAAATAGTAATTCTTGATTCAATTGTTTGTATGATTGTATCAAAATGCTTTTTTTTCCAAAGTGGTCTCTTCATAATGCAGATAACAAAGTAGTTAAAGGTGGAGTTATGAAACCAAACCAACAAACTGGAAAGGCTAAACAAAAAGTGTAGGAATGGGTGATATGTAATAAGCCCAGTATTAAACTGTATAATCTGCAGTGTAACATGTTCATAATACTGTAGTAATTTAAAAGGTGTGGAACATTAAATGCAGCAGGTTTCCTTATCAGTAGATTAAACAGCACTTATGTTTAGTTCCTCTGTGTAAAAGCCTTTTTCCCTGTGCATTCCTCATCTAGACCCAGGTAAGCAGAAGAGAGAGAGAAAGTAGTATGTGCTTGGCTCTCATTTCTCATAATTTCCTTCTCACTCTATTTTGCATCCCTCACACTTTCTTTTCTAATTCCTCCATTCTCTCTTCCTTTCCCTATTGCTCATTGTTTCTAATCTTGCTTTCCACTTTTTCAGTATGTCTAGGAAAGGGTGTGTGGAAGAAAGTGTCAGGGAAAAGTAAATGTAATTTGGGGCAATTTGGGATATATAACACAATAGTTTCTACTCAGAAGTACAGTTGTGTTCAGTGGGTCCAAAATCTACTGAAATCTTCTTAGAAGAAACCCCATTGAATTCAACATTTGTGAGCCTTTGACAAAGCAAAATAATTTCACCATTTGAATTTTACCAATAGTTTACCCAAGAAAATCATTAATGTTGCTTCCATTTCTGTAGAGCTTCAACATTTGAGAATATGATAAATGACTTTTCAGATGGCCTGGATAATAACTATCATATGAAAGAAGGAATTAGCATCACTTGACTACAGATTAGCCTCTCTCCCTGTCTGGATCTTTTTTTAAAAAAATCCATCCTATTATAGTCTAGTAAGTCAGTTCCTATATTTGTTAAGGTGCTTTCCAGATAATAACACAGCATCAAGATATTTTTTTTTAAATATCCCGTGATGTGCTCAAGAAATCAATTTTCACCCTCAGTCATGTAAGACTTCTCAAGCCAATCCATGAAAAAATTGGCTTGTTCAAGAGGAGCACATCTGTAGTAAATCTGCAGTTAAAAATGTTCTTTTAAGAAGCCTGAAAAGTTTGTGGAGGAGCAGGAAATACAACTCTCCTCTCCATTTTTTTAAGTGTATACCCAGTTATATCCACAGAATTTTCTGAAAGAATGCTCATATACAGAGACATTGCATCCATATTTGCCAGCTAGACACTACTGGAGTCTAACTGCTGCATCATCATCATCATCATCATCATCATCATCATCATCATCATCATGTTTTTCAAATAGAGTTTGATTTGAAGAACCAATCAGCTTGAAAAATCCATATATGAAGATATAAGTTCAAGAATGGAATCACAATCTGAAAAAAAAAGTGTAGCTTGCTATAAGAATAGTACTTATGGATCTTGGAGGAGAAGAGGAGTAGAGATACCTTCTCTTTAGCTTCCAGTAGAAAGTCATTTATTGGCTTAGTGATGTATTGTAGAATTCTGTCATCTAAAATGCTGATTAGTCTCTCTTTTAACACTTTCCATGACTTTACAACCATGCTGTATTTTCTAAGTGTTCTTGAGATAGTCACAACTGTCCATAATCATTATTGTCCCCCTTTATCTGCTAGTTTAATAATGACATCATCACTTTTTATATGTTGTGCAAAGAATTCCCTTCACTAAACAAAGTATGCCACATCTCTACTTCTACGATTCCTGATTTTCCTGACCACCAAATACTCTTAACAGTACATTTTAGAGTTCTTCTTTGACAACCAAAATATCAAAAGATAGATTAATGATTATGTTAATATTGTGTTTTGTCAGGCTTTTATCTACCAACTATTCTCCCCTCAAAAAAGGCAACTAATACTATCTTCCAGAAAATATTATTAAGTCCTACAGTAGATCTGAATGGGACATATCTAGGGGTAAGAGCAAAAGATAACTTTTGTAGAATTATGTGCCTACAAGTCAATTACAGCTTATGGCAAGCCTGATACAGCATTATCTTAGCAAAAATATACAGAGGTGCCCTGCCATTGCCTTCCTCTTAGGCTGAGAGAGTGTGACTTACCAAGTTGTCCAGTGGATTTCCATAGATGAATAGATTTCAGTCTTGGACTCCTGGAATATCAGTCTTAAGAGTCAAAGCACAATATCACACTGGCTCTCAAGAACAAAAAGCAACTTTTTCACAACACTACTCAGCAATGTGCTGCACAATAAATGCAATAAAACTGGGTTTTCAGTATCTTTTAGCTGACCTTTCCATGACTCTCCTCCCTTTGTCATTTCCCCTGCCTTGATCTAATATTCAAAATGATCCCTCCATTCTAGAACTGGAATGTCTTACTGAAGAATTCCAATCTAGATTGTCAGTATTATTATCCTTCTAATAAGATATTATCATCCCTTGTAAGATAGAGATTTCTGAACATATGGTCCTGTCTTGGGTTTACATTAATAATGAACATTACTTCCACCCCCACCCTCACCCCCAGTCCCTAAGAACTATGTGGAATTCATGGAAATAAAATTACTTACACAACTGAAGTTCAGTTCCTTATACAAAATATCTAGTTCTTCTGGTTTAATACACTATCAATCTTGTTAATCTCCTCCTTAATCCCTTTCTATTATTTGAGAAGAAATTTGTATGAAATGTCACACATCACAAAGGTATCCTCAGGCAAAGTTTTAGAATGATAGATACAGGAAAGAGATAGTTATAATGTTTGACAACCAATGTAAGGCAGAGAGAGAGAGAGAGAGAATGAATATTGAACAAAAAGAGAGCCAGAGGTTTATTTCATAAAAGTCACGGTCCTTCACAATCCCTTCCCTAAAGTGCATGAACTGGAAATTACTTGGAAAAACATGCCTGTGAATTAGAAGATGGTCTTCTTGCTAGTCACTTAGACACACTTTCTTGCTAAAGAAACAAAACATAAAATAATCTATTTTTCCTTGTCTTTTTTTAACTACTTTTTATTAATATTATGAAAAATACTTACAAACATAAATACATATGTATAGAAATACATTCCTATAGACATACATTCCTATAGATATACATTCCTACCGACATACAAACATTTATACATAAATACAAAACCAACATTCAATTCCGGTTGCTTTCTAAAGTACTCTAATCAATTGTGTTTTTCTCTTTCTTCCCAATCTGAGCAATCTTACATTTGTGCATTTATTCTTATCTTTCTCTCGCTATCTTATTCTATATTTCATATATTGTTACATCTGCAATCTTATAGCTAACTTTCTCCATTTTATATGTTTTGTTTTTATGTTTGTTCATCTGTTTTTCCAAATTCAGGTTTTATTGTTTTGAGTTTTTAATTTTATTTTCCTTTATTGTTTATAATATTTTGATTTTCCTTTTCTGATTCTTATTTCCACCTTGTTTGCTTTTGATCTCTATAGAGTCTCCAGCACTCTTTCCTCTTCAAACTATATAATGATATACGATTAGTTTTGTATTCTATTCTTTTTTCAATATATCTGTTTACGGGTTCCCACTGTTTTGTAATTTTTTCTGTTGATTTATCCTTTATTAAATTCGTAAGAATATCCATTCCCATGGCTTCTTTCAGTTTTAATAACCATTCTTCCATTTGGGGAATTTTTTCATTCTTCCAGTTATCTCACGAAGCCTGTTCTCACTATTGAGATCATGCACAAAAGAATACGTTCATGATTTCTTGTTATTGCTACATCTTGATCTTTCGTCATGTTAAGTAGGAACAGTTTTAAACAGAGAGGTATTTTTATGTTTAGTACTTCATTTATTATTTTCCTTATTTTATACCAGTATTTTTAAACTTTAGGACATCCCCACCACATATGATGTAATGTTCCTTTTCTTTTCTTTTTCTTTTTTTGCACTTCCATCATTCTTGTTTTCCAGTTTTATAAATTGCATCAATTTTAACTGGAGTGAGATACCATCTGTGCATCATCTTTAGGTAGTTTTCCTTTAAGTCTTGACAAGCTGTGAATTTGTTAGTTCGATTCCAGGCTATTTCCAAGTTTTCTAGGTCTATATTTTCTTTTAAATCTTTTGACCAGTCGATCAGTACTTGTTTTATCGTTTCTCCTTCGAGGTTTCTTTCTGTAAAAAGTTTGTAATATTTTTTTGCATGATGACCTTCTTTATCCATTAATATCCTGTCTAAATCGGTATTTTGCATCTCAAATCCATCAGTTTTTAAATCTAGTTTAAATCTTTCTTTCAGCTGTAAGTATAAAAACCAATCTTCAACGAGTCCTTCTTTCTTTAATTGGTCTTTAGATTTTATTTCTTTAATTTCTTTGCCTGTGTTTTCTACGATTTCCTTATATCTTATCCATTTTTTATTATCTGTCTTGCTTCTTGCTAGCATCGCCTCTTGGGGTGATAGCCAAAGTAGGAGTTTCCTATAGTGTTTCTTTTTTATTTGTGTCCAAACTTTCAATAACCCCCTTCTTATAATGTGATGTTCGAAATCTCGATTCACAGAGGCCTTATTGTACCAAAGGTACGCGTGCCAGCCGTATCGCATGTTGCTACTTTCCAAGCTCAATGTCTTTACATCTTCTAGCTTAATCCAGGTTTCTGACCATTCCATACAGCATGCTTGGTAGTAAGCTTTGAGATCCGGGAGATTACATCCTCCTCTTTCTTTTCTTTCAATTAGACTGGACCATCTTATTCTTGGTATTCTACCTTTCCATATGAATTTTGATACTTCCTTTCTCCAGACAGTGAAGCATTTCTCGTTGTGTATTATAGGAAGTGTTTGAAAGAGATAAATGAATTTATGTAGAACATTCATTTTAATTAAAGATATCCTCCCGAGGAGGGATGTGTGATATTTGGCCCATGTTACCAAATCTTTTTTAATTTCACCCCAGATCATGTTATAATTATTTTCAAATAAGTCTACATTTCTTTTTGTAATAGTTATCCCCAGATATTTTATCTTTTTCAGCGTCTTGAAGTTTGAAATTTCTTTTATTTGTTCTTTCTCACTTTTATTTATATTCTTTGTAATTATTGCAGACTTATTTTGATTTATTTGAAAACCGGCGACAGTTCCAAATTCTCTCATGATTGTTAATAATCTACTTAGGCTTTTAAGAGGATCTTCCAAGAAACATACAATGTCGTCAGCAAAAGCTTTTAATGTAAAATCCTGTCCCTTAATTTTGACCCCTTGTATTTTCTGGTCTTCTCTGATTTTTATTATCAAAACCTCCCATATTAATAGAAACAATAAAGAAGATAGGGGGCAGCCTTGTCTCATACCTTTTTCTATTTTGATGTTTTCTGTTCTTTCCCCATTTATTATTAGTCTGGCCTTTTGATCTTTATATATTGTTTCTATCCACTTGCAAAAACATCTCCCATTTGCATCCTTCTTATCAGCTCTTTCATAAATATCCAATTGACCTGGTCAAAAGCTTTTTCTGCATCTATGCTAATTAGTGCCAGCTTCTTCTCATTATGTTTTTCGAAGGGTTCTAGGATATTAATCACAGTACTTACATTATTCTTTACATATCTATTAGGGAGGAATTGCTTTTGATCTTTTATTATGTCATTTAGTATCTTCTTTAGTCAATCTGCTATTATTGAGGTGTAGATTTTGTAATCGATGTTAATTAGGGAGATGGGTCTGTACCTCTGAATATCTCTTGGTTCTTTCCCTTCTTTTAATATTAGTGTTATATAAGTATCCTTCCAAGATTCAGGTATTCCTATTTCTGGTATGTCATTGATTGTTTTACAGCGAGGTTTTATTAAGCTTCCTTCTAGTTTTTTATAATAGAGACCACAGAATCCTTCTGGGCCAGGTGCGTTTCGCATTTACAATCTCTTTATGCTTTTCGATATTTCTTCTTCCGTTATGTTTTTGTTTAATTCCTTCGTTTGATCCTCAGTTAATTCGGGAATTTTTTGTCTGTCAAGATATTCTTTTACTTTTTCCTTAAACATTTCCTGTTTCTTTGTGTTCTTGTAAAGATTCTCAAAATACATTTTAAAGCTCTTTTTGATATTGTCTTGATCTTTTACTATAATTTCTTTACTCTTTATTTCCATAATTATTTTGTTGCTTTTCTTTTTATCATATTAGCTAACAATTTACTAGCTTTATTTCCCATTTCAAAGTATCTTTGTCAATTTTCTTGAAGCTTCATTTCCATTTCTTTTATTGTTAGTCTTTAGCTCCTGTTCCAGTAGATCTATCTCCCTTTTCATCTTAATTTCTTTTCTATCTTCCCATTCTTCTTTTTTAATTTTCAATTTTTGTAATATTTCATTTTTTTCTCATTTTCTTTTTTTACACTCTTCCGATTCCATTTTAATTAGTAGACCTCTCATGACCGCCTTGCTGGATCCCATATTGTTTTATTGGCTGTCTCTTATGTAGTATTTTCTTTTAAGTACTGTTTGACTTCTTTATTTAATTTTTCCACATTCTCTTCCTTCTTTAGCAGATATTGAGTTTCCAGTTAAATTCCTTATTCCTTTCTGTTATCTCCATTGTAATAGGAAAATGATCAGATGTTTATGCTCATTTTTTTAACTTTTGGTAAAATATTTTTTGAAGCAAAGAACATATCGATCCTTGATCTAGATTTGCATGATTTGGAATTAAATGTGAACCCTTTTGTTGTTCCATATTTGCTTCTCCAAATATCTGATAGGGAGAGATCTTCCATTAACTTAAAGAAAGACATCGGTAATTTTCCTTGGTTTTCTTTTATTTTCTTACCCTTGGTAGCTTCTCTATCAATTTTCGGGTCTACAACTGCATTAAAATCTCCCATCATAATTATATTATTGTATTTTTCTGTTTCTATTATCTTGTTGATTCTTTCAAAATACTTCTTTCTTTTAGTTTGCGGAGCATAAATTCCTATTACCAAGGAGGTAAATTCTTTGAATTTTACTTCAATTATTATACATTCGCCTTTTTTATCTTTAAATATTTCTTTGGAAGTGAATCTTAATTCCTTTCTTTTTCTTATCGCTTGTCAAGGTGTAACATTGTCCAAGTTTTGGATTTCTCAAATATTTAATATCTTTTTCCTTAATCTTTATTTCCTGTAAGCTTATGATATCGTTCTTGAATTTTTCCAAATAATGAAATATCATATTTCTTTTATATTTTGAGTTAATCCCTTTAACATTCCAAGAGAGTATTTTAATTGTCATTTCTTCTTTAGCTATTTATTATTTGTTTTCTTATTTTTAGCTTTATTCTTATTTTTGTTTTGTTGTAGTTTTTCTTTATTTTATTTTATTTTATTTTGTTTTGTTTTATTTTGTTTTGTTCCACCCCTTCCTCCCCTTTGTTTGTTTATTTATTTATTTATTAAGTGTCCTTTTTCTTTTGTTTAGTTAAATGTGAGTATTCAGTTTGTTCCCTTAAATTTCTGTTTTCTCTTCTTCCTCTTCTGTTTCTGGGTCTAAATCTGAGTCAGTTCTGTTTCTAATATCCACGTCTTTTCCTGTGCCTTGGTCTGTGTATTCTCTATCGGATCTTCCTATTGTTGATTCCTCTTTTCTGCTTGTACCTTCTCCCTTTTCTTCTTCTTTACCTTTTTGTCTCGCCTCTTGTTCATCCTCCATTTTCTTTTGTTTAAATCTTGATCTAGTGAATACTCGGGGTGCATCTTGATTTTCTTTTTTATTTTTTTCCCCATTTCATTTGCTTTCTCTATTGTATCTATTTTCTATCTTTTAAAAGTTAATCCTTCAATTCTCTCCCATCGATATTCAATCTTTCTTTTTTTTAACACTTGGGTTAGATTTTTATATTTTTGTCTTTCAAACAAGATCCCTGGTGGTATGTCATTTAAAACTTTCACTTCATTCTCCTCTATTATTAATTTAGTATCGTAGCTTTTCTGAATTATTAGTTCTCGTATTCTTGTTCTTACCAGACAAACTACAATGTCTCTGGGAGTCTTCTTTTCCTTCACAAATGAGGAGTTGATCCTAAAGATTTTATCTATTTCTCTACTCATTTCCTTTCCTGTTATTCCAAGATATTTGGCAAGTGGTATTGTCAGTCTTTTGTATAAGTCTTCCTTAGAGTTGTCTGGAAGGCCTCGAATTTTCACACATCTCTCTCTATATTTCAATTCGTTAGATAGGTCTATTGTTTTCTGTTGTTCTAGTTTTTTATTCATTTCCTTTGTTGTTGTTTCTAAGTCAGTTGTTCTTGCCTTTAATTCATTTACCTCTCTTTGTGTTTTTGAAAGATCTGTTGTTATTTTCTCTATTTTATTTGTAAAGTTGTCTAATTCTTTTTTCAAATCTCTTCTAATTTCTTTCTTTGTCTCTTCTATTTCTCCTCTTAGCTCATTCCTTGTCTCTTTCAAATCGTCTTTAAGTTCTTGCCTTATTTCCCTCATTTCATTTCTCATCTTCTTGACCTCTTCAAGTAAAATAGAGGTTTGATCTGTTATTCTAATGGCCTCATCCGTAGAACCCCTTCTTTGCGTGATTACCTGTATTTGAGATTGAGTTAGTCCTTTTTCCCCTGTTCCTCTTACCATCTTTCCTATATCTTTTTTTACGTTTCTTTTCTTTTCTTCTTTCTACTTCTTTTTCTTTTCTCTCTTATCTCTTTTCTTTATCTTCTTCCTCTTTTCCTTTCCTTTTCTTTTTTCTCTCTTCTTTTTTTCCCCCTATCGGCTATCAAATTCCTCTTTTCTTAACTTATATTGACTGTATTCTTGCGTGATCCCTTCTTGTATTAATTTTGTTTGAAGGGGCAGTCAACTAAATTTAATAATATTAATAATAATATTTACCATAAATTAACTGAATATCAATATATTCACTAAATGTAAACCTAAATAAAGTACTAATTATATCAGTGTTGTAAATCACAATTATATCAACAACAAACAACCTTAGCTAATTGGAAATATTGTTCTATTTTATCCAATACGATGAACCTTTATCCCTTTTTGCACTGTGATTAACAATTATGTTTTTAGATAGTAATTACTGGTTTTGGATAATAACCAACAAACAATTGATTCTTATTCAGTTGATTCCCAAATTAATTGTCACAATTGATTCTTATTCCATTGATTCCCAAATTAATTGTCACAACCTCATTTACTTTATAAGATCAAATGTTAGGTAGAAATTATAGAACTTGATTATTATCTTCTATTTCTGAGTAACGCCTATATACTAAATATAACTTACTTGCTTATCAGAAAGAAATAAGAATAAGGAATATTTTTTACCATATATACATATTTATCTCAATTATATATCAGTTATAAATCCAATATTCAGTCAATTAAGTGCAAAAAAAAGCAAAGGATTCAATGCTACTACCGATTTATCACAGGTCAAACTTTCTTTTATGTCTTCTTGTGTCTTGTCTTTGTAAAGGGAGTGCACTATTATGTATAGTACTAGGATGTGGTAAAGTTCCCCATCAATCTCCCAGGTTTGTCTTTTTCTTTATCTTTAATGTCTGTAAGTCTTTACTATAGATATCTCCTTAACTGTAGATAGCTCCTTTCTTCTTATTCCTGTTCTTTAATTGTCTTCTTTTTCTATCTCCTCTTTTCTGTCTCCTTTTTTTCCTTTGTTATGATTTACCTCTCCTTCGTTCTTGTAATTTTAATGTTAAAGTCCATACAGTCCATATGTTTATAGTCCTTGCAATGCTTATACATAGTCTTTTCAGTCTTTACATAACATCCTTGTTGTTATTACTTCTTATTAATAAGCTTTTAGTTCTGTATTTATATATTAGCCACTCTCATTCCTCCTCCACTCCTCCCCTTTCCCCCTTCTCTCCTATATTCTTCTCTATCTTTTCTCTTATCTCTTTGTGCCTCATTTTACTTACTCTCGTTGCAATCTTCACAGCTTTGTTTTGCGGCTTTGTTTTATGGCTTTTTTTTCCCTCTTTCCCTCTTGTCCCTCTCGACTCTCGCTTCCTCACTTCAGCTTTTCAGAGGTTACCTCCTTTATGAGGTGTACTCCTTCACTTCCCTTTGCACCCAGGTACTTCCTAACGCTCTCAGATATTTCCCTCGCGTCAGTACTCGCGTTGGGATTCCCTCCATGCTGGGATGCTTCATGTCTCACTTGGTGTTTCCCTTCACTCCGGAGATCTCTCTGCCCTTGGATGTCTCCTTCTGTGCTCCGGGTCTATTTACATTCCCAAGGTTTCCCAAGTCTCCTCCGCATTTTGCTTAAATCCCAAGCTCTCTTTCAAGGGGGGCAACAATCAGGCAGCTCAGCTCTCCTTTTTAGCATGTAACAACTCTCACTTTAGAGCCCGAGGTAAGATTAAGGCTCAGATCGCTATCTTCAAAATTTTCTTCTGCTTTAAACTTATTGTTAGAGCACGTGGGTGGTTTCTTCCAAATTACACAGCTGCATCAGCGAGTTGGGAGGCTCTTCGGTCCTATAGCTTCACCTTGTCGAACCTTGCAAGCAGCTAGGGTTCATCAATGGGGCTATTACGGACCCCCTACGAGCCCCTTGTCACCCCTCTTCCCAGGAGGGTGAAAATTGATGGAATTCTATTGTATTATTCCATCGCAAACCTCGCTTTGGATGCGGTTGGAGAGGAGAGAACTCCGCAACCAGTTTCGGCCAGGACAGGGGAAGGAGGAGGAGGCTCTCCAGACCAGTTTCTAAAAGAAAGGAGAAAGAGAAGGAGGCTTTCTAGGCAGTTTCTGCCAGGAAAGGAGAAAGAGAAGGAGGCTTTCCAGGCCTGTTCCTTCTAGGAAAGAGGAAGAAAGCAGTTTCCAGGCAGCCATTTTGAGTGGGTAAGTTTTTAAATTCTTTTTTAAAAAAAAAACACTTGGGGAGAGTGTGACTGTTACTCAGTGGGTGGGGCTTTGTTGAGTCACATCTGCAAGTCAATAGGGGGTGGACTAGGCAGTTAGCTCTATACAACTGCTCCCAGAGCCGCACGCCTAATGGAGCGCAAATTATATAACCACTACTAATTGTAGAAAAGTTCTGGTCATCAGCAGACTTTAACACTGGTGTTAGCAAGGGATTTTCTTTGAGGAGGAAAGCCGTAGTCCTCTTTCAGGTACTAATTAAGACTTAGTATGGACACTGAAGGAACTGCTGCCATCACTTGCAATACCTGTGGGATGTTTGTCTTCTTACCTACAGATGTGGGGAACTACACATGCTCCAAGTGCAAGTTGGTAGCCCTCTTGGAGGAGAAAGTACAGCAGCTGGAGGCACAGGTAGCTACACTTCAGCATATTAGGGAGCAAGAGGCTTTCCTAGACAGAACGGAACGAACGGTTTTGGACGGGGACCACACAGAGGAAGTTGCTGGGGAAGGGAAGGTCACACCACATACACAGGAGGTAGACAGCTGGAGGAATGTCACACGCAGATGTAGGGAGACCAGGGATCGTTCTGGGAGCTTGCAGCTACAGAATCGATTTCAAGCTCTTTCCCTTATCAAGGAGGATGGGGAAGAGCAGCATGGACAGACTTCAGGGACAGAGCAAGGGACCCTGGGAGTTCCGCCATAGGGAACAGTCACTGCTAAGCCTTGGAGGAGGCGTGTGGTTGTGGTGGGGGACTCCTGGCTGAGGGGGACAGAAGCAGTGATTTGTGGTCCTGACAAGATGTCTCAGGAGGTATGCTGTCTCCCTGGGGCAAAGATCCGAGATGTGACAGAGAGGCTGACAAGACTGGTCAAGCCTACTGACCAATACCCCTTCCTTTTGGTCCATGTGGGAACGAACGACACAGCAAGACACAGCCTTCAGAACATCAAAAGGGATTACGAAGCTCTAGGAAAGAAGCTGAAAGAAATGGAGGCACAGATTGACATCTCGTCTCTACTGCCAGTTGAAGGGCACGGTCCAGGAAGAGAGAGGAAAATAGCAGATGTCAACAATTGGCTCCACAGATGGTGTCGTCGAGAACGATTTGGATTCTTAGATCATGGACTGCAGTTCCATGAGAGCGGACTCCTGGCAAGGGATGGGCTGCATCTAACACCAGTTGGAAGAAATGTTTTTGCCAACAGTCTCAAGAATTTGATCAGGAGGGCTTTAAACTGAGTTATGTGGGGAAGGGAGACAGCACCCTGGAAGAAAAAAGGACTGAAAAAAATAGTCAAACTGTCATAGAGGAAACAAGGCAAAAAGTACAGGGACCCAACAATGGGAGGCAAAGAAAACATGCACAGGCAGCAAGTAAAGGAGACATATGGTCTTAGATGTCTCTACACTAATGCACAGAGCATGGGAAATAAGCAAGATGAACTTGAACTCCTAGCACAACAAAGCAAATATGATATAATAGGCATCACTGAAACCTGGTGGGATGAGTCTCATAATTGGAATGTAGAAATACAGGGGTATAACCTTTTCAAAAGAAACAGGACAAACAGGAAAGGAGGAGGAATAGCATTATATGTCAGGGATATTTACACCAGTGAAGAAATCCAGGACATCAATCCTGGAAGCCAAGTGGAGAGCATCTGGATAAAAATTAAAGGGGAAGGAGACAACAGGGATGTTAGTGTGGGAGTCTACTACAGACCCCCAACTCAAGCAGAAGAATTGGTTGAAGCCTTTCTAGAACAGATGACCACACACTCAGAAAGGAGAAATATAGTAGTGATGGGTGACTTCAACTATCCGGATATTTGCTGGAAGTCAAACTCGGCAAAATCCTCAAGGTCTAGCAAATTCCTCACTTGCCTCGAAGACAATTTCATTGTTCAAAAGGTGGAAGAGGCAACGAGGGAGTCAGCTATTTTGGATCTGATCCTAACTAACAGGGAAGACCTAGTTAATGGGGTGCAAGTGGTTGGATCCTTAGGCGGGAGTGATCATGTCCTCCTGGAGTTTATTATACAGTGGAAAGGAGAAGCCAGGCATAGTCAGACAGCATTCTAGACTTTAGGAAAGCTGATTTTACTAAACTTAGAGAAATACTGGGGTTGATCCCATGGACAGGAATACTAAAAGAGAAGGGAGTTCAAGACGGATGGGAGTTTCTCAAAAGGGAGATACTGAAGGCACAATTTCAAACCGTGCCAACGAGGAGGAAAAATGGGAGGTGTCTCAAGAAACCAGGATGGATGACTAAGGAACTTGCAACTGAACTATGTTTTAAACGGAACATGTATAAGAAATGGAAAAATGGGGAAATCACCAAAGAGGAATTCAAACAAATAGCTAGCACGTGTAGGGGTAAAGTCAGAAAAGCTAAAGCACAGAATGAACTCAGGCTTCTTAGAGAGGTTAAGAACAATAAAAAGGGCTTTTTTGGGTATGTCAGCAGCAAAAGGAAAAAGAAGGAAATGGTAGGGCCACTGTGTGGAGAAGATGGCAAAAAGTTAACAGGGGATGGAGAAAAGGCAGAATTACTCAACACATTCTTTGCTTCAGTCTTCTCAGAAAAGGCAAAGGGTGCTCAACCTTAGTATAATGGAGCAGAGGACAGAATAGGAGAATTTCAGCACAGAATAAATAAAGAGATAGTACAGGAATACCTGGTTAATCTAAATAAATATAAGTCTCCAGGACCAGATGAATTACATCCAAGGGTACTAAAAGAACTGGCAAATGTAATATTGGAACCATTGTCAATAATCTTTGAGAATTCCTGGAAAACAGGTGAAGTCCCAGTGGACTGGAGGAGGGCAAATGTTGTCCCCATCTTCAAAAAGGGAAAAAAAGAGGATCCCAACAATTATCGTCCAGTTAGTCTGACATCAATACCCGGAAAGATTCTGGAGCAGATCATTAAACAGAGAGTCTGTGAACATCTGGAAGGTAATTTCATAATCACAAAAAGTCAACATGGGTTTCAGAGAAACAGGTCATGCCAGACAAATCTGATCTCTCTTTTTTTTTTTTTTTTTTTTTTGACAAAATTACCAGCTTGGTAGATGAAGGGAATGCTGTGGATATAGTATATCTTGATTTCAGTAAGGCCTTTGACAAGGTTCCCCATGACATTCTTGCAAACAAGCTGGTAAAATGTGGGCCAGACAAAGTAACTGTTACATGGATTTGTAATTGGTTGACTGGCCGAACCCAAACGGTGCTCAACAATGGCTCCTTTTCAACCTGGAAAGAAGTGACCAGTGGGGTGCCACAGGGCTCTGTCCTGGGCCCAGTGCTATTCAATATCTTTATTAATGACTTGGATGACGGCATTGGCAGCATAGTTATCAAATTTGCAGACGACACCAAATTAGGAGGAGTAGCTAATACCCCAGAGGACAGGATCAAAATTCAAAATGACTTGAACAGACTAGAAAGCTGGGCCAAAGCTAACAAAATTGAATTCAACACAGAGAAATGTAAGGTACTGCACTTAGGGTGGAAAAATGAAAAGTACAGATATACAATGGGGGACACCTGGCTGAATGAGATTATGTGTGAAAGGGATCTAGGAATCCAGGTGGACCATAAGTTGAACATGAGTCAACAGTGCAATGCAGCAGCTAAAAAGGCCAATGCAATTTTAGGCTGCATCAGTAGAAGTATAGTGTCTAGATCAAGAGAAGTAATAGTGCCACTCTATTCTGCTTTGGTCAGGCCTCACCTGGAATACTGTGTCCAGTTCTGGGCACCACAATTCAAAAAGGATGTGGAGAAACTGGAGCGTGTCCAAAGGAGGGCAACTAAAATGGTGAAGGGTCTGGAAACTAAGCCCTATGAGGAGTGACTTAGGGAGCTGGGAATGTTTAGCCTGGAGAAGAGAAAGTTGAGAGGTGATATGATAGCCGTGTTTAAATATTTGAAGGGATGTCATATTGAGGAGGGAACAAGCTTTTTTTCTGCTGCTCCAGAGACTAGGACCCGAAACAATGGATGCAAGCTGCAAGAAAAGAGATTCCACCTCAACATTAGGAGGAACTTCCTGACAGTAAGGGCGGTTCGACAGTGGAACACACTCCCTCAGAGAGTAGTGGAGTCTCCTTCCTTGGAAGTCTTTAAGCAGAGGCTGGATGGCCATCTGTCGGGGATGCTTTGATTGAGAATTCCTGCATGGCAGGGGGTTGGACTGGATGGCCCTTGTGACCTCTTCCAACTCTATGATTATATGATTCTATGATTCTAACCCCTACCTCTTTCCACGCCCTCACGCCGGAAGTCCATTTTTCCTTCTCTTTTCCAAACTTGAAGTTCATACAGAATTTTGGCTGGAGTCTATCTTTATTTCTTTTAGCTTCACAAGGAAGTTTGCTTTGTTTTGAGAAGCACTTGAACTGGTCTAAAGTTGCCCAAATCCAGTTGCACTCTGGGTGTTATCTGAATTAAATGCACAGCCCACTACTGCAAAAATATTCTTTAGATCAATCACAATTGGCCCTATGGGACAGTGAAACAATCTGCCCTTCCTTGTTGAATCAACTGTTCCCTTTATATGAGAGTGGATGGGGCAGGACATAGGTATAAGTTGTGTCATTGGATATTATAATTCTTTCTTTTGTACAATACTCTGGAAAATAAATATTTTTCAATAACCATGGGTGAGTATCTGGTGTGGAAATAGAAGCTGGGAACCTAGCACGTTCTTGGGGGGAAATCAATCATTCCAATTTAGTCTTAACATGTGGCTTCTTTATTATATATTGATTTTTTTCTTCTTTTTCTCTCCTGACAATCAACTATATACAGAAAAGAAAGGGCGGATTATGGGCCATGTCCTACTTCTAAGCACATCATTTTCTTCTCTCGCCCTTCCTTCCTTCCTTCCTTCCTTCCTTCCTTCCTTCCTTCAAAAAGTCTTATCATGCAGCATTAGGAAAATAAATGGCACCTACAGATATTTGCTAATTAAACTGATGGTAAATTAAAACAAGGTTGATTAGGAATTCTGTTTTACCACACCATGCCCAGAATCTAGGAGATCTCTCACAATAAATATGTAATACTCCTTCTACTCTTATGGCATACTGATGTATTAATTTAGCACATTAGAACATCAACAACAGAATGTTTCTCTTACACTTTGATTCATTAGGAAACTTTTCCAGCTAAAAAGCAATGCAAGCCAAAAAGTCTGAAATGGTGAGCCAAGTCTAATACTGCACTTACTACTACTCTATTTGTAAAAATTGGGAAGTCCTTCCTATAGGTTTCTCTCCAAAATGTTAATTTGGCAAATTGGTTTGAGATGTGCAAGAAAGGGTATTACTAAAAAGCAACACTTCATACATTCAGCAGTTACTTTAAAATGTTGATGTATAATTTTAGAGGAAGGAAGTTATTCTGAATTTATTTTATTCCATTTTTATAATTTGGAACTTGACTGAAGCACACTATACTATACATAGTGTCAGATTACTTTGTGTGGGCATGATCTAGGAATTGGATCTTACAAGGTAAATGATATCTGTAGGTTGTAGAACATGTTAAGAACACGCAATTGGACAGACCTCTTGAGGTCCTTCCACAACTGCTCATCTCAAGGTGCCCCACAGTGGGAGGAGCAATGAAAATGTAGTTTCCCAACACCTTAACATGGAGTGCCTTTCAGCTGAGGCTCTAATAGGCTGAAACAGTAGGTTGTGGGGGTGATGTTCAGTTGTTAATTACCATAAATATGTTCAGCCCTTCATGGTTGCAAACATCACAAACATGATTGTGCTGTGATATGATAATACATCAATAGAGCAAGCATCCTCTTGAATTATGACACTTCTGAGATGCTTTGCCCTTGGAACATATTCTTGAAAAATATTCTTTTCTAGGACTGTCACATCCCTCAGCTCTGAAAATTACCTGGCAGATACCCTCTTCCATTTTCAGTTTCACATGTTCCAAGACTTCACTCCAGAGGCATTCTCACACCTTCAGGAGATCCCTCACAACTTTTGGAATCTTAGCAGATAGAAAGTGATCATGCCATCTCATTTTTGTTATCCATTTCAACTTGTACAGTTCATCAGCAAAGTGCATGCACCTTTTTAGACTTCCAGAGTGTGTGTGTGTGTTTGGGGGTAGTCCACCAGGTGGCTGCTTTGAACCGAAGATGTACTGGATTTGTAGCACAACCATCAAAGACCATTTAGCAGCTGTGGCCTATTCTAAAATGGTGGCCTTTCCAGACCCTATGGTCTGCTTCAGAATCTGTCAAATTCTGGAATGGGGTAAGGCAAGCCTCCCATTGATCACCTCCTTGTCCCTTTCTGCCTTCTTCATACCTCCAAGCCATCTATTTTTCCTTTTCTGAAGTTATACAGTTGGTCCTTCATATACATAGGGGCTCTATTCTGGATCCAGCTGCAAATGTCCAAAACAGCTCTAACCTATTATAAAGTGGTAGCCTTTTCAGACCTTATGGTCTGCTTCAGAGTATGTCAAATTCTGGAATGCTGGGTGAGGCAAGCCACTTTTTTTCTCCCAGTGATCACCTCCCTGTCTCTCCCTGCCTTCTTCATACCTCTTAGCCATCTATTTTTCCTTTTCTGAGGTTATACAGTTGGCCCTTCATATACATGGGGGTTCCATTCTGGATCCAGCTGCAAATGTCCAAAACCACAGGACCCCAAGTACCTTTGCTTTTAAAGGCAGCGTGGCATACATGAGGCTGCACTGGCACAGCCATGTGCACATGCCACCATTTGTGAGAATGGGATGGGCCCATCCACGTATGCTCCAATCCACAGATGGCAAGCCCATGGTTGGGGTAGGCCAATTGCACTATTTAGGGTAGACTGCACCTTGGCCTTCTTTACTGCCATGTGGATTAGCGAACTTCTCCTTAGATCCAAATGAGTTTTTTCAGGGCAGCCTTTACTGGTATCTGACCTGCAGTGGCATTAGGATGAATCATGCTTTCACATTAGGTGGTCCAAGATAAACCAGCTAGGCAAGGGGCAGCTCATTATGTTATGGAGGTGCCAGCCAGTCAGATGTGCCCAGCCCAGGTCATAAGGGACTATCTGTCAATGCACACACAGTACCAGGAACAGTGTTTTTCTATATGTCCAACTTGCCTCTCACCCAATAACAGTTTTGCTGTGTTGTAATGCAAGTAATCACAATAAATAATACTAATACTAATGATAAGAACATTTATTTCTCACCTGCCTCTCCTCATGGACCAAGGTGGGGGGAAACAACAATTAATGAACAATATCAGTTAAAACACACAAGTTTAAAACACACATCATTTTAAAAGGACAAGTAAGACATGCACATATTAAAACTGTCTGTATTTAAAATTCATCATTTAAAATTCACAATTTAAAAACCATCTGGATAAGTCTTCAATGCTCTTTTAAATTCAGACAGCATATTCAGCTGACAAGTCTCTTCTGCAGGTCATTCCATGAAGACCTGAAGAAAAAATCCTCTGGATGACAGTTGCCAACCTACTCCTGGCTGACTGGAGTAAATGTCTGCCAGAGGACCTGAGTGTATGGGGTGGATTATATAGGAGGATACATTCCTTAAGGTGACCTGGACCCAAACCATGTAGAGTCCAATTAGGCTCCTTTCTTACCAATTTTCTGTGCACTTATTCTGCATAGGCACTGCTACAGCAGCCATGGAAGAACTTCCCAATCTATATATTAGGAGGGCTTTCCAATCCTCACATTCAGAGGGTAGGGCAATGGTGTTACTTATGTTAAGGTTCAGGCTAGCAAACAACTAGCCACACACTTTCGGGATGAGTCCCCTCATCACTTAATTCTTTATGTTTCTTAAATAGGTTCTCCCATTACAATCTGGACACAGCCCAGTTTCCTAGGCAGAATGACACAAAATCTACCTGGGCAGGGAGCACAATCTTAGTATGGCACACTTTGCCAGTATCAAATGTTACACAGAAGGGGGATGCAATGGGGCACCTTTCTCCCATGCCTCAGCAAACTATTGGCAACCGAACATTCACCTCTAAATATTATCCTGCACGTGGGTAAGAATAACCTAGTCAGGACCTTTGGACTTAAGTTGTTTGGTATTGTGACTGCTAATTTTCACAATATCTTCTGGGTCCTCCTAGCAGTACATATCCTTTGGACTAAAATGCTACCCAGGCAGGCATGGGAGGCTGTGTACAATAACTTAGCAATTAACACAGCACAGCACCATGCCAATTGTGACTTCATCCACATAGATGCAACCTCATTTACCACCCGTCCTAGGCATATGTGTAAACTTGGCACATTTGTATAGATGTGACAAGCATGCATCTTATCCCAGAAGGATGTGACAGAACTTTATTCAATGGACGTGGGCTGGAAGGAAGGATGGCCAAACTAGGCTGGCTTCTTCCTGTGGTGGATATGGTCAAGTGGAGGAGAATAGTGGACACAATTTAAAACCAGAAGAGAAAACCCTGGGGCATCAGGATAGTCAGTGCGGGGACTATCCCTGCAATTTGGAGTATCTGCAAATTGGCTAACCTCTCATAGGCTGTTTTGATCACTTCACAGATTGGCAAATTTTGACAAAGCACTGCCAGATGTTTATCAGCCCCCAATTGTTTCCTACCCTGCTTAGGCAGGTATTACTCTGCAATACACAGAGCTCTACGTCCTCCCCTTTCTTTCCATTAGTTACCAAGTTTGTTGGTGATGTAATTGGTGTTTTATGTAATAAAATTGTGGCCATGACATTTAATCTATAATTCGGTGTCCGACCTCTGTGTCTCAGTACAACTACTCCAGTCATTTTGGCAGATGGCCCAGAAATCCCACAAACAGCTCTCTCCATCCTTGGAAATAAAAATACAATAATAATAAAGCAGATAACTAAGATAAGGCAGGCTCTTTCTTCCTAATGATAGAACATCTGTTACCAAGGGCAAAATAAGATCTTGTTAGAAGAATTTATAGTACCAAAACTCGCATTTTTGCAAAGCATACATAATTCTGCTTTTCTTTCTCTCTCTACACAGAGGACAAAGAACTTTCACCATAATGGCTTTAATTAACAAAGTCTTTTATTAACCCAGAAGTTGGCACTGGCAATAGGCCTTGCTAGAAAGGAGGGTTTAATTCCAAATGCTAAATGACATTTCAAAAGGTGTTTGAATCTCTCAAAATGTTTACAGTAAATGAAGATGAAAGAGGCCTTTAAACAAAAAGCAGCATTTGAATTCTTTGGGTTTCATGTCACTGAACAGGCTTGCTGAAAAGCAACCCAGCTCAACTTTGTTTTGCCTCCTGCATTTGATCTAATATAATATCTTCTACACACAGCATATCTGTGAGAAAACAATTTCCATTAATAAATTGTACTCTGTTTCTCTGGAAGCCTCATCCAATTAAATGTTCTCCACTGAACATTACAGCACATACAAGTTAATGTTTGTTTTTAAGAGAGGGCAGAAAAATCTCAGGATTTAAGTAGCTATGCTGTATTGACTATCAGGCTATCTCTTCTCTCCCCACCCCATCCTTCAAGACTTTTTGTTTTTGTTGCTGCTTTAGGTGAAATCACTTACATCTTAGTTTTAGGTAATTTAGAGTCACTGTATGACTGATGTTCCCAAGCCAGTTTCATTGTAGCTTCTTGTTAGCACTATTCATCATCATATCAGCTCTTTTATCTTTCAGGGAGAATGGAAGCACTGGCTGTTGAAAAAGAATAATCATAATACAGCAGACAACTAAACAACTGCACAGAAAGACTGGCTAATGATTAAACAATCAAACCCCATGTTGGCTTTCATGAGGTTTGTGTATGTGATTTTAGGGATATGAGTTCTGTTATGTACATGCATAAGATATCAGTAAGTTTGACACATTTTTATCCCTTCTGTTGGGGTTGACTATTCAATGTCCTGGAATTTCAGGGCCAACATTTTATTATCTCTTGTGATGTCAAAAGAGATGGGCTCTGGTGATGTCATTAAACATAATAAATTAAAGAATCAACTACAGCTGGACAGAGTACAACACTTACAGAGGAAATATAAAGTCTAACAAATGAGGAAAAATACATGTATATACCTCTGTATCCAACACAGTTTCACCCTGAGATCCCTCCCCCTTGCCTTGAGAACTGAAGACTTGGGGCCGGGCTCTGAAAACACAACCCTCCTGCTGTTCAACCAGAGAGGAGGAATTTGGTTTATATTATACCCTACCTTATAATACTCCAGGACTGCCACTAGTCTGCAAAAAGCAAAAACAAAAAGCACACACTTAAAACAACAAATTACAGATATTTAGGACCATAAATTATAAACACCTAAAATCACAAGAAACTGCAATAGTAAATAATGTAAAAATTTAATTGGAATAAAACATGGGTGCATGTGAGCACTTTTCTTATGATAAGAGCAAAAATGGAGAACCTCCATCAGCCCAAGGGTGGAACTCAAGGTTGTTCTTTGAGAGCTCATTTCAGCAAGGACCAGAAATACCAGCATATTTTAATGTGAAGTTCTTACGGCTGGTAACTAATATTGAGATAGGCCCTTCAACATTCAAGGGTGAGAAAGAAATCTGTCTATAAGCCAGGGGTAGGCAACCTTTCCCCTTTAAGGGCTGAGGGACTTCAGCTCCCAGAAGCCTCAGCCATATTGGCCAATAGTCCCAGGTTGGCCAATAGCTCCTGGGATTCTGGGAGCTGAAGCCCCTCGGCCCTTAAAGGGGAAAGGTTGCCTACCCCTGCTATAAGTAGTACCATCAGAACTCCAGACAATAGGACTAGACACCAGAAAGGTCAAATTTGGGCTGGAGTCTGAGAATCTCTGCCACTCTTATACAGGATTTCCACGATTTGCCCCTCAAGGGTGTGAGACTTCTTGGGCAGAGTAATAAACCCTTCAGAATTTCACTGAGAGGACTCATTTGAAACTGTGATCTTAATAGGAGTTTTCTTTAAGATGAAAACCAGTCTGTTTCCACACAGCTATAGTGCCAATGGAGACCTTTTGTGTTCAGCCTTTATGAAAATGTGTCTCTACGTTCATGAAATAGTTACATGGTTCCTTTTCCTTCTTGAGGTGGGCACAGAAATCCAGTGTTCAGTAAATATGACAGTAACTCATTTGGAATCTATATACCTATTACCTTACTATACAGATCCCAAATGAGTTATTATCATCTAGCTATCTTAAAATATTACTCAAATGTCACAGTTTCTTGAAATTCATTTTGGCATGTGCTGATTGCAAAAGCAGGCATTCTCTTCAGATCTCTGCAAAGCAATCTACTGTTAAAAAAGACGACTATAACATTAAGCAGAAATATTCAATTTTCCTTTAAAAAGATGAAAGCTGTCAAACTTTTGCCCAAGCTACATAAAACAATTAAAATCTATTATGAATGCAGGCTACAGAATGAAGAGATTGTTTATAATTTATCTATGTAATGACTTTAAAAAAACCTTTTAAACAAAATATTGTTATTGAACCTCTGACACTCACACAGAAGAGAAAGACAATTTAACATGGAGATAAACAATTAGGAAACAATGCAAAAGAATAAGGCATGTGATAGCATTTTATGCAAGATGTCAGCTTTTCTTACAACAGTTCTCAGATAGGTGTACTACTCTGTTTTAGTAGTTTTAAAAAGGTAAGAAAAAAGGAGGCTTTTCTGACATCTAGAAAACTCATCACTTTATTCTAGCACAAGCTCTTGTGGACTAAAACCCTCTTCAGATTGTCTCTGAAGAAATAGGCAGTAGTACATTAAATCTTATTAAATCTTATGCTCGAGTAAATTGATTGGTCTTAAAGAAGCCAAAAGTCTCATTTCCTCTTCCTCTCTCTCAAAAAGTAATTTAAGAGAATATGTAACAGCAGCTACTATTAGAAATAATTTGATCTTATTTCCTTTTGTGTAGCTTATGCTGAAATAAACTGGTTATCTTTAAAGGTGCCCAAATGCTCCTTTCTTCTCTTACAAAAAGTAACCTAAGAGAATATCTGAGACCCACATTGTCATTTAGCTCCCCAGACCCAGTTCTTTGTCTTCCCACCATCCAGAAACTATCAAGCCCAGAAGGGGTCCCTGATGCTTTCACTTACCAGTAGAGAAGGAAGGGAAGGGCAGATGATTCAGACCATGAACAACCAGCTGGTCTTAGGTCAGTCATAGGGGAAAGAAATGAAGGTATGCTCTAGAACAGAGTTCATTTACTTCTCCCTTCTTTCAGAATCTCAGAATAGCCAAATCTTCATAGTATGAATTGCTTCCTATTACGATGATTGATTTGATATAAAGGCCCCTTTGGGTTTCTATCAGACCCCTAGGCTGGAAGGAGCCTTCACTGCCATGAACTCAAAGTGTGAACCTTATATAGGCTCTCTAAACAGAGCCATATCTGCATTTATAACCATTTGCAGATCAAACAGGCCAGGCTTAGGAGCTGCAAAGCAGGACATTCACACCTAGAAGATTTATAATTTCCAGCCAGGATGTGTCCGGCTGAAGATGAGATAACATCAGCATCCTATCTCCCCTCTTTTGGAAATTGTCTACTTCAAAGCATAGCAATCAAAATCCTTTGATATACAACAGTAATTCTTCACCTCAGGCTAGGGTTAAGGGTATAAATGCTCCCCAAATCTCAGGCACATGGGGGTCTGGATAGATTTCATGGTGACCCTGTGCCATTGTGATCTCTGACTAGAGTCCCCGGCTCTATCCGTTGTCCTTTCCCTTTCATAATGGTTGAATCTATCTTCATTCATCGTTGGAGCAGCCTTCTTTCAGGTAATTATCACCATTAGAAAGCCTTGTGTTTCTTATCCAAGCTAACTACTTTACTCCTGAGTTCTTGTGTGTGTACATATATGTTAGGGTGTCTTTGTATGTTTGAATCCCTAAATAAATTATGGATCATTGGAATGCTTTGTCTCTATCAGTCTCTTCCCTAACCACCTTCATGAACATAGGATAAAAGATCCCATAGAAGACTTGGACTTTAGTAATTCCCCAAGTTCAAGGTCTTCACTACACTCCCTTATCCCCACTGGTACACAACATCAGCAGGGGTCCCTCCAGGATTGATAACTTCTGGGCACTAGGAAGTTTTTGGATGGGATGCAAGGGCAACTGAATAGTTCTCTGTGTCCCATCTAAAATGGGATCTATGCATGTGTAAGCTGCACTTTTGAAAGCCTGCATAGTGTAATGGTTTGAGAGTTGGATTAGGATACTAGGAGGTCAGAGTTTGAATCTCCACCCAGCCATGGAAACCCATATAGCAATGTTGGGCAAGATGTCAAGAAAACCCCATTATGGGTTTGCCTTAGAGTCACAATAAGTTGGAAATGACTGGAAGGCTCAAGGCAACAAGGCTGCATTTAAACACATATAAAGTGAAGAACAGGATGCTGCATGCTACATGACAACAGCTACTATTTGATACTGTGGTATTGTTATATCATGTTGTGTAGCATTAAGAGTGCAATTCTTCAGAAAGCAATGCGTAATTTTATCAATTTTTGTTCCCACTGTGAGAAGGTCTTGAAAACTACAGTTTTTGACTTATTCTGTGAAAAAAATCACAGTTGGTTGTTTGTCACAGAAAGCAACACTTTCTCCACAGAAAATGCGATTTCTTGTGTTGAAAAAGTTGTTTTCTATGGAAATCAATCATGTGAGAATTTTGCACAGAATAAATAACAAATTACAGTATTTTCTACTAAAATCTAAAAAAAAATGTCAAAAAAACATTTGCTGTTCAAGAAACAATATTTCTGCACAGAGATGTTACTTATGGTGCAGAAACTGCTGTTTTCTGTATAGGAAATGCTGCTTCCTGCACAAAACAACCACATGTGAATTTTGTGCAGAATCATCTCTTAATGACAAAGATTCTTGTCAGTGCAGGATTTTTCTTGTCAGAATTTCCAGTACTCAAACAATACTTTTTTTTTCATTTTCCAAATATTTTTGAATATTCTTTCCATTTCTATGCAACATATATAAACTGTCCAGTTAGTCAGAATAAAGCCAATAAAAACTTAAGCCCACTGATTTTGATAGGGGTGGGAATCATGCAGATGCTGCTGCCACAGTTTCAGTTATTCCTTAACATTGGCTATGCTGACTAGGTTTCTTGGGAGGTGAAGACCAACAACCTCTGGAAAAAGGCAGGATATCTACCTTTGGTTTAGATTCTGCAAATCCTTGTGCTATAAATAAATGTTTATGCTGACTTATTTGCTCCATTTACAGAATTTGTACATTGCATCGGCACAAAGGACTCGTACGCATTGTTATGGGTAAAACACTGTAGGCCACAACTTTATTCGTACAGGGTCGTAACAAATTAACCATTTTCATTTTAAGAATATTAGTAAACATCTATATCAAAATATTATTTGGCGCATGCGTACCAGCGATTAAGCTACTCGCTATTATTTTAAACCATTTTATTCTAGCATGCACCAAGTTAAAACTTCCTTACATATCCTTTAACAATTCTAACCCCCTCCCCCCAACCGGATATGATGTCATAACCTAACTCATTATCAAATGATGTCATTAAATTTAACTATTACGTCATTCAATTTAATTAAAACTAATGACATCATGTATTATTCAACTTTATTCAAATCGTATGCATATTACATTCCAGATTAACCTATTTCCATCCCTGAGAGGGAGGGGTCCCTGCCCGCCACAGGAGGGGGTCAGCTTAGCTAGACATCCCCTCCCCCCCCCTCAATAGTCCTTTTATACTTATTTTTAATGAATCCAAATAGATGTCACTACCTTTTTGGGGAGAGGTGCACCCCATCGCCCCTGTACAAATAAGGCCTATCTGCTTGAATACCATCATGTTTCAAAATTAACACTCCTAATTCCCCCAAAGATTTTGCCAACTTTCTGTTCAAAAAGCATCTAGTCTTGTTAATGGCAGTCTGATTTCGAACACCTTGCCAAATTCTTCTAGGCAGAAACTTTGTCCAACTCAGCACTGATTCTGGCAAGAGTCGCTTGATCTCGCGGAAATCATTCAAAATCATATTAGCCAAGTTCAAAGAGGTAACTTTTCCTAATTATTCTCTCCTAGATGGACGATCAGTCCCTTGGGTTGCTTGAATGTTTTGAGGAGCTCCAGAATTCTAGGGAGTAATGCTCCCCACAGCATTCTTCCGCATCCGAACCATCTAACAGGTCCTGCGCCTTGGCATCCCCAATCAATATCGCTGCGCTGCTGAACCAAGTGTCGTTCTGCCCAGAATACTAGGCTGTGACCAATAATCCAGACACAAGTTAGCATCACTGGACCGTTGGACCACGTGCCGCTCCACCCATCATACTAAGCTGTAGCCAACAATCCAAACACTCTCCGACGACAGTTATGCTGAAACAAATTAAATTAGAACCCATGTCAATGACCATGTTAAACAATTCTTCGCTTAAAACTTGAGACGCTCAAGAGCGCCCAACGTTCGTTTAAAACAGCCTTGCATTGAACTGGGTTAACTGTAAACCAGTATTATGCAGAAACATATAACCTAACCCATACAGCCTGATCTTGAGATATTTCCTTAAGGCAGACACCTTCTCTCGCCCATCCCCCAAGGCCCTTCTAATTCTAAAATCAACTGTATAGTCAATGAACCCCTCAGCTCTGGTGTTAAACCCAATTGTCGGAGATGGACTGCAAATTTGATAACTAATTTACATATAAGGCCAAGCCTCCACCTCCCCGACAGATGGCAAAAAACATCCAAATGCTCGCCACACGAGCTGATACAACTTGCACATCGATGGAGCGATGGACTGGATAATCGCCCTGTCGATTTCTGTTCGCCAAAGCTCCGAAGCCGGGTTGTTACGTCCAGCGGCTAAGATGATGCCACAGGTACGACTTGCTGAAACCTGTAAAACTGAAAACGCAACAGTTAACTTCTAGCTGATTTAACAAACCCGGAACCTGATTTGATGATGTGGTGCTTTGATACTTTTGGTGGCTTTTGTATAAATAAGAACAAAAGCCCTCTCCGAGACAATAAGTTTGCCATCGAAATTTAATAATCCCATCAGGGATTGCAATTTACTCAATGTGTCTTTATTATCCACTTTAGATTGTGATTAGGTTGCCTCCCCTCCATCCTTCTTAATTCTAACATATGATGACCCGGGGTGAGGTCCCCATCCTTCTCTATAATATTGCTTCGGTAACATTGTAAAGCCCATAATCCTTTTAACAATACCCATATCTCTTTTTTGGGCATTTGATTACTTGACCTTCATTATGAAGTGCTGAAACTACTCAATCTTATAACCATGAACCATGGATCAGGATCACAAATAAAAGCTAAAACAAGTCAATAAACTCCGCTCCCAAATCTTTTCTTTAGTTGACAGTGGATGGTGGGACCCCAAAGGTGTAGACTTACCTGCACCTGGGTTGCATTCAACCATCCTGTCAGTTCCCGAACCATAATGAACCCACTACCGCTTATCTCCTGCCCCCGTGTCACAGCACCTTGAAGGCAAACAGCTTTTGGTACAAATGCAGGTAAAGATGCAGACCGAGGAGATTTACATCCGGTACTTGTTCATGTTTGGCTACCAGTAGCCCAAACCAAATGGAGGCCAAGTTGAGTGTGCATTATTGTTATGATACACACCTGCACCCGATCAAAGGCTTGAATCACCTATCGATGCTTGGTAATCCCCCACCGAAAGCGTAGCAGTAGCTGCTCAGGTGTTGAGGTGTCTCCTAACAGTGCTTGGCCTGTTGTTGTTGAAAGTCTCTATGGATTCAAAAGGTGGTGCGTTGCCCTAACCTGTGAATTATGTTATGTTGCCTCTCTGATAAAATGGGCTATAGCCGTGAATGCTACAACCAGAGAGCTGTAAGAGCTTACCCACAGGTGGTGCTGAACCTGTTGCTCTGTCACCATCACACATGTCTGCGTATCAAGGCCAATAAATATTGTTGTTGTTATTATTATTATTATTATTATTATTATTATTATTATTGTTATTATTATTCATATTAAATGTGCCACACAAATAGCCCCCAAATATGCTGAAGACTTTTAAACAGGCTGTCAATCTTGGTCTCTAATAGTCCAGAAACTTAGGCCCCGAACAGGCCTATAAAAACCGCTTGCACAGAAAACAATTCTTAACATATATATGCATATATATAAGTGTCAAAATTAGGGCTATAGCCATGAAAGCTACAACCCGTGAACAGAGTGAGCCTCACCTGTATCGTGTCTTTATAAATAAATATATTCATTATTATTATTATTATTATTATTAATATTATATAGAACCCCCAGAGATCTAAGCCTTAGTGTGTCACTAATTTTACATCCACAGAACATAGGCCTCAAATCAGTGAGCAGTTTAGGCCCTTGGATTTAGGCCTCATACAGCCACTGGATTTAGACCCCAAATAGGCCATTACTATTAGGCCCTAAATAGGCCCATAGCTCATGATTTAAATATACATATATGTGATATATATATATATATATATATATATATATATATAAATATATATATATATACATTAAGCCCCAAATCGGCTAGCAAACTTAATCCCCAAATAGGCCAACAATATTAGGCCCCAACTAGGCCTGCTGAAATTAAAATTTGGGGCTAAAGCCGAGAAAATTACAACCTGTTATCCGGGTGAGTCTGACCAATCACTGTTAAAGAGCCTGTTTCTCACACTCTGAAGGACACGCCGGCATTGTACGGCTGTCGCCCAATGTTTATTTTTGTTTTGTTTTTGTTTTTGTTTGTGTTTTTTTTGTATCGTGCCTTTGAAAATATATATATTCCTTATTGTTGTTGTTGTTGTTATTATTATTATTGTTATTATTATTATTATTATTATTATTATTATTATTATTATCATCCTTAGTAGTTATTATTATTAAATAGCACACCCAGAGAGCTAAGCCTTAGAAGGTCACTACTTTTCAAATCAGCAGAACTAAGGCCTCAAACTGGTGAGCATTTTTTGGCCCCTGAATTTAGGCCCCAAATAGAAATAGGCCAGTAACTTAGGCCTCAAACGGGCCTGTAAAATCCGTTTGCACAGAAACCAATTCCTGATACATATCTAGAATATTGCTTCCCCTGAGGCTGAGAGAGTGTGACTTTTCATAAATATATGTGACACAATTAGGGCTATAGCTGTAGAAGCTACAACCTGTGAGCAGTATGAGCCTACCAATAAATGTTGCTGAGCCAGTTGCTCACACAGTGAAAAACAAACCATCATAGTATGGCCAATTTAAGCAAAATGTGCTGTATTGAAGTAGAAGAATGAGCTATAGCCGTAGGTGCTATAACCTGTGAAGTAGGTGAACTCCTTGCTAAATGTTGCTGAGCCAATTGCTCACATACAGAGGCACAGGCTTGCATAGTGCGGCCAATTTGATCTAGGTGAGTGTGAATGTCTAAATCCTTGTCTTTTTCAGGATTACTACGCTTAGCCAGTGCTTGGTCTGCTTTGTGTCCAGGTGCAGCTGCGCGTTTCTTGCCTTGGGCCTTACTGCGCGGCATGTTAATGTAAGCGCTGCTCACAAAGTTAAAACCAATCCCTATATGTCAGCACCCCCAGATGGAGTGTGAATATTAAAATAAACACTCAAAGTTTAAATACACTGTGGTAGTGCTATATATATATATATATATATATATATATATATATGTATATATATGTGTGTGTGTGTGTGTATGTATCTATATATGTGTATATAAGAAATATATATATATATTCAGTATTATTATTGTTATTATTATTATTATTATTATTATTATTATTATTATTATCATTAAATTAATGTGAACACATAGGCACTGCAATTTGTATCAACAATATCAAATCATCCAATGTCGTAGGATTGTATGCCCCAAATGGGCAAGTGTAATGTCCCAAGCCCCAAATAGGCCAGCTAGATTTAGGCCCCAGTTAGGCCGACTGCTTTCAAAGGCCCCAAATAGGCCTGATCCAATATTAGGCCCCAAATAGGCCCCAAACGTAAGCCCCAAATAGGCCTGAAGTAAGAAAATAGGCCCCAAATCGGCCTTGAGAATCGGGCCCCAAATAGGCCTCAATTCGTCGTGATTTTTTTTTTTTAAACTTGCGATTAGGTGCTTGCTTTCCATAAGTCCTTCTTCGATCCTCCAATTCGCAACCGCCCCTGTCGCTCCTCGGCCGACCACTGAAGCACCGCTGGCGGTCTGCCCAGGGTCAAGGCCGATGGGAGAAATAGCCCACCGTGATAATATAAGCACTGTAATTTTTGCAATAGAATTGTAAGCTCCAATAATCAAATGTAGCGCCCCACACCCCAAATAGGCAGGCTAATTGTAGTCCCAATTGGGCAATCGCTTTCCCAGGCCCCAAATAGGCCTTGTCCCAGATTTTTTTTTTTTTTTGGCCCCAATTAGGCCACAAACATGAGCCCCAAATAGGCCCCAAACATAGGCCCCAAATAGGCCTGGGTTAACAAATAGGCCCCAAATAGGCCGTAAGAACTGGGCCCCAAATAGACCTCAATTCGTGGGTTTTTTTTTTTTTTAATCTTGCGGTTTGGTGTTTGCGTCCGCGATGTCCTCTTTGCTGTTTCTGCTCACAGCCGCCCTTGTTGCTCCTCCGCCGACCACTGACGGCACCGCGAACGGTCTGCCCAGGGTCAAGGCTGGAGGGAGAATTAGCCCACCGCTCGTTGAAGAACGGGGGCGAAACAATGGGGCAGCTGGGCTGTTGATCCCTCCCGCGTGGACGCCTGTGGCGGCGCCGCCCTTGGCCATCCAAAGATGTCCTTATAGGCCCCAAGAAGGCCGCCACCTCCTCCACAAATGGCCGAAGGCCTACGCCACAGTCTCGCGTACAGCGAGCCTGGCGCGGGGCGACCCGCTGCTGAAGCCACGAGTGTAAGCGCGGCAACAGCTTCCCTCGCGGTCGCACCCTCGTCCCAGGGTTCCACTGCGCTCCGAGGCCGCTGCCTAAATTAGGCCCAAAAGGTCCTCAGGAGCTGCGGAGAAGCGAGCTGCTTGCTCGCTTGTCCCTTCAAAATGGCTGCTGCCCACGAGGCAGCCCAGGCTTAAATAGCCTGGCCAAATCCCATTCTAAAAATCTCGCGAGACCAGAATTCTCGTGAGATTTCCAATTCTCGCTTGACCTGATTGGCTGAGCAGTCCGGAAGAGGCGGGTCTTACGGGCTACTCAGCCAATCATATGCGTCGAGGCCCTTCTAGGCCGACGCAAATGAGAGCCCCTCCCGACGCGTCGGGGAGGCTTCCTTCTCATGATGCCTTATAAAAGATTTCCCCAAAGGAAGATGACTATTGATTATATGAACATGAATTAATTTTGTATGAGAACATTCTAACTAATCTGTGGGTTGTAATTACACTGTATGTTTGTCTACATTTAATCTTATTTTATATATATGCTTCCATTTGTCTGTTATTATTTGAATAAATCTTGGAATAAAGATATTAAAATTTAATGACTTTAATGTGTTTATTTGAAGAAATTTTTACAGCATGTAGCTCAGCTCATTTCATTGGTTTGCCATCTGAGTTATATCAGTAAGGGAGAAAAATCTGTGGGAGTTTATGTCTTCAACTCTGAAATCTTGTTTACTGCACATGTATAGTTATGAGTAAGTGATTTGCTTGGGGGCAGAGCTAGCAGCCAGTAGTTATTTCAGAGCTCAGTCTCTGCAGGCCAGTGGTGTGCACCATGTGGTGTATGCAGTAATATCAGTAAGAGTTGTTATGGTTTGAAAGGGGTGAAAAAAAATAACTACAGGGATGGAGTATCTATTGTTGTCTGCCTGTGTGCAATGCTTGTCTTCTTACCAGAAAACCTCATTGGCTACACTTGCCATGTAAAGTGCAAACTTGTAGTTCTTTTGGAAGAGGAGGTCAAAACACTGCAGCTATGTATTGTGACTCTTCAACACGTCAGAAAACCTCTGGTGATTGGCCTCTCCATACTTAGGTGGGTCCTCAAATGTCAAAGAAATGATATGCCTCTGGTGTTGTATTTGCATGTTCCAAGACTAGTAGAATCTGTATGCCAATTGTGTGCTTCATTGGCATAGCCTTCAACAAGCCAGGGTCACCTCCACAGCACAATGAGGTGGCAGAGAGGACTTTATAGAGGTCTGTAGTATGTATTAAACCCAAATACAAACAAACATTCATGTTACAGTAAATGAGGGGGGAGGGATACTGACTACTAATTCTTACTATGCAGATCTAATTCAGGCTACAATATGGTATCAGTTATAAAAGGGGGGGAATCTTATTAACCATGTTTGCTTTAAAGTACTAGCAGAATAAAGTGACAAAGAGAAAAGCAGAATTCAGATGATGGAGCGGATGCAGCTGTATTATCTATAAAGATTAGACTATAATCATATGTTCATTTCTTTATTTATTTAAAAAGCACATACTCTACCTTTTGCCACAGTGGCCTTAAACCAGATTGCCATAATACTATCATTAGAGTATAATGAAAATACTGTAAAATAAAAAGTGTAACATAAACCAAATAACATAATAAAACAGCAGACCAACAGAACTACGGAGGAAAGATAAAGCAGCTGAAAGGCAATCCTACACATATCTATTCAGAAGTAAGGTTTCAGTGGGTCTTATATCCATTTATAGCTAATGAATCAAGAAATATCCCCACAAAATATTAGGAGGAAATATGCTGATAATAAGAGCTGGCCTAGACTACCTCTGCAGATTGTAGGCTCTCCCTCATTGGAGGTTTTTAAACAAATTGTACATGGTGATCTCTCAGGGTCAGAGTAGTAAATTATTGCATGGTAGAAAGTAGGGCTGGATAGCCTTTGGGGCCCCTTCCAGATCTATAATTCTATATATGTTGTTAATACAGTAATTCTGCACAAGTCTATTCCTCCGTCTCTCCTCAGATCAGTCAGCTTCCTCCCAGGTAACAAACCATCCTATTGTTGGGGCGTAGAAAGATGTGATGTGTCCACCATGACCACCTGCAGAGTTGTTCCACATCGACAGGTTTCTAGAGAGACTTCTGCAAAAGACTTTAGGCTGAGAAGGAAAAATTCCTTCACCCCAGCACACTGCCTTGAGCTCTGGCTTGCCAAATAAAGACAGCAACAAGGCCAGCCTTCACTCAACTTGAGGGCTTTAATCTTTTTTGCAGTATATTTACAATATATACACAGAGTATAGGACACCCATCTCTAAAACTTATAAATCTTTCTCCTAACCAACAAACTGCTCCACCAACCACCATCCACAACAAACCCACACTGGAGATAATTCCCATCTCCTTTTTATAGACAGTTAACTATGCCTCTTGCATCAGGCATCCCAAGTGTGTCTATTTCCAATTACTAACACACACACCTGCCCATGGAGCTGAGCTGCTTGCATATCTTATCCTATAGCTCCACCTTGTGGTCACATCCATGTCATTTTCTGACATTCCCCTCCAAATGACATGTGGTGTGTACCATGTGTCATTTACACTTGTTTTTATATACTGTGACCTTAACCTCTGATACCTAGCCTGTTAGTCAATTTTGTGTGTCTTTCTACAGACAAAGGTTTCATGAGAATGTCAGCTACATTGTCCTCTGTGCCAACATACTATAGCTTCAGTGTTCTACTTTGTACATGTTCTCTCACATTTTGGTATCTCACTGCGATGTACTTTGTCCTGCATTTTAAATTTTCTGACTCTGCCATGCCAATGCATGCTTGCGAGTCTTCATTCACTATTGTTGCTCCATTGCATTCCTTTCCTAGATCCTTTAACAACTATCTAGTCCACTGAATTTCATTTGCTAACTCTGACAATGCAGCAAACTCTGCCTCTGTTGTACTTAGTGCTATACACCCTTGTTTTCTGGACCTCCAAACAACCAGGCTACCAGCATAGCTGACTGTCAAACCAGTTACCGATTTTCTATCAGCTGTTTCCGATGCAAATGAACTGTCAGCAAAACCTTCTAGTTCTGACGTTCCTTCTGTTATTAATAAGCATCTGTCCCTTGTGCCCTTCAAATATCGCACAACTTGCTTCAATGCTATCCAGTCTGTCTAGGATTTGCAGTTTTTCTGCTGAGCAACTCTACTGCAAAGCTTATGTCTGGTTTCGTGTTGTTTGCTAAAAACAACAAACTCCCAATCGCTGAACGATATATATCTGGCCTCTCAAACATCTCCTCTGATTCCAGATTCTGGTAATCAGGCGTCATTGGGCTTCCTACAACTTCAGCTTCACTTAAACCAATCTTTTCCACTAATTTATCTATTTTTCTCATCCACAAATGCACTGATTTCCTGATCCATAACCATATTCCACTTCTCCTGCTCGGTTACTGGATACCTGAGCATGTCCTTATAATCATCAGGCTCCTCTACCACAACAGTGCAAGCTCACGCTTTGGTGTTTGTGTGCCTTCAGAAGTGCTTGTTTGCTCATCACTCATATCTCTGGATGCTATTGCCCCTCCATTTCCAGTGTTTTTGTTTACATCAATATTTTTAAGTTTTACAAAAACATCTTGGTTTGAATGAATTTTCTCCCACCCAGCATGAGTTTCAAAATTAGCACTCCTGGAATACAAGATCCTATTCCCATCCATCAGGAACCTGCACTTGTTTCCCTCATAGCCCACAAAACGTAACTTTTGGCTTTTGGGCTCATTCTTCTTTCTAAATTGAGGAGGAATATATACTGAAGTAATTTGACCAAACACCCTTAAATACCTCAGGTTTGGTGCTCTCCCATACAACAAATAATATGGTGTTTGATTTATCACACTGCACCATGACCTGTTTACAATATGACAAGCAGTTCTTGTTGCTTCACCCCACAAATTAGCTGGTGCTCTGGAATCCTCTAACATACAATCTCTTATTTGATTTATCATCCCAATCCTATGTTCAGCCAAACCATCCTCAGCTGGACATTCGCGATTTGTAGTTTTATGTTGAATTCCTTTCTGCCCAAACCACTGCTGCAAATTACTACACAGAAATTCCTCACCTCTGTCAGTCACAAAAGTGCCAACCTTGTAGGAAAACTCCCTTTCAACAGAATTGACCCATTTTTTAACCATGTCAGCAGTCTCACTTTTGGTTTTGAGCATAGCCACATATGTAAATCAGGCATGCCTGTCTACTATCAGTAGGGTAAACCTGCTTCCACCTATACTCTTTACTTGATGTGGCCCTGATAAGTCTGCATGTATGACCTGAAAAGGCCTCTGGGTTATGCATTTGCTCACCTTCGCTACAGGGTAAGCCTTAACCTTTACCTTTTTACAAATGATACAATCAAGGTAGCTTTTACAATTCTCTACCTTGAACTCTGGGCAAAGCTTCTCTAGGTTTCTCAAACCCTTAAAGCTTATATGGCCCATAACTCTATGAAGGTAATGAGCACACACATCATGCAGTGGCTTATTTGTTACATTCCCACACTACACCTGTGCTACTATTTGATAAATGTGATTTTTCTTTATGGCTTTACCACATACTACTTCCTTATTGGACACAATCCCCTCATCTCCTTTGAAAAGGATTTCATATCCATTACTGGTTAGGGATGCCACACTTACAAGGCTATTTTGCAGTTTTGGTGCACACAGTACATTATGAAATATCTTGTTTAAACCAGGGATTAACACAGACTCTTGAATCTCTACACTGCCAGATTCCCCATCTGCAAATACCACAGTGTCCACTGTTGCTGGCTTTGGGCTCTGTAGTTTTTCCCTATCAGGAGTCATATGATGAGAACAGCCACTGTCCAAAATCCAGACAGACTGGTCTTTCTTCTCATTTACAACTCCCTCTACAGCAGTAGCAAACCCCCTTCCATCTTGGGGCTTATCTTTTCTTTTTCTTTGTGAGTTTTGTCCTTTCTTTGCTGCAGAGACCTTAGGATAGTTCTTTATCAAATGTCCAGTCTCCCCACAGGAAAAGCATCTCTGTGTTCTGCAGACAGCAGCACTCCCTTCCTCAGACAAGGATGTGGATTGGTTGGTTGGTTGTCTCCTCCAATTGGTCACTCCCTTGAAGCTCTCAAGAGCTTTCCAGACTTCAAATGCTGACCTCTTGTCTCTGATGTTGTTCAGTTGGTTTGGCTCTAAAGCCAAAACAATTGTTGCTCTGGCTTTTTCATCACCTACTAATTGGTCTGGTTGGTTCTTTACATAGTCCCATAAGTCCTGCTTTATTAGCAAAGCCTACATATATAACTTCCAGGAAGCATAGTTCTTCTCAGACAGCTTTTCAATTTGACTGCCATTTCCATGTTTGCACCGAGTCTGCGACTTAAACAGATGCAAACAAACACACTGATAACAGTCCAGGCAGGCTGCCAAAAACAATTGGCTTCCAAAGCAAACAGATAAGAGCAGAGTCCATGAGTAGACACACTTAAATCACTCCTCTTCATGACTTTTCTCTTCAGCCCTCCAGGAACACAAAGCAGCTCACCAATTGCAGAATATATCTCCCACAGCTTCTCAAGCGTTGTCCACATGGACACTGGGCCCATAACCCTTGTTGGGGTGTAGAAAGACATGCTGTGTCCACCATGACCACCTGCAGAGTTGTTCCACATCAACAGGACACCAAGGAGAAGGTTTCTGGAGAGACTTCTGTAAAAGACTTCACACCGAGAAGGAAAAATTCCTTCACCCCAGCACACTGCCTTGACCGCTGGCTTGCCAAATAAAGACAGTAACAAGGCCAGCCTTCACTCAACTTGAGGGCTTTAATCTTTGTTTGCAGTATATTTACAATATATACAGAGTATAGGACAGCTATCTCTAATACTCATAAATCTTTCTCCTAACCAACAAACTACTCCACCAACCACAACAAACCCACACTGGAGATAATTCCCATCTCCTTTTTATAGCCAGTTAACTATGCCTCTTGCATCAGGCATCCCAGGTGTGTCTATTTCAAATTACTAACACACACACCTGCCCATGGAGCTGAGTTGCTTGCATTTCTTATCCTACTTATCCTACTGCTCCACCTTGTGGTCACATCCATGTCATTTCCTGACACCTATTGCCTCTTAAAAGGGCAACATATTGTAAACAATCATTAAGGGAAAAGGAAAATATTATTGTTGCCTGTGCCCTACTCAGGTGTCATTAATATAGGGGAAATAAATAATGGAAGAACAGATAAACCTCCCTCTCTCTATTTCCACTTGTAACCATCTCTTCCAATGGAGAGCAACTTTCTAAAGAGGATAAGCTCCTCTAAATGGGGAGCACATCCATGAATAGAAGAGACTCTCCAAAGTTACTCTTCACTAGTGATGTAAAGAATTCTTATCAAAATTTGATAAACAAATGAAATATCTGTTATTCAAAGATTTCATGAGCTTTTTAAGGAGAAGAAATTATTAGAACTTCTTTTCAATGAGTAAGAATTTTGTTTTTTAATCATTTGCAAATGAAGGGGTGAGATCTTTCCGTTGACAATTTGATGGCTAGGATTTGCATATTTTGCATAAGCAAAGCTACTATTTATACTGAGTTTTACCAGATACTATTTCTTTTGTTAGGGTGATGTCCACCCCTATCTTTGCCCACAGCTTTGCTTTGAAAAACAAATGAGAACAAAATGAGAGAGCAGTTTGTATGTAGGTAGTAATGGATACCTTCAGACCTTCTCCCCTTTCTTGTCATGCTCTCCCATTCAAATTCTCACAGAAGCACTCTTCCTTTGGAGGTCTTTAAACAGAGGCTGGATGGAAATCTGTTGGGGATGGTTTGATTTTGAGTTCCTGCATGGCAGGTGGTTGGACTGGATGGTCCTTGTGGTCTCTTCCAATTCTGTGATTCTATATTGCTCTGATTCTGCTGTCTGCATTTCTCCCAGTTGTGTTGTATTAATCCAGCTCCAAATAATTTACTTCTGGTGAGCTAAGTGAACTTTATTTCCTTTGGTTTAATTGTTATCAACAGAAGATCACTGCAGACCAGAGTCTGAGCAGCTGAAGGAAGTTGTAAAAGTATTTCCTGCTAAATTCTTCTTCTCATTTGTTTTTCAAAGCAAAGGTATGAAGTGAGCAATCATAGGGGAGGGTGCCTTGTCTTCTTTCATCCTGTTGCTTTGTCATGATCATGAAAGATGATGGTTCTGCCCCTTGAAAAGGGGAGAATGTTTAATTTTGTTTCATTTAAAGAAAGCCTCCTTAAATGTTAAAACTACAGTTTATTTATTTAACCTATGACTGGGTTGCTTTTGGGCAAGAAGAGTTCAGAATGTCCTTGAGGCTGAAAGAGTGTGACCTACCCAAGTTCACCCTGTGGATTTACATGGCTGAGCTGGGATTAAAACACCATAGAAATGCACTAGGCAAGTCACAAGCTCTCAGCCTCCAAGTCCAACTCTACAATCCTAGATATTATTTTATGGTAGAAGGGGGTTGGACAAGAAGACCCTTGGGAATCCCTTCCAATGCTAGGATTTCTCCATGGCAGAATTCCTGCTTGGCAGAAGAGCACATTTGCCATTCTACCCACCCCTCCCCTTCTTCTCTTTTGTGAGTGTCCCACTCTCTCAGCTTCAGAGGCAGGGCATGACAAACCTCCCTCTGCACACTTACTGTCTCATGGTGATCCTAAGGCAAACCTATCATGGTTTTTTTGGGGGGTAAGAAGAGTTCAGAATGTCCCTAAGGTTGAGAGAGAGTGATCTACCCAAGGTCATTCTGTGGATTTGCATGGCTGAGCTGGATTAAAACACTATAGAAACTCACTGGGTGACCTTGGGCAAGTCACATGCTCTCAGTCTTCAAGTCCAACTCTAGAATCCTAGGTAAAAGGGGGTTGAACAGGATGACGCTTGAGAATCCCTTCCAGTGCTAGGATTTCTCCATGGCAGAATTCCTGCTTGACAGAAGAGCACAGTCACCCTACCCCACTCCTTCTTCTCTTTTGTGAGGGTCACAGTCTCTCAGCCTCTGGGGCAGCCCATGGCAAAACTCCCCTTTATGCCAAGAAAATCCTGTGGTAGGTTTGTCTTAGGATCACATCCTTCACTGCCATCTTAACATTGAAAAGGGGGTGACAGTACCTGTCCTCTAGGATCCTATGTATTCCTATGTTTTCCTTCATAGCAGAAGGGGGTTGGACTGGTTGGTCCTTAAGAATCCCCCAAGTCTACCATTTCATGTTGAGGCTGTAACCAAAATTTATTTGTTGAGATTGGGTTTTTTCTTTTTCTTTTTGTGTGCCTTCAAGTTATTTCAAACTGAGGAATGTTCTTTAAATCTCTGCCAAACTTCCTTTTGACATGCTAATTGAGTTTGAAATGCAAATTAATTTAGCACCAACACATGTAATTAGTGTAAATGTTTATCTTATCTTTTATTGTCATTTGGGAAATCTGTGAAAAATACTTCTCTCACTCCTAACAGGGAGAAACAAAATAACCTTTTGAAATGAATATTTTTTTAAAAAAAAATCACATCTAGTTCTCAGTGGACGAGAAAAAAAATCTGATTTGTCACAACACTACTCTTCAAATGAACAAAATGAGGGAAACATGCAGGTGGGAATGGAGTTAGTCCTCTCCGTACCCCTTCTTTAGCATTAAATCTTGCCTAAAAAGAGCTTTAGTATCTAAGAAATTAGGACAGTACAGGTGAGCAAACCTATAAAGGATAGAGCAGGCTTTTTTCTGGTCTACCATAGAATTTATTACGGTATCTATTTGATTTATGTCCCATCTTTCTCCCAGTATAGAAGCTAACAAAAGGGCTCTCTGTTTGGCACTCATCAAGTGCAAGTTGGTAGCCCTCTTGGAGGACAAAGTACAGCAGCTGGAGGCACGGGTAGCTACACTTCAACATATTAGGGAGCAAGAGGCTTTCCTTGACAGAACAGAACAAACGGTCTTGGATGGGGAACACACAGAGGAAGTCGCTGGAGAAGAGAAGGTCACATTGCACACACAGGAGGTAGAAAGCTGGAGGAAGGTCACACACAGAAGTAAGGAGACCAGGGATCGTACTGGGAGCTTGCAGCTACAGAATCGATTTCAAGCTCTTACTCTTAGCAAGGAGGACTCAGAAGAGCAGCATGGACAGATTTCAGAGACAGAGCAGGGGACCCTGGCAGTTCCACCACAGGGAACAGTCGCTGCTAAGCCTCGGAGGAGGCGTGTGGTCGTGGTGGGGGACTCCTTGCTGAGGGGGACAGAAGCAGTGATTTGTGGGCCTGACAAGATGTCTCGAGAGGTGTGTTGTCTTCCTGGGGCAAAGATCCGAGATGTGACAGAGAGGCTGACAAGACTGGTCAGGTCTACCGACCAATACCCCTTCCTTTTGGTCCACGTGGGAACGAATGACACAGCAAGACACAGCCTTCAGAACATCAAAAGGGATTACGAGGCTCTAGGAAAGAAGCTGTAAGAAATGGAGGCACAGATTGTCATCTCGTCTCTTCTGCCAGTTCAAGGGCATGGTCCAGGAAGAGAGAGGAAGATAGCAGATGTCATCAATTGGCTCCGCAGATGGTGTCGTCGAGAACGATTTGGATTCTTGGATCATGGGCTGCGGTTCTATGAGGGAGGACTCCTGGCAAGGGATGGGCTGCATCTCACACCAGTTGGAAGAAATGTTTTTGCCAACGGTATGAAGAATTTGATCAGGAGGGCTTTAAACTGAACTGTGTGGGGAAGGGAGACAATGTCCTGGAAGACAAAAGGACTGGAGAAAATAGTCAAACTGTCATAGAGGAAACAAGGCAAACAGTACAGGGACCCAACAGTGGGAGGCAAAAAAATGTGCACAGGCAGCAAGTAAAGGGGACACATGGTCTTAGATGTCTCTACACTAATGCACAGAGCATGGGAAATAAGCAAGATGAACTTGAACTTCTAGCACAAGAAAGCAAATATGATATAATAGGCATCACTGAAACCTGGTGGGATGAGTCTCATGACTGGAATGTAGAAATAATGGGGTATAACCTTTTCAAGAGAAACAGGACAAACAGTAAAGGAGGAGGAATAGCATTATATGTCAGGGATATTTACACCAGTGAAGAAATCCAGGACATCAATCCTGGAAGCCAAGTGGAGAGCATCTGGATAAAAATTAAAGGGGAAGGAAACAACAGGGATGTTAGTGTGGGAGTCTACTACAGACCCCCAACTCAAGCAGAGGAATTGGATGAAGCCTTTCTAGAACAGATGACCACACACTCAGAAAGGAGAAATATAGTAGTGATGGGTGACTTCAACTATCCGGATATTTGCTGGAAGTCAAACTCGGCAAAATCCTCAAGGTCTAGCAAATTCCTCACTTGCCTCGAAGACAATTTCATTGTTCAAAAGGTGGAAGAGGCAACGAGGGAGTCAGCTATTTTGGATCTGATCCTAACTAACAGGGAAGACCTAGTTAATGGGGTGCAAGTGGTTGGATCCTTAGGCAGGAGTGATCATGTCCTCCTGGAGTTTATTATACAGTGGAAAGGAGAAGCCAGGCATAGTCAGACACGCATTCTAGACTTTAGGAAAGCTGATTTTACTAAACTTAGAGAAATACTGAGGGTGATCCCATAGACAGGAATACTAAAAGAGAAGGGAGTTCAAGACGGATGGGAGTTTCTCAAAAGGGAGATACTGAAGGCACAATTTCAAACCGTGCCAACGAGGAGGAAAAATGGGAGGTGTCTCAAGAAACCAGGATGGATGACTAAGGAATTTGCAACTGAACTATGTTTTAAATGGAACATGTATAAGAAATGGAAAAATGGGGAAATCACCAAAGAGGAATTTAAACAAATAGCTAGCACGTGTAGGGTTAAAGTCAGAAAAGCTAAAGCGCAGAATGAAATCAGGCTTGCTAGAGAGGTTAAGAACAATAAAAAGGGCTTTTGGGGGTATGTCAGTAGCAAAAGGAAAAAGAAGGAAATGGTAGGGCCACTGTGTGGAGAAGATGGCAAAAAGTTAACAGGGGACAGAGAAAAGGCAGAATTACTCAACACCTTCTTTGCTTCAGTCTTCTCAGAAAAGGCAAAGGGTGCTCAACTTGAGGATAATGGAGTAGAGGACAGAATAGGAGAATTTCAGCACAGAATAAGTAAAGAGATAATGCAGAAACATCTGGTTAATCTAAATGAATATAAGTCTCCAGGACCAGATGAATTACATCCAAGGGTTTTAAAAGAACTGGCAAATGTAATATCGGAACCATTGGCAATAATCTTTGAGAATTCCTGGAAAACAGGAAAGGTCCCAGCGGACTGGAGGAGGGCAAATGTTGTCCCCATCTTCAAAAAGGGGAAAAAAGAGGATCCCAACAATTATCGTCCAGTTAGTCTGACATCAATACCCGGAAAGATTCTGGAGCAGATCATTAAACAGAGAGTCTGTGAACATCTGGAAGATAATTTCATAATCACAAAAAGTCAACATGGGTTTCAGAGAAACAGGTCATGCCAGACAAATCTGATCTCTTTTTTTTGAGAAAATTACCAGCTTGCTAGATGAAGGGAATGCTGTGGATATAGTATATCTTGATTTCAGTAAGGCCTTTGACAAGGTTCCCCATGACATTCTTGCAAGCAAGTTGGTAACATGTGGGCTAGACAAAGTAACTGTTACATGGATTTGTAATTGGTTGACTGGTCGAACCCAAAGGGTGCTCAACAATGGCTCCTTTTCAACCTGGAAAGAAGTGACCAGTGGGGTGCCACAGGGCTCTGTCCTGGGCCCAGTGCTATTCAATATCTTTATTAATGACTTGGATGACGGTATTGGGGGCATAGTTATCAAATTTGCAGACGACACCAAATTAGGAGGAGTAGCTAATACCCCAGAGGACAGGATCAAAATTCAAAATGACTTGAACAGACTAGAAAGTTGGGCCAAAGCTAACAACATGAAATTCAACATGGAGAAATGTAAGGTACTGCACTTAGGGCGTAAAAATGAAAAGTACAGATATACGATGGGGGACACCTGGCTGAATGAGACTACGTGTGAAAGGGATCTAGGAATCCAGGTGGACCACAAGTTGAACATGAGTCAACAGTGCGATGCAGCAGCTAAAAAGGCCAATGCAATTTTAGGCTGCATCAGTAGAAGTATAGTGTCTAGATCAAGAGAAGTAATAGTGCCACTCTATTCTGCTTTGGTCCGGCCTCACCTGGAATACTGTGTCCAGTTCTGGGCACCACAATTCAAAAAGGATGTGGAGAAACTGGAGTGTGTCCAAAGGAGGGCAACTAAAATGGCGAAGGGTCTGGAAACCAAGCCCTATGAGGAACGACTTAGGGAGCTGGGGATGTTTAGCCTGGAGAAGAGAAGGCTGAAAGGTGATATGATAGCCATGTTTAAATATTTGAAGGGATGTCATATCGAGGAGGGAACAAGCTTGTTTTCTGCTGCTTCAGAGACTAGGACCCGAAACAATGGATGCAAGCTGCAAGAAAAGAGATTCCACCTCAACATTAGGAGGAACTTCCTGACAGTAAGGGCGGTTCGAGAGTGGAACACACTCCCTCGGAGAGTAGTGGAGTCTCCTTCCTTGGAGGTCTTTAAGCAGAGGCTGGATGGCCATCTGTCAGGGATGCTTTGATTGGGAGTTCCTGCATGGCAGGGGGTTGGACTGGATGGCCCTTGTGGTCTCTTCCAACTCTATGATTCTATGATTCTATGATTCTATGATTCTATCTCACAGAGGGAGGCAGGCATATGAGGAAAATATTGTCATGTAAGTTTGTGTAGAAGAAGGCAGACTTTTAGTTACATTTTAATAAATAAATATATGAAACAGAAATGTGGCAGACTGATAAGAGACAACGTTTCTCCATTGCCAAAGGTCAATAAACAGTATTTTATCAATAAATGTGGCCCTCTAAGGTGGTTCAGAAAGCTGCCATCTATCAACTGGGTTAACATTTTGCAAAATTTGTTAGATGTGTACAATATGTTTCTTTGCAGCCCAAGCTGTTGATCTCCAAGTGTGTCAGACTTCCATGCTTATCATCCACAGTCAGTATGTCACATTGTCAAAGGATGATGGTAGCTGTTGCTCAATACATCTGGAGGACTTCAGGTTGGAAATTGTAAAAAATGTGTTTAGGTTACATGAGGTGAAAATAGAGATTCTGAATTTATGACCGAGCTAGGAATATAATTTTTCATTAATTCCTTCTCAAAAGAAGCAATAATGTTAACAATCTCCTCCCCCCATTAGAAAGTCTTTGAAAACTGCACAGTTTTTGAAGTCTATTCACAATTCAGGAGTTATTCTATGCAAAATTCTCATGTGGTTGTTATGCACAGAAAGCATTTTCTGCATAGGAAACAACATGAAAATGCTGTTTTCTGTGCAAAACAACCAACTGTGAATTTTTCACAGAATGATTTCCAAGCCAGGGAATACCAGGATTCTTCTCACCAGGGTTTTTCGACGCATGAGAAACATGTTTATCTGACATTTTCAAAATGTTTTTGAATATTTTTTCATCTCTAGTTTAGAACAATTAAATAGGGAAAAGAAGTTACGCACTGGCAAGGCACATCTGATTATTAGATCTGCTGAAGTATACTGCCACTCTGAATGGGAAGCTAACACCTGAATTATGAAATGAATTCAGTTCAGTTTATAAAACCACTATGGTATAGTAGTTTGACATTTGAAATAGGACTCTTGGAGATCTGGATTTTAATCATGCTTTGGCTATGGAAACCCACTGGGTAACCTTGGGCAAGTCATAATTGCACAGCCTTTAGAGAAAGGGAAGGCAACCCTCCTTGGTGTTAATCTTGAAAAGAAAATCCTAAGATAAGGTTACCACAAAAACAATGCGAATATGACAATTGTTTTTTCAAGAAAAGAATTGAACTTCAGATTCAAGATGTTCAACTAGGATATATCTTTTTCTCCCTTTTCATAAATTTTCATCAAGGTAAAGAGTGTGTCTTATGCAAATGTTACAGTATGAAAATCCTACCTAGGTTGAATACCCATCAGATATAGTGAAAGAGTGAATTTGCCAGAGCCAATAGAAGCTTCAAAAAAGGATTCAAAAACAGTAGAAAAAACCCAAAGTTCCATTTTCACCTGTGTGCAAATGTCACAACTCTCTTAGTAGATAATCCTCACTTACAGTGTTGGTGGGAATAGAGATGTGGTCAAATGAACAGCCAGTTAATCATGTTTCTTTCCCTTTACATTGTTTTGTTAATTATCTTCAAGCATCAGCTCACCAACAGCATGCATTTTAAACACATGTTCAGAAAAGACTCCATGATTTTCAATTCTTTTCAAGCTAGACTCATATTCTCCAAATCTTGACCCACAATGGGAATAAAGAGACCAGACTCAAGAATCTGGGTTGAATAAAGGCCACTTTATTGTCATACTAAACCATTTAACTAATTTAAGCTTTGTGATAAGCAACAGGGGGAGCAACCTGGTGAGGGAGCAACTGAGGAAATAGGTTTCCACCAGGCCCCTTTCCTAAGCTTCCCCTGGGTAAACATGAGAACTCCAAGCAGAACCTAAATACCTGGGATGCTCCCTGTCCAGCCCTAATGGAAGGCAACCTCAGGGAATCCCTTCCTGAAGTCATCTAGCAGAGTCTATAAGCTCTCCAGAGACCTAGTTTATGCTGAAGAGGCATGTGGGCCCAGTCACCCACAGTTACCCAACCAGGACATATGGAGCCTATAAGCCTATGGAGGCCTACTTTGTGCTAAAGAGGCCTATGGAGCCAGTGAGGGCCTATGGAGCCTATAAGGCCTATGGAGGCCTACTCAGTGCCTGTAGGGCCAGACCCCCAGAGTTAACTAGTCTGGCTCTATGGAGCCTATAAGGCCTCCAGAGGCCTACTTGATGCTGAAGAGTCCTGTGGGGCTACAGTTACCCAATCTGGCCCTATGGAGTCTATAAGCATCTGGAGGCCTACTCAGCACTGAATAGGCCTGTGGGCCCAGCCCCTCATAGCTACTCAACCAGGGCTTATAAGGCCCATGAAAGCACAACTGCCCAAAGGAAAGGTTGCATCTACACTTGACCTAACTACCCCAGATTGCAAACCACCCCAATAATTTTTAAAAGCCAGGTAAGCTGATGCTACTGTAACCTAAAGCAGATGTAGAGGGGAGGACACAGCCTAATAAACCCTATAGCTCCATCCATCAGGTCCATGTCCTTTTACTAGATCTCCTCCCCTTGGGTCAAGTAAAATCAGTTCCTCCCCCACAGTGCTGCATGCTATGGCTCCAGAACTGGTTTCTGAGACACATCATTCAGAAGGACAAGCTTGTGTTATGTACAGTATTCAGTTGAGTGTCTCAGCTGACAAACAATTCTACAAAGGCCACTGAAGAGATGCTTTGAGGCACCTGTAATCCTCCAGGAACCTCTTTAGTTGCTACGTACAAGATACTACCATTTGCCATTGATTAACGCTGCCTGCATAATGTGGTCTGCATAATTGTATAATGTTGTTGGCCATTTGGTCAGTTTTAATCTGTATGGTTTTAATCTTTATTGGATTTAATGCTTTTTTAAGGGAGGAGATTATTGGGGTTGATTGTATTGTGTATTTTATACTGTTAGCCACCCCGATTGTCCTCAGAGGGGCGGGATACAAATTATTATTATTATTATTATTATTATTATTATTATTATTATTATTATTATGTAATTTGGTTATTAAGAAAATAAATTTCCTAGATAGCAAGACATAACAAAAATGCCACAAAATATACAATTCCTTTGCAATCAAAATGTCACTGGAAACCTTCAAACATTTGTTTGTTCATTTCCCTGATGTGTTGCATTTGTCAGGCACATCATATATTGCTTGCATTCATTAGTAGGGTTTTTTAAAATTTCCTTTCCAAGAATCATGTTTTTCTACAGATAAACTCTTTATTCTTGCTACCCATAAACTGGTGTTTAGTGCAGAGTACTAAAACTAAATTCTGCTGTCAAAAGTTTATTTGTGTATTCTAAAGACAACTATTAAAATGTGTTTGGAAGCGAATTCTTAATGCTGAAATTATGGAAATACAGTATTTAGTGAACAATACTGGGATGAGGGTAACAACAAATGAGAGATGCTAAACCAAAGCTAGGTAAAGTGTGGCTCTGTCAGTTTTGCTGGACTGGAACTCCTATCATTCACCAGCACTGAGAATTTGGGCTGATAGGAGTTATAGCTCAGCAACACATGGAGGGGTGTACTTTGATCGTTTGTTATAAACTGTAAGATGCTGAAGCAGGACAATTTTCTCTCTTCTCTGCTCTTTGCTTGTCTTTTCCACCTGGTGCTCAAAATCTCATGGCTCCTCAAGGTCACTGAACAGGACATCCTCAGTACTTATTGGGCTGTGTTTGTTTGTTTGTTTGAGGGAGGTTTTATATTTTTAAAATTTGTTCTACCTCTTCAAGCATCAGGGGTTCATCAAAGCATGTCGATGCAGAGATTCATTTTGGACTACAGTATCTAGAATCTTCAGGCAGCATGACCACTGGCCACACAGGGAGCTGAAGTCCAAAAAGTAATTTGGCTCCATCTGGTTGATAACTTCCTCTTGTTTCTTTCTATCCCGACTTTCACTTCAGCTTTCAATTCTCTGAGCTTGCACTTGGAAAAGCTTGGAAAGACTCATTGAAAACCATTTTTAATTCTTTGTATTTATTTTTAAGCATTTATACCTCTTTTCCTACAGGAAAGCTTTCACAGTGATTAACAGACAAATTGGTTTAAAATAAAGTAGAAGTTCAAATTAAAGTAGAAGGTACGCAGCAAGGAAGAAGCAATAACTGCTAACCAAAATACAATAATATTCAAGAGCAAACATAAAACAAAATAGATCAGATTTTCCTTGGTACCTAAAAGGAAACAATGAGGGGAATGCAGACGGGCTGCCCTGGGCCACCTTGGGAAGCAGAGGATCGAGGCTGAGGCTGCTTGACAGTGCAGCCTTGATCCTCCCTTTTGCCAGCCCGTAATGGCTCACAGCATCAGGATGCCTTCGGGGAGGGGTTGAGGCAGCCGGCATGTGGCTGCCCCTCCCCATCCCTCCTCCAGGATGGCCCGTCTATAGAGGCCCACTGCTGTGTCAGGTGTACTTGTTAGGGAAGGTGCATCCATAGTTTGCACAGCCCCATAGGAAGGAACCTATTGGGAACTATCACCCAACTTTAGTACCCAACTTCCTAATCTCAGAGAATAGGAGCATTCACACTATACAAGTACAGCACTATTATTCTACTTTAACTGCCATGGCTGCTCCTATAGAATCTTTGGGTTTCTAGTTTGGTGAGGCACTAGAACTCCCTGGCTGAGAATTCAAAATACCCCTTCCTAAAATGCTAATCCCAGAATGGGACCATGCCAGTTAGAATGGAATCATAGCATTATAAATGTGTAGTGTGAATGGGCACCAGGAGATGTGCTCATCAATCTCTGCTGCTTGATGCTGCTTCTGTGCAGGGATCCCAAAGCTATTGCTAAGGTTGTGGTGGATTCAACAGGATGTTATTAATTTTAAATTAATTTATTAATTTTGACTACCTGTAGGCTTGTTTTACAAAAAAAAACCAAAAACAAAAACCAAAAACAAACAAACCACACACACACAATGAAAACACAATATATAATTGATAATTTCTGTGTGAGTTCAAATACATAGCAGTCTTGGTAGTCTAATTTTTCCCAGTCATTTCAATGGGATTCAGTCCCCCGAGCCTAGTCTAAGAGGAGGATTAAGCCCTCCATGCCTCTGCTCCATGTTCACTACATCTGTGATTATATTAGCAGCCTGATGTTCTTGCTAAAAAAGAAAGATCTCTTGATCATGGATCTTATAATAATAATAAATTTTTATTTATAACCCGCCCCTCTGCTCGGCAATCGGGGTGCCATACAACAAATTAAAAAACACAGCAATTAAAACATTCCATCAACCCACACCCTAACCTTCCCACCCCTTAAAACTGGATTAAACTACCATAGAATTAAAATTGAGTTCACACATGAAACAGAATAAAATCAATTTGCCCAACATGTCATGGTGGCAGGAAGGGTAAGTAAGAGATCACCTCCAGCAAGCCTGCTGGTTATTCCGGGAAGGCCTGCTGGAAAAGATCCATCTTTATTGCCTTTTTAAAGGTAGCAAGAGTGGTAATAAGACGGATCTCATCCGGCAGGCCATTCCACAGTCTGGGAGCAGTCGCAGAAAAGGCCCTCTGGGAGGTCTGTGAGAGCTTGGTCTTTATGGGCTGCAGCAGGTTCCTCCCAGAGGACCAAAGTGCATGGTGGGGAGGGGAATCATACAGGGAGAGGCGGTCCCTGAGATAAGATGGCCCCAAGCCATGTAGGGCTTTAAAGGTTAAAACCAACACCTTGTACTGTGCCCAGAAACTAATTGGCAGCCAGAGAAGGGATTTGAGCACAGGTGTTATGTGCTCCCTCCTAGATGTTCCAGTAATTAACCTGGCTGCCATATTTTGTACTTGTTGAAGTTTCTGGGTTAGGCACAAGGGTAGCCTCATATAGAGTGTGTTACAGTAATCCAGACGTGAGGTTACCAGAGCGTGTACCACAGTTTCCAGATCCCTCATGTCCAGATAACGGCACAGTTGACGTATCAACCAAAGCTGATAACAGGCACTCCTGACCGCCGCATTCACCTGACTAGTCATGTGAAGCGACGAATCTAGGAGTACCCCCAAGCTGCGAACACAATCCTTAGAGGAGAGTGTGACTCCATCCAGGACTGGAGACTGTATTCCCAGATCTGGTTTTGGGCCCATAACTGTCAGTACCTCTATTTTGTCTGGATTTAGTTTCAATCTGTTTTTCCTCATCCAATCCATTACCGGTCTGAGACAGTCATTAAGAGGAGAGATGCCATCTGAGGTCTGGGCCAATGATCTGGTCATGGAGAAGTATATCTGGGTGTCATCAGCGTACTGATGACACCGCGCTCCATGCCTCCGAATGATCTCACCCAGCGGCTTCATATAGATGTTGAAGTGTATAGGGGACAGGATGGCACCCTGAGGGATGCCACAGTTAAGCTCAATTTTTTAAGAGCAGCTGTCCCCTAGCCTCACCCTCTGGGATCTGCCCAGGGGAAGGAACGGAACCACTGCAAAGCAGTGCCACCGATTCCTAACTCTCTCAGATGATCCAAGAGGATGGAATGATCTATTGTATCAAAAGCCACTGAGAGATCCAAGAGCACCAGCAGGGTCACACTGCCCCTGTCGATGCCCAAGTGGAGGTCATCGGTCAGAGCAACCATGGCAGTCTCCACCCCATATCCTGTCCTGAAGCCGGTTTGAAATGGATCGAGATAATTGGTTTCATCCAAGACTGCTTGGAGTTGGGAAGAAACTGCCCTCTCAATCACCTTGCTTAGAAAAGGAAGCAAGGAGACTGGTCTGTAATTATCTTCTGCATCATATACAATTTCACTAAATGCCTATTCTGGTGTTATTTAAGCTGTTTGGCTTTAAATGTCAATGGTGAAGAAGAGCAATGGATATTATCTCAATTGAGTTATTTGCATGCAGAGCAAGAACTTCTGAATGGTGCATCCTACATGTGTAGGCCTCTACCTGAGGTCAGAACTGCCCACTAGCAGGCCTGAGCATATAGTTGTACAGTTTCCCCTCTGTTCTCGTGGACTTGAGGTCTGTGGTTTTGAATATTCACAGAGGGACGACCTCTCTTAAAAATCAATGGGGTGCACCTCCATGGGTGTGTGCTTGCATGCGCCTGCTACACCATACCCTATTCAAGTCTATGGGGTTGAATATTGGCAATTTTCTATTTTCATGGGGGGGTGGGAGTCCTGAACAGTTCCCCGTGAAAACAGAGGGCTGACTGTACATGCCTAGACTTTCCTCTCCAGATGTTTCTGCTCTACATGTAAATGGAGGGACAGAGGGGCACAAAGTGATGTCTCATGCATGATTTTGGGGAAGTGCTCTGAAACTAGCATGTTGAAGTAAGCAATTAAAGTAATAACCAACTGGCTAGGGCTCCTGAGGAAAACAGAAGGTAAAACAGGTATACCAAACAGAAAGTATGTGTCATTAAAGCTGGTGTCCACATCATGATTCCTCAAAGTACATAAGGGGCTCCCTTAACTCTACATTAGTTGTGTGCCTTCAAGACATTTCTGATGTTTGGAGACCTTAAGGCAGGGGTAGGCAACCTTTCTCCTTTAAGGGCTGAGGGACTTCAGCTCCCAAAATCCCAGGAGCTATTGGCCAACATGGGACTATTGGCCAACATGGCTCAGGCTTCTGGGAGCTGGAGTCCCTTGGCCCTTAAAGGGGAAAGGTTGCCTACCCTTGCCTTAAGGTGAACTGTCATGGGGCTTCCTTGGCAAAATTTGTTCAGAGGAGGTTTGCCATTGCCTTTCCATGAGGTTGAGAGCATGTGACATGCCAAAGGTCACCCTGTATACTTCATGGTGAAGTGGGGCAGTAAACCCTGGTCTCCAGAACCATAGTACAACACTCAAACCAATATGCCAGCTGGCTCCCTTCACACTAGACTATAGTGCTAGTGCTAGCTTCCACTTTAATTGTCATGGCTATAGCCTATTAAACATTGGGGTTGTAGTTTGGGTAGGCACTAGAGGTCTTTCTCAGAAAATTCCAAATACCCCTTCCCAGATTGTAAACTCCAGGATTCCATGATGCTATAACAACTAGTGGAATTGTATTACTATCTATGTGAAGAGTCTAAGGGCTGAGCTCTAGATTAAAGTCCAGTTCTAGCTATTGTATAAAAAATTGTACCACAACAATTTAGTTTAATTGAAGATGCCATTTAGAAACAGGCATACATTCAATATACAAAGATGTGATCAAAAGTCTCCTTTTTACATTTGGAGGGGAAAAGCCTGTATAATTTATGCACATTTCTGAAAATATCAAGGATATATAGATTTCTGGATATAGCAAATATTAATGCCAGCCCAAGTCTAGACACTGTCATCTGTAATCAGTCCTGAGGTTTCAGGACCTGAGCAGGCCTGTTGATGACAGGGGATCTTGGATGTTTTTTATTCCTAGTCATCATAAGTTGAAGCTGATTTGATCACAATTAAAACAAATAACAATACAATAGTCAGTTAAGAAGTTTATACTTTTACAGTATGCAGTGTGGGAATTGTGTAGCCTAATGTTGGTTTAATTATATTTTTCTTGTTTTCACAGCAACTTCCAATGATTAAGAATTTGTATGGAAGGTTTTCTCTTATCCTTTGGGTGAGCAAAATGCAGACCCAGGGCCACACGTAGTCCCAGAGTTGGTATGGTGCCCTTGACTCCTCTTGTCTTCCTTTTCCTTCATAATAAGAAAAGGTTAATTCCTTCTCTTAGAAGTCTTTTAAATGGGTTGCTACTGTTTAACTTCTGGCAACTTCTTGTTTTGTTCCTTTTGGATATCCCCCCCCCCATTTTTTGGGGGGGAATTTTGCAGTCTATATGGCATGTCGAGGGTTTGTTGTTGTTGTTAACAGCCTTGAGTCGATTTTGACTCATGGCGCCCTGTGGATAAGACATCTCCAAGATCTACTGCTCTACTTAATTCCTGCAAACCCATACCCGTAACCTCCTTAATAGAGTTCAACCACCTGGCATGTGGCCTTCCTCACTTCCTATTTCCTTCCACCTTTCCCAGCATTATTGTTTTTTCCAATGAGTCCTCCCTTCTCATGATGTGTCGAAAGTATGACAGCCTCAGTTTTGTCATCGTGGCTTCCAGGGAGGTTTCTGGCTTGATCTGCTCTAGAATCCATTTGTTTGTCCTTTTGGCTGTCCATGGGATCCTTAACACTCTTTTCCAGCACCACATCTCAAATGCATTATTTTTTTTCCTATCATTTCTTTACTGTCCAGCTCTCACATCCATACATGGTAATAGGGAATACAATGGCTTGTATGATTCTAGCTTACAGTTGTATATCTTTGCATTTTAGAATCAGTTCTAGTTCTTTCATGGCTGCCCTCCCGATTCTTAATCTTCTGATTTTCTGACTGCATCTCCCATTTCTATCAATGTTTGATCCCAAGTATGGGCATTCTTTTACTATTTCTATTTCTTCATTGTTTAGGTTGAACTTGTGAAGGTCCTTGGTGGTCATTATTTTTGTTTTCTTGATGTTCAACATTAAGCCTCCTTTGCACTTTCTTCTTTGATCTTCTTTAGTAGGTGTTCCAGGTCTGTGAGGTTTTCTGCCAGTATTATGGTGTCATCTGCATATCTTAGATTGTTGATATTCCTTCCTCCTATTTTCACTCTTATTTCTTCTGTGTCCAAGCCTGCTTTTCTTATAATATGTTCTGCATAGAAGTTGAACAGATAGGGTGAAAGGTTACAGCCTTGTCTGACTCCTTTGCCAATTGGGAACCATTCTGTTTCTCTGTGTTCTGTTCTGACAGTAGCCTCTTGTCCACAGTACATATTTCTAATCAGAAATATGAGATGTGTTGGCACTCCCATGTCTTTAAGGGCATTCCATAGCCTTTCATGGTCTATGAAGTCAAAGGCTTTCCTATAGTCTATAAAGCACATGCTGATTTTCTTTTTGAATTCCCTGGTGCACTCCATTAGCCATCATATGTTTGCAATGAGGTCCCTAGTGCCTGTGCCTTTCCTGAACCCTGCTTGGACCTCTGGGATTTTTCTCTCCATGTATGGTTGGAGTCTATGGGCCTGAACAGACTGCCAGAAATAATCCAGTTTGAGACCACTGTAACTGCCCTGGCCCAGTGCTAGGGAATCATGGAAACTGTGGTTTATTGTGGCACTAGAGCTCTCTGACAGAGAAGGCCCAATGTCTCAGAAAAAACTACAATTCTCATGATTCCCTAGCATTGAGACAGAAGTTTTCTCAAGATGGATTATTTCTGGCAGTCTGTTCAGACCCTATGTTATAGAATTTTGAGCATAATGTTGCTTGCATGGGAGATCAGTGCTATGATCCTACAGTTGCTGAAGTCTTTTGTATCTCCTTTTTTGTGGATGGGGATGTATATTGACCGTTTCCAATATGTTGGCCATTGTTTTGTTTTCCATATCTGTTGACATATGTTGGTTAGCACTAGAGCTGTCTCTGTGAATGTGGATTTTAGCAGTTCAATTGGAATATTGTCTATTCCTGGTGATTTGTTTTTTGTTTTGTTTTTTGTTTTTTTGTTTTTTGTTTTTGCTATTTCTCTTATTGTAGTTTCCACCTCTCTTTTTAGAATTGGGTGTTCATTTTCATATGGCTCTTCATTCTGTATATCCTTTGTTTTTTAATCTCTTTTGTATAATTCTTTTGTGTATTGCATCTAACATATTTTTTTATTCCTTCCTGATCTTGAATTGTGTTATTTTTTATTGTTACAGAGCATCCCAGTCTTTTGGTTTGAATTTTCCTTTGATCTCCAGGAACTTGTGAAATTGATCTCTTTTTCTTCTCTTTATGTTGTTGTCTTCTATATCTCTGCATTGGTCATTGTAGTAATTTTCTTTATCTTTCCTCACAAGCCGTTGTATTGTTGCATTCATAATTCTTAGTTTGTTCCTATCTCCCTTTTCTTTTTCTTTTCTTCTTTTCTTTATTGCTTGTTGTGTTGTTTCTGTCATCCATGTTTTTTTCTCTTTCTTTTTGTTTATTAAAAGTGTCTATCTGCATTCTTCTTTTATTATATCTCTGCCTTCGGACCACAGTTTGTCTGGTTCTCAGTCTATTATGCTTAGTAGTGTGAGTCTGTTTCTTATGTTGTCAATAAATTTTGTTGAGATATCATTTAGATCATATGTTGGTATAATCACTGGTTTTGTTTTCTTCTTGTGTCTTACTTTTATTTTTGATAAGAATAATTTGTGATCTGTGCCACAGTCAGGGCCTGGTCTAGTCTTGGCCACCAGTATAGAGTTCCACCCTCTTTTGCTTCTGATTATATAATCTATTTGATTTTTGTGTTGTGTTGATGTCCATGTGTATAGCTTTCTTTTTGGTTGTATGAAAAATGTGTTTGCAATGAATAGGTTGTTGGCTTCACAAGAATCTATCAGACGCTCACCTGCTTTGTTTCTTTTGCCTAATCCAAATCTGCCTACTGTTTTTGATTCTTCTTTGCTTTTATTTTTTGCATTCCAATCTCCAATGATCAGTTTGACATCCTGTGTTGGTGTGCTGTCAATTTCTTCCTGTTTTGCCTTTGTTGTTGGTGCATATACTTGAATTATGGTAATATTCATAGGTTTAACCTGGCCCCTTACTGAAATGATTCAGTCTGATTTTGCATTGTATCCTCTGATTGCTTTTGCTACATCTTTTTTTAGTATGAAAGCCACCCCATTTCCTCTTGTCTTTTCATTCCCTGAGTAGAACACTGTGTAGTTATCTGGTTAAAAGTGGCTCATTCCTGTCCATTTTAACTCACTCACCCCCAGTACTGCTATGTTCATGCATTCCATTTCCATTTTTACTATGTCTAGCTTCCCTTGACTCGTGTCCTGTGTTCCATGTGTAATGCTGCTTTTAATGTCATTTGGCTTTCTGCTGTTTTTCATCATCTTTCTTATGCCCTTGGCTAATCTTGCAAATGTGATATCCCTTTATTTCTCCCTTCTTCCCTTTCTGTTAATGCTCTGATCCTGCCTGTGTCTCACTTGGGGTGTCTCATCATAGGGATTACTAGGTGATGGGATTAAACAAGGAGGGCCACCTACCCCTCTTTGTGCATAGTGCCAACCAATGTTAGCTATGCTGTCACTACAATTCACTACTGTCAGTGATACCTACCACTACTACTACTGCCCAGTAGCTGTTTGTCTCCCTATATCATTCCTCCCATTCTTGTTTGTTTGCTTTCCAACTCATCCCCTTATGGTTCCCTGGGTTTCCCTCCTTCCCTTCCCTTGTGTCCTCCCTCCTTTAGTCCATCCACATCCCCAACCCTCCCTCCTTTAGTTTCTTCACTTCTTTCTCTGTGATTGGGGGAGGGCAGAGATGGTTGGTCACCCTTTTTCTTCCTCCATGTGCCTGCCTGATCCTTCAGTGGTGCTTGCTCCTTTCTTGGGGGTTTGGGGAGGGCAGAGATGGCTAGCTTCCCCCTTCCTTCTTCCACTTGCCTGCCTGGTTCTCCTGCAGTGCTCTGTTCTCTGGCTCAGCTGGGGGCAGGGAATGGGCTGAGTCGGTGCTTAGCCTCACTCTCCCTTGCCTCTCATGTGAGGGTCCCGGGATCAAAAATCTGGCAGCTGGACCTATCACAGCTGCCTACCATTACTTAAGGACAATGTTCTCAGATATGTACTTCTAGTCTAATTATGAGGTCACCTCTCTCTTATAATGGATTCAAGTGCATTTAGATCTTTATTTGCTAAAAGGGAAGGAAGAAAAATCCATTTAAACTCATATGGGTGTTGCTCTTTGTATTCTGCTTGCTAGCAGCTGGTGCTGTTCATTCCAATTTAAGTGACTTCCTGGGGCACCTTCGGGCCTCTTGAGACCATTTCATACTGACTATATAAGAACCTGTGCTAACCTTTGGCATTCATTAATTTTGGGAAGGCGATGACAACTGAAATCTAAGCCCTCCTCACCTCTTATCTCTCAACATTCCCTACAGCACACACTTCCAATGTAGCCCTGTCAGAGAAATACAAAGGAATGTGAGATGGACTTTTTCTTTTTCCCTACCCCCTTGTTTCTCTTATATCTGAGCTGTTGAATGAATTCATTTGGTGAGTAGTATAAGAACTACTGGCAGATGAGGTTACATATCTTTAATAATCAGCCCTGGACATAGGAATTGGAGGTAGGCAGCAACCTTAAGACCTGGTGACAACTCTACTGATGTTCAGTAAGTTTTCAAAAAAGAGTATTTCATCTCGCTTTGAGGAATTTGACAGACAGTGGTGGGGAACACAAATGTTTATTTATTTATTTTAATAATAATAATAATAATAATAATAATAATAAAATTTATTTATATACCGCCCTTTGGTAACCGAATCAGGGCGGTTAACAACATTAAAACATCATATCAAGTAAAACAGTATATTCCTCTCCCCTCTTAAAAATTTATTAAATCACATTACAGATTAAAACAACAATAGGACAATGAATAACACAATAAAAACAGTAACCGTAAATCCACAGCAACATTCTGTTCCATTAACAAGGGAGGCTGTGGGGACTCTCCTGGGGGAGGGGAAAATCCCGAGGCCGGGGTGATCTATTCTGGAAAGGCCTGCTGGAAGAGATCCATCTTGACAGCCTTCTTGAAGCTGTCCAAAGATGTCAATTGACGGATCTCATCGGGCAGGTTGTTCCATAGTCTGGGGGCAACAACAAAAAAAGCCCTCTGGGAGGTAGCCGAAAGCCTCGACTTTTGAGGTTGCAGCAAATTCCTCCCAGAGGAATGGAGTGCGTGAGGAGGATTATAGGGGAGAAGGCGGTCCCTGAGATAGTTGGGACCCAAGCCATTTAGGGCTTTAAAGATGATAACCAACACCTTGTACTGGGCCCGGAAACCAATAGGCAGCTAGTGGAGGGATCTCAAAACCGGAGTGTTGTGGTCCCTCCTAGATGTTCCTGAAAAAAGCCTGGCTGCCATATTTTAATAATAATAATAATAAATTTTATTTTTATACCGCCCTTTGGCAAACCAATCCGGGCAGTTTACAGCATTAAAGGCATACCACATAAGACAATATATTTTCCTCTCCTCTTAAAAAGTTATTAAACTGTATATCAATTAAAATCACAATAACAAATTAAAAACAGAAAATAATACCAACTAATTTAAACCCCTGTAACTACAGTTGTAAAAAGGGGAGCTATGGAGGAAGGGGGGAGATCCCGAGGCTGGGATATTTAGTCTGGGAAGGCCTGCCAGAAGAGATCCATTTTGACAGCCTTTTTGAAGCTGTCCAAGGATGTTAGTTGATGGATCTCGTCCGGCAGGCCATCCCAGAGTCTGGGGGTGACAACAGAAAAAGTCCTCTGCAGATTTTTGAGGCTGCAGAAAGTTCCTCCCAGAGGACTGGAGAGCGTGGGGAGGATTGTATGGGAAGAGGCGGTCTCTGAGATAGCTTGGACCCAAGCCATTTAGGGCTTTAAAAGTAATGACCAACACTTTGTACTGGGCCCAGAAACCAGTCGGCAGCCAGTGCAGGACCTCAAAAATGGAATGATGTGGTCCCTCCTGGATGTTCCTGACACAAGCCTAGCTGCCATGTTTTGAACCAACTGTAGTTTCTGAACCAGGCACAGGGGTAGCCCCATGTAGAGCGCATTACAGAAATCTAAGCATGAGGTTACCAGCGTGTGCACAATGATCTCGAGATCCCTTACTTCCAGAAAAGGGCGCAGCTGGTGTATCAGCCGAGGCTGATAGCAGGTGCTCCTGACTGTCGCATTTACCTGATTTGTCATCAGGAGTGACGAGTCAAGGAGCACCCCCAGATTGTGAACACAGTCACTGGAGGAGAGTGTGACCCCATCCAGGACTGGAGGTTGCAACCCAATTCTTGGTTTCGGGGCCGCTACCGTGAGCACCTCCGTCTTTTCTGGATTCAGCTTCAATCTGTTCTTCCTCATCCAGCCCATTACCACCCGAAGACATTCATTGAGAGAGGAGACGTCACTGGAATTCGAGGCCGAGGAATGGAGAAATAGATTTGGGTGTCGTCAGCGTACTGATAACACCCAGCACCATAACTCCATATGATCTCACCCAGCGGCTTCATATAGATGTTAAACAACATCGGGGACAAAATAGCTCTCTGAGGGACCCCACAAGTGAGCTCCTTCTTATTGGACCTACTGTCCCCGAGCAGCACCCTCTGGGACCTACCCGAGAGGAAGGACCGGAACCACTGCAGTGCAGTGCCTCCGATACCTAACCCCCCAGGTGGTCCAAGAGGATGCTGTGATCTATCATATCAAAAGCCACTGAAAGGTCTAAGAGCACCAACAGGGTCACAATACCCCTGTCAATGCTCAGACACAGATCGTCGGTCAAGGCAACCATAGCCGTCTCAACCCCAAAGTCTGTCCTGAAGCCAGTTTGAAATGGATCTAGATAATCGGTTTCATCCAAAGAACAACCACCCTCTCAATCACCTTGCTCAAAAATGGCAACAAAGAAACAGGCCTGTAGTTACTCATATCCAGGGGGTCCAGGGAAGGTATTTTCAGAAGCAGCCTAACAGCCGCTTCCTTCAAACAAGATGGGACATGTCCTTCCCTGAAGGATGTATTGATGATATCCATGAGGAATATTTTGTACTAACTGTAGTTTCTGAACCAAGCACAAGGGTAGCCCCATGTAGAGCACATTACAGAAGTCTAGGTGTGAGGTTACCAGCACGTGAACAACGGTCTCGAGATCCCTTACTTCCAGAAAAGGGTGCAGCTGGCATATCAGATGAAGCTGATAGTGAGTGCTCCTGACTGTCACATTTACCTGATTTGTCATCAGGAGTGACAAGTCAAGGAGCACCCTCAGACTGCAAACACAGTCACTGGAGGAGAGTGTGACCCCATCTAGGACTGGAGGTTGCAACCCAATTCTTGGTTTCAGGGTCACTACCGTGAGCACCTCTGTCTTGTCCGGATTCAGTTTCAATCTGTTTTTCCTCATCCAGCCCATTACTGCCCAAAGACATTCATTAACACTTGTATGGATCACCCTTGAGCTCACTTGGATTTCTAAGCATAATCAACATAAAATTAATATAACAAAGGAGAATAATGCATATAAAATATTACATATATTATTTCTCCCCATTTCCAGTTTCAGTGAAGAAAATGATTCTTCCTAATAGGAGTTCTGTGAGTTTCTTAACTCTTCTAAAAACAACAACCCTAAAACAAAAACAAATATAGCATAAACTGAAAAATCATTCTTGCAATTCATGTTAACTTCCCCATATGATTTCATTTACAACTTGGGCTGCATCTGTACTGCAGTAATAATCCAGGTTGACACCACTTTAACTGCCAGGGCTCAATGCTATGGAATTCTGGGAATTGTGGTTTGTTTTGGCACTAGAGCTTGCTGACAGGGAAGGCTAAATGTCTCTTGAAACTACAGTTCCAGAATTCCATAGCCTTGAGCTATGGTAGTTAAGATGGTGTCAAACTGGATTATTTCTGCAAAGCGGATGCAACCTTGGAAGCAAAACATGACAAGCATTAATGATGCTACCTGTAAAGTGTTACGTGGCTCAGGAAGGATAATGAAGGCATATCAGTGTTATTTTTACAAAATAGAATCCTGTCTGGTAATGTGATTATATTTTCACGAAATGAGAAATGTTTACTCATTGCTTCTAAAATGCTGGATTTAGAAGATCTAGGGGCACTTTTCTTATTTTCTATGTATTTTTGTGAAAATAAAGAAGTAAATATGTAAACTGAAAGTGATACATTATTAATGAGCAATAAGTGGTGGATAATGTATTATGCCGTGTAAGTATGAAAACAGTAATGAACAAAGACTAACACATTTTTTTTTAAAAAAAAATAACATTTCAAGTTCTTTTTTGATTTCTGTATAATTCTATAAACACCCCTTACCATGATAATATGGAGTTACAGCCATGGCAAATGTCAGTGTGTCTCACTTTGTTTGCTGAAAGAAAATTATGAATATCTAGTCCATACTATCCACAGATGCCGTCTTGTGAAATAAGTTATTACTGGGCATCAGAAAGTGATTTACCTGCTAATCATTTGAAGTGTATGAGCAATGATGGCTTGTGGCTTCCATATTACTAGGTTGAACAGTTCACTCCAGATTTTAATCCAAACTTTAAGGTGCTGATCCTATTTTGGGGATAAGGTTTGGTATCTTGGTTATCTCCTTTAAGACTACTACGTGGAGCAGATTCTCTTCCCCAAGGATGTGGAAGCCCCCAGCTACCACTGCCTGTATGGGCAGAGAAGCAGGAAAGCTCAGAAGTGAAAAATTTAAACCTATTCAAACCAAATAAACATTTTTTGAAGTTTTATTGTAGACTTATGGCCTTAAAGTGTAGTGTAGAATCCCAGAGTGACAAAGAGTAGCAGTCTTCTTCCAGTCTTTTAGAAGCCATGGAAAAATTACCTTGCATGGAAAGTCAATCTACTATAGGTCTAACACAGTTCAACAGACCTGAGCTGTTGAATCCTTGCCTCTGCTCAAACTGAAGAAGACCACAGCTCCATGCAGCCAGCTTTGCAACATAGCCTTGCAATTTGTATCAGAGATCTCCAAAGGGTGAATGAAAACAAGCAATATTATCTTAAACACTGGACTAGGGATGTTCTGTTTGAGTAAAAGTTTCCTGAGCTTTAGGTCAAAACTGGGCACAGCTTAGTTTAGTGAGATCTTCTGCATCAAGCTAGGGAAATCTCATTAATTCATCTCCAAATCTCCAAATGCAAATGAGAGGTTGACTCTGGCAGAGTCTACAGGATGTTATCACAGCTGTCTTCCTCCTTTGCAATCTGTTCCAGTGCCAAATGAAGAAAACACAAGGCAAGTTGGTGGGCTGTCTGAATTATACATTCAAATTGCCTTCTGCTTAAAAACCCCTAAAATCCTAATGGCTTAATTAAGCCAGAAACATTATGTCATGTGTCTCTTTAAGTCCTAACATCAAGTTTTCATTTTCAAAACAAGCAGCCAGGGTGGCATGGAATTGAAAGGGTTGCTAGAAGCATCAAATTCTCATGGGAATGGAAGAAAACAAGAAAGATTTTCCATAGCAAATAAATATTGCTTTTCTTTTCTTCAGCTCTGTGGTGAAGGTAGTGGGAACCTGTCAGCCATTTATTGGGTTATTGGTTTTTCAGAAATTAATAGCTCCAACAATTCCTTTCACAAGATTTTGCTTAACATTAAAAAAAAAAACCCTCATTGGATCATGATTAGCAACAACTTGTATTCCATCACCAGTAGTGATCATTTCCCGATGGTTTGGATTAGGTAAAATTTCTTTTGTTAACTCATTTTATGATTGAATTGCTGAAGCCAAATAGTCAAAAGTTATTAAAAATACAAACAAACAAACAAACAAACAAAGGGTAATTGAAGCAGGTATAACTTAAAACAATTTCCTGTTTACCACAAGCAGCACATGTTTGTTTGTTTATTATATTTTTATACTGCTTTTGCTCAAACAATAAGAGCAATGCCTAACTACAAATCAATAAATAAGCTAAAATGTTTATACAAGAAACTTGGTATCACTTTAAATATCATAAGAATTCATATGTACAAGAGAGTGTCTTCCACTTAAAATACCACAAAAAAACACAACAAGAAACAAAATAAAAGTTTCAGTAGGGATACAGTCTCTGATGATTGCAAGATCAGCAGGTTAGCAGTTCAAGGCACAAGTGCTGTATGACAGAGTGAGCTCCCATCACTAGTCCCAGCTTCTACCAGACTAGCAGTTTGAAAGCATGTAAAAGTGCAAGTAGATAAATAGGTACCACTTTGGTGGGAAAGTAACAGTGTTCTGTCCAGTCATGCTGCCACATGACCACAGAATCATCTTTGACAATGCTGGCTCCCTTGACTTAGTAGCAGATATGAGCACTGCTCCCTACAGTCTGCTCCCTACAGTCCCTACAACTTGATAACCTTGTCAAAGGGGAAACTTTTACCTTTAAAGGTTAACCAAATGATAGGTTAATGACCCAGTGGGAATCAGGACCCAAAGAAAGGAAGGATGAAAGAAACAGCCGAATAAAAGAGCAGGAGAGCAGGCTGAGGTCCAAGAAAAAAAGTGGCGGAGAGGCCAAAAGAAGAAGGGGAAGCACAGTAGCGACAGAGAGGAGGCGCGAGGTGAAGAGAAGGCAAGAGCCAAAGGAGAGAAGGTGGTGGGTGAAGATTGAGAAGGGAAAGGTGGAGATGCAGAAATAGAGGAAGTGGAGCAGTGAGCAAAGACTGGAGAAGCGAGGTAGAAGAAGGTGCAGATGGCAGAGAGTGAGCCAAGGGCCGGAGAAGGGAGCAGAAACACACACACATCAGATATCTTCACAATGTCAAGTATAGTGGTCTGGGGTAAACTGGATTGCTGTTATGTGCCTTGAACTCATTTCTGCCATTCAGAGACTCTAAGGCAAATGGGGTTTTCTTGGCAAAATTTAATCTTAGACTTTCAGCAGAAACAACCCCCCACCCATACCTTCACAATGTCAAGTATAATGATCTGGGGTAAGCTGGCTTGCTATCATGTGCTTTCAAGGGCGGGACTGTAACAAAGAAAAGAAATGAAACGTTGATAACTCCAGTGGATATAATTACAATATATACAAATCAGACAGTCCAACAGAGGGGCATGGTGTGAAGGAGGATGAAAGGGGCATGTAGGGGGGTGCCTTCATGATTGGGCTATGCCAATGTATCACTTGCAGACCAATGCAGCAATGCTCGGTACAGATGGAGCATTGTGCATGCAACTGTGTGGCCAATCAAAGGGGTGGCCATGCAGTGGGATGGCATCTGGGTAAACGTAGGAGTTACTTTGGGGGTCATTAGCAGTGTGTTCATGTGATGGTACACATGTATGGTGGGGAGGCAATAAAAACATTACGCAGCGGTCATGCCATAGACATTTGGCCTGCTTTGGGAGAGGGTCGTATAGGCAATGGGGTTTCAATTCGCTTTGGGGAAAAGCAGGATTGAGACACTTTTTCCTGCCCATCTGCTTCAGCCCTAAGTCTCCTTAATCAGATGCATGGAGTGAAGTGCCTAGGAACAGACATTTATACCTATAAATGAGCAGATTATGTGTGAATAAAGCAATAGAAATGCAATGCACACCAATGCACCGATGCCCTGTACAAGTGGAGTATCACACGTGCGACTGTGTGGCCAATAAAAGGGGTGGCCATGCAATGGGATGACATCTGGGTGAATGTGGGAGGTACTTGGAGGTCATGCTCTACCTGTACAGGGAAGGTGCAATACTCCACTTGTACAGGGCATTGGTGCACAAGCAATACATTGTCAATAGAAATAGAAATATAGCAATAGAAAAGGAACAGACAATTATACCTATGAAAGAGCAGGTTGTATGTGAATATACAATATAAATGCAAAACCTTTCCATATGGTGATTAGGTGACAAGTTCAGTTTTCCCTATGGTCATTGGGGAAGAAAGGCAGTTGGAAAGATATTGCTTAACATCAAGGAAAGCAGATAACCATATGAATGGTGGCAGGAGTTATTGGAATGTAGTACAATGCTGGCTGTGAATCAGAAAAGAGATGTGGTAAAATGGATAAGAGAGCCCTCACGAAGCTGGAATGTTAGCTAGTGTTATAATATGTGTAGTGTGCCAAGAAACCATTGTCTCTGTTCAATCCACTGTTGATGGACTGGAGTTTGTAGATACACTCATCCTCCACATTCACTAGGGTTAGGGGCACAGGACCCCCGTGAATGTGGGAAAACCACAAATAACAAAAATACCTGAGGGAACATCTCTCTAGGAATCTCTAAGTCCTCCAGTGCAACTCTGTGGTCAACAGCTGTCAGACATTGATCATAGAATTGCGCTAGAGGAACTACAAATGCCTAGCAGAGTGTTCTATTTAGGAATCTATAGGTCCTTAAGTACAACTTTTGTTAAAGTTGACCATAGAGTTGTGCTGGAGGACCTAGATATTCCTAAAGATAACATATTAATAAAATGTGTGAGTAATCAAAGATGCAAAACTGAAAGCCACAAATGTGGAGGGACAAGTGTATATTCCAGTTTTGCTATTTCTCTTTCCACTCTTCCTTTATAGTATTTTGTTGTTGTTCAAAGACTGCCATTCTGAGGCCTGAGATAAAATGTACAGGAAGATTGAAGTGATCTGTAACTGTTTTTTTAAAATTATTATTCCTATTCCTAATGGCCAATTTAGGGCTGTTTATACTCTGGTGAAGAGACTGTTTGCCCAGTTTAGGGTGTTAGAGGGTATTGTTGACAGATTATGGCATAAATCACATTAGAGGATGAACATATGAAAGTGCCTCTACCTCAGGTGACATTACCCAAGTAGGTGTGTGAGCAGAGTTGGCATCTGAATTTGTGTCAAGATCTTGTACCCATCTTCCCAATTATGTTGTTATTGTCCTGTAGAATGGGAGACTGACTGTAGGCAAGTAATGGCCTGCCACCAAAGGAGTTGCATTTCATCAGAACTGCCCAAGTAGAGATGAAAGGGACATTAAGTATATGAAAAACTAAATAAATAGCTAATAAAGAACATCAACATTAGAAACTTGGATGGACATAGATTGAATTATAGAAAAGTTTCTTTCATTCCTTCCTCCACTCTTTTTTGGGGAAAACAATGTGCCAAATTATAAATGGAGGAAAAGTAAATAAACAAACAAAAATGTTTAAATGTTTAGGAATCTTTTAAAAGGAAAACCATGAAAGACAGCAGGGAAAAGTGAATTCTGTTTTTTACAAGGAAGGAAGTTAAAGTGAACAAAGAAAGACCAAATAGGTGCCAAAAGGGGAAATAAGAAAGTGAAACAGAAGAATATTGGGTGGCATAAAATGAAAGTAATACCCTGGCCTCAAAGTCCATAGGCTGACCACAGACAGAAAAGGGGGTAAGAGGTCAGGAGAGGAATGGTACTCTTGGGATATTTAGGTGATAATGTTATTGAGCGAGCCATCTGTAGCCTCCATGGTAATCTCAGATGAACAGACACTGCCTTTCTGGCTAGACTTTGTGATGGTGAAATCTCTGATAACCTATCACTTATTGAGGAGACTTGTAGAGCTGACTCAAAAACAAAACTTTTTGTTGTTCCCTTTTTCTTTTCTTTTCTTTCTTTTTTGTATAGACACAAGAGAACTGCTAGATTACTCTTTTCATCAAGACCATAGGAAAGTGTGTGGAAAGTGCTTACAAGCTGGTATCTGAAAGTAAAGGAAAGAAAAGCAGTCTCAGGCTACATCCAAACTGCATAAATAATCCATTTTGACACAACTTTTAACTGCCATGGCTCATTGCTATGGAATTCTGGGAATTGTAGTTTGGTGGGGACACCAGAACTTTGCCCACCATTTACAATTCTCAGAATTCCATAGCACTGAGCCGTGACAGTTTAAAGTGGTGTCAAAATGGAGTATTTATGCAGTGTAGATACAGCCATAGTTATGTGCTTTAATTAGAACTATTCATATCTTTCCATTTTTATTTTTTATTTTTTATTTATAACAAAATTAGTACACAATAAAAAACCCAAACGTAACATACACAAACAAAAGCATAAACCAACAAAACAAAATTTTGTTACTTCCTCTTGCTGCTTTCCTTTTTCTTTTTTCCTTTTTCTTTTCTTCTTACAATTATACCTTGTACTATCAGAATTTACAATAACAAGTTATACTCTTATTACCCCTGCTGTCCCTTTTTCTCTTCTTTGTAATATGCCATTAATCTAATTCCATATCTTTCCATGTTTCTTTTAGGGGTATATATCTTTACAAATTTTATTCTTGTTTGTAAGAATAAATAAGTTTGTCATATTTTCCCCCTGCTATGTGAAAGTCTTCAACTGCACAGCTTTCAAGGAGTATTCATGATTCGGGACTCATTTTGGTGGAGGGAAGAAATCCCAAACAAAGTTTTTTTGCATTTTTATTTTATTCATAATAATAATATAACATTTAATAACATTTTATTTATATCCCGCCTTAAGCCAAGGCTATCCAGGCGGCTTACAATCTAAAATACAATCCTATACAATACAGATACCATGAACATATCACCCCTCCTCAGGGGTTTGTTTGTTTGTTGTCAAATAAATATTGCCTTCTTTACAGAAGAAGAATGTTTCTTGTGCAGGAAACCATACAAAATGTTGTATGCAAAAAGGTGAAGCCCTATATATAACTACTCACAGGTCAGCCCCTTTACAATATTATTTAAAAAAAGATTTACACATAACATTGGAACAGCAGAGTAATGATTTATACATTGAGCCCCTTTAAGCTCAATGGTGCATACTGAGAGGAAGGTGAGATTTGGATTACTCAAATGCCTTTAATTCTGTTTAAACATTGGAATGGCTTTTGTTCTCGGAGAAGTGAAGTGTACTTTTTCTATACTGTTTCTATTCTATTCTATTCCACTGTTATTTTAACTTTTGTGTTAGAATAATTCTGAGTGCCACAAAGTTTTAAAAGCTTTTGCTAAAAAAATAAAATAAAAAAATAGCATTCTGCTCCTTTTTTCAATACATTTCCTTAGTATAATGCCATTGTGCCATAAAGCAAGATACCATTAGCAAACCTTGTGTTTCAGTGAGGGAAACTAAAGATGATAGACAGATAGCAGAAGAGTGAATATTTAGCTTTCTTTTTACTTCAGACCTCCCACACTTTATTACTAGTTTGCAGCATTTATGATGTACATATTTTAGTTTATCAAATACTTATATGTCTTGTGACACCTTAAAGACTCACAAGTTTTATTTGGCATAAGCTTTCATGAGCTTCCACTTCATCAGATTTATGCAGAGATTTAAGTTCCCAAAGAGATAAGGGAAACACATCTCAACATGCTTGCAGGTTTCCTTTATAAGCTAAAAAGACTGACACATTTCACTCTGTGAGTACTCAGAGGCTTTCTTCAAGAGATATACAAAAGAGAGAGAGAGAGAGAGGGAGTGGGGGGGGGGGATACAGAATTACCTAATATCCTAAATAGCTCAGACATGTCCACTTAAAGTCAAGACTGCAGAAATTTTTCAACAATAATCTCAAATACTGTTTACTGGAAAATAAACTTATGAATTAAACCAAAAATTTATTTAGATCTTTTCCCATATGGTTAAAAAAAGCAGATAGCATCCAAGGGCACATAGGTGTATCAGAACTAAAGGGAATGGGACTATCTGAATACTGTGAAAGGTTTTATAAGAACAGGAACTACTCAAGTTTCTTCATCCAGGCCTACAGGAACCCATTTTTTTAAAATAATAATAATAATAAATAAAGCCCATCTATTTCTTTCTTCTTTTTTCCCCGAGAGAATTCCTTTTTCAGTATGGTTCACTTTCTCTGTTTCTCTAAAATCTAGGGACTATTGCAAAATGGTTTTGTTCCAAGGAATGGATCACTATGGAAGTCCCTAGTTTGTTTTTCCTTATATTACAGTGGTGTTGGACTGTAAATGTTAAAAGGGGTGTAGTTCTTTCTCTTAAACCTCTGACAATTTCACAGTGTCATAAATAACAAAGAGTCTTTCTTATTTTTGCTGCAACAGCTTCCTATCCATCTCTTATAGTTACAAGCAGAAGCAGCCTTCGTTCAATAAAATCTGCTTTGATAATATTATTTGCATTTTAAAACAGTATAAATTATCTAATATTTGTTTTATTTTTTCTAAAAAAAATCAGGAACATTACATTCATCTTTGTTTTTTACCTTTCTGTTTTGCTTTGTCATTTAAATACAGTCAATACAACAGTTATTCCAACTGCAACTTCATAATACAGTGACAAACAGCTCAGCAAGAAGTCTTGTTGTAGGTAAATGACAATGATTTTTTTCATTGGATGATGGTCCTGATGAAGAATCTGTACTTTGGACAAGAGGCTACTATCAGAATAGAACACTGAGAAACAGAATGGCTCCCAATTGGCAAAGGGGTCAGACAAGGCTGTATCCTTTCACAATATCTGTTCAACTTGTAGGCAACATTTTATAAGAAAAGCAGGCTTGGACACAGAAGAAGGAGAAGTGAAAATAAGAGGAAGGAATATCAACAATCTAAGATATGCAGATGACACCATAGTACTAGCAGACTTGTAACACCTACTAAGGAAGATCAAAGAAGAAAGTGCAAAGGCAGGCTTAATGCTGAACATAAAGAAAACAAAAATAATGACCACCGAGGACCTTCACACAAGTTCAGGCTAGACAATGAAGAAATAGAAATAGTAAAAGAATTCCAATACCTGGAATCAAACATTGATAGAAATGGGAAATGCAGTCAAGAAAGCCGAAGAAGACTAAGAATGGGAAGGGTGGCTATGAAAGAACTAGAAAAGATTAAAATGCAAAGATATATAACTCAGCACAAAAGTTAGAATCATACAAGCCATTGTATTCCCTATTATCATGTATGGATGTGAGAGCTGGACAGTAAAGAAAGAAGATAGGAAGAAAATCAGTTCATTTCAGATGTGGTGCTAGAGAAGAGTGCTGAGGATCCTTGGACAGCCAAAAGGACAAACAAATGGGTCCTAGAACAGATCAAGCCAGAAACCTCCCTGGAAGCTAAGATGACCAAACTGAGACTGTCGTACTTTGGACACATTATGAAAAGGGAGGTCTCTTTGGAAAAAAACAATAATGCTGGGAAAGGTGGAGGGAAGTAGGAAGAGAGGAAGGCCACATGCTAGATGGATGGACTCTATTAAGGAGGTCACTGGTATTAAAGGGTTGCAGGATTTAAGCAGAGCAGTGATGGACAGAAGGTATTGGAGATGTCTCATCCATAGGGCCACCATGAGTCAAGATCAACTTGAGGGCAGATACCAACAACAAAAGACCCAAGAGAACTTCTGTCAATCAGGATAGACAATACTGATGTTCTATTATTATTATTATTATTAGTAGTAGTAGTAGTAGTATCCTGCTCTTTTCCTGAAACAGGGACCCAGAGCAGCTCACAATATTACAAGAATGGTATACTTAAAAGTATACAAAAGTGACACATTAAAATATAATTCAATTATTACAGTATTAGAATTACATGACTACAATATTATTACTGGTATTATTACAGTGTCATCTATGCATCATTGGGATGATTTAGAATTAGACAACTTCCTTTGGCTGGCTGAAATGCTTACTTAAGTTTATGAAAGTTTTCTTCATTCTGAAGCATGAACCAAGGTATTACTGTTTCTTCAACTTGTTTTTCCCCACACTGGACCTTTTACAGTCTGAATGGCTGAAAGGGAATTGCACTCATACAATTTCTGAGAAAGGCAAACACTTAGGCAACAGAATTCCAGACTCAGGCTGCTGCCACACTCCAAAATTAATATATTTCGACACTACTTTAATTACCATGGCTCCATCCTATGGAATCATGGGATTTGTAGTTTGTTGTGACACCAGAGTGCTCTGACAGAGATGGCTAAATATCTCACAAAACTAAAAATCTCAGAATTCCATAGCATTGAGCTGGCAGTTAAAACGGTGTAAAACTGCATTAATTCTGCAGTGTAGATGCAGCCTAAGACAGCAATCCTGTACACTTACATCAGAGAAAGTCCCACTTACATCTGAACAAGCTTGCTCAAGATTGCATCATTGATCAAGAAAGATCTGCTGAATAGAATAGAATAGAAAGGGACACGAAGGCTTTGTGTTCATGCCAAGTCTTTCCCTAGAAAAGATTAAACCTACTGTTGATTTACACTCTAATTGAACCTACTAACTTAAAACACACTGCAGAAATAATCCAGTTTGAGACTGCTTTAATTGACCTGGGTCAGTGCAAGGGAATCCTGGGAATTGTAGTTTGTTGTGGTACCAGAACTCTCTGACAGAGAAGGCTAAATGTCTCACAAAACTACAGTTCCCAGAATTCCCTAGCACTGACCCAGGTCAATTAAAGCAGTCTCAAACTGGATTATTTCTGTCATGTGTTTTGGACCTAAGATACTAATCCAGCAGACAAGAGAAAATAGTACTGCTGATCCACTGAACCTAATTCCTTAGCCTTTTTTTAGTTTGTTAATAGGATTCACAGGATAGTAAACATCATTCTTATATAACATTATCAAGTCAAAATGTACTGTGACAATGTGAATGCCCTGCAGTATAAGTGGCATTCTAAAATGTCTAATTAAATCTTTGCAGCTTTTCAAATTAATCAAGGATGGGCCTGATGGCAGAAAAAAATATTTCTCTAGCATACTAAACAGCTTGCACCTTTTTTCCCCCAGAATAATAGAGAATGTGGTCCCTCATTCCTTCAAAAGCTCCACAGAGTGTAGTCCACAGACAGATCATGGACATAACCACAGGAAAGGCACATCACTTTTTGAAGGCAATTTTTGGATGTATGGTACCTGAAATAAATACTGCCATGCTCAAGTGAATCCCTAGCCTGGAAGTGGCACTTGACAGTGTGATTGTGTATGCTGATAGCTAACTTGTCCATATGGCTGCAGATACTGTGTGGAAACTTTTCAAACATGAATGTAATGAAGGTTATTTTATATTTGTCCAAAGTCCATCCTCCATCTATGAACACAAGCTGTTCATTCCAAAGAAAGAATGCATGAAAGGATTTTTTTTAAAAAATGTGCCTTTCAAAAGATCCTTGATCAGGACCCCCAAAGCCTTTCAAAATCCAAAAGCAGCTATTAATGAGACAAGCTGGACCATCCTTTCATGGAGGCTGGCCTTCCTTTTCTCTCTCTCTCTCTCTCTCTCTCTTTTTTTGAAAAGACTGTTTTGTCAGAAAATTCAGAAGAGTCTAAAGAAAATGTTAAGGGGTTTGCTGTGACAACTTCTAAGAGGCAACATCTGAATACTGCCCCTTTTTCTTGTAGGCATGGCTTTTAGTAAAGCCACACAGTATAGAAAGCAGTCCTATCTCATCTCAGAAGCTAAGCAAGGTAAGTCCTGGTTATTTTTTGGATGGGAGGCCATCAAGAATTCCAAGCAGTATCAGCTATATTTCAGAAGAAGGAACTGGAAAAGCCAACTTTGATTATTCCTTGTCTAAGAAAACTCTATGAAATTCATGAGATCACCATAAGTGAGTGATGTAGATTTGAGTCAAATGACTCAGGCTTGAAACAGACGGGCCAAAATGTGTGGCTTCCAGCTGCTTCAAGGATGTAAAGTGCAGATGACGCACAACCCCAACATGGTTGGAAGATGCTCTGAGTCCGTCTGCAGCCTGAGGCTGCTGGCAAAAGGAGGAGTGAAAATCTACTCCTTGCCAATGGCCTGTTTTAAGAGTGGGCCATTCAGTCACCATGGTCCCAGGCCAATCAGGGGTCGATTGAGGCTAGAGTGACCAGAGGCCACCATAAGCTGTTGCTCTGCTTCACCTCTCAGACTCAGGTCCGACTCAAGTTGCTTCAATGACTTGGATTTAACTTGGCAATAAATGATGCACTGATTCAACTCAATCATGACTGATATATTTTTAGTGACCAACTTGCTGGCTTCATTTACTTTGAGCAGCAGGCAAGACCCACCTCCAGAGTGAAAGGTGCATTTCTTGGAGGTGAACAGAAAATGTGTTAGGCAACAGATTTGAAATGGAAGAATCCTTCTAAAACTTTTGAAAAGCTTTGAGAAGCTTTTCAAAAGTTTTAGAAGGATGTGCAGCAGGGACAGGCTGCCAAGTAGACCTCAAGCCCTGCCTCAAGCCCATTACTTAACATGCTTGGTGTTCCCCTCTGAGAAATGTGTCTGTCTCCTTTTTTTCTGTTAAAGTTAGCTACCAGACTTGAGACTCAACTTGAGAATTGACTTGAGACTTGAAGGTAGAGGCTTGAGACTTGACTTGAGACTTGGCATAAAAGACATGAATACATCACTGCCATAGGTCAAGGGGCAACTTGAAAGCAGAGAGAAATTGAGATTCAATACAGAGAATGGGCAGTAAGTCTTTTTAGAATTGGGATGGAAGAAGAGCAAATTGCCATGGATTCCCAAGTAGAGAAACAAGAATAGTGGGCTGATAGTGCTGAAGATAAAAGAAGATCCAAGAGGAATGCAGAAAGAGAATACATAGCTGGAATAGATGTTTGGGAAATTAAAGTGTCTTTGACTGGTAGCAGAATGGCATCAAGGTAGGCACTAGGCTACCTTCTCTCAGAGATTATTCTATACTTGTGGCTCCACAATTACATGGCTGGTACCCACTGTACAGTATCCATTGTGGTTTAGAGGCTTGTGTTGGACTAGGACTCTGGGAGACAAGGGTTTGAATCTCCACTCAGTCTTGGAAACCCACTGGGTGATCTTGCCTAAGTCATGCTCTCAGCCTCAGCAGAAGGCAATGGCAAACCCTCTCTGAACAAATTTTGCCAAGAAACCCCTATGATAGATTTGCCTCAGGGCCTAAACAGACAGAGCAACGTGCCATTTTTGAGGCCAGGAAGGGGAGGGGCAGCCTCACGCTGGGTGCCCCAACCCCTTCCCGAAAACATCGTCAAAGCGGCTGGACCTCCGCATGGCCAGCGCTCCAACAACACACTTCTGCTGCTGCGTCCGCACACGCTGCAGTGGAAGAGGTGCTGAAGGTGCGCTGGAGGCCTTTTGTGGTGCACCTTCAGCATCTTGTGGAAGGAGCGCTATTTTAGCACTCCTTCCTGGGCCTGGGATGCTGCGCCTCGGGGCCGAGGAGTGCGGATACCTCAGCCCCAATCTGCAGCTTCCCAGGGCGGCCCCGTGCCGCCCGTCTGCTTCCCCCCATAGTCAGAAATGAGTTGAAAGCACATGACAGCAAGCCAGTTTACCCCAGATCATTATACTTGACATTGTGAAGGTATGGGGGGGGGGTGTTTCTGCTGAAAGTCTAAGAATAAATTTTGCCGAGAAAACCCCATGATAGATTTGCCTTAGAGTCTCTGAATGGCAGAAATGAGTTCAAGGCACATAACAGCAATCCAGTTCACCCCAGACCACTATACTTGACATTGTGAAGATATCTGGTGTGTGTGTGTGTGTGTGTGTGTGTGTGTTTCTGCTGAAAATCTTAAGAATATGATCAGGCAAAAATAAAGTTTATGACACTTTAAAGAATAATACATTTTTAGTGGTGTACATTTTGGGGGAGGCTTTATTTCTTTTCATAAAACATATAGTGTGGAATAGCAAATCAAGGCTCAGATGATAATATCTCAGAAGTATAGCAGTATTGTTCTACTTTAACTGCTATGGTTGAGTTGTATGGACTCCTGGGATTGGCAATTTAGGAAGAGAAATTTAAAATTCTCACTAAGAGCTCTTTTGTGCCTCACCAAACTACAAACCCCAGGATTCCATGGGATGGAACCAAGACACTTAAAATAGAATAACAGTGTTATAAATGGGACCCTTGTTTGGAAAGTGCCACAAAATTCTGTGGTATTTTTCTTCGAATTGCTAAGACTGAAATCCTAAACAGTCAGGTTTGTTTTATTAGAAAGCAATTTCCATTTATTGACATTCCATGGAACATACTTAATATTCAGAAATGTATTTTTTTTTAAAGCAAAGCAAAGCAGCTTCATTTATATACCGCTTTATATCGCACTATGGGATGTCTAAGCGGTTTACAACTGTGAGCTGATTGCCCCCCAACAGTTGGGTACTCATTTTAGCGACCTCGGAAGGATGCAGGCCTGAGTCGAGCCTCAGCCCTGGCTGGTATTGAACTCGCAACCTTGTGGTCTATGAGTGAGTGGCTGCAGTACAGGCATTTAACCACTGCGCCACCAGGGCTGCAGTACAGGCATTTTTTACCAAGGATGTTCTCAATATCCAACCATCCCTCTTCTTTTCTAGAAAAAAAAAGGAAAGGAAACGAAAGGAAAAGGAAAAAGGAAGAAAAACAACAACCGTGTCAGTTATTTTCAAAATCATATATAAGAAATAACTTTAGTGGAATAAAACATGTTTTCATTGGTGAATTCATTTTACAACATTACTGGGTACACTGGTTGAATCTCTATATTAGAAGGGTACATGTAATATCATGTGGGAAGCTAGGACATGCATATTGTACATTGCAGGTATATCTGACTAGTGGACATCTCTGCATCATATCTCTGTTGCCATTTTTCTTATGGATGCCAGCTTTTGTATTTGCCCTATTTAAAATCTAAATCACAACAACCAGAACATCTCCCAAGTGTGAGACCATCTAGAAACCAAAAGTGATATTGACCTCAAGCTATTATGTAATTCTTAACTGTCTGCCTGCTGTCTTTTCTTTGTAAGTGATACATGGATAAACCATTTGACTTCACTTTCCAAATCTATAAGAAGCCTCCACCCTTCTTATAAGCATCTAAGTCAAAACAATTAGGACTTGATTAAATCTTATCATCAAGTCCCTGACACTCAGTGAAGCTCCCCTCACCCTACTTTGCATTCTGTTCCCTAGCACTTAAATCTAATCATGAGTTTAGTCAAATATATTGCATGTCAAGAATAATTAATGGAAAGCCTCTATCACCAGGCCTCTGCCATTGACAAGCTCATAAAAGAGCACTTAACCCAAGATTAGCTCTATTCACAATTCATTCATAGAAGTATAGTTATGAATAAGTTCATGATTATGTATCAAGGACATTTGACAGCAAGTAAGGAAACGTCATTATCCTCCCTTACCAAGGGGTTTACCTTTAGGAATATCAGGATGCCATCAGTACTCAAAGTAACTCAACATTGTTCCACTCCCTCAAATGGTCAATCCCTGTTAAAGGTAAAAGTAAAGGTAATCCCTTGAAATGAATGTCTAGTCACAGCCAACTGTAGGGCACAGTGCTCATCTCCATTTTTAAGCTGAAGAGCCAGCGTTGTCCGAGGACTACTCTGGTGGTCATGTGGCCAGCATGACTGCACCGAATGCTGTTACCTTCCCAACAAAGTGGCACCCATTTATCTACTTGTATTTGCATGCTTTCAAGCTGCTAGGTTGGCAGAAACTGGGACTAGTAATAGAAGCTCACCCCGTCATGCAGCACTCAGGCCTCGAACTGCCAACATTCTGATCTTCCAATCATTAGAATTAGCATCTTAACCACTATGCCACCACATCCCTTTCTTCCCTTCTGCCATCTCTGCTGCTCTTATCTAAATCCTATTTTTGAGTCTGCTTTAGAGACTATTACCCATACACTTTGGTTTTCCTGTCTCCTAAGGAAGACAGAGTGATAGGGGCACCTTAGGGTCGCCATAAGTAAAAAATGACTCGAAGGCACACAACAACAACAACAATGAGAACACTCTATGCTTCTCTTAAATGTTCCTTCTCTATTATTATTATTATTATTATTATTATTTAAAAATCCAAAAAATGAATATGAACCGAATGCTTTTTCTTATTTCTAAAAACAATCCCCTATCCCCTTTGTGTGTGTGTGTGTGTGTGTGTGTGTGTGTGTGTGTGCAATCTTGGTCTGATTCAGATGAAGATGTGTTGGCTGTTATAATGTGCAATATCCAAAAAATTCAGTTCCTCAAAATACTAACAGTTACAAATGAAGTGCCAGTCAGGTTAAGAGAGGTTACATTTGAATAGTTATAAAATTATTGGTTTAAAAGTCCTTATCATAATGGGTCACTTGTAGGAACAAAGAGGACACTTCAAGGTAATAAGAAGGTGCTGCTCTCTCTCTCTCTTCTCCAAAGCTTCCAGGCATGTCTTTTAACTGTTGCATAATGTGTCCTCATCAATATGTGGCAGGTGATTAATTTCAAGCTTATAAGAAAGAGTGAATGGGGTAGATTGAGAAACTGCAGTGGTTCAGGGGAACTTATAACTGATAATTGAATCTCACATATTTTGAGACTAGGGCAGAAACATGTGAAACTGACAGGTGACCAGCTCTATGCTTAGAAATTGCCTTTCCACTTGGAACAAAATAAATGTCTTCAGGAAAACATAGATAAAAAAAGCCATTAGTAACTGCTGATTAGTAAAAGAAAGGTATAGGCCTAGGGATTTAATTATGCTAATCTCACCATCAATCTTAATATAGACAAGAATACAAGCCTTCTGTGAAACAAGACTATTGATGTTCAGGCAGAATTCTGTGTTTGTTTGGATTCTCACACACACACACACACACACCCTTGTCTTTGCTGAGGCCATTGATCACAGGTTTCTAGTAAGGAATCTGTGAGCAATATAAGATAAAAGAGGCCTATGTAGCAAATGCATTCAAATAACTGATACCTGACAGCATAAGCAGTATAGTCATACCTCATTAAGGGGGCAAAATGGTTGTTTCTGCCAAACCACTGAGTAACAAAACAAAAAAGGAACAATAAAAACAAACACTGGGTTCTACTGTTACCAACTGGGTATTCTTTCAGGGTCCTTGCCTTGGGAGATTATCATATGGAGGACGGAATAGGGATGGGATCACTCCCCCATCCTTATCCCGTCCATGACCTGAGTGTAAGTGATTGCACAAACTGCAGCTGGCTGAAAAGCACTTTCAGCCATCATGATATTAACAAGTTAAACTGTTAATACAAAAGATTGCAAATGATGGCTGAAAGTGCTTTCAGCTAGCTGCAGTGTGAAAGTGATTTGAGTGATCACTCACTCGCACTTCCCGTACAGGTCAAGTGTGAAAGTCCTTCCTGCGATTGGAGCAAGAAGGATGGGACAGGGACAGGACATCATTGCCCCATCCCTCATGTGATAATCTCCTTGATTTTCATTCCTTAACTAGAAAAAGATTGTAGCCATTGGAGCAATATTATTACTTGTCCCCTCTTCTGCAGGCAGTTATGGTCAAACATTGTTGGTTTCCAATAACGTCCCTCCATTGATAGGAGATTTTTAAATCCTGTAGAGAATTTGATCAGCAGTATAGGGATTTTTAAAAATCTCCCTGTAGGCTACAAAACTGTTCCAGAATGATAGAGAATTTTTGTAATATGAGAAGTGGCACAGTGCAAAGAAAAGGAAAAAAGTTGAAGATTGCCTATGGATGTATACATCTATACAGTATACATCCATTGATGTTGCGTGTTGTTTTTGTTTCTTACGATATGATCTGAGTCCCTTTATTTGTTATTTTTTCCCAAATGTATGTATATTTGTTCACATTTCAGAGTATGTGCATTGCTTAAATACATGCCCTTCAATCTGTTGCATACAGTGTGTTTATGTAGTGTTGTGGCTACTCATTTTATATAGATACATTTTATCATGTGGAGAATTATGACTATTGGCTTCTAATTTATGTACAATCCATACTGAGTCCATGTCCCCTGTATGAGAGACCCTTTCCCACAGTGAGCCATGACAGAGCTGGCAAATTATCTTGCCTAGCAACAGAGCCATGTGAGGGATTTACTCCAGTCTCAATTCATCTTTTCTTGGGGTCATCTAGTTTTATTGCATTTCCCCAAAAGAGCCAAATGCCTGAATGAATTTGAAACTTCTGAAAACAATGAACTTGTTAACATATAACACTTTCAGCAATAAGCCGGAAATCTAGTGAATTGGGGAGCGGGGATCTAACAAGCCAATGATTTAAAAAGTTAATTAATTAGTTAATCTGAAGCTCTGGCCTATGGAGAAGAGATCTGGAAAAACTTCAGAAGAGTTGTGGAGTGGTAGAGTTTGGACAGACAGAGGTTTCCTCTTCTTTTGAAGCATTTATTTTAAAATATTGTTAATAACAATGGGAAAATTGCTCCAATAATCTTGTCATTAAGTATATTACCCCAAAGTGTATCTGAGAAAGGAGGCAATACTGAAAAGTTCTTTTTTGGACTACAACTTCCAGAATTCTTCAGCCAAAATACTGAGAGCTGTAATCCAAAAATAACTTATACAAGTTCTGGTTGTGGCCCAGATGCATTGTGGTTGAGAATGCCCCAGAAGTATTATTGCTACGATTTTTCCATAACAACAAAAACTTTAAAAATGATCACCATAATCTTGTGTCACCTTTTCTTAATATAACTTCACATATACTTAGCTAAGTAGGAGAGGTGCTAAGATGTCCTGTTAGTGAATTGTAAAAGTGCATATTTGGACACTAACAAGACTACCTGGTGAGTATTGGGACTGATAACACATCAGTGATGATGGCTATCAGTGCACATTGGTGCACGATGTGCATCCAGCACTTTGCTAGTTTCACTACCTAGTGACATAGCAGAAACCCTCTAATAGATATGCATGTTACAAAAATGATCAGTTCTAATTTCCACTTTGAAAGTCCGCTTACAAATCTGCATACAGGATTCCAGCCAAGAAAGAAAAGAAGTCTTTTCTTGATCCTGTACAACAGGGGTAGGCAACCTTTCCCCTTTAAGGGCCGAGGGACTTCAGCTCCCAGAATCCCAGGAGCTATTGGCCAACATGGGACTGTTGGCCAACATGGCTGAGGCTTCTGGGAGCTGAAGTCCCTCGGCCCTTAAAGGGGAAAGGTTGCCTAACCCTGCTGTACAACATTGTACGACAATGTAAGACCACAACCCCAAAAACTACCCCAAAAATTATCTGATGTTTTTCCAACCTCATTTTTACACCCACTCTGTCAAATATGCAAAGAATATCAGTTTGAGAACTTTTAGCACATCACTAGAATTATTAATAGTGGACAGAATCTGTTCATAAGCTGTATAACAAGTTTAATTTCAGAGAAAAGCTACTGAAACTAATTGTCTTGTTAAGATATTGAGTTGAAAGTCAATGGAGAGAAAAAGAGCATCTGCAGCCCCCTTGGTATCAGGGGTCAGAAATGATGTACCAAGGGCATTTCAGTAAATGCTTCATTAAATTATGGTTCCTTAAATGTTCCTTTTGGGGTCTGAACAAAGTCTGAAATGTAAAATGACTTAATAAAGCTGCTTTGGGTTCTGGAGACGTATTGTTTTCTCAAGAGGATTTCTGAGTCATATAAACTGAATTTCAGCTGCATAAATCTAAAACTGCAAATTGATTTAAATCAAAGGAAAATGCCACAATGGGAAAAAAATCTTTGTGGAAGCTTGTGCACCATCTTTCAAGTGCTGTATTAAATCTAAAGACTAAACTAGATACTATTGGGAAGAGATTTCTGCCAGCCTTGTTGAGCACAGTCCATGGAAAGGGGCCCTGGGAATTGTATTCCAACCATATCTGGATGGTCACTGTTGTCCATCTCTGATCTTTGCTAATAGAAAGAAAAAAATTGTCCTAAAAATTTGGTATATAATAAAGTTATTCTAACAAATGTCCTCTACCCATTCCAAATCATTGCAAAGTTATTAGTTATTGACGTTTGAAGGTTTCACCAGGAGTAGGGAAACTTTGGCTTCTGCTTTATGGATCTATCTGGGTCCTGCTGCAAAGAGCTGAATGCACTTGCTTCTAGGGATGTAATTCTTCACTTAATTTCTTTTCAAAAGTTACAATGAATAATTTCAGCAATTTTCTTCCCACTGCAAGAAAGTCTTTGAAAACCACAGTTTTTGAAGGCTATTTGCAATTCAGAGCTTATTCTGCACAAGATTCATATGTAGTTTTGTGCAGAAAACATTTTCTGTATAGGAAACAGCATTTTCTGTTTGGAAAATATTTCAATGCAGATATATAAATTCTGGAGAATAAAATGTTATTTTCTACATAGGAAATGTTGTTTTCTAAGCAAATTAACTTGAATTTTGTTGTTGTTGTGTGCCTTTGAGTTGTTTCTAACATATGGTGACCCTAAGGCAAACCTATCATGGGGTTTTCTTGGCAAGATTTGTTCAGATACAGATTGTCTTTGTCTTTCTCTAAGACTGAAAGAATGTGACATGCCTAAGGTGGGATTCCACGTCTGAGTAGGGATTCCAACCCTGGTCTCCAGAGTCCTTGTTCAACACTGAAACCACAATACCATGCTGGCTGTCTTGTGTTAATTTTACACAGAACAAATCTCAAATAACAACTCTTTTTTCTGTGCAGAAAACAACCTTCTCTGTTGAGTAATTAATATTTCTATTAATATTGCAGTACTAGAGAGCTGAGCACTGAAGGATAAAACATTCAGTCTCTTCAAACAGCAAGATGTGGTGCGACAAGTGACAAAATCCACAAGGTTTCTTGCTTCTGCTTGTCACACCACTTCTCATTAGCAGGAGGAGACTGGATGTGGTCTGTTCACCAGCACTGCAGAACACCTTATTACAGCTACCTGGCTTTTAAGATGTGCTTTGGCATTTGGGCTGAGAGACAGAGTCTAGCCATTATGATCCTGTATGTATTTGATACAAGATCTTAGCCCTTTTCTTTCCAAAAATGTACAACTTAATGTTTTCTCAGAAAATATGTATTTAAATGGGCTTTGATCCTCTGTTCATGAATTGTCACAGAATATTTGTAAAGTGAGAATGCTGATAAATAGCAATGCTTTGATCTTAGGCGATACATGAGCACAAACATTCATTTGACAAAGTGTGTAATGTGGCATCAGCTCTTTGGATAAGGCCACGGCAAGCTGCTGCCAGCATTTGCATAAACAGAAAGCTGATCTAGATGTAATAAAACAAAAACTAATTGTCTTTGGTATATATGAAATACTTGAGGAAATTAACAAAAGTTGAGAGATGTGTACACAAAGCTTGTAAACAGCTTTAGTGCAATAGCTAATCTGTGGCTCATTTTATGTACCAGTTATACAACTAGCTATTTCATGCTCCATGGATAAGAGGATTTTTTAAAAAAAAACATACAAAACCTCAAATGATAAGTGAATAAAACTAAGTGATTAAAACCTACCATGCCAGAATGAAACTTGCTTATTTAAAGAAAGATTAATCTGAATGGATTAAGTCTAGTCACTCAAAGGTTATATAATCTATGAATTTTGAGAACTAGAGCTAAAGGTCTAATTATGAGAAAGAAACTCAGAAAATAAAATCATTCTGAATCTGAATAATAGGAAGGCATGCATTTTGTTGGTGATAGGGTACTTCTGCTGTGGAAAAACACATACTGGTGTTCAATGCAATTTGTATGAAAAAAAGAAAAAGATTATTGACAATGTGACTGGGAAAGCCAATCTTTCTATTTCCTTCATGACGATAAGTCAGACTCCTTGGACCAAAGTATATATGACTTGTACCCTAACAACTTAACAGCAGATATTCCCTTCCATCCCTGTGTTCCTTTCGCCAGAAGGCAAAGGCTTTTTTGTTCAAGCAGGCATTCAATGGGTAAGCAGGGGAGCTTCTGACTGGGACAACTTCAATTTTTTAAACTTCTGTATGTTGCCCCCCCCAAAAAAAAAAAAAATAAGTGTGATTTTTTTTATTTTTTTTTAAATGTATTAATATTTTAAAAATGTATTTTCTTTGGGAGCTGCCTTGGGCTCTGTTCTGAAAGATGGCATGCAAATTAAATAATAAGTAAATAAATAACTAGATAGACAATTCTGTAGGATGTCTTCTAAAACACTGCTATTTCCCCTCCCCTACAATCTTATAATTAAAAAGGTTGTGTTTCTATTTTGGATTCTGTAAGCATAACTACAGCAACACAGAGAGAATTACTGAACCACCAATTGACTACTGATTGGTTTTAATACAAATACTGTGGACAGGTAAATAAGTTGATTTCATTGTTTTGCTACAAATCCCATCTGAATTCTCTTCTGATCCTTGTTTTCTGACAGGTCGTGAATCTTTGGGGACATCCACATGGTAAAGGTATTCCCCGTTGACATGGTTGTCATGCGATGTCCGATCATAGGGGGTGACGCTCTTCTGTTACTAAGCTGAAGAGCCAGCGTTGTCAGAGACTACTCTGTGATCATGTGGCCAGCATGATTACACAGAACAGTGTTTATCTTCCCACCGAAGTGGTACCTATTTATCTACTTGCATTTGCATGCTTTCGAACTGCTAGGTTGGCAGAAGCTGGGACTAGTGACAGGAGCTCACTCCATCATGCAGCACTCAGGCCTCGAACTGCCAACCTACCAATCTTGCAATCAACAGAGTCAGCATCTTAACCACTTGAGCCACTGCATTCCATATATCCACATGGTAATCTATGCTATTTTTTTTTGTAGACATGTGGTAATTTATGATATATATATTTTTGTACACACTTGTATTATCATGCACACTTTAAAAACATGTTAAAATGTGTAAAAAAATCATTTAAATCATTGACTAAAGTTGAATATGTGCCTTTTTAAAAGATGCTTGTTTGGGGTATATGCCATATTTATTGGGGGGGGGGGGGGATTTTTGACTTGCATTTTCTTCCTGAAGATGAAATGTTTGTGCACACTTTTTGCTAATAATCTTATAGATCATTATTTGGATTATTTTGGAGGGGAGGGGAGGGATAGGCAATGTGAATTTATTTTTCATCTTTAGTAGACAAACAAAAACACATATAATAGCAAACACAAACATGCCACCTATATTCATTATCTGTGAACTGCCTTGGTTATCTGTGAGCCACCTTAGGTCCCTTCTGGGAGAAAGGTGGCATATAATTAAACAAACAAACAAACAAACAAACAAACAAATAAAATAAAGGAAGGTTAAAAAACATCAGTTTGGTTTAGTTTACAAAAACAGCTTTCAAAAATTCACAAATTAATTTATAAATCTGACAAAGAATTTGAGATTAAAAAACTGAATGTGGGAGAAAGCAAAATGAACATATTGATTGATCCTACTTTCTGTTCTTTTATACTCCTATAATGCTGTTCTGGTGGGTCAGAGTGTTTTGATGCTATTACCCAAAATGAAAAATATAATGAAATGTATGTGTGGAGATCTATTGACATTGTTATTTCTCCTTTGCCAGCAATACTTCTGTTCTGCCACAGAATAGTTTAATGAACAGTTGTTGTTCTGCAGTTTGAAAAGTGAAATAAATAGTCCTCATGGTTAGGCACTTAACAGATAGGAAATTGCAAGAAAGAAATAGATATGATTATATAATTTATTATTCCAAAGTTAGAGATGGGGTATTGTGAATAGTTTGGGGTATTACATATGTACAGAATGGCTGTGAAACTGTGCAAGTGATTCAGTTCAAGTTCACTTATTAGATAAGCTAAGGGAGGGGAAACGGCATTTCATCTGTTATGAAGATGTTCACTCTGCAGTTAAAGGCTATAGATTTGATGATGTGAAGAATGCAGTACCTTCTCTTTAGATATTGTACAGGAAATGCAAACAGAAGAAAATAGAAAAACAGTAGTTTGATTTGTGAGGAGGAGGAGGAGACAGAAAAAGATAAAATGGATTCAAAACCATTTCTGCCAGATGGTCCACATAATTACTGTTTATATCAGGGGTAGGCAACCTTTTTGAGCCAGGGGCCGGGTTGCTGTCCCTCAGACAATTGGGGGGCCAAAGCACCAAAAATAAATAAATAAATAAATAAATATACAATTTTTTTAAAAAAATTAAAACATTAAAAAATATGCATGCACACTCTCTCAGCCCCAGAAAAGCCATGGCAAAACCCCTGTGGAGATTTTGCTAAGAAAACCCCAAGAACAAGTAATAACAATAATAATATCATCATGGTGGGCGGTGGGGGGGGGTGGCGGCAGGACCGGCCTGGGGCCGGTCCAAAGGCCTCAGGGGGCCGCATCCGGCCCCCGGGCCTTAGGTTGCCTACCCCTGGTTTATATCCTCTACAATCCCTAGCATGAACATGTCACTATCATTGACACGATATGCCAACAAAATAGAAGAAGAAATGGGGGAAGGGGGACCCTCGAGCTGTACATATAATAATTGCCTTGAAATGGCTAATTTTCCATAACAATAGGGATCTGGCCCAATAGTCTCCCAACTCTGAAGCTCTCAAGAAGGGTCAATGTGTAATTATCTAACGCAGAACATTTGCCATGATCATTAAAGGCAATTACATCTAATACTTGATCAAAAACAAACATTATCTACAGCACTTTCCTATCTTGGAGAGAACATAATGTTCTCAGAGTAATTACTGTTCTGTAGTTACACAGCAGTTGCCAGCAGCAAGAATATTAACTCATGCAGTATTGAAGATTTTGCTATGTGAGCTTTGGTAGCTCATCTGTTATGCTTAGATGAGGGGTAAGCAATTGCAGTGCATCCAGAGACCAATTTCTGTGCCCAAGAACCTTGAAAGACCAGTTGGACTGCCAAAAATGTTAACAACACTAAAAAGGATGAAGTGGACAAAAGTCCACTTCACGTTTCAAAGACTGCTTTAAATATATACATATATATACACACACACATAAACATACATAGTAGTAGGGGCCTACAGCTCATTTGACTTTTAACAACATCTTAGCCATGCAGTGGCTCAAAGGGTTAAGATGCTGACTCTGTTGATTGCAAGATCAATAGGTTGACAGTTCGAGGCCCAAGGGCTGCATGATGGAGTGAGCTCCTGTCACTAGTCCCAGCTTCTGCCAACCTAGCAGTTCGAAAGCATGCAAATGCAAGTAGATAAATAGGTACCACTTTGGTGGGAGGGTAAACAGTGTTCTGTGTAATCATGCTGGCCACATGACCACAGGGTAGTCTCTGATAATGCTGGTTCTTCAGCTTAGTAATGGGGATGAGCACCACTGCCTATGGTCGGACATGACTTGACAACCTTGTCAACAGGGAATACCTTTACCTTTACCTTTTAATTCATTTCTCTCCCTTTCCTAAAAATGGACAATCTTGGAGGTCTGGAGGATTGAGAGCCACAAAACAGTCTTGGTGCTATATATTATTTCAGAGCCATATTTTGCCCACCTCTGCTCTAATAATCTGGCCCTAATTCTTAAGCAGGAATTGATGTTATGCTCAACATAGGGATAATGTTACAACAGGGGTAGGCAACCTTTCCCCTTTAAGGGCCGAGGGACTTCAGCTCTCAGAATCCCAGGAGCTATTGGCCAACATGGGACTATTGGCCAACATGGCTGAGGCTTCTGGGAGCTGAAGTCCCTCGGCCCTTAAAGGGGAAAGGTTGCCTACCCCTGTGTTACAACTTGCTATGTAAATCTGCCTTCTTGCATGACATGGAGGATTTCACCACATACTTAACAGAAGGGTGGGGTATAAATAAATTTTATTATTATTATTATTATTATTATTATTATTATTATTATTTCTCCGCTCCCCACTACTAGCAGCCAATGTAACCAAACACTGGTGGAAAGTGTGCATGATTATATCAGGGCACAGAACCAACACTACATGTTGTTGAAGACAGAATGGAATTAAACATGCAATTATTGAAAGAAGCTCTGTGTGAAATGCAGCAAATAATTTCTGGTTCTGTGGAGAAAATGCATTCAGCATGTCAGAGAATTGCTTACAATTTTTTTTAAAAGAAGACATTTCAGAGAAATTCTTAAGGTTTGGTGTTCTCATTCTTACTTTAATGTTGGCCAAGAAGTCTATGTAAGATTCCTGTCTTTTGTTAAACAACGGTCTTCCCATAGAGCTTGGAAATAACTAGTTTAAATGAATTAGATTTAGCTGATTAGTGGCCTCCTTCCCCAACATGACTTAATGAATTAATTTGTTAACAGGAGTTGATTATTAGAATGCAGAAATAACTGAGAATTAGTTATTTGCTGACTCATTTTCTCCTTCTGCCAAGGCTTTACAAGCAAATTTGCTTGTTGACAGTACCCATTATTCATCTGGTGAAATGAATAAAAGGTTTTGTTTTGTTGTTCATTTTGGAGAGAAAAGGCCTTTATAGACTGCCAGAAATAATGCAGTTTGAGGCCACTTTAACTGTCTTGGTTCAGTGCTAAGGAATCATGGCAACTGTAGTTTATTGTGGCACCAGAGCTCTCTGACAGAAGGCTCAATGTCCCAGAAAAAATACAAAAGCCCAATGTATCTTGAAGACGAGGATCATTATTGGGGTTATTAGAAACTGGACTGAACTTTAGAACCTGGCCCTTCAATGAAAAACATGTAACACTGATTTTTGTTGATTGTGTTTCATGATTCTGAGTGGAATTGTAGAATATGTCATTATTTGACAATGTAGAATAGTGTAGGAGAAGATGTGGTAGAATTTCCCTCACTGATATCCCTCCTACATGGGGCACAGTGTTGTCCCTACCAAGACTGAAAATGATGTGACTTTATTTTTGGGCTTGGTTTTCAGCCTAAAAATGCCAATGTTCCCCATTTTCTGGGATCAGGGAGATCTAAATTTTTGTGGTGTTGTGGATAGTTTAGGTGCATTTTCAGGTTGAAAAATCAGCTGAAAAAAGTTAAAGTTCATGAACCAAAGAACTTCAGTGAGGTTTGGGGGAAGGGGACTAGTGGCCTAAAGCCACATGCAGCCCATGAATTTCTCTTTCCCTACCACTGGTGTAGAAAAATATTTTCCATCCCTTAAGAGACATTAAGAATATTTCTGATAATTCTCCACTTTTAATTAACCTATTGAATGAAGGCCACATTATAGGCATTTATTACTGTACTTCAGTACATCCTCTTAGGGCCAGAATACTCTGGGGCAGTCCAGAGTATTTGGGGCTCTAGTCTCCCTATTACCTGGGCACTCCAGAGCAACACTGGATATGTGTTCATTTCTGCATCCCTCTGTGCCAACTGCCCCCACCACTGCTGGCATGAGGCCACCCCTTTGACCACCATCACCTCTTTGAAACCAAAAATGATGCACCCAGTGTCAATCACATGGCTAGGCACCTTGTTCTGATCTCAGAGTGATCAACTGATGCTGGCAGCACAGTGGGACATGTGCAAATAGCCACCAACATCACTCTGGACTGGGTTTTTTGGGAAAGATCCAGAGCACAAGGTAACTTTTAAAAATCTGTGTTAAGGGTAATATACAGTGGTTTTGGTGCTGAACTGTCTGTACACCATCAAGGCAATTCACACAAGAATCAGGGATTGGGCCCTGTCTTGTCTGGACTGATCACATGAGGATGTGGGGAAAACATGTTATTTGGTCCATGCAGATATGACATACTAGACTGAACCCATCTCTCTTTATTTGCCTTTTCCAATTCAAACAATTCATAAGGGTGGAAAGATGAGTTAACACCTTATTGAGATGTGCTGGGGCAGGGGAGAAGTGAGACACAAATGAGTGACAAAACATAATTTATCAAGTTGTTAGAGCAAGTTGTTTATGGCAGCCTTTCCCAATGAGGCAATTTCCATATGTACTGCAGTATGAACACCCACCACCCCCAGCTATCTGCAGTTGAAAATATCTGGAAAGTAGCAGACTGGGGAACACAACTTCAAAAAATGTCAAACAGCTCTTTTGAAGGATCCATTAATAAAATGTGCCACCTGTGGCCCTTTCACACTACACAATGGTAGCACAATGATTCCAGTTATAACACTGTCATGGAGTCTCTTGTGTCCAAATCCCTTCCCCCCCCCTCCATGAATGTTACTGACACTATCTTAGCCAACCTTCTCCCAATTGTCCATCTTTTTAAACCGCAGGAATCTCAGCAGCATTGCTTTTGCCCTCTCATGTTTTTTGAGGGGTTTTTTTGGGGGGGGGAGGGGTTCCTCCTGCCTCAGGAATCTCAACAGTGGTGTTTTAGTCCTCTTTTGTTTTATTTTGGTTTTTGCCTTTTCTGCCACGTTACAAATATTAGAAGCAGTATTCCAGAGAACCTTCTCCTATTTTCTAGCCATTTTACATATATTTCCTGTTGAGTCCCTTTCTATATATCCACTTTTTTACTTCTAGGAGCCCCCTTTCCCCAGTCTGAAGTACCGGTAATACAAATACTATGTACATTTTGACGCATTTAACATAATTTCCTGATGAGTTGTATCTGCCAATTACCTTTTTGCTTCTACCATGGGAATCCCTTGATTTCTATTGGGAAGGAAAAATGTTCAAAGGAGTTATGAAAGTGAAACACGGCTTGCAGTTTCAGATCTGGCAATGACTTGGTTCTGTGTTGATCCTGACTTTAAGTAAACACTTTCTGGTTTCATCCATGAAGTCTGTTCATTTATGTAGATAGAGACAGGGCATTACAGCTATTCTGTACAAAGCATTCCATAGTCAGGATGCCATCCAGTGGTACAACTAGGGCTAGATCTTAAGGATGATATGTAGGGTCCCAAAAACTACCTCGATAGGCTGGCAAGTAGACTTTGCCTTATTAACTGGACAGCATGAGGATGCCAGGGCTGACATGGGTTGTTGCACTATTATTTCTTTTTTAAAAAATACAGATACATACATGGCTGGACATGTACATTGCTTAGTTGGAAAAGTTATCTTGAACAACCATTTCCAGACTTCTCCAGTCAGTGGAGCCATTGGATGTGTTTGTGGCAAGATTTTTTCTACTGTAGTCCAACAAAGTAACTTTCTCAAATTAATAACAAAAGTTATGCCTCCATGTTTCATGGTTATAAATGATCATTGTATTATTTTTACTTCTCAAGCTCTACAACATCCAACTCCAGAAAAAAAATCTGATTATTCGGCATTTTCATCTTGTGGTAACTCTGTCCTTACATCTTCCAGATCAGCCGTTAATGAAAATAAAATAAGAAAATACACAAATACATCCCAAGTTCCCATTAGCAATGAAGAAGTAGTTAAAATAATAATAAAAAGGTTCAACTGCTGATTAATGAATCTACTCATTTCCCTGGCAAATAGCATGAAAGAATTTACATCTCATTAGAAAAGCAGTTCTGTGAGCAAATATTTAGCTTGGCAAAGTTTCCTGGGGCGGACTGAAACCTTGAAGATGAAAAGCAATATAAAATATATGTAGCTTCATTTGCAGTGTTATCCATCATTTGTGTTTCTTTGATAATAATTTCTGGGGGAGAAGAGAGGAAGACAGTTCCTAATATTAGGATACTGCATTTGTTTTTCATCAAAATATAAAATATAAAATATAAAAACAAAAATCTCTCTCCATCTTCTTTCCCCCCACACTTTATAAGTGTGTATTCATATGCAGTTTTTTACATGTAAGAGAAAGAGATAACATGTCCCTTGGTTGGGGAATGTAAATAGGGAAGGAAGAGTTATTAGTTTGATCAATTGAATCAGGGCTAATTTATTGTAATTTTTAATTTAGTCTGTTTCGTTGCTCTATTAATTTTATAGCCCTAACAATGATTGCCTATAAGCCCAAATAAATTAAAATAGGGGATACAGTTATGAAGTCCAAAGATTTGGTACATATGTATGTCTAGGAATAAATGGGAGAGAGGGAATGGAGGACAGGGAGAGGTAGCCTATACAGGTGGGATAAAGGCCTAAACTCCCTATGCAGTCTGGGGAAGAATCACTCAGCTACAGCCAAAACAATATACACAGCAAAACAAAAAACACAGCTATTGGTATTGGTGGTACACTGACCACTTTTCACACAGAAAAGAAAAACTCAGACAGTTGATTCATCCAAAGTTCTGGAGTCTTATCATCAGGTTCCCAAAGTTTACAATATTATACAGTACATATATACACACTCCTCTGAGATATCCAATCAACTCCAATGTCTGCTCTCCAGCTCCAAACTGATCCACACTAGTTCACAGTAACAACCTGCTGCTTCAACAATAACTTGCAACTCACAACAGAATATGTCACCAGTTTCCTGGTCCACTTATATAGAATGCTGGCTATGAGTCATCATTCAGTGCCACATTGCATGATGCAATCTGTAGCAACCTTGCATCATGCCATGTGCGCATGACTTAGCAGTCAGTGGCTGTCTCACAGAATATGTATCATCTATCAATCAAAATATTTAAAGGCATATTACTCTAACAATGTACTTGCTTTCTGTCTAGTTTTGTTGTCTACATTGTCCTCTGCCTTTGGCCTTGTGAAAAGAAAGATGGTTTAGCCAGCCAGGAGCTCTTTGCTCCTGTCCACATGCTCCATGACCTAATTTTCCCTATGAGAAATGGAGCAATGAGTAAGATGAAATGCAGTCACCTTTCTGTCTCCTCTTCCTGTTGAAGAATATATTCTATGTGTTGAAAAGCACCAATGAGATTTAACAGAGAGGTTTTGAAAAAAAGCTTTTATTCTTGAAAGGAGGATTATAGGAGGCTAATAAGATATAAAACATACAGCTTGGAACGACTCTATCCAGGTAGTTAGTTCACTTACATAGGAACAAAACCAAGTGATATTTAAAAACACATTGGAATTGACAACCAGGGAGGAAAAGTAACAAAATCTCTGACACCCCTAATTAAGATTTACTTTTAGCACTTTCACAGGAGTATGTATTCTCAGGTTTTCTGGGCAAGGAAAGCTGAAAATCTGGCCTTCTTGTCAGTCTCTACTGGTCCTTCCTCAAGCTAATGCCAATGACCACAACCAACAGGAATGTGTGTGTGTGTGTGAGAGAGAGAGAGAGAGAGAGAATGAGCTGGAGGGGATGAGTGGATGTGCTGCAGAGAATAAGAGTGGGAGCGGGGGCAAATATAGAAAAACTGTCCCTTTGATCATCAAAGATTCTAGGTATTTTGATAGATGAGTCTGCTTACATCTTTAGACAGCTTTAAAAAGGCTGTTAAGACAGATCTCTTCTGGCAGGCCTTTCCATGATAGATATCCCGGCCTCAGAAAACCTCAGATAACTTTTTGAAGGGGAGCCCTCCAGGAACTCCCTATCAGTTCGCCTCCTAATTAATTTGTGACCGCCGCCTCCTTTTTGCTTGTCATCATTGTGTGTTTGTTTTAATTTGTTGGCTTTTAATCTTTGCTGGTTTATAATTTTTTAAGGGGAAGAGGGTATAGGGATTTGGATGTATGGTATTTTATCACCTGTAAGTCGCCCCGATTGATCTCAGAGGGGTGGGGTATAAATACATTTTATTATTATTATTATTATTATTATTATTATTATTATTACGGTATATCTCTAACTTGCAAAAAAAACCTTGATCAGTAAAATTTAATTGGTATATCCCCCTTGATCTTATTTAAACTAAGTGGTTAAATTAACCCATTGTGAACTGTATATAGCTTGGTTTACTGTCACTGGGTCAGACATGGAGTACAATTATCACATGCTCTTTGGTGTCTGTGCATTGGTTAGGTTACTTAATAGGAAAGGGATATTCTGTGCTATAGATATGTGAGGAATCTGAAATAACCCTGAAGCTCAGTTGGCATCTGCCAGTCTGCACTTTCTACATTATCTACAGGTCAAAAACAATTACTATTCTGGAATCCTCACATTAATGATTATTTGTGGCATTTTCTAAAATTTTAGAAAGTGTATATACAACAGGGATGTCAACCACAGGAGATCTAGGAAAAGTTTTCTGCTCCCGGGATTCTATTTGGGATGATGGTAGTGGCTGCATAGACAATCAAAAGTGCAAATCCCCAATTAAAAAAAAGATGGAAGTGTCAGGAAGTCTTCTTTAGTTGTTGAAAAATTAGTATTTTTGTACATTAAATAATACAAGATGGTCACAATGACTATTTTAAAGCTGTTCTGGTACAGTTATAGGAGAAACAATTCATAAGGGTATTTTTATCCAGAAAAAAAGGCTATTCCAAGGTGCTGGAGAGGTCAAGGACTGTAAAAACAACTTTGAGGGAGCACATCTCATTTTGCATGTCCTCTAGCATAAAAAAAATAATATTTCAAAAGCAAGCTGTTTAAATTGTCTTCATTTCAGGACTGGGATTCATGTAGAGCTCCAGATATTCTTGGATATTGACTCCCAGCATTTGTAACCAATTTCAGGGCTGGCGTGTGTGTGTGTGTCAGACTTCCTGTCTGCTTTTTAGTTGGCAAGAAGGGTGATCACACTATGCATACAATTTAACATAGGCACACAAGCATACACACATATTTTAAAAGAAAGAAAAAGAATGAAATGATTAGAGCTTTGCCAGTAAAAGAAGCAACAAAGACCTGTAGAGCCAAGCCTGAACCAGACACAGATCAGTGTCTGTGAAAGAGTCCAGGAATACCAGCTTTGTAGATCTGCATATTCTTGCTCCCTACATGGCAGATCTTCATCCTCTTTCATCAAATAATCTTCATCCTTTTTCATCAAATGTTCAAGGACTGAGCCCTGTCGTTTTTAAAATAAAATACTATGGGTAAATTTTGTTTTGAAAAAGGTTCCACACAATATTTGGAGAAATGAAAGAAAATGCTTTCTGTATTGTTTGTACCACTGCCATCCTTTGTATCCTATATTCAAAGCTTCAGTTGTCTTTTAACAGGGATGAGGAAAAGAATAGCACAAAAAGCCTGTGTGAGCTGGAGAAAAAAACATAGAAATGGGGGGGTGGAAGGCAGAAAGAAGGGCATCAGCCCAATGCTGTTTCTAAAGGTTAAGCAAAAAAAATGTATATTCCACTTTTAAATGTCAATTTTCTCTAAAAGACATTGAAGCAAAAATAACATTTGAAGTTAATGGAAAACTTCTGAAACAAGGTAATTGCTACTGTAACAGCTGGAGATTTCATTTTCAAATGAATCTACAGCATCAATAGCATTTTTGTTTTTTATGTATGTAGGCATGAGTGGGGGAGAGAAATTAAACATTACCTGACAATTTGTTGAACTGCACATTATTGTATTCTTCAGTAAGATACAAACCTAGTACTCAAATATTTATGCTTCCTGCACTCAATAATCACATTACATACAAGAGTCCCAATGCAGTTTTATGATCCTCTCCCTGGAGCTGGTAGATTTGTCTTTAACAGGAAATATATATTCTGTTGATGCGGTGGTGGTGGGGAGTCATTTGAGGATTTGCTTAGATTCTAAACTTTCTCTGAGATATCCTACTCCAACATAGGGATGGAAATTCTCAATTTTTCCACTTTGAATATCCAGGGATTGATATTTCTTCCTGTAGTGTTGAAACATTCAGAATTTCAGTTCCTGCCAGATGGGAGAAGGAAAGAAGTTTCTGGGCAGCCATTTTGAGGCTTTGAGGTTTGTTTGTTTTTTGCTCAGAAGAAGAGAGACAGAGACTTGCCTCCAGAACAAGGGAGCATCCAGGAGCTCTCTGTAGAGTTAGAAACACAGTTGATTGAGCTTGCTGATAGAGCCTGGAGAAAAGGTCTAGAGAATGTGTGTCTTTACCAGGGGACTTTTTGAGGGAGAAGCCCACAGTTCTTTTTCAGTGCTTACTTAAGATTTCTCAATATGGACACTGAGGGAGTTGCTGCAGTCACTTGCAACACCTGTGGGATGTTTGTCTTCTTGCCAAGAGATGTGGGGAACTTCACTTGCACCAAGTGCAAGTTTGTAGCCCTCCTGGAAGAGAAAGTCAATCAGCTGGAGTTCCAGGTAGCTACACTTCAGCATATTGGGAGCAAGAGGTTTTCCTGGACAGAGCGGAATGAATGGTCTTGGACAGGGACTACACAGAGGAAGTTGTTAAGGGGGAGGAGGTTGGACACTTCGAAGAACATCACAGACAAAAGCAGGGAAACCAGGGATCGTTCTGGGAGCTTGCAGCTACAGAATTGATTTGAAACTCTTGCCCTTATCAAGGATGAAGAGGAAGAGCAGCAGAGACAGTCCTCAGGGACAATGCAGGGGACTCTGAGAGTACCACCACAGGGAACAGCCACTGCTAAGCCTTAGAGGATGTGTATGGTGGTGGTAGGGGACTCCTTGTTGAGGGCTACAGAAGCAGCGGTTTGTGAGCCTGACAAGATGTCCCAAGAGGTGTGTTGTCTCCCTGGGGGAAAAATCCATGATGTGACAGCAAGGCTGACAAGACTTGTCAAGACTACTGACCATTACCCCTTCCTCTTGGTCCATGTGGGTACCAATGATACTGCAAGGCACAGTCTTCAGAATATCAGAAGGGATTATGAGGCTTTGGGTAGGAAGCTGAAAGAGCTGGATGCACAAGTTGTTATCTCATATCTTCTCCCGGTTGAAGGTCATGGTCCAGGAAGAGAGGAAGACAGCAGATATGAATAACTGGCTCTGTAGATGGTGCCACCAAGAATGATTTGGATTCTTGGATCATGGGCTGCGGTTCCATGAGGGTGGACTTCTGGCAAGAGATGGGCTGCATTTCACACCAGATGGCAGAAAGATTTTTGCCAATAGTCTCAAACATTTGATCAGGAGGGCTTTTAATTGAGTCATGTTGGGGAGGGAGACAGTATCTTGGAAGGTATCATGGAAGGCAGGAGTATATTGTGGGCTGGAGATAATAGTCAAAGTGTTAAAGAGGGAACAAGGCAAATGATGCAAGGACCCAACAGTGGGAGGAAAAAACCTCACACAGGCATCAAGTGGGGAGGAACCATGCTCTTAGATGTCTCTACACTAATGCACAGAGCATGAGAAATAAACAAGTTGAACTTGAACTCCTAGCACAACAAAGCAAATACAATAAATAGGCATCACTGAAAGCTGGTGGGATGAATCTCATGATTGGGATGTAGGAATAGAGGGGTATAACATTTTAAGAGAAATAAGCCAAACAGGAAAGAAGGAGGAATAGCATTATATGTCAGGGATGTTTACACCTGTGAAGAGATCCAGGACTTCAATCCTGGAAATCAGGTGGAGAGCATCTGGATAAAAATTAAAGGGGAAGGAAACAACAGGTATGTCATAGTGGGAGTCTACCCCAAGTCAGACTGAGGAATTGGATGATGCCTTTCTAGAACAGATGACCACACACTCAGAAAGGAGAGATGTAGTAGTGATGGGTGACTTCAGCTATCCTGATATTTGCTGGAAGTCAAAGTCAGTTAATACTCCAAAGTCTAGCAAATTCCTCACTTGGAAATTCTTTGTTCAAAAGGTGGAAGAGGCTACAAGGGGATCAGCTATTTTAGATCTGATCCTAACCAGCAGGTATGACCTGGTAAATGGGGTGCAAGTGGTGGGATCCTTAGGTGGGAGTGATCATGTTCTCCTGAAGTTTCTTCCACAGTGGAAAGGTGAACCTAGGCATAGTCAAACACTCATTCTAGACTTTAGGAGAGCTGATTTCAACAAACTTAGGAAAACAATGGGAGTGATCTCGTGGTTAGGAATACTAAAGGAGAATGGAGTTCAGGATAGATGGGAGTTTCTCAAAAGGAAGATACTGAAGGCACAATCTCAAACTGTTCCAATGAGAAGGAAAAATGGGAGATGTCTCAAGAAACCAAGTTGGATGACAAAAGAACTTTCAACTGAACTAAATTTTAAATGGGAAATTTATAAGAAATGGAAAAAGGGTGAAATCACTGAAGAGGAATTCAAACAAATAGCTAGCACATCTAGGGGTAAAGTCAGGAAACCCAAAGAGCAGATTGAGCTCAGGCTTGATAGAGGGGTTAAGGACAATAAAAAGGACTTTTGGGGGTATGTCCGTAGCAAAAGAAAGAAGATGGCAATGGTAAGGCCACTGCGCAAAGAAGATGGAGAAATTCTAACAGGGGACAGAGAAAAGGCAGAACTACTCAACACCTTCTTTGCCTCAGTCTTTTCACAAAAGGAAAAGGGTGTTCAACCTGAGGAAAATGAAGCAGAGGACACAATAGGGGAAATGCAGCACAGAATAAGTAAAGAGGAAGTACAGGAATACCTGGTTAACCTAAATGAATTTAAGTCTCCAGGACCAGATGAACTACATCCAAGGATATTAAAAGAAATGGAAAATGTAATCCCAGAGCCACTGGCAATAATATTTGAGAACTCCTGGAGAACAGGACAAGTCCCAGCAGGCTGGAGGAGGACAAACATTGTCCCCATCTTCAAAAAGGGGAAATAAGAGGTTCCCAACAACTATTGCCCAGTTAGTCTGACATCAATACCAGGAAAGATTCTAGAACAGTTCATTAAACAGAGAGTCTGTGAACATTTAGAAGGGAATGCCATGCTCACTAAAAGTGCTATTCAACATCTTTATCAATGATTTGGATGAAGGAATAGGGGGCATGCTTCTCAAATTTGCAAATGACACCAAATTAGGAGAAATAGTTAATACCCCAGAAGACAGGATGAAAATTCAAAATGACCTTAATAGATTAGATAGCTGGACCAAAGCTAACAAAATGAATTTTAACATGGAGAAATGTAAGGTACTGCACTTAGGGCAAAAAAATGAAATGCATAGATAGAAGATGAGGGATACCTGGCTTAACAAGTCTATGTGTGAAAGGGATCTAGGAGTCCTAGTAGACTACAAGTTGAACATGAGTCAACAGTGTGATGCCACAGCTAAAAAGGCCAATGCAATTTTAGGCTGCATTAATAGAAGTATACTATCTAGATCAAGGGAAGTAATAGTGCCACTGTATTCTGCGTTGGTCAAGTACCACCTGGAATACTGTGTTCTGGACACAACAATTCAAAAAGGATGTTGAAAAACTGGAGCATGTCCAGAGGACGGCCACTAAAATGGTGAAGAGTCTGGAAACCATGCCCTACAAGGAACGACTTAGGGAACTGGGTGTTTAGCCTGGAGAAGAGATGGTTAAGAGGGGATATGATAGTCCTCTTTAAATATTAGAATGGATGTCATATTGAGGAAGGTGCTAGCTTGTTTTCTGCTGCTCCAGAGAACAGGATCCGGAACAACGGATGCAAGCTACAGGAAAAGAGATTCCACCTCAACATTAGGAAGAACTTCCTGACAGTGAGAGCTTTTCGACAATGGAACATACTCCCTCGGAGTGTGGTAGAGTCTCCTTCTTTGGAGGTCTTTAAACAGAGGCTGGATGGCCATCTATCAGGGATGCTTTGATTTTGAGTTCCTGCATGGCAGGGGGTTGGATTGGATGGCCCTTGTGGTCTCTTCCAACTCTATGATCCTATGATCCTATGATTTCTTTGTGGTCCCAAAGGATGGAAAATTCATCACAATATTTAAAAACTGGGCATTTTCAAGAAACTCACACAGAACTGCACAATCTTCTGAAGAACAACTGCACAGTTGTAGTTTTGCCTCTGACCATGACTCGCTCATTTTGCGCAATCTTTTGGGATAAAGGGAGAAGACAACACAAGAATATATGGATTAGATAAAAGGAATTACAAAGATAAACAAAGATGTACTGGAGTTTTAAACCTGGTTTTATAATCTTGTTTGATGGCAGGGCTAAGACGTGCAACAAAAATCATAATCAATCCTCTTTCGCCCTCTAAAGCGCCTCAAACAATGGACTCTCTGGGCTCTGAGTCTGCACTGATCTTCTTTCTAGATCCTTTCTGTACAGTTTTGCTGTGCTGAGAACAACAAAGTTCCTGCAATTTGTGAGAACTTTCCAAGTAGTTGGGAACACCAAATTTCAGCCACATTTGGGGAATTGTTGAATACCCATTCCATCCTACTCCACAAAAGCATAATAGAATATTAGGGACAACCAAAATATTTCCTCTTGGTTTAAGATATTGTTCAGAGGTGACAGAATCCTGGCAAAGCCAAAAGGCTAACAGTAGTAGTGTATACTTTCTTCAACCCTCCTATGAGTAATGTGAGAATGGCACAACTTACTGATGTAACTTTATTCCTGTGGGGGTTCTGCTGTGCATGGGGGTAGTGGTGGTGGAGAAATGGAAGAGAGTTTCAAATAGGAAAGAGCTTTTTGCCCACATCTTTATTAGGGCTAGGGGGCTAAGGTATAACACTATGGTTCCATTTAAAGTAACATGGCTAATCCTAGGAATTCTGAGTTTTGTAGTTTAATGAGGCAATAGATCTCTGTGGCTGACACTTTTAACTATCCCCTTTTGAAACTGAAAACCCCAGAATCCAATAAGATGGGAGTGTGGCAGTTAAAGTGGAATAGTGTGGGAGGCTACACAGCACAAGGTATGCCTCTTGTCCACTGACCTGTAGAAAACATAAAGCCGCAGTTTCTTCAGTTTTACAGTTCTCCTAGCTGAATGGTAACAACCAGGCTGCAGGAAAGGGAATGCAAGTATGGAACACAGAATGTAAAGACCTACTCAGATCAGAAAGTGTCTACGTTTCCTATTGGAATCCCTTCAATTTGTATATTTAGTGAAACCTGTAAGTCAGGAAGATGAAGGATGACAAGTGTTTCTCTTCTGGTGGGGGACTCAGGGCAGGCAAAAAGAATCACATCTTTATTCAACATGTAAACTATGGAATTTACAAGATGTAGGGATGGGTAATAATCTGGACAGCTTTACGGGAGGAACAGACAGATTCATAGAGGATAATGCTGTTACTAGAGCCAGTGTGGTGGTGGTGTTTGAGCATTGGACTACAGCTCTAGAACCAGAGTTGAAATCTGTTTGGTCCTGAAAACCCACTGGGTGACCTTGGACAAGTCCCACTCTGAAATGACAATAGAATAGTCTCTGCTAGTTCAAGAGAAAATGCCAAAAATGTGGGTGAAACATCTTTATTTGAATGAAATGATATGGGGATCATCCATTTTATGGTACCTTTACAAGTGGCCTCCTTTGTAGTTGCTTAAAAGTGCAAGTTGGGCTCCATAGAAATGCAAATTGGATAACTAACTGATGAATTTACTTCTGGTATTAAATTCCTTCTATCTGCCCTTAAAATAGAAAACTAATCAAGCACATGAACATGCAAATTTCATCAGTGAGTTCATTTAGAAGGAAACAAGCCAAGTATAAACTTAAACAGAAATGGAAAATGTCTGAAAAAGAGTTCCTTACTAGTCAAAATGAGACCTGTTGAGTTTTTGCCTGAAGATAAATTCCAAGCAGATTTGAGTTTCTCCTCTGGCAAAGCATATGGGAAGCCAAACATCCTAATAATATTAGGAGAATATATCTAACCACATTTCTTTGGATAGTTTCACTGATAACTAAAATGTCACTTGAAGTACAGTTGGAATATAGAAAGTGATGTGGGGAAAATCAAGATAGAAAAGGGAAGGTTGATGTGACAGATTGATCAAGTGAAAAATCAGGAGGGTGTCAGAAATGAGAGAAAGATCTGGTAAGAGAGGGAACATATTTCTTAAAGTATTAATAGAACACCAGAACAGAATAAATTGAGTTTGGAAAAATGGATCTTTTAAAGATGAGATGGATTTCAAGCCAATTCTGGGAGGGGACCTAGGAAGTGAAGAGACATCCTGAGAGAAAACAGGAAGAAAAGTGGAGAGAACAAAAGAGGACTACCACAAAATCTGATTAAGTATTTCAATCAGACAGGCTGTCTGTTGTATACTGAAAAATCATTTTTATTTATATTATACTATTCTATTTTATTGTGTATTGAATACTCATTTTATTTATTTTATTTTATTCCCCCACTTTTTTCTGTTTTTCTCCTCATTCCATTTGTCACCCATTTAGTATTCTATGGCTGTTAATGATATTAAAGGGAAAGGGAAAGGTTTTCCCTTGACATGCAAGTCTAATCATAACTGATTGTAAGGGTGGTGCTTATCTCCGTTACTAAGCTGAAGACCCAGTATTGTCCAAAGATGACTCCGGTGGTCATGTGGCCAGCATGACTGCACCAAATGCTGTTACCTTTCCATCAAAGTGGTACCTATTTATCTACTTGCATTTGCATGCTTTCGAACTGCTAGGTTGGCAGAAGATGGGATTAGTGACAGGATCTCACCACATCATGTGGTATTTGGGCCTCAAACTGCCAACATTTCAATGTTATGATCATCAGAATTGGCATCTTAACCACTAAGCCACTGCATTTCATACTAATCATATTACTCACTGAATTTTAATTCCCCACGTCTAGGCTTTTCCCCCTCCTAAAAGTATGTTCTATTTTTAAGAGCTGCAGCTTCCTCAAACCTCTCCTTTGTGCATAGATATAGATATGTTTTAGCTACATAAAGAATCTCACTCAGAGAACTACTATTCTTATATAAGATGCATCCCACAGAACTCTGGAGTTTGGGTATTAACCTTTCTGATACAGTGCACTCAGAATAGTTTCATTTAGCAGCCCTTTCAATAGCACATTATCAGTCTCCAAGTCACAACTCATCCACTGCACTTGGATGAGATTGGCAGACCAGACTGACAGGCCAGTTATCCATGTAATAATTTCTAATAAGAAATGTCAGATGTTGCTTCCACATTTAACTAAACTTTAAGTTCACGTTTTAATGTGCTTGCACATAATTCAGTGGGAAATCTGTACAAATTTCATTATTCAAGCTATAAGCTCTCGTTAATGAAAAAATAATAATCTTCCAATGTTTGTAGAACATTAATGGTTTTGTAGATTGGAGATTATTTGCAGTGCCATCTGCAAACTCATTACCAGTTCTAGCCCTAAAGACTAATGCTCTGACCCTTTCTTTTCCATGCATCCAATCATTCTCCAAATCATTTTAAAAATGTATGAATAGATCTTAAAAGCTGTTGTTTGCTTACCCGGATTTCCATTATTGATTTATGTTATACCTAAAAACAATGAAAGGGAAGGGAGATTTCCCCCCAAAAGTGCTTGTAAAGAATAACCCTGATAAAATAATGACTCTTTCTTCATTTACTAGGATCAGACCAGTTCTTTCCTATGGTACATCTTTCTTTCAAGCTATCAATCTTTCCAGTATACTAGCCCTTGATGACACTAGCCCCAAGCTATTGGATTCTCATTAAAAGCTCTTCACCTGTCCATTTGTGTGTCCTTATGGTAATTCAAAGGCATGACTACAGTTCTCACAGTCTTTGATCTGCATGTTTGCCCAAACCCATCAACTTTCAGATTCATTTGTTTTCCATTCCTTCCTGTTTTCATGCATGCTATTATGCTGTTCCTTCTGTCCAGAACAGCATTCTGTTTTCTGTTTGTCTCACCTATTTAATCTCCTCAAAAATACTATTGTGTTCTGCTTGTGCCATTTCACCATTTCAGAGTGTGGGGAAAAGCCTTTGCTTTACTGTGCTAGCCTTAACCATTTAACCATATTGCCTTACAGTGACTGTGCACATCTTGATACTTTAAAAAAATCTACTGCTTGCTTACTACTACCATCCTGAGTGACATGTCAGATGGTCAGAGAGCTCTGCACTATTTATTTAGACATAAGACCAAGCAATTGGTTTTGCATTCTGCTCACAATGTATCTTGGCTGACTGAGTGCTTAAAAATGTCACAGCAAGTCCTTCTAGGATTGTAGTGCCATTTTCAAAGTTCATGAGCATCCAGGCTTTATTGCCAGCATTCAGTCAAGCTCTTAGGCTTGGTTTTAAAGTGTAAAAATGGGATGGGATGGTCCTCATATCACTCCATATGTTAGGATTAGGAATTGGCCAGGGGTAGGCAGCAACACCTTTGTGCTGGATATGTAGGGCAGTCCACGTCTCAGATTAAGAGGGGCGGTTATTTCTTCACTTACTCATTAGTCCTTCCTGGATGGCAAAGCAGAACTATAAACAGCTCTATAAACTATAAACAATGACAGCAATGATGCTGTGTCAAAATTGTTTTGTATGGGATTGGTACAAATCCAGATGATTTTTTTCTAATCCAGATTATGGAGAGTTGAAAATCATTTCTCAGATGTTAGCAGAGTAGTGAGAGAATTTTAACTATAAATGCAAGTTGATGTCAGCTGTCTTGATGTCATTTCTTGGTTTGTTGGATACATGAAATGGAAATCTGGGGGGAAATGTGTCAGATTTCAATAAATTTCCTGAATGATGGCAATAAAGTCCTTATTCTGAAACTATTTTACAACATGTCATCATGTGCTAAATTTTCAAGGTACCACAAGAATAGTGTTTTGTTTGATTTTGTTTTGCTGTTGAAAATGACTTATAAAGGTGTCTCTTTGGCCAAGTCTACACAAGGTGGGAAAACTAAATACCACCCAAAACTGTGTTGATCAGGACACACAGTGAATGGCATTTCCCCCAAATCTGGCATGATCAGGACACATAACACAGGAGCCAACCAGCAGCAAACTCAGAGTAAAAATACCTTAATGTGAATTTTAAAACCTCACAGTTTGTTATATAATTTCCAGGAAACTCTGATGTTTCCTCTTGTGTGTCCTATTGATTTGTGCTGGATTCAGCTGGTGGATGGCAAGACAGATCACATGGCAGGTGCTACCACTTTCAATGACTTTTGCACAATTCCAGGACTGATTACTCCTGGTTCCCATATATCTTTGAGGGAAGTCACCACAAGAATGACCACAACACATCTCAATTGGAAGGAAAAGGCCACAACTTTGACAACAGCTGTAATGTAGGGTTGGCCCACAAAACATGAGGCCTGGATCTGTCATCAATCAATCCCTGATTGATGAACCCATTTGCTTGGTCACGGCCAAGCTTCAGGATGACAAAGGGGTGATGCGTTAAATGCCCAACCGCATATCAGGTAACCAGCTGATCGCATATTCGCACCTCTGCCCCTTGTCACCGTAACGCTGAATTGGTGTTGCCCCCACAATGGCAACACTGCAATGCTCCCAGAACCCCCGAGTCCCTGATGGACTCCCAATCCAGTGCTATGTAGCCCTGGAAACCACACCCACCAGATCCAAGACCTATGCTACCTCCACTGAAGGCTGTCTCCCCACAAAGGGAAACCTTCTACCAACCCTATGCAGCTATGATCCCGCCCTCAAGAGAGCCTTGAACAAGAGTTCATTCCTGGACAGATGTAGCTCGCATAAGCCCTGGATTTCTACCTGCCCAGTCTTTTTATACAGTCCACCAGCCTGCCGCATCCCACAGCCATGGTAGCAGCCCCAATGTGGAATGAATGACCATCAAAGTCCTCTGGCAGCAGCCCCAAACACTCCAAGACCAAGGGAAGCACTGATACCACCTGGATCCATGTCAGTGGTGAACCATTGATGTGGGTGAAAAGAGGGCCTTCATTTTGGGGGCGGAATGTCACAGATTTGCATTTAGTCTGTACTGGGCACAGGTGGGAGCCATGGAGCCTTTGCAGCACGATGGAGGATCCTCTGACATACTGGTCACACTTTGACCTGTGAAGAACTAAACAGTGTTCCCAACAAAAGAAATATCCTCCCTCTGCAGTGCCCATTTGGAGCCATCCAACTTGGACAAAGGCACAAGCTTGCCCACCCTCAATGCACCAAAGAATGCAGTTATGAAGGAAGCTCTGAACAGGCTGGACTCAGCCTTGGATATCTCCTGCCATCTCCACCATCTGTATGTGTCCTCCTCCATCTCTCCAATGGTCTCCTAACAAGGAAGGATACACAAGGGTCTTGGAACTCCCCAACCTTGGAGAAGAAGGAGATCCCGACCAAGTGGACAGACATGGTTCAGGGGGCAATCTCAGCCCCTCTCAACCAAACCAGGAATTGAGGCACAGTACTGGACTGTGGTGGCCAGTGGGCTCAGAGGCCTGATGCCCCCCAAAAGGTGGACAGCTTGGATATAGCTCTGGTGGTGCAGTGGTTAAATGCCTGTACTGCAGCCACTCATTCATAAACCACAAGGTTGCGAGTTTAATACTAGCCAGGGCTCAGGCTAGACTCAGGCCTGCATCCTTCTGAGGTTGCTAAAATGAGTACCCAGCTGTTGGGGGGCAATGTGCTTACTGTTGTAAACTGCTTAGACACTCCATAGCACGGTATGAAGTGGTATATACATGAAGCTGCTTTGCTTTGCTTTGTAGGCCTTAAGGGTGACTGGTGCCAGTGAAGATAGGATGCCCAGCATCACAGCAGATTTCCAATCTCCCACAGTTCCTCTGGGAAGGGCATGGGTGATGGGTCTGGTGAAACCTGGAGAGTCTGTAATGTTATCTTGGAGGCCTTGAACAGGTCTTGAAAATGATATTATTGTGGAGACAGTAGAGCACAAAATGGCAGATCAGAAGCATGATTGTCTTGGACCTGGAACTTTGGCAGTTGAGGATCTTGACCACCACCTAATTGTCACATCAAAAACACACTTTGATAAAGGCCTTGCCCCAAATACAAACTGCTACCACAATGGGAAACAACTCTAGGAAAATGAAGTCACGAAGAATCCCTCCCTGAGCCCAGCAAGTGGGCCAGCATTGGGTGCACCAGTGTCCCTGAAAAATTAATCCAGAGCCCAGGCTTCCAGCAGCATGGAACTCACCTGGTGGCTATGACCCAAGTCGCTGCAATAGGGAGATCCTGTTATAAACCCTAAGGAACCCCTCCCACAAGTTGAGGTCCTGTTTGATGCCCTTGGCGAGGCTGATGTGATGGTGAGCTGCCATGACCCCTGTTGCGATCCTGACCAGTCAAGCACAAAAGGCTCTGCCCAGTGAAATCACCCTGCATGCAAAATTGAGGTGACCCAAAACTATCTGGATCTCTTTTAGGATGGCCTTGTGGGCCAAGAGAGAGGTTTGTATCTTTGAGCGGAGGGCTTGGAGCTTGTCCTCAGGCAGGCAAGAAACACCAGCCACCGAGTCTAGCTGTATCCCGAGGTAAGTTACGAATGTGGCTCGGCCCTCCACCTTTTCCACAGCTAAGGGGACACCAAGCTCAGTGGCTAGGTTTTGGAATGTGGGCAAGAGCTTGGCACAACCATCACTTCCATCCTCACCCATTAATAGGAAGTCATCGAGGTAGTGGGTGGCCAAGAGGGAGGTGGCCCTTCACTTGGCCTCCCACTCAAGGAAGAAACTAAAGGTCTAAAAGGCAGCACAGCTGATGGAGCAACTCATTGGTATGGCCTTGTTGAAATATCACTGGCCCTCAAATTTGAAACCAAGGAGACAAAAATCATCAGGGAGGACAAGGAGTAGTTGGAATGCTGACTGAATGTCACACTTTGCCAGAAGGGTCTCCTACCCACATGACCTGACCAATCTGACTGCCCGCAAGACTTGACCAATCTTTCCAAATGCTGATTCATGCACCGGCATAGAGAACAGAACAAAGCTACGAGGGAATGGTATCATTGACAGATGACCCCAGGAGACAAGACAGGTGGTGAATGAGGCAAAATTCCCCCAGAGCTTTCTTGGGCACCACCTCAGGTTGGGCATGGGTATCTTAGCCTTGAGAACCTGGGGCATCTCCTGATTTGAGGTTCCAGGCATCAGAGATTGAGCAAAGGCCCATCACTGGGATTCTGAAACCCCACATGAAGCCCTCTGCAAGAAGGGTTGCCACTTCTCTGAAAGGGTAGCTATGTATCAGGGGGGTCAAGGCCTCAGATCACATGAGTGTTGGGGTGACATCGAACGGTGGTGGGGTCAGACGTCCCATGATGCACAGCTTTCCAAATGCTGATTCATGCACCTGCCACTTGAAATGTAGTAACCCTGTTACCATTGCTTCAGTTCCTTTCAGTGGCCTCATACATGTCATTTTTAAGACCAGGATGCCACATGGTCTTGACACTTTTTAGCTGCCACATTCCACTGTTGACTCATGTTCAACTTGTGGTCTACTAGGACTCCTAGATCCCTTTCACACATAGTCTCATTAAGCCAGGTGTTCCCCATCTTATAGCTATGCATTTCATTTTTTAAAAAAATTATTTATTTATTTATTGCCCTAAGTGCAGTACCTTACATAGCTCCATGTTGAAATTCATTTTGTTAGCTTTGGCCCAGCTTTCTAATCTATTAAGGTAATTTTGAATTTTCATCCTGTCTTCTGGAGTATTAGCTATTCCTCCTAATTTGGTGTCATCTGCAAATTTTAGAAGTATGCCCCCTATTCCTTCATCCAAATCATTAATAAAGATGTTGAATAACACTGGGCTCAAGACAGAACCCTGTGGCACTCCACGGGTCACTTGACTACAGGATGAAGAGAAGCCATTGTTGAGCACCCTTTGGATTCGGTCAGTCAACTAATTAAAAATCCACCTAACAGTTGTATTGTCTAGCCCACATTTTATTATCTTGTTTGCAAGAATATCATGGCGGACCTTGTCAAAAGCCTTACTGAAATCAAGATATGCTGTGTCTACCATGTTCCCTTCATCTATCAAGCTGGTAATTTTATCAAAAAAAGAGATCAGATTAGTCTGGCATGACTTGCTTTTGAGAAACCCATGTAGACTTTTTGTGATTATGGCACTCCTTTCTAAATGTTCACAGACTCTCTGTTTAATGAACTGTTCTAGAATCTTTCCCGGTATTGATGTCAGACTAACTGGATGATAGTTGTTGGATCCTCTTTTCCCCTTGTTTTGAAGATGGGGACAATGTTTACCCTCCTCCAGTCTGTTGAGACTTCTCCTGTTCTCCAGGAGTTCTCAAAGATTATTCCCAGTGGCTCTGAGATTCCATTTACCAGTTGTTTTAATATCCTTGGATGTAGTTCATGTGGTCTTGGAGACTTAAATTCATTTAGGTTAACCAGGTTTTCCTGTACTATCTCTTTACTTATTCTGTGCTACTTTTCCCCTATTGTGTCCTCTGCTTCATTTTTCTCAGGCTGAACATCCTTTTCCTTTTGTGAAAAGACTCAGGCAAATAAAGTGTTGAGTAGTTCTGCCTTTTCTCTGTCCCCTGTTAGAGTTTCTCTGTCTTCTCTGCGCAGTGGTCCTACCATTTCCTTCTTTTTTCTTTTGTTAAGGACATATCCAAAAAAGCCCTTTTTGTTTTTCTTAAACCCTCTATCAAGCCTGAGCTCATTCTGTGCTTTGGCTTTCCTGACTTTACTCCTACATGTACTAGCTATTTGTTTGAATTCCTCTTTAGTGGTTTTCTCCCTTTTCCATTTCTTATAATTCCCCCATTTAAAACTTAGTTCAGTTGAAAGTTCTTTTGTCATCCAACCTGGTTTCTTCAGACACCTCCCATTTTTCCTTCTCATTGGAACAGTTTGAGATTGTGCCTTCGGTATCTCCCTTTTGATAAACTCCCATCCATCCTGAACTCCCTTCTCCTTTAGTATTCCTGATCACAGAATCACTCCCAGTGTTTCCCTAAGAAACTCCATGAGAACATGATCACTCCCACCTAATGATTCCACCACTTGCACTCCATTTACCAGGTCATCCCTGCTAGTTAGGATCAGATCTAAAATAGCTGATCCTCTTGTGTCCTCTTCCTCCTTTAGGACAAGGAAATTGTCTTCGATGCAAGTGAGGAATTTGCTAAACCTTGAAGTATTGGCTGAGTTTGACCTCCAACAAATATCAGGATAGTTGAATCACCCATCACTACTACATCTCTCCTTTCTGAATGTGTGGTCATCTGTTCTAGAAAGGTATCATCCAATTCCTCAGGCTGACTTGGGAGTCTGTAGTAGACTCACACAATAACATCCCTGTTGTTTCTTTCCCCTTTAATTTTTATCCAGATGCTCTCCACCTGATTTCCAGAGTTTAAATCCTTAATCTCTTCACAGGTGTAAATATCCCTGATGTATAATGCTATTCTTCCTCTTTTCTTGTTTGGCCTATTTCTCTTTAAAAGGTTACACCCCTCGATTCCTACATTCCAATCATGAGATTCATCCCACCAGGTTTCAGTGATGCCTGTTATATCATATTTGCTTTGTTGTACTAGGAGTTCAAGTTCATCTTGTTTATTTCCCATGCTCTGTGCATAAGTATAGATACATCTAAGATCATGGTTTCTCCTGATTCTTTTTGATGGCTTTTTTACTAAAATTAAGGGATAGAATTAATATTTGAAAAAAAATTGAAAAATGTTCAAGAATTCAATGTTGAGAAACTCGGAGAAGAATCCAGGACTGACAAAAATCTTCATAGTTAGGAGGTGAATTTTTCACACATTTTTAATTTTTTTTTCATAATCTGAAGCCAAGCTTAGAAAGTTGCTTTGTAAGAAGAATATGATGCTGAAGCCATTTGTAGCTATACACTTGTATAATGGCATTGTAGGTTTCATTATAGTCATTTTCCTCAAATGTAGCATCCAAGTTCTGAATGTCAAGCATTTTCATGAGACTGAGGGCCTCTACAGACTGGCCCAAAGGGTTGGCCTGGAGGCAGGGATGGGGAGGGGCAGCCGCACGCTGGGTGCCTCAACCCCACGCTGAGGACATTGTGATGCCACACATCCTTATGCATGGCGTGCGACGTCAAGACGTCCTCCCGGCGCAGCGTCTTGACGCGCTGTGCTGGAAGGGTCACAGAAGAGCTGCATGGCGGCTCTTAGAGTGCCCTATTTATTGGCTCTGAAAGAAACAGCATTTTGCCACTCCTTTCAGGGCTGGGAAGAGGGAGGATTGGGGCAGCCTCGGCCATATGGGCTGCCCATCTGCATCCCCCGCCCCAAAGACAAGGAGAGACTGATTATGACTACATATGGCTTTAATATGCTATAACAAAAACAGTGGATAGTAAGAGTGAAAGAAAAATGGGTATGCTATGTTTTGCAACAGGATTCAATGTATTGTATGAAATGTATTGGTGAAAATATTCCTGGATTGTTGAATTTGCTGTGATGGCCAAATTCAAGAAGAAAGTCTACACTAGCATCCTAATAATAGGATGGGGAAGGTAAGGTTGTGTTTGTGCAGATCTACACACTTCTTTTGCTTAAATATTCTACTGTTCAGCATTTATCAGTTTAGATTCATTTACCTGAAAATTACGAAAAGTACAATGCAAATAAAATAAACCATTATGCTATAACTGCAAAAAGGGAAAAAAGGAAAAAGAAAAACAGAAGAAAATACTTTTTTGGAAATGAGTTGCCAAGATGTCTACACACTTTATTAGATATGTATCAATGACAAATGTGTACTGCTGATAGCCTTATAAATGAATCCGACCCACAAGCTCATTCTTATCTCTATTGAGATTACCATATCTCATCAATACGTATGTCTGTGTAACTTTATGGGTTCATTAATAACTGTCAAAAGAAGAATTAAATTAGGTTATCCTGCATTTCTTTTTCCCCTTCTCATGAGAATATTCTTTCTAAGTGATTAGTTGAGAGTCTACATGATTAAGCATCTTTCAAGTTTTTTGCTTGTATATGGGCATTTTATTCTATGTATAGTTTAAAGGCTCTACTGCCTTGGAATAACAAGATTTATGTCTGCTTGAGATTAAAATTACATTTCAAAAGCTTCCTAATATCAATGGACATTTTTGAATGTTTCTTTCCTTTTCTCTAATATCTTTATGGATCACTTACGTATCACTTCATTTCTTATCATTTCCTATTTGCATAACTTGATGCACTGTAATCTGGATATACCAACTGAATCCACAGAAATCTCAGTGATTTGAATGTTGGACTATGACTCTGGATACCAGGGTTCAATTCCCAGCTTGACTATGAAACCCACTAGGTGACTTTGGGCAAATCACATGTTCTGAGCTTCAACAGAAAGCAGTGACAAACCTCATCAGAATAAATCTGCCAAGAAAATCCCATTAAAGTTTAGAGTCACCATAAGTTGGAAACAACTTGAAGGCACACAACAGCAACAACAAAAATGTGAGAATATATTATTGGTTGGGATGCTAGAAAGTCAAGTGCAACATTAGAGTTTCACATTTCCCCCCTCAATCCACTATGGTTCCCCCATCAACATCCTTAAGACTTACTGTTGACTGCAATAGCACCCTCTTCTATTCTGTTGCTGGTGAAGAATGTGAAAGAACAAATGAAGTGTTTCGCCATGCCTCCATAGCCAGACACAGTCCAAAGACATCTGCCAATACCTGCTGGGATCCCCCAGAAGTCTGAGTGGATTATATCACCTTTAGAAGTCTCAGTGGAATATGCCATTAGACTGCATCTGCTTCTGACAACATGTCTAGTTGCTTCTCTGATCCCCTCCACTAGCAACAGAATGGCCAGTGCAAATGGCTTGGGTCCAAGTTATATCAGAGACCACCTCCTCCAGTATAATCCTCCCTGTGCACTCCGGTCCTCTGGGAGGAATTTCTTAGAGCCCCAAAGATCGAGGCTATCTGCTACCTCCCAGAGGGCCTTTTCTGTCGTCGCCCCCAAGCTCTGGAATGACCTGCCGGATGAGATCCGTCAATTAACATCTTTGGACAGTTTTAAAAAGGCTGTCAAGATGGATCTCTTCTGGCAGGCCTTTCCAGACTAAATTGTCCCGGCCCCGGGCTGCCCCCTCTTCCCTCAGTGACATTATTTTGAACCATGTCCCCTGGAAGTGTAATAAGGAGGTATTGCGGTATGTTTTAATCATTTAATTATGGTGATTTTATTTTGTTTTATTTTGTTTAATTGTTAATTGGATTTTAATCATGTTATCTGTTTAATAATGTTTTAAGGGGGGGATTGTTATTTATTGTAATTGTGTTTTATGCTGTAAACCACCCTGATTGGGCAACCATTGGACGGTATATAAATAATTTTATTATTATTATTATTATTATTATTATTATTATTATTATTATGCTGTGCAATGTGACTAATGATCTTGTACGTATTGAACAGGATGCTGCATGTTTAGAGTGCCCTTCTGTCAAGGAGCTCAGAAAAATGTACGTGGTCCTCTATTGTCCTAATTTCATCCTCTTAATGATTCTGTGGGATGTCAAAGTCAAGATATCAGTTTCATCGCAGAAGAGAGATTTTACTGATCTTAGTCTTATATAGGGACCTAAATATCTAAAAAGCACCTGATCCTGTCTTATCTTGGAAGCTAAACATAGTTAGTACTTGGATGGTTAGTACTTGGATGAGAGTCCACCAACAAATACTAGGTGCTGTAGCCTATATTTCAGAGAAAAGAACTGGAAAAATCACTTTTGATTATTCCATGTCTTAGAAACTCATGAAATTCATGGTCACCACAAGTAAACAGGTGATTTGGAGGCACACACACACAGCCTAACATGTTGACCACAACCCACATTCATTTTAAGATATAATAATTCAGCTTGTAGAGTTTGATCCTGCCATGCCTCATTTACACAAGCATTTAATGCCACTTCAGTCATTAAGTTATGTACACACAGTGTTCAAATGAGCCCTAAAATATATATAAATAGTACTTGCAGAGTAAATGTTGGAAAGTTTATGTTTGCATTCTTATGTCCCTTCTTAGCTAGATAGGGACTCTCTCCCTCTCTCTCATTCTATCATGTGACTCCTGTCACTCTTGGAGGCAGTTTAACAGCTCTCTCCCAAGATTCTAAACTGCTAGTAATTGTAGTCAGCAGTCAGTGGTTGTAGATTCTTCCTGCTATCGATAAAATGGTGAGATTTATTCTCTCTACCCAAACCATCTCCAGTTAGATTAGGTTTTAGTTATTTTATGTATATATTTATTAAAGCCATTATTATTTGTTTTGAAACTACAAACTGCATGTTTGTTGGTTTTTTGGAGTAAGTCTTTATTTGTTAGGAAGGCAGATTTAGAATAAATAGTCTGCCCCATACTTTTGTTGTTTCTGCTGATGAAAGCTGAACTCTAACAAGTTTGATTTTCATACTTGTATATTTTTGTTTCCCTTTAAAAGGGTTAACATCCTGGGAAACTCAAATTGCACTCACAGTAAAATACACTGATGGCAATCCCAGTTAAAGACTATTTAAAGAAAATATTTGAGGTAGTATGTTTGATTTCCACTTTTAAGGAGTTTTTCAATAGCATTTGTATGAAACAGATGCATATTTTGGCTTGAAACCAAGGAATCATGAGCAAAAGAAGAAGAAAACACATTACTACTGCTTTGTAAACTCTTAGGCAAGCTATAGTAAAACAACTTTGTGTAGGACAATGGGGGTGTGCAGATGTGTGGCTCTGGGCCACCCTGGGAAACAGCAGATTGGGGCCACAGCTACCCCATGCTGCGGTCCCGATCCTCCCTTTTGCCACCCTGAAAAGAGTGGCAAAATGCCGCTTCTTTTAGGGGCAGCAAAAGGCCGCCCTAACAGCTGTTGCCCGGCTCTTCCTCGACCCTACTGGCATAGCATGTCAGAACGCTGTGCCAGAAGGGCGTCCTGATGCCATGCAACATGCGTAATGGCAGACGGCATCAGGATGGCATTTGAGTGGAGTTGGGGTGGCCGGCATGTGGCTGCCCTGCCCCAACTATCCCTCCAGGCTGGCCCTTTGGGCTGGTCTGCAGAGGCCCAGTATCACAGGAATTGTACTATGGTATAAGGAAGAAAGAATAAGGAATAAGGGCTGCAGTATAGGGCCTGTGCAACTCCTCTGTTTGCAACCGTTCCACTGGCTACTGGTCCATCTCTAGGCTTTAGTGCTTAGGTCCAGCCTATCTGATATACTATATTTCTTAATATTGGCCTCTGATATTCTCTCAAGAGGACCTTCTCTTCATCTCACCACCCTCACTGTAGCAATTGGTGGGGATGTGAGATAGGGTCTACTCTGTGGCTGCCCTAGGCTCTGGGATTTCCAGGCAGGCAAATTTGGCCCACTCCTTGCAGACCTTCTGTTGACCAGCAAAGACTTTTATTCAAACAAGCTTTTAAGAACTGAAGTTTTAGCTTTTTAGGAAAGTTGAATATTGTGTTCCATTGTTTTAACTGCATTGTTTTTTGTTGTTGTTGTTTTTTTAATAATTTGTTAACACCATGGCTGGCACCCTTCTCAATAATTAAAACTTGTAAACTGTACTCATGATCTTATAACTTTGAGATTCATGTTTAATGTTGTTAATGGCTAAATTTGACTCCCCCTCCACATCCTCAACTAAAGGGTTTCTGATGCACTACAGATCAGGACATAGGGAAATAACAACAACAATAACTACTACTACTAATAATAATAATAATAACAAACAAACAAAAACAACCAACATTTATTTATAAACCCCTTTTCACCAAAGGGCATAACATCAGACATATATAATCAAAAACAAAGCAATAAAACATGACACTATAATACACTAAAAATAAAATCCTCACCAATCTACCCATTGTTATGTCTGAATGTGACACAATTAAAAGATGTAGAATAAAATGAAGGATCTGGTACATGAAAACAAGAAAAGCTGAAACTGCTGAGTTGGAAAGGAATGTACGTAAGCAACTTAAAAAAATAAAAACTATAATGCAAAGTCATGAAGCTGGATGTACCAAAACAAGAATGGAATGTATACAACACAATCTAACATACAGAGTAACAGAACAAGAACAGAATAGGAACAACAAGTCAATCATCAAGAAAAATGATGCACATATCAAAAAGTATAAAAGGATTTTCAAAACCATGGTGCTAGTGTGCCAGAATTAGCTGTAAATGGCACCCATCTCTCTTTCAGAGAACTGGGAAGAGTTGTGTGCATGAGTATTGTATGAATGTGTTTATGAATGTGGCCTCTTGATATGTAAAATGTTAGCATAAATGTTACTAATGTTAAGATAAATTTAATTTGTTAGAATAAATGTAACTTGTTAGAATAAATGTTACATACAAAGTGTTTAAACCCAGATCTGGTATCTTATGAGTCTTACTGAAAGTCCTATAGTCTAATTCTGTATTTACTCACTTCTCTGGATTTAAAGAACAACACCTAGATTGGTGACACTATCTTGACCATTTTAGGCACATTCAGCAGCTTAATCCAGATAAGCAGCTACAGTAGAACCCAAGGGGGTCTTTTCAACTTCCAGTCTCAATGGGTCGCATGACTAGGAGAGCACTCAGGCTGTCATTTCCCTATGCCCTGATCTGTAGCACCCCAGAAACCCTTTGGATGAGACACTGCCTGGCTTAGGGTTTTAGTTGGTGACACTGGCAGAAATAGCTCCATCATCATCTCTACCTACAATGATGCAGGATCTTGACCTATATTTTAAAATGTTTTTTAAAATTTTGGTAGTTTAACTCCATTTTATTGTTGATCTCTGTAAGATTTTGAGTCCAAGGTTATGGGAGAAGATGGGGTATAAATGTTTTAGATGTTGTTATACAGGCTGAGTGTAGAGACTCCAGACAATGCTGGGTTTAGATATGCTTTGCCTTAGTCAAAACTAGCATAGTTCTTTTTGTAACAAAAGAGATCAAGCTAAGTATTAAAAAAAATAGTATTTTTTTCCTGCCACAGCAATTGAGTTATCAGGCGTTGTTAACCTGAAAGCCACTAATATATGTAAGAAAGTCCCGACTATATGTAAAATAGAAAGTTTTTAATAGTGCACAGAAAACTTTTAAAAATCCAAAGTCTTCCCAAGAATATCTTTACAGTCATCTCCTTTGTACTGAAACCCAGGTTGTCATTAATCTTGAGCTTCATCAGTCACTTTCTAAGAGATAAGTACTATAGAGCACTGATTGATTTTAGCAATACTGCTGACAGGTAACAAGAACTTTAATTAGTTCCCAGCATTGTATTATGTTCCTTTATAATGCATGTAAATTGGACTTATTTAACAGGCAAAACAAAGAGAAGTGATATAGCATGAAAGAGGAGAAACAAAACATCTATCATTCAGATGCATATAGCTTGCAATTAGTAAAAAACAAAAAACAATGGTGTGTAGGCTCTGTGAGGTGAAAGAACTTTGGTTGCTGGTGTAAAGTCAATATTTGATGATGATAATGATGATGATTAAAAACTTCCTCTGTTGTAAACTACTATACTATATCAGGGAAAAAATTCAATACATCTGGGCAATTGGCTATGTTCGAGATATTCAAGAACATACTCCACATACATTTGAATAAGAAATTAATCTTATTTTATTTGTTGTGATGTGTGAATCAGCTAATCATAAGGTTCCCTTCCTGAAATTATTCAGGTTATTGTTAATCCCTGGTTGTATTTTATAAAATGTTCTTCAACCTATTGTAGAATATGTATTTTATTCTTTTTTTTTTAATTGTGTTGTTAATTGCCATCATGTTGGCTTTGACTTATGGAGACCCTATGAATGAAAAGAAAAGAAAAGCCCTTTCAAACTTTGGGCTGTGGCATGCACCTGAAATGTTCACTGTGGGGAGTGATGATTCAAATATAAACAAATAATAAAAACAACATGTGTTGCATGCTTCTTTCACTTACATAGTATGGTGCTACTTTTGGCCACAATAATCAGAAAGTGACAGTGGGGTATTGGAGCCATTCTACAGTAGTCTAAGAGCTGGAGGAAAAATTAACCCCAAACTTTCCAAACAGGTCCATTTTTAGAAAAAAAAATCATAAAACTGAAGTTCCTAGCCTTATGGAATTGGATTCAATCATGTCAAGAATGACACTGGAAATTAGAAAGAAACAGTGGAAATGAGAATCCAATTGGCAGGACACTTCAATAATAAAAGGCCAATTTTTGTCTAACTTTTTTTTTTTTAAGGGATATTCAGAATTAAAAATTGAAGACTGGAGAATGTTTAAAGGTTGCATTTGAAGCTGCACCCAGGTAGAGAAATAATGATGGAGATTAGCTACTTATTACATACTCATGTATAAGTCTACACATTTTAGTAAAAAATTGACAAAAAATGTGAGTCCACTTATCCAGAGGTCAGTGTAAGTACTGTACTTTAATTCTTACATTTTAAAAATGAACCAACTTATTTTTTTAAAGGAGCCATTTTCTGAAAAGGTGAAAGGCAAGAATTATATCTGTCCTGGAAGCACTGAACCCCCCCCCCATCTCTCATCCATGTAGCCTTTAGGGTGAGCGCAAACGGTTATGCCTGCTGGGATTTTGTAATTTCTTTGGCATTGTTTTCATTTGCTTCAGCCTTTAGATCAGGGGTAGGCAACCTTTCCCCTTTAAGGGCCGAGGGACTTCAGCTCCTAGAAGCCTCAACCATGTTTGCCAATAGTCTCATGTTGGCCAATAGCTCCTGGGATAAGTCCCTCAGCCCTTAAAGGGGAAAGGTTGCCTACCCCTGCTTTAGATCCTTTGTTAGGTCTTACCCTCGACTTATCCATGGGTCATATAAAAATCTATAATTTTGGCCACAAATCCTGCCATCAACTTATACAAGAGGTTGACTTATAGTCGAGTATATATAGTATATTTGTTGTTGTTGTCCACACCCAAAATGCAATCCACATCTATACCCCTTCTCTTGTTAGATCTTCCACTCTTTCCTAGCATGATGTGCTCTTCTTTGGCTAGTCTGATTTGGCAGAATGCACTAATAAACTGGTGAACATTCTTTAAATTAAAAAAAAAGTTCTAAATGAGAAAGCAGTGTAAAATTGTCCTTTGGCAGAAAGCTGACAAAGACCACTTAGCCAATATTTCTGTCACTGTCCACCCACCCCATTTGACACCCATAAGAAGTAATTAATTTGAGCCTCTTTAACAGTACCACAGGTTTCATTTGTAAAGAAAATGAGGTAGAAACAGCAGAACATACAGATGATATAAACCAAAAAGTCATTTGAATGTGTGACACCAAAAAATGGTTTGTGACTTCAAGGCAGAAAGACTACATTTCAGACAAAGGAGGTTAATATTCAAATTACTGCAACTAAAAGATGTGTCACAAACAGTAGAAAATGTCCAGTGAAAGGGGAGGTAATGCATTCAAGATGACATGTTATCTTGGAATGCCTAGTTAGATTAGATAATGCATAGATTTCTACTTTGGTCAAAGACCATAAATAAAAAAAAGATTGAGTAGATTTCTTCATCCCATCTTAATGATTTTAGAGTGTTAAACAGTAATTTCACCTGGGCCCCTGGGTCATTCATGAATTTGCTTATCATAACATAACATTTGCTTCTCACCTCACTTTGTCAGTTTCCATTGTTCTGTGATTCAACCAATTACACTTTTAAATCTATTTTTCATGTGAGGACTATGAACTTCATATTAACATTCTTAGAGTTTGACTGGGGTAGGGAAGCAATAGCAGCAGAGAGCAGATTATAAAAAGTTTGAATCATTACATTTGTGTGTGTGTGTGTTTTACATATATACACAATGACAAAAATTACTTGTACGTCATTGGATACCAGAAGAACATTTTGAAAAATGCATGGAAGACAGAGTTTGACAAAATTCTACTGTAATCAGATTTAAGCTCTGCTTGACTGACATTATAGCAAGCATGATCTAGTTCTAGAAGCTGAATAGGAACCAATGATACTTTCTTATTATTTTTGAAAGATACGGGTCAAGGTATCATGAAGAGATATAAAAAGAACTTATTGTATAAATGGAACCTGTAACAACATATTGCAATGTGGGGTGGCAGTGTTCCAGATTAGGTATGTCTTCCATACATTTTTCAAAATGTTCTTCTAGTATCTAAAGACATGCAAGTAATTTTATTACACCATCACCACACTGAATTTTGTGGCCACTTATCTGGTACCATGGTGTAATGGGTTGAGTGTTAGATGAGGACACTAAGAGACTAGGGTTCAGATTCCCACTTGGCCATGGAAATCCACTGGGTGATTTTAGGTGAGTCACACTCTCTCTTAATCTCAGAGGAAGGCAAGAACACCCAACACTGAATAAATTCTGCCAAGAAAACCCCATGATTGGTTTACCTTAGGGTCACTATATGTCAGAAACAACTGAAGGTATACAACAACAGAAACAACAATTCAGTAACTGCTCCAAATTATACGTCAGCTTCCCTGTTAATGGTGCCTAAGCTGATTTGATATGAGGAGTACAACGAGCAGGGGTAGCCAACCTTTCCCCTTTAAGGGCCGAGGGACTTCAGCTCCCAGAATCCCAGGAGCTATTGGCCAACATGGGACTATTGGCCAACATGGCTGAGGCTTCTGGGAGCTGAAGTCCCTTGGCCCTTAAAGGGGAAAGGTTGCCTACCCCTGCCTTGAAGCAATTGGGTTGTTGTAACTTGGAGCAAGGAAGGAAGAGGATTTGCCTATAGCAGGGGTAGGTAACCTTTCCCCTTTAAGGGCTGAGGGACTTCAGCTCCCAGAAGCCTCAGCCATGTTGGCCAATAGCTCCCTGGCCTATACCCCCAGCAAAAGATATACCAGCCAGCTTTGCTCCATTCCATCCTTATGGTCCATCCATTTCTGCTACTGCCCTCAACCCATCCAGTCACTTAGAAATCCTTGACTACAGGGTGTGCTGTCCTCATGGGACTGTTATAGATCCTCACCTCACTTTTTTTGGTACTTCTGTGACATCCCTCATACTCCCGCTTGTGTATGGCTTAAATTTTGGTAACATATATCCTTAAAATGAAAATAACAGTTTTGGAACATTAGAGATGAAGATTGATTCAGTAATATTAAATATTAGAAATATGGGAAATTCATCTATTACTACCCTTCCTAGTTACAGAAATTGTTTAATTGGATGAATTATCCTTAATCAGCTCATTATTTGAAACATTTTGTGGCAGATCATGGGATATGCCAGGAATTGTATGGAGGTTGTCATATTTGATCCTAGAGAGGCACATTTTATTATTGCACCTTCATAAGTGCTCTTTTTTAAAAAATTAAATAATTTTTATTACAGTTAAATCATTACAAAAAGGAGCATACCACATGCAGAGAGAGAGAACAACAATTAACAATATTGCAAAGAAAACAAAGAAAAAGGGGGAAAAGATACATAGAAGGAGTAGTAGTAGTAGTAGTAGTTAACTGCCGTCAAGTTGATCCTGGCTCATGGCAATCCTGAGAGTGATACATCTCCAGAACTCCCTATCTTCCACTGCTCTGCTTATATAAATGCTCTGTGAGTTCCTTAGTAGATCCCATCCACCTTTCCTAGCATTATTGTCTTTTTCCGATAAGTCATTCCTTCTCATGACATGCCCAAAGTACCGTATTTTCTGGCATATAAGATGACTTTTTAACCCTGGAAAAGGGTCTCAAAAGTAGGGGGTTGTCTTATATGCTGGATAGAGGAGGAAGAGGAGGTGGATGAATTGAGAGGAGAAGGGAGCCAAGCGGAGGACAAAGGGAGATGGGGAAGGGAGCCAAATTGGAGGACCAAGGGAGAAGGGGAAGGGAACCAAGCGGAGGACCAAGGGAGAAGGGGAAAGGAACCAAGCGGAGGACCAAAGGAGAAGAGGAAGCGAGCCAGGAGGAGGACCAAGGGAGAAGGGGAAGCAAGCAAAGCAGAGGACCGAGAGAGAAGGGGAAGGGAGCCAGGTGGAGGACCAAGGGAGAAGGGGAAGGGAGCCAAGCAGAGGACCAAGGGAGAAGGGGAAGGGAACCAAGCAGAGGACCAAGGGAGATGGGGAAGGGAGCCAAGTGGAGGACCAAGGGAGAAGGGGAAGGGAACCAAGCGGAGGACCAAGGGAGAAGGGGAAGGGAACCAAGCGGAGGACCAAGGGAGAAGAGGAAGCGAGCCAGGAGGAGGACCAAGGGAGAAGGGGAAGCAAGCAAAGCAGAGGACCGAGAGAGAAGGGGAAGGGAGCCAGGTGGAGGACCAAGGGAGAAGGGGAAGGGAGCCAAGCAGAGGACCAAGGGAGAAGGGGAAGGGAACCAAGCAGAGGACCAAGGGAGATGGGGAAGGGAGCCAAGTGGAGGACCAAGGGAGAAGGGGAAGGGAACCAAGCGGAGGACCAAGGGAGAAGGGGAAGGGAACCAAGCGGAGGACCAAGGGAGAAGAGGAAGCGAGCCAGGAGGAGGACCAAGGGAGAAGGGGAAGCAAGCAAAGCAGAGGACCGAGAGAGAAGGGGAAGGGAGCCAGGTGGAGGACCAAGGGAGAAGGGGAAGGGAGCCAAGCAGAGGACCAAGGGAGAAGGGGAAGGGAACCAAGCAGAGGACCAAGGGAGATGGGGAAGGGAGCCAAGTGGAGGACCAAGGGAGAAGGGGAAGGGAACCAAGCGGAGGACCAAGGGAGAAGGGGAAGGGAACCAAGCGGAGGACCAAGGGAGAAGAGGAAGCGAGCCAGGAGGAGGACCAAGGGAGAAGGGGAAGCAAGCAAAGCAGAGGACCGAGAGAGAAGGGGAAGGGAGCCAGGTGGAGGACCAAGGGAGAAGGGGAAGGGAGCCAAGCAGAGGACCAAGGGAGAAGGGGAAGGGAACCAAGCAGAGGACCAAGGGAGATGGGGAAGGGAGCCAAGTGGAGGACCAAGGGAGAAGGGGAAGGGAACCAAGCGGAGGACCAAGGGAGAAGGGGAAGGGAACCAAGCGGAGGACCAAGGGAGAAGAGGAAGCGAGCCAGGAGGAGGACCAAGGGAGAAGGGGAAGCAAGCAAAGCAGAGGACCGAGAGAGAAGGGGAAGGGAGCCAGGTGGAGGACCAAGGGAGAAGGGGAAGGGAGCCAGGTGGAGGACCAAGGGAGAAGGGGAAGGGAGCCAGGCGGAGGACCAAGGGAGAAGGGGAAGTGAGCCAGTTCTACAGTATGGATGCAGCCTGAATCTGCTCTGCAGAAATAGTGCAGTTTGACTCCACTTTAACTGGCATGGCTCCATCCTATGGACTCCTAGGATCTGCAATTTGCTTTGTGGTACCAGACAGAGCTCACTGACAGAAAAGGCTAAATATCTCACAAAACTGCAAATCCCAGAATTCCATACATAGTCTTGAGCCAGGGAAATTAAAGCAGTGTCAAACTGCTTTAATAAATTTCTGCAATGCAGACGCAGCCAAAGTTGATGTGTTGCTTGGGCATGGCTTCTTTAACAAATAATTTTGCACAATGAGAGAATAAGGGGGGGGGGGAGTACCCTTGAAGATTTATCTAAAAAAGAACCAAGTTCCTTAACTTGGAGGTTATATGTGTATGTTGTGTGCCTTCAAATTGTTCCTGACTTATAGTGATCATGGGGTTTTCTTGGCAAGATTCACTCAGAGGAGGTTTGCCATTGCCTTCCCCTGAGGCTGAGAGTGTGTGACTTGTCAAAGTTCACCCAGTGGGTTTCATGGCAGAGTGGGGAATCAAACCCAGCTCTCCAGACTGGTAGTCCAACACTCAAACCACTACACCACGCTGGCTCCTATTCCCATGTACTACCTATGAAACAATTGCAGACTTTTTTGTTGTTGTTGTGTGTCTTCAAGTCCTTTCTGACTTATGGCAACCCTAAGGCAACCTTATCATGGGGTTTTCTTGGCATGTTTCTTTGAATGGGGTTGCCATTACCATCCTCTGAGGCTGAGAATGTGTGACATGCCCAGAGTCACTTACTTGGCCGCAAATTGTACATACCCCAGAATACATCACCTAGTATATTGGCAGTCCTTCCCCCCAACATTTTCTCATTTCCCCCCAACCATCTCATAGCTGGGAGATGGAAATAATTTTAAAGCAGCATTCAAATCTGGACTATTTTTTAAAAAAAGTAAGGTCCAAAACACTGCAGAAATAAATGCTAGGGAACATGGAAGCTGTAGTTTGTTGTATTTATAACTGACAGTTTCCTGCTAAGTACCTGCATGTCATAAGCATTTGAATTGAAATTACCATATTGAAATCAAATCTGATTTTTTTAAAAAAAATATTTGGTGTGTGTTGGAAGAGGGGGTCGTCTTATACAGCAAATATATCCCAAACTCTATATTTTAACTGGAAAAGTTGGGGGTTGTCTTATACTCCCAGTCATCTTATATGCCGGAAAATATGGTACAACACCTCTTCAACTTTATCATCTTGGCTTCTAGGGAAATTTCACGGTTGATTTGATCTAGGACCCATTTGTTTGTCTTTTGGTTGTCCATGGTATCCTTAGCACCCTTCTCCATCACCTCATCTCAAATGAATTGATTTTCCTCCTATTTGCTTTCCTCACTGTCCTCGCAACTGTACATGGTAAGAGTGAAAACAATGGCTTGTACGATTCTAACTTTCATGCTCTGTTGGATAACTTTACATTTTTAGATCTTTTCTAATTCTTTCATATCTGCCCTCCCCATTCCATTTCTTCTTATTTTTTGACTGAAGTCCCCATTCTGATCAATGTTTGATCCAATGTACGAAAACTTTTTTACTATTTCAGTTTTCTCATTGTCTAGGTTGAATCTATGTGGTTCTTTTGTAGTCATTATTTTTGTTTTCTTTATGTTGAGTAGTAAGCCTGCCTTTGCATTTTCTTCTTTTATCTTTCTTAGTAGTTGTTCCAGGTCTGCAATATTTTCTGCTAGTAGTATGGTGTCATCTGCATATCTCTCTGGTTATTGATATTCCTTCCTCTTCACTCCTCCTTCTGTATCCATGCCTGCTCTTCATATGATATTTTCTTCATACAAGTTGAACAGATAGGGTGAAAGGATGCAGCCTTGCCTGACCCCTTTGCCAATTGGGAACCATTTGTTTTCTCCATATTCTTTTTTAAGAGTAGCCACTTGTCCTAAGTAAAGATTTCTCATCAGGACTTTCAGATGTAGTGGTCCTATGTCTTTAAAGATATCCTCTTGAAGGGCTTTGCATGATCTATGCAATTGAAGGCTTTACTGTAGTCTATAAAATACATGCTGATCTTCTTTTGGAATTCTTTGGTGCACTCCATTAGCCATTGTATGTTTGCAATGTGGTCCCTAGTATCTTTTCCTTTTCTGAACCCTGCTTGTAATCCTCTGGGATTTCTTGTCCAGGAAAGCCACCAAGAGGGCTGATAGCAGCTTCTTGTGAGGGTGGAAGGCAAACAAAAGTCTTTTGCTAATGCAAAGCAAGAAAGCAAAGTCTGTATTACCAATCCAAGGGTCCAGCCAGTAAATGATCAAGCAGTCTGAAGGTCTAGGATTCCAGAGAGGCAGAGTGGCAAGGCAGTCCGAAGGTCAAGGGTTCCAGAAGTTTAAGATAAGTCAGCAGTCTGAGAGTCACAGTTTCAGGCCAAGGAACAAGGAGAGCCAGAGGCTTTCGCTAGGAAGCTCACATAATCTCTGGCACTGAGCCCCCCTCTTCTGCACCTGCTTAAATTACCAAGCTGCAGCAGTTCAGCTGAGGCTGATTGCTCCAGCATTTTTCATAAAGTCTCCATGAATGTCGAAGGCTCTCTCTTTCTGCTTGGTGCTGGATGAAAATTTTGAATTGATTTTCCTTTAATCCAATTTGTCAATTTAACTGATGTGATGCCACAAAGTTCAGTAGTTTTCCTATCCATTCTTCTACACCTGGGATTTTCTTCTGCTTCCAATATTTAGCAAACATTAATCTTGTCACTGTAACCATATAACGTATTAAGATTCTATTCTCTTGTTCTAGTCTTTGCTCATTATCTATCATGTTTAGAGGATATAATTCAGGTCTAAACATTATATCTACTCCTAGTATCTTTTGTATCCATTCACTAATTATTATCCAAACTTTCCTTACCTTTTCACAATACAACCACTGATGATAAAAATATCTGTTTTATTTCCTTTCCAGCATTTAATAGTAACTCTTTTATATAGTCTAGCCAATTTATCATCTTATTTTCCCCACTTTAGAACATAGCAAAGGTAAATTTCAACCCCTTCATCCACTGTATCTGTTGTTTTAAGCCAGGGGTAGGCAACCTAAGGCCCTGGGGCCGGATACAGCCCCCCAAGACCTTTGGACTGGCCCCAGGCAGTCCTGCCACTGCCACCCCTGCCACCGCCATACATCATGATGATATTGATTGTTGTTGTTATTACTTGTTCTTGGGGTTTTCCTGGCAAAATCTCCACAGGGATTTTGCCATGGCTTTTCTGTGGCTGAGAGAGTGTGTGTGCATATTTTTTAAAAATTTTTAAATTTTTTTTAAATATATTTATTTATTTATTTATTTATTTATCTTTGGTGCTTTGGCCCCCCAATTGTCTGAGGGACAGCAACCCGGCCCCTGGCTCAAAAAGGTTGCCTACCCCTGTTTTAAGCTGTCTTCCCCCAACCTGGAATTTCCCCCATAGATAGACTAAAAAGCTCATATTATATTGGGGATGCTGGAGTTCAACATGTCTGAAGCTTGTCAAGTTGTGAAAGGCTGTCCTGAAGTATGAGATCAACCCTTACAAACAGTTCAGCTAAGTTTTCTTACTAATATTTACATCTCTTTTTTTATGCCCTCTCACTGTAGCAGTAGATCTCTCTAGTGGACTTTTTTAATTAGCTCAATCAACTACTGGGTTGTGCTATCAGGAGTTAGCATTGGAATAGTTAGAGGCTGGACTAATGGCAATACTAATACAAGACAAGGAATAACTGCCCGGCTAAATTGGAGGTGATCCGCCTCTTACCCCCCCCCCCCCCCCACACACACACCATTTTAATATGTATGCCAGATCTGGTTTTATAGTATTCTATTTGTGAATTTGATTTTAACTTTATCTTAGTTTAACCCTGTTTTAAGGGATGGGAGAGTTAGGGGTGGGATGATGGGCATGTTTTAAACTGTTGTCTTTTAATTTGTTGTACGCCACCCTGATTGCCGAGCAGAAGGGCGGGTTATAAATAAAAATTATTATTATTATTATTATTATTATTATTATTATTATTATTATTGGCTCTGGGTTCCAATTGGTTTGTGTGGTGTGGGACATGGCCATTCTGGTGGGGAACAGACATATCAGAACTAGTCAGAATTCACAGTGACAGAGTGTCTCCATGCATTTTACCTAGCCCGCTAACAGTAGATTTTGGAGATCTTTTATAAGCCAATACTGGCCTGAGGGCAAAGGTGTTTGTCCTGCATCAAAGAGAACCAAATCTACATGAGGGAGGATCACTCAGTCTGGTAGTTCTGGGGTGAGAATGAAGTTGTAAATTAGCCTTATTTGGCTTGTCTGGCAGAGCATCCTGCTTATAAATCATCTATCTTCCTGTCTGTGAAGTGTGAATGTCTCTTCGTTTGTAACTTTCAAACTAATCTGTTTGATGTGTTTTGGGGTGCAATGAGTATGTGACTCTCCATCTTTAGGATTATGGCAACTCCCAGTCCAGAGTCCATTTCGGGCCATGGAAGAGAATCACACCACAAAATTGGAAGATTTCAGTGAGGGTAACATATTCCCCCCCCCTCCAAAAATATCCAAGTTGAGTGACCACATGACTTGATGTTTTTGAATTAACCTTTGCCAAGGGAAATTTTGGGGTTCAAATTGTGGAGTCTAACCATAGCTCTAGGGAACATTGCAGCCAGTGAAGCCTCTTTTGGGGGAAGGGAGGCTAAGCAATCTTCTGGAACCCATTCACCCATAATTTTATCCCTATTATATATCAAAACACAATCTCAAATAAAAACATTCAATAAATGTAAAGGCAAATAATAATCAAGGCATAATATCAAAGAAAGCAATTCACTAAAGCAGGGGTAGGCAACCTTTCCCCTTTAAGGGCCAAGGGACTTCAGCTCCCACAATCCCAGGAGCTATTGGCCAACATGGGACTATTGGTCAACATGGCTGAGGTTTCTGGGAGCTGAAGTCCCTCGGCCCTTAAAGGGGAAAGGTTGCCTACCTCTGCACTAAAGCATAATAAATATGAGGTACTCAAAGCTAAGTCCAACAGATGTATTGATGAACCAAATTAAGTCTATATTGCCCACAATGGCCAAGGCAAAGTCTTGAAATTATTGTCCATGATTATGAGGTCCAGTGTCAGGTAGTTCCATAGATGGAACAATTTGGGAAGTATGCATTGAGTTTTTGAGGAGGACATCACAGGAAATCACAGAAGCACTTGAAAACAAGTAACAAAAAGTTAGACTGCGATGTCAGTTGGGAAAGCAAGACTGTGGAGGACAGCTTTGGAGGACATCTATCCTGGCACTGGAAACATAGCTGCACAGCAGGGCTAGTATACAAGAATGGCATCTTGGCAATGGGTATCTGGCTGAGACATCTGCGAGGCTGGACAACTGCGCAGGAGTGGCATCCCCCCCATGAGAATGGAGATGTTCTGCAGCATCAGGATTACAGGAATAAACTACACATAGATGTAATGGGGAAAGGAAGAAAGGATAGAGCTCCTAACTATATTTACATGCTTTAGGGGTTAAAGAGGACAGTCTCTTCCCCACCCCTACCCCCAGCCTCCTGTGGGGACTGGAATAGATTTATATATTGCGGGGAAAATTTTCACAAAAGCACATAGTCAAATCTAGATCTATTAAAGGCAGAGCAAGTAAGCAAAATTAGCAGTCATAGAGTGAGTGTGTGTATATGCGATATGAGGGACAATGTGGAGCATGAGTGTATGGACTGAGGATAGTCCACTCTCTCTCTCTCTCTCTGTGAACATTTTGCAAAGGGAGTTTGGTTAGTTGAGGTTTTATTAATAAAATATAAGTATTGTGTCTTTAAAAGACAGACAGCATCCATTTTAGGCTATGGCTGGCTTCCTGGTTAAGCTAAGGATGCTGGAAAGTTATGTAAATAAGGCTAATTTTTGGCAAAAACTCCCTTAAAATGGCCAAATTAGAACCTTTTAAACTTCACTTTTGCCAACATATTTAAATACCTTGTTTTTAAAGGAGAGATGTTAAAGTAAGGTTGGAAATAATGCAGATTTCCCGGTGCTTCAGAACTGCAGGTTCTAGCATTCCTCACCATTGGCTATGCTGCCTAGAGCTGTTGGGAGTTGTGGTCCAGCTACATGTACAGTGCCACATTATTTTTATCCCTGTGTTAAAAGTTAATACAGAATTATTTATTAATTTCAGCTAGAAGACACTGATTGACTTCAAGTGCAGCAATAATGTGTTGTCTACCAAAATCAGTGAATGAATCAATGATGGAGACACTCCACAGTAACAGAGTATCTCCATGTATTCTACCTAGCCCACTAACAATAGATTTTGGAGATCTTTTATAAGCAAAAACTGGCCAAAGGGCAAAGGTGTTTGTCCTACATCAAAGGGAACCAAGGGCCTTTGCAGACTGCCAGAAATAGTGCAAATTGAGTCCACTTTAACTGCCCTGACTCAGGGTCTCAGCAGACAACTAATTGAGTCGTCTGCGAGACCCGGAAGAGGAGGAGTAACCGCACGCGCAGCGCTCCTTCCTCTTCCTGAGGTCGCCCTGGGAGCTGCCGGCCCTCTGCACGGCCGGTGCTTCCGGGGCAACCTCCCGCCGCAGTGACTGCACGCGCTGCGGCGGAAAAGGCAGGGAAAGTGCGCCCTACGCTTTTAGGGCGCACTTTCCGTCTTCTAAAAGGAGCGCCAATTTGGAGCTGCTTTTAGGGTCGCTGCAGGAGCGCCGTGGTGCGGAGGCTGCGGTCCCGCGGCGCTCCGGACCAGGGTGTCCCCGACGCCCTGGTCTGCTTCCCCCCTCAGTGTTGGGGAATCATGGGAACTATAGTTTATTGTGGTACCAGAGCTCTCTGACAGAGAAGGCTCAATGTCTCAGAAAAAAATACACAGTGCTTGATCACTCAGCTTTGGAAATGCGCAGCATGTAATCTCACTGAAAGAAGATGGTTATTATTAGGCCCTTGGGAATCATGAGGCTCAGCAATCTTAGGGCCTTTACAGACTACAAGAAATAGTGCAGCTTGAGGCCACTAACTGTCCTGGCTCAGTGATAGTGAATCATGGGAATTGTATTTTTTTCTGGGACATTGAGCCTTCTCTGTCAAAGAGCTCTGGTGCCACAATAAACTACAGTTCCCATGATTCCTTAGCATTGAGCCAGGACAGTTAAAGTGGCCTCAAGCTGCACTATTTCTGGCAGTCTGTAAAGGCCCTTAGTTAGCATAGCCAATGCTGCAAAATGTTGGGAGCTGCAATCCAACAGCATCTCAAAGGCTGCAAGAGTCCCACCCTATATTAGGTAGAGTAAGGCATAATCTCGGGAATAAGATTTTGATTGTCATGAAAGGGTAACAATTTGCTATTTATTTCTTTTTATTATTAATGCATCTTTCTTTTGGGTGAGGAATGAGTAAAGTTAATTACAAGATTTTCTGCTTTGTGTACCAACATAACATGACTGGCTTGGGGTACTATGCATCTTGTTTTAGATTGAGGGGGCATCATTTTCTGCTTCACTTTATATAAGAAGTGGCATAAACAGTCAAACTTTACACTAAATGGTACACATTTTGCTAAGATATTTTCCCCACCTCTTACTTGGTATTAAAGTCAATGTGAAAAGCTAGTGGGTAGCCACAGTCCTGAAGCCTAATAGGTTTTATTCAAGGGTTGTTGTTTTTTTGTAAATTATTTGTGTAATCTTTTTGTGCATGATTGCTGGGGGCAGTTGTACAAAACAAAAGATATTGCACAAAAATTAGCAACAGTGGGTTTTTATGAAAGATTCCCCCCCCCCATGAAAACAGCAATCTTGCATATACAACCCCCACCCACATTGGTGGCTATCTGAATATGTATGTGTGTGTGCGTGTGTGAAGAAAAGCATGATTCACACACAGAAAGTGTATTTCTGTGCAGATTAATTTCCTGAAACACTTTGGGATGTGTGACTACAATGGTAATTATTTGACCTCACATGAAGAATGAAATATCTGAATATTTACATCCCTACTCCCAGCATGTGACGAGATTGCAGTGAACCTAATGTCATGTGTCAGAAAGCTGTGCACTATACAGAGTCAAGAAATAGGACTAGACTATTCACATGATAATTACAGATTACATCTATTTCCTATAAAGATCTTGTCTTTCAAGAGAGAGAAAAAAATGCTGGGTGTCTGAAACAGCATAAACTAAATTGCCTTTATACCCTCCATTGCCCTGCCTCATGCTATAACAAGTTATTTTCCTAACCCGCCAAGCTATTGGACAGTTCCAGCAAAAGTGGGAGTCAAAGATGAATCTCACATTAACTTGAACAAAGTTCCAGCTATGGCAATTTTTCTTTCCTTTGCAAAACGTTTGTATCCTGAAATTAGACCTTTTTCTCCTGATTGCTTCAGATCCCCCAAAAGTTGAATGATGGCTGGTTTTCTGCCTTATGTGCAGAACAGGCCTTAATCTCAGTGCCATGTTCAGCTACAGTGATCACTATTACTGTAGTTCATAAACATAAGAATAATGTAACAAGGGGATTGAAGCGTGTAAGATAAATAGCCCTTGCCAAGACACACAGATTACCTAGTCCCCTTTGGATGGCAAATTCAGCAATCACACACAGAAAGATCTGAAAAGCTATAAATCAACAGAAGTAACATTTCACTACAGAAAGTGAGAGCTTTGCCTTGCAGCCAAAAGAAAATAATAGAAGCTGTCCATTCACTTTGCTCTCTGGTTAATAAAAGATGCTAGGTGATGTAAATAATAGATTAATGGCACTCTAAATGCCATAAAAAACAGACAAACCCACAGTCATTGTAGAATTAGGTAGTGGAAGCAAGATAGTACAATAGTCCAATGTTGCTTATTGTGAACTTCAATAGAGAACATGGACTGGAAATACAGTCATGATTAGAAGGCTAAAATTAAGCATTGTTAATAAGCATAAAGATTTTTCAAATTGTTTTGCTTTTTTACATTTGATTTCATTGGGCCTTTGCAGACTGCCAGAAATAGTGCAAATTGAGTCCACTTTAAGGGTTAGGGTTAGGGAATCATGGGAACTGTATTTTATTGTGGCACTAGAGCTCTCTGACAGAGAAGGCTCAATGTCTCAGAAAAAAAAAATTCCCATGACTCCCTAGCACTAACCCTAACCCTTAAAGTGGACTCAATTTGCGCTATTTCTGGCAGTCTGCAAAGGCCCTTTCTTTCTGCTGCAAGAAAGTCTTCAGAAACTGTACAGTGATCAACAACTATGTGCCAGCCTAGCAGGTTGAAATCATGTAAATGCAAGTAGATAAACAGGTACCACTTTTGTGGGAAGGAAAACAGCATTCTGTGCAATCATGCTGGCCACATGATCACAGAGTAATGTCTGACAGGGCTGGCTCTTTGGCTTAGTAACAGAGATGAGCACTGCCCTTATGGTCAGACATGACTTGACAACCTTGTCAATGGGGAATACCTTTACCTTTGGCCGATCTAGACAAGATTTCCCCATGGGTTTTTGTGCAGCATTGATTGCTCAGATGTATCATTTTATGTCCAACTGTAGTTGGAGATTTTATTATTATTTTATTTATTTACAGCCCACCTTCCTCTCAGTATAGGAACTCAAGGCAGCTAACAAATTTTAAAATACAAAGCATTAAAAATACAAAAATTAAAAAACCCAATTAAACAATTTAAAAAAGTTAAAAACATTACATATTAAAATTAAGAAATTCTTCATAAAACTCTTATACAACCTTATACAGCACCCATTTCAGTGTGAGAAACCCTGGTGGCATAAAAATGTTTTTATCTGCCATGAAAAGGAAAGGAGGGATGGAGCCAGGCATCTCTAAGGAGGAAGTTCCAGAGCCTGTGAGCAGCCACTGAGGAGGCCCTCAGAGCAATGGATTCAAACTACAGGAGAATAGATTCCACCTAAAAATTAGGAAGAACTTCCTGACAGTAAGAGCTGTTCTACAGTAGAATAGCTTGGAGAGTGGTTGAGTCTCCTTCTCTGGAAGTCTTTAAATAGAGGCTGAATGACCATCTATCAGGAGTGCTTTGATTGTGAGTTCTTGCATGGCAGGGGGTTGAATTGGATGGCTCTTGTAGTCTCTTCCAACTCTGAGTCTATAATTTTATGTTTCTATCAGGCATTATGGATTAAGAACTGGATATGAAATATTGATCATTTCTTTGATATATGACAACAGCTGCAAGAATATTGTTTGCTCAAACCTGGAAACAGACTGAAGCACTGCTGATAGAAGAATGGATTGTTTAGGTTGTGAAGAGTTATCCCAAATTAACATGGATTCTAAAGGATAAGCCAATTTGGAAACTTTTTTGAAAATTGGAAACTGTGTTTTTTGAGCAATAAGAAATCTAATAATGTAATAATATATGATTATTAGTAATTTTAGTAGGATTATATAGTTGGATCTGTAGTGACAGAAGAATATATATTTTCTCTTTTCTCTTTAATAATAATAATAATAATAAGTTTTATTTTTAACCCACCCCTCTGCTCAGCAATCGGAGCAGCATACATCCTTATAAAAACAGTAAGCAATTAAAACATTCAAAAAATCCCAAATCCCATACCCTAACCCTCCCACCCCTTAAAACTAGATTAAACCAAGAAAGAATTAAAATGAATTTAAATATAAATGCAAACAACAATATTTTTGGGCAGTATGCAAACAGTGGCAGATTGGGGAGCGGGGAGCAACCTCCGCCATTGCCGGGAAGTTATGCCGGGAAGGCCTGCTGGAAGAGATCCATCTTTAATGCTTTCTTTAAAGCATCAAGAGTGGTAATAAGATGGATCTCGTCTGGCAGGCCATTCCAAAGTCTGGGAGTGGTTGCAGAGAAGGTCTTCTGGGAGGTCTGTGAGAGCTTGGTCTTCATGCTGCATCAGGTTCCTCCCAGAGGACCTAAGGGCATGTGGGGGGTGATACGGGAAGAGGAGGTCCCTGAGATAAGATGGACCCAAGCCATGTAGGGCTTTAAAGGTTAAAACCAACACCTTGTACTGTGCCCAGAAACTAATCGGCAGCCAGTGGAGGGATTTAAGCACAGGTGTGATATGCTCCCTCCTAGATGTTCCAGTAATTAACCTGGCTGCCATGTTTTGTACCAGTTGCAGTTAGGCACAAGGGTAGCCCTATGTAGAGTGTGTTGCAGTAATCCAGACATGAGGTTACCAAAGCATGCACCACAGTTTCCAGATCCATCATATCCAGATAAGGGTGCAGTTGGCATAAGCTGATAACAGGCACTCCTGACCGCCGCATTCACCTGACTAGTCATGTGAAGTGACGAATCTAGGAGTACCCCCAAGCTGCGAACACAGTCCTTAGAGGAGAGTGTGACTCCATCCAGGACTGGAGACTGTATTCCCAAATCTGGTTTCGGTTCCATGACAGTCAGTACCTCTGTTTTGTCTGGATTCAACTTCAAACTGTTTTCCCTCATCCATTCCATTCTGTATGAGGAAGATGTCTGAGAGAGCCCCTTTGCTCTTCCGTTCATAATTCTTACCATCTCTGGAGGAGTAAAGTTTCTCCCCTTGCTTTACACTTTAGCAATGAATCTGATGCAAGGTAGATATTCTTATAATCAACAATAATGTTATGAATCAGAACAGAAGAGCAAAGGGGCTCTCTCAGACATCTTCCTTCCTTTTGTCTGGATTCAGCTTCAATCTGTTTTTCCTCATGCAATCCATTACCGCTCTGAGACAGTCATTGAGAGGAGAGACACCATCTGAAGTCTGAGCCGATGATCTGGTCATGGAGAAATATATCTGGGTGTCGTCAGCGTACTGATGACACCGCGCTCCATGCCTCCGAATGATCTCACCCAGCGGCTTCATATAAATGTTAAATAGCATCGGGGACAAAATGACGCCCTGAGGGACACCAAAATTAAGCTCTATTTTGGATGAGCAACTGTCCCCAAGCCTCACCTTCTGGGATCTACCCGAGAGGAAGGAGCCGAACCACTGCAGAGCAGTGCCTCCGATACCTAACTCTCTCAGGCGATCCAAGAGGATGGAATGATCTATCGTGTCAAAAGCCACTGAGAGATCCAAGAGCACCAGCAGGGTCACACTACCCTTGTCGATGCCCAGGTGGAGGTCATCGGTCCAAGCAACCATTGCAGTCTCAACTCTATATCCTGTCCAGAAGCCGGTTTGAAATGGATCGAGATAATCGGTTTCATCCAAGACCTCTTGGAGTTGGGAAGCAACTGCCCTCTCAATCGCCTTGCTTAAAAAAGGTAGCAAGGAGACTGGTCTATAGTTGTTTCTATCCAGGGGGTCTAGGGAGGGTTTTTTCAGGAGTGGCCTAACCGCCGCCTCCTTTAAACAAGATGGTACAGAACCCTCCCTAAAGGACGCATTGATTGTATCCCGAAGGAACACTTTCAGCGCATCCCCCCCCCCAGACAACCAGCCAAGATGGACACGGATCGAGGGGGCAAGTCGTCTTCCTCACCCTTCCAAGGAGCTTGTCCATGTCATCGGTACTCACAGATTGAAAGTGATCCAGCAAATTGCCATCAACGGAGTTGCTGGATACCTCATCCACGGATTCTGCCAGAACACTGGCGTCCAAGTCGGCTCTTATCCAAGAGATTTTATCTGCAAAGTTGATGTTAAATGCATCACAGCAGTTAAGTAGGGGGTGTGGTGCAGGTGAAACCTTCGTCAGCTCCCCCACCACCCTAAACAGCTCTGCCGGACGAGACTCTGCTGACACGATCTCTGCGCTGCATGTAAAGCCTCCTGAAGGGAATCAAGGTGCTTCCTATGGTGAGTTCTGTCGGATAAGAGTCGAGTCTTCCACCATTCGCACTCTAGTCGTTGTCCAGCTCTCTTCATCCTCCTAAGCTCCTCTGTATACCAGGACTTACGATTGTTTTTTCTAATTGCTTTTTTTTTCCATTCAGTTTTACCTCTTTATCTAGTAACTGCAGTTTTATTTACCTGCACCTATGGAAACCTCACAGACTTGGAACAACTACTGAGAAAGATCAAGGAAAAAAAGTGCAAAAGCAGGCTTACTGTTGAACAGAAAGAAAACAAAAATAATGACCACTGAGGACCTATACAAGTTCAACCTAGACAATGAAGAAAGAGAAATAGTAAAAGAATTCCCATACCTGGGATCAAACACTGATAAAAATGGGGACTGCAGTCAGGAAATCAGAAGAAGATTAAGAATGTGAAGTGCAACCATGAAGGAACTAGAAAAGATTCTTAAATGCAAAGATATACAACTGAGCACAAAAGTTAGAATCATACAAGCCATTGTATTCCCTAATACCATGTATGGATGTGAGAGCTGGAGAGTTAAGAAAAAAGATAGGAAGAAAAACTTAGGCTGTCATACTTTGGCCACATTATGAGAAGGTATGATTCTGGGGGGGAAAAAACTATAATGTTTGGAAAGATGGAAGGAAGTAGAAAGAGAGGAAGGCTGCATGTTAGATGGAGGGACTATATTAAGGTGGTGATGGGTATGAGTTTACAGGAACTATGCAGAGCAGTGGAGGACAGTGGGTCTTGAAGATGGCCCATCTACAGGGTCACCATGAGTCAAGATCAACTTGAGGGCAGTTTACAACAACAACAAAAGGGTGTCCACTTCTGTTTTGGGGTTTGGTGAGATTGAACCTGGCATGCCCTATACCCTAACAATGAAAAAATCACCATGCCTAAAACTTCAGGGATTTGAAAAACCCACTTGATGGGGGATAAAAAATCAGCATGGGCATTACAAAGATTCCTTTGGGACTTAGGACTGCAGAAATAGCCTTGGGGCCACATGTGGGCCACAGGCTACAAACTGCTTTCCCTTTCTCCCTTTCCATGTGTATATTGAAAGAGAGAGAAAGAGAGAGAGAGAGCATGAACAAAAATGGGGATTCACACACATCTTTGAGTGTGAATATCAAATATCAATGACCAAACTCCCAAACAAAAAGAAAAGAACAAGGAATTTTATTAGGACTATTAACAAACCAAAGGATGTGACCAAATATGTCTTAGGTAAGCTACAATTATATCAAACCAATTAACAGAAATTTTAAGTATTATTGAGTTGCAAGAGATCCAATGAGGACATTGAAGACAAGATCCAAATGTCATGCAATACCATTCAGGATGTATTTGCTAATCTTCACTGAATGGATTATCAAGATAATTTTGGAAGCAATTTGACAATTCATGACTTCCTCTTGCTGCTCTAGTTTATCAATATTCATGTTAATAAAATATTAGCAAGCACATTTTTTAAAAGTTGTTAAATTGTCTATCAAAGAATAAGCAGCATTTTTTTAATTTGTCCAATTATTTTATTGGTATTGTTAGGATTACAATTCATGCAACAACAACAACAACAACAAACCATCTAATATTTCTAAAACCTTAGTCATGAAAATAATCTTGATGTAGTCATGTATTTGAGACCATATTAGGGCTGTGCAGTGAATTTGTCTGAATCCAAAAATGGATTGAGCAAGTTTGGACAGATCCAAACCAGATCTAAATCACATTGGTCTGGCCCAGATGCATTAAATCAAACGTGGACCAATCCAATGTGATTTGAACCTGATCTGGGTCAGCCCACATTGGATTGGATTAATACAAAATGATTCAAACTGATCCAGCTGTCTGGGTATCAAACTGCAATAAAAGAAATTCAGGAAGTATTATCTCTGAAATGTTGCAAAGCAGCAGGTTTAAGGAAAATGCAAAGGGGAGGACAAGAAAAGTGGGGAGGGAAGTAGCTGGGCTTTTCTCATGGACAATGTCAGTTACAAATCTGTGACTAGAATCTTACCAGCATTCTTCAGTCACAGCACCCGCAGAAGGGAGTGGTGAATCAGTTCCCTTTCCTTTCTATTTTGGTAGTTTTCTATTAGCAGAAAGTTGAATGATCTTCATTTCAGTGGCAGTTTTGAATTTACTGTAGATTACATCCCCACCCCACCCCACCCCACCCCACCATACCCCACCCCACCATATCCTACCACTACCTACTCTTTACTCCTCCTTTTTAAAAATCCTGTTCCATTCCACTTCCATCCATCTATATGCTTTATCCACTGGAGCTAAATGGTGGGAAAGTCAAGACAGACATATCAAAGCAATTCTTCATATTGCATATAATTAAACTGTGGAATTCACAACTATAAGACAGTTATTTCTGGCTTTTTATGCATAACCTTTACTATGCTTCTGTATATCTGTTGCTGGAAACATGAGATGCAGGGTGCAGTTGCAGTTATTTTCTGCAGGCGGGCTTCCTAAGGGAAACTGATTGACCACTGTTCAAACAAAATGGTACACTAGCTAGGCCTTTGGTCTGATCCAGTATAGTTCTTATCTGTTCTTATTTGACCTCCTTTCACACTATATGATTATAGCACTGTGAGCACTGTAACTGCCATGGATCAATCTATGGTATCCTGTGATTTGCAGTTTAAATAGCAGTACTTAGGGTTCTCTTGTGCCTCACTAAACTACAACTCACAGGGTCCTATAGAATGTCCAGTTTATGTGTTTAAATTTTAGAAGCAGGGCCTTACTAACTTTTTTCTTGTGACTCTTTTCAGAAGTGAGCAAGGCTCTTTTCTTATAGTTTGCAAAATTCTCACTTTGTAATGGCTTCCTTTTGGAAATGGAAGAATCTGCAAAGGACACACCAAAGGGTAGCTTTCCCTTCAGAAAGCCTAGTGGGAAAAGTTTGTTAAGTCCATAATAGTTTAAACTGCCCAATAAATAATATTTCCATTAAAGCAATTGCTGCTGGAAACAGGCAAAGAGAAATGGTTTTTCTGTACAATTGCCCATATATCCTCTGGGATAATTACATCTGATATTAAACTTGGAGCTCTTGCATTATTACTTCCCTGGTCTGCAACCCATGATCAATACTTCTTTCAGGCTAAACAAAACTAGGTGTTGAGTTCTGAAATACTTTTTCCACATCTTTATACTCCTGTGCAATAGAATGCTATTTGTATCGTTCCTTAACTGGCTGTCATTCATCTAAAACTATCCCACTAATCAGATACATGTAGCTGGTCAAGGGTAAGAACAGAAAGAAAGCTCTCATAAACTGCAGTTCTGGGAGATTACTACACTAACATTTAAGCTGACTGCACCCTAATGGGGTGCAGCCAGGAGGTGGGATACAGGCAGGAATTATCACAAATAATTTGCCACCGATTCTGCTGGCTGAGTGCAGCTCATCTCCAGTATGGCTCCCGGGAGTGCCCAGCAAGCCACTTTTCAAAGTCAGAAGAGGCTTGCTGAGCACTCCTGGGACCTGGACTGCAGCCGAGCTGCACTCAGCTGATAGAATTGGTGGCGAATTACATGCAATAATTCCCGCCTGTATCCTGCCTCCCAGCTGCACCCCATTAGAGTGCAGTCAGCTTAAATGTTAGTGCAATAATCTCCCTGTAAAGAGGAAAAAAAAAAACCAAGATCTTTTACTATAGCAAAATTAGTCAACTGCTGATAGCTTTGTCCTCAAAAGATATCATCCCCTGATATCCATGCCAGAAGTAGCTATGGTAAAAAAGCCACCCATTTAAAATTCAGAGTCATTGGTATAAAGCCGATATTTCTTCACTTGATTTTCAGTGATAGTATGCTTAAATCCAGCTGGAATTAAAGGAGAGGTAGAAGCACTCCATTCACACTTTATTGCTGCCCCATAAAGGCAATTTTAAAACAGCCCCTATATGGCAGGAACCACAAAGCTTGAAAATATTTTTTTAAACATAAAGGGAGCTTAATGTCAGGGATGATGGGAGTTGTAGCTCTACACCTCTGGCTCTAACTCACCACCTTGTTATGCAGCAGAGCTGACCAGCTTTGATCAGTGGTTGATGCTTCTTTCCGAAGCAGCAGAGTTTCAGAGAATAGGCTGAAGACCCTGACAAACTCTCCAAGCCTTCTCACTCTTCTTCCTGAGATGTCCCCAAACTTCTCCAGGATTCTTCTGGCTCTTGTATCTTCCCTCAAGACACCAGACAACTCAGTAGTCTTATATAAAAGATCTACTTTATTCTACTATATATAAATACTATATGCCCTACAAATCACAATCTCTACTCCACCAAAATACTCCACACTACACCACAATATGCATTGGCAAACATTGCACTTATAGCCATTGTTAGTCACCACCCACTAGTCAGTTTCCACCCAGTGGGCGTGTACATTCATTTTGATTGGTTTACATGGATCATCCCATACTTAAGACCAACCCAAGTATTTCTTCATTTTACCTTGACTACTTAATGAATCTCAGGTGTTTGCAATCTATAACAGGTGTTTTCAATATACACTCTATAACTTTGTCCTTGGCTCTCAAGGCTTCCAAATTACATTATCCTTTTCACCTGTGTAGCTTCATGATTGTTCCTGCTTAGTCACTGTGACTATCACATACAGATTTTATTTCTATTACTGTATGTCCCATGTTGCATTTTCCTTAACACTTAATCCAGGTAAGGTCAAAGTTGTATTTAGTCCAATGTTTATTTCACTCAACAACCTATTTCTTATGTATGGGAATTCACTGAATGAGACATTAATAGAGATTTTTGAAGACCCAGTTAACACTTATTCTAGACATAACCAGCATGACTAGTAACCTTTTGTAATGTAATCTTCTATAAACTTGTTCAATCCCTTCTTAAAGTCCCCATTCTCCCCACTCCTCTAAAAAGACCACTACTATCCTAGAGGACTACCTGATCATGGATTAAATAACAGAAAACTAAAGAGTATGAAGGGATTTTGTAGCATCTTTGAGACTGAAGGAAAGAAGTTGGTAGCATGAGCTTTCATAGACTTGAGCCTACTTCCTCAGATGCATGCAGAGGAAATAGCCACAAGTCTACAAAAGCTTAATCTAACATTTTCTTTCTTTCAGTTAGTCTCAAAGGTGCTACAAGATTCCTTTGCATACTGATTTTTCAAACTAACATGGCTATGTCTTTGAATTCTAAGGACAAAGAGTTCCATTCCAGTGCATGCACTAGCATGGAGATTCTTTTCATGAGTAGTAGTAATCATTTATAGGCATTAAAATAATGTGTGCAGTAGTTTTGAAACTGTTATTTTATCTTATTTACATAGCAAATATTTTGATTTTCAGGAAGAATGAAAATTGAAGTATTATGCGTAGACCTGAAGAAAGTGCATAGAACTGAAATGAAAGCTAAGTGAGCAAAAGGAAGCCATGAAAGTTGCTACCCATCCCTGCTCTTAAAATCATTCATTTCCATCTTCATCTTTATCATTGTCAACTGTACATTTTCTTGGCACTATGGTAGCTGCATGTGTTGGATCATCATTTTCCTTACCTTATAGGACCTGTAGATTTTTAAAAGTAAAGAAGTATATAGGTCCTTTGAGTACAAGATTACAGGTTCTTTAAGCTCTGAAAAGAGCTAGTCTCCCACCTGGCTAACTATCTTGTTTCCAGACTTAATGGTAGAGACCTATTGGTGATACATAACATCCCTAAAGTGAAAAGACTTTCCAGAATAAATTACCACCCTTAAAATCATCACAGTGGTGTTTTTAAAAATAAATATGTCTGACTTCATGATACATATTGATATAATTCATCTGCAAATGTCACATGATGGCTATTTATATGAAAGCAACATCAGCCTTTGGCGCAGTAGTTAGCATTTTCAGCCATAACAATAAAATGGGAATGTAGTTTTCTGACCCAAAGTGTACTTTACAATGTCAATAGTTAGAAATCAGCACTGTTCTAGAGAAGATAAGAAAAAGAACCAAAAATTATGCCATTGTTCAAACATATTAAAGATTCTACTCCAGAATACCAGAGCTTTTGAAAAGAATTCTTGAATCATTTTTAAGCCACCAGTAGAAAGTATCAGTAATGATAAAGTCATAACTCAAGTTTATACTTTAGTATGGTTTCTTCACTGTCATTGTTATAAAACTATTCACAAAAACAATAAGGAGGTAATTTTAATGCATACAATATTTTAATGCACCAATAGAACATTTTTGTATGTGAATATAATAGGAGACACAAAGATTAAAAATGGAATCATATTTCAAGCTGCATGTTATTTCCTTGTACAAATCTTTTTTGTCTACCTGATGTGCCAATAACAATACAGAGGTATATTGAACATATACCTTTTGGGAGGGGTTGGAATTAATGGAAGATAAACAAGATCTTCAATACTAAAATTCCTTAGATGAATATCTGGATAACAAATAACTTTCCTAATAAGTTCTCATTCATTACAGCTACAGTCCAATAACTTTTACATGGGAATAAGGTCTATTGAACAAAATAAGGCTTACTTATGAGTAGATGTACCTGGATTTTCTAGGATTCAGTCTTATATCTCATTGAGTGTCATGTACAGGATTGCTTCAGTTCAGAAATTCAAGTTTCAGTAGTGAACCAGAAAACATTATTCAGGAACAAAGATATTTTTCAGAAGACTAGGTTTTCAGGACTGAGATATCAGTGTTAACACACTATAATTAAAGCATAGAGCAATTCAAATTACTGTACTCACATTATAAATTGAATGGGCTGACACCCTATTAGCCCATGAAATCAAACACTCTACTTTTCCTCTTTCCCAGGGCTGACCCTCTTTCCAACCTCATACCATCCATTTTGATGAGACTGACCTTGAAACTCCCAGCACAGCCTCTACTCACTGCACATTGGCTCGTTATCCACCAAAAGAATTTGGGCAACAGCCTTTGTAATTTATAATTACATGTCCCATCACCCAAATTAATATATTGCAGTATGTTGTAAGAAAGCAAAACAGGTCTCTATCAACAATGATAGGCAAACTGAAAGATTCATATCCTGACACTGACTCGCACTGAATTAAATTAGGATATCCTTCTGAGAAAATGTTATTTATAAATAAATAATTGTAATTATATAAAGTTACAGTTCTTCCCATGGGTTTACTGTAATAGAAGAAGGAATGTATGATAGTGATGAAAACTGTGGCTTTAAAGAATGGCCACAGCTGAGACAGTGGGAGTTCACTGAAAAAAATATTTTTAAAAATAAATAAATTTTATTAAAGTAAACATCCATCCATCCATCCCTTAACACATTAAACATAAGTACAAGTACTCATACATACATTCATAAAAACCATTCTTACTTTAGACAAAGGACATCAACTAATATGCCTATATAAATTCATTCTTCATACACATTGACAATTCAATACCTTCATTCTCACATAAGACTTCCTGAACCCTTACCAAGTCAACATCTCTTATATTTATGTAAACCTTTCTCTCTTTTTTCTGAGATTAAAGATAAATTACATATTTTATAATAATTAATCCACAGAACAGCCAAAATCGCACAGTTTAAATCTGTATATTTATTTTGCCATTTCTCTACTTCAGCCTAATCTTTTTCTAACATTTTCACCTCTTAATCTACTCTAATTACACTATTTCTCTTTATCACCTTTAAATTTCTTTCTATGCACAAAGTCAAATAATGGCTCCCAGATTTTTCCATTTTCTTCCCAGTCATATCCTATCAACATATTGGTAAATTTATCCAACTGCATCAGGTCAATCAGTTTATACAGCCATTCCTCTGTTGAAGGAAGGTTTCCAGTTTTCCATTTGCTGGCATATACTATCCTAACACTGGTTGGTAATATAGAAAAGGAGTTTTCTGTATTTATGCTCAGTTTCCTCATTATCACACATATTTAAAAGATACAACTTAGGTTCCATTGTTAATTGGGACTGCAAAATCTCTTTAACACATCTATAAATGCTATTTCATTTTTTTTTTTTGCTTTTTTACAGTTCCAACATGCATAACAGAACATTCCTATCCCCCATTTACACTTCCAACATTTGTTTGAGAGTCCTTTATATATCCTAGCTAATTTAACTGATGTCAAGTACCATCTATACTGCATCTTATAAAAGTTCTCTCTTAGAACATGTAGTATATCTTAATGTTTTATTCCACACTTTTCCCCATTCTTCTAACCCAATATTTTGCTTTAAGTCTTGGGACCATTTTACCATTTGCTCTTTCACCACTTCTTCCTCCATTTCCATTTCCATCAAGCACTTATAAAATAAAGTTATTTTATGTGGATTTTCTGATAGCAGACTCTCTTCAAATTTGGTCTTTTCAATTCTTATTCCTATTGTTTTCATATCTGTTAAAAAAAAATCTCTCACTTGCCTGTGCAACAGCCATCCTAAAGAATATCCTTCTTCCAGAAGTTGTTCCAGCTTTTTAAATTCAAGATTTTGGTTTGTCGAAGATCTAATTACTAAATCATTATATGAAACCCATTTCTTCTGTGCTATTGTCTCTCTGTTGTGAAATGCCTCATGAATTGAGGTCCACATTGGTAGTCCTGGGCACAGTCTTGCTTTATATTTAAGCCATATTTCATAAAGGACTTTCTGACAAAATGATTTACGAAGTCTTTATATATCTTCTGTTTCCTATAAAATAAATAAGCATGCCAGCCGAATCTTTGGTCTACCCCTTCAAGGCAAAGCAGCCTCCTGTCCTTCAGTAACATCCAATCCATAAGCCATTCCAGACAATTGGCATCATAGTAGATCTGCATGTTTGGTAGAGCGAGACCTCCTCTCGCTTTCATATCTTGCATTAATTTAAATCTAACTCTCAGCCTTCTTCCACTCCATACAAACTTAGAAATTTATTTATTCCACACTTTGAATGGTTTTTCATTAGTTATAATAGGGATGTTTTGAAACAAAAACATAAATTTCAGCAATACTTTCATCTTTATCATTGAAATTTTCCCTAGTCAAGAAATATTTAACTTACTCCATATCTTCAGATCTCTCTTTAACTCATTCAACAACTTCTCATAGTTATTTCTAAACAGATCTACATTTTTTGTTGCTAACACAATGTTTAGATACTTGACTTTTTTTACAGATTTGATGGCCTGAGACTTCCGTTATGTTATGTTTTCCCTTATTGATTAAATTCATTGTCAATACCACTGTCTTGTCTTTGTTTATCTTTAGCCTTGAAGCTTGGCTAAATTTCTCTAATACATTCAACAATTGTTTTAAACTGTCTTCAGGGTCTGACAAGGTGACTAGCAAATCATCGGCATAAGCTTTCACCTTAAACTCAAAACCTTTACATTTAATTCCCTTTACTCCTTTATCTTTCCTTATGCTATTAGTAAGCACTTCCATAACTATTAAAAATAAAAGGTGGGACAGAGGACAACCTTGCCTCATCCCATTTTGAATATCTATCTTCTTTGTGAAGTCGTAGGCTTTCATGGCCGGCATCCATAGTTTTTGTGGGTTTTTCGGGCTGTGTGGCCATGGTCTAGAAGAGTTTCTTTCTGACGTTTCGCCAGCATCTGTGGCTAGCATCTTCAGATTTTCTCTGAAGATGCTAGCCACAGATGCTGGCGAAACATCAGAAAGAAACTCTTCTAGACCATGGCCACACAGCCCGAAAAACCCACAAAAACTATCTATCTTCTTTGTTTTTTCCACATTAACTAGCATCCATGCCTCTTGTCTAAAATAAATCGCTTCATTGCATTTGATGAAGTTAGTACCTACATCTATCTTTTCCAAAACTTGAAAAAAAAATCACCAGTTTACCTTATCGAATGCTTTTTTGAAGTCGATGAAGAATATGGCCAACTTATTATCAATTTTTCATTCATGCAGTTCAATCACATCTAGTACAAATCTTAAGTTATCTTTTATCCATTTTGATCTTTATTAATCCAGTCCATTAAGATTTTTTTCAGCCTTTCGGCCAATATTGCTACAAAGATCTTATAATCACACTTAAGCAGCAAAATTGGTCTGTAATTTTTTATATTCTGACTGTCTTTGCCTTCCTTCAGTATCAGTGCAATGTTGGCTTGACCCCATGTAGGGGGGAACTTGTTCTCCAATACTTCATTCATTATCCTGCATAACAGCTGTGCTAATTGCTGCACAAATTTTTTATAATATTCTGATGGAAAGCCATCAGGACCGGGAGTTTTCCCTGTTTTTGCTTTCTTAATCGACTTCAATACCTCCTGTGGTGTAATTTTCCTGTTTAGCTGTTCTCTCTGATCTTCACTAAAAGTTCCAATACACTTTTATCCAGATATTCACTTATGCTATACTCTTGTAGCTCATCTCTCCTATATAACTGGTTATAAAAATCATAAACTATTTCTTTCATCTTATCCAGGTCTGTATGTTGTTGCTCTTTCTCTTTCAGACATATTATTTATTTTTTCATCTTTTCTTTTCTCATCTGATATGCCAGCCATTTCCCAGGTTTGATGGTCCCCTCAAAGGTCATTAGTCACAAATAATTAATTTTCTTTTGTAGATTCTCTGTTAAATATAGAGAGATCTGCTGTTGTAACATTTTAATTTCTGCTATCAGTTCTTTCTTTTTTGGGGACTGTTTCAATTTATTTTCCTTTTCAGCTAAATTTTCTTGTAATTCTTTTAATTTCTGTGTTCTTAGCTTCTTAATTAGATGGCTTTTTTCCAAAAAGAATCCTCTGATCACAACTTTTGCTGTTTCCCAAACCATGTTCATACTTGTACCTTTATACATATTTTCATTAAAATAATTTTCCATACAAATTACCACTTCTTTATATATCATATCCTTGTTCAATAGTCCCTCCTTTAGTCTCCAGCTAAAATTTCTATGCCTTAGGGCCTCGGCAGATGGCTTAAAAAGCCGTCCTGGAGGCAGGGAAGAGGGGGGGCAGCCGCACGCTCGGCGCCCCTTCCTCCTCCCGAGGTCTTCCTCGGAGGTGCTGGCCCTCCACACGGCTGGCGCTCTGGGGGCAACCTCCCGCCACAGCGTCTGCACACACTGAAGCAGAAGGGTCACCGAAAGTGCACCTCACGCTTTTGGGGCGCACTTTCGGTGACGTATAAAAGGAGCACTATTTTAGCACTCCTTTCTTGGGGTGCCGACGGTGCGCCATGGGATCAAGGCATGAGGATGCCTCGGTCCCACGGCGCACCTTCCCAGGGCGGCGCAGAGCCTCCAGTCTACTTCCCCCCTTAGACTAAGTGATATTACTACCACATTGTGGTCTGAAAATAATCTTGGCTTTATTTCTATATTCAAAACTTTGAGGATTACATGGGAAAAGGCCAATACCATATCCAGCCTAGCCCACAATTGGTGCCTTTCTGAAAAAAATGCATAATCCCTTTTGTCACCCTGTTTTTCTCTCCATATATCTTTCATACATAGATGTATTGTTAGTTCAAAAAATTATTTAGGCAGTTTACCTTGACTAAACCTTATCTCCTTCCTTGGAGGTCTTTAAGCAGAGACTGGATGGCCACCTGTTGGGGATGCTTTAATTGGGAGTTCCTGCATGGCAGGGGGTTGGACTGGATGGCCCTTGTGGTCTCTTCCAACTCTATAATTCTATGAGTCTATGATTCTTTTTCTCTGAAAATCTGTCAAGTTAGGGGTCAAAACTCCATTCCAGTCCCCCATTATCACATATGCATCAAATAATAAACTTTCCATTTTATTTAACAATAATTTATAAAATTTTCCCTTTTTTCTAATGGACCATAAATTCCAAGCAAAAGAATTTTTTTCACCATTCAGTACAATCTACACACCAACATAATGTCCCTGGTTATCATTTAACACTTCCAAGGTCTCATATTTTGGGTTAATATATAAAGCCACACCTTTCTTTTTGTTTCTGGCCACTGAAACAAACACCTTTCCCAGCTTAGGAATCTCTAGGAATCTTGTATCAGTTTTCCTTAGTATAGTATCTTGCAAACAAAAGATTTCATATTTCTGTTTCCTTATGTAATAGATTACATTGCCTCTCTTAGGGCCTTTGCAGACTACCAGAAATAGTGCACATTAAATTGAGGCACTGCCCTGGCTCAGTGCTAGGGAATCATGGGAACTGTAATTTATTGTGGCACCAGAGCTCTCTGACAGAGAAGGCTCAATGTCTCAGAAAAAAATACAATTCCCATGACTCCCTAGCACTGAGCCAGGGCAGTGCCTCAATTTAATGTGCACTATTTCTGGCAGTCTGCAAAGGCTCTTAGTCTGACTATTTAAACCTTTTATATTCCAAGACTCTATTTTCAAGGTATTCACTTTCTGTTTCCCTTAGCTTAATCTAATCTTCTTCTATATCATTCTCAATTTGATTTATAGATGGTTCTTCCTCCAAATCTCCCTCCTCTTTTAGATCTCCCTCACTCTCTTCTTGTGAGAGCCTTACTTCCTTCTGATCTATAACAGTGTTCTTCTCTCTCATATATTGGGTCCTCTTTTTCTTTTTATCTCCTATATCTGTATTTCTATATTGTGTTCTGTCTTCTTCCACTTTCCCCCTCTAATGTCTTATCTGCTTAGCATCTATCTTTTTCCTCTCTTTATTATCTAGCTCTTCTAATTGCTTTCTTTCTTTATTGTTTTCTCTCTTGCTCTCTTTCCTAAAATGCTCCCAAAATTCTTTTGGTTCTTGCACTGACTTTATTCTCTTTTTTTTTGGAACCAAAATATTAGGCCTTCTGGTATCTTCCACCTATAAGTGACTTTCATTTCCTTGAGTGTGGTCATCAAGAAATTATATTCTTTTCTTTTTCTTATAATTCCTGGAGGTATATCTATGAATAGTTGTAATTCTTTACCTTCAAATCTAATAGGATTAGTCTTATGTTTAAACAATATGGTATCCCTTAATTGTTTTCTGACAAAAAAGACTACTACATCTCTCAGAACCTTCTCCCCCCCCCCCCCGCTGCATATGAGTTCAGTCTATATAGGTTATCCACTTTCATTTCACATTTATCAAACTCTTTATCTAGATATTCTCCCAAGATTTGCACTATTTTTTGCCATAAATCTTCATCTTCTTGTTCTGGGGTACCTTTTATTTTTAGGGATCTTTCTCGAATTCTCACATCTTTCACCACATTTTCCTCTACTAAATCTTTTTGTTTTTTGTTTTATTTTGTTTAGATATTCTTCAAAATTTTCATGTTTAGCTTCAATTTTTTCCATTTTATTCTTTATTTAATTCATTTCTACTGACATCCTATGTATTGCTCCAGTGACCCCTTTGAGATCTTCCCTTAACTCACTTTTAATTTTGGTTTTCAACTCTACCATCTCCTGTCTTAAATCCTGAATTTCCTTGCTAAGATTGATTCTAATTTTCCTTATTTCTTCCATCAATGACATGTTTAGATCTAATCCTTTAGGTTGCTCAATTGAAGGTCTACAGTTTGACTGTGCCTGAACCTAAGCCTGAGCTTGTGATCTTGTAATTTTTGTCATAGCCATTTGGCTTAAATTTCTACCCAAATACACAATTGATATAGCACAGTTATTAATTAGTTATGTCACCTCTTCTATTCCAGTAATTATTATGATATCTCTTAGTTAAACCACAAAAAAAGATTTCATTATCATTCCATATTTGGTATCCAATATTTTAAACTTAAATAACTTTAATCAGTTATTTAATTTATCATAACACTTTAGTTTTGATTACAATCCAAATGTTAAATACAATTCTATTAATAAAAAAGAGAAAAAGAGAAGATTTCCTCCCCCCCCCCCATTATTTCTCTATTACACTAAATCACAATTGGCCACACTACTGTCACTGCCGCTGATGTTGTTTATATTGGAAGCAGGTTAATTAGCCCCCTTCCCAAATTTACTCCTGAGTATACCACCGGCACTATTGCTGATGGTATTAGTGCTAGGGGGACAAATTAAATAGTTTCTTCCCCGAGTTTCTTCCCCGTTATGTCACCACTGCTGCTGTTGATAGTTTTGGTGCTAGGGGACAGACTAAATGACCTCCACTCCAAGTTTGTTCTCTTCTACAGTGCCACCTTTGCTGCTAATGATATTGGAAGTAAGCTGAATAACCCCCTTCCCAGGCTTATTTCTTACTGTGCCACCACTGCTGCCTCTGATAACGATGGGGGCAGGCTGATGGTACTAAAGGCAGGCTAAATAGCCCCCTCCTCAGGCTTGTTCTGGATCGTGGTGCCGCCACTGGCGGTGATGTTAATGGGAGCAAGTTGATCTGCCCCTCACTGGGTTTCTTTCCCGCCACCACTGCTGCCCCTCCTCAGACTTGTTCCCAGCCATGCACCTCCGCTGCCACTGAAGAAAATGGGGCAAGCTGAATGGGGCTTATTCCTGGCCACGCGCCACCACTTCCGTTGATGAAGGTAGGTTGACCAACTCTCTCCCCAGGCTCACTCCCAGCCATGCCACCGCTATTGTTACTGAAATAATAATATAAAAAGTACCCTCCCTGATTTTGCTCCCAGCTACAGTCGCTATTGGTTTATGTAGATAGGAGACTTCAATTCCCACAGACCTTTGTGCCAGTTGCAGGTCACTTCCACTTTCCTCAAACTATAATTCCCAGTGTCCTTTTTCCTCCTGGAGACTCCCGGCTTTGTTCTATCATTTCAACGCTCCTCCCCCTATTATACTTTTCTCTCTCCTTTGCGAAAATTGCTACCACAGTCTCTGTATGCTTCTATAAGCTTCCTTTCATGTAAGTCTACATCCAATCATTTCATTTTGTATTACCGGTAGTTTTCATAATCTGGCATTCGTTGTCTCTTTCCTTATTTAAACATATTTAACCATAATTAATCGGACTTAGTCCAGTCTCTATCTTCTGTTCTCTTAAGGCAACTATTTCACTATATTCTCTTCCTCTTCAGCACATCCACTATGTTTTAAAGAAAGGTGCTCTGCTGGGCTTGGTTAGGTGTTCTGCCACAGTAACAAACAGTCTTTTAGAAAAGACCAAATAATAATAATAATAATAATAATAATAACAACTCACAAATATTTTAAAATTGGTGGCGTTCCTCAACACTGTCTTAGGTGAGAACTTGGAAGTAGACGTGGCTCTTTTTCATTGCTGCTTCTAGTTAGGTCTTTCTCCCAACCCCTTGTCTTGTTCTTATTTAAGAGCAGCTCTTCAAATTTGCCCTCTGAGTTCCACTTACCAGGGGGACACTTCTGGTTGTTGATAATAAACCAACAACCAATTTCTACCTCTAGTTAGATGATTCTCTCACAAAGACTGTTTCAGAACACGTCTCGTTGCCCCACCATACCAACCCAGAAGTCTCTGAACTTTCTTCCTTATGAAGAATTGTTCATTGGAAAAATTCTAAAATGCTTATTCAATTACAAGAAAATAGCTGCAATTTGGACAGCCTTTCTAACCTCTGCTTAAAAAAAAAATCTTCCTGAGTAGCCCTGCACAGTTGTTTATGTGATTTCTAAAAGTAGTGAAGGGATGTGGTTATAGATGTTTCTGCCAATCTCCTTAACCTTGTGCACTGAAGCCTGTGCTGGGTAGGGAGAGTGCTATTTTCACTTTAACACATGCAGCAAGCCTCCATGTGACTGGAAACCCAGAGGTTCCTCATTGCAAGAAGGCTTTTATTCTGTTTCAAAAGAACATGAGTAGGTGCTTCTTTCAAAAGCCCTTTCACCATGCAGTTATATTGCTATGATTGCATTTTAATGATCACTAAATTACAAATTCCAGGATTCCATAGGGTGAACCATGGCAGTTAGTAGAATCATAGCAATATAACTGTCAGTATGAAAGGGCCCCAGATTTCCCCTTCACCTTGAAAAACTTGGGGTAAACATGAGCAGATAGGGACTGGTAGACTGGCGAAAGTGCTCACATGTGTTTCCAAGTCCCCTTCCTACTTTCAGCCCTTATTCAAGCATGCTGAAGAGCCTTTTGTGGCTTTGTACTTATTGATATGATTATTCAAGGCATTTCTGTTGGAGATATTTACTTGAGAAGAGAACTCCAAGGACTTAATTTTACTGCACTTCATACTGGAGTTTAAATAAAGCTCCAAATTCAGGCCTTTTAATTAAGTAATTACAGGCTCATTTAATAGTTCCTTAAATCTTGATTAGATGCTTCATGAAATGCTGTCTGATTTCTACAAGCTCCCTGGAAACTCAAAAAAGGATTATGAGCTAAAGACTTTTGAAAGGTGAGCTACAAAAGAATTAGATTACAGTGTAGTGTGAGATTTGTTTGTTTTTTTAAACACAGCTGTTGATTTTGAAACAAGAAAACACTAGACATATTAATGAGAGCTGAGGAAATTGTGGCATTTTAAAGATATAGTAATAAATTTGAAAAATTGAAACTGAAAAGGTTAGTTTGAAATTTGTGTCAGATATGGTATCCTAAAAAATGCAGGCAATAAATAGGAGTAAACATTTAAATATGGAAACACTACTAAATATTGTGCTATAAGTGCTCTAGGAGTAAATGTGAAAAGTAGTGGTTGGCAGAGTCCAGGCATTGTTAAAATAAAGCTCCCATTACTATTAGCCAACATAGCTAATGGTGAGAAATGTGGGGATTTGTGGTCCAGCAGTATCTGAATTATCACAGTTTGTACAACCCTGATATAAAAGATGGGGGGGGGGACCTAATAAATGAACAGTTATAATTTTTCCATTGGTGACATTTACAACATTTATGGGTGGTTTGAACCATTGTGAGCCATCCATAAAAATCAGGAATCCCAGTATTTCATGAAACATATCTCCTGTAATAAACATGTCCTTACCCTGTGACAAACATCTAAGGCCTTCCTTTTCTCCGGAAGATGCTTACAGGAGTGTGAAAAGGGAGAGGCCCTTTTCACTTGTAGCCTCTCATCTGTAGAATGTGTTCTCCAGTAAGGCCTGGAAGGGGCTCAGCATTACAAGGTTTTTTGTGTTGTTGTTTTTTTTGGTCAGCAGGTTGAGACTTTTTTCTACTTTCCAATATTTAATTGGATGTAACTGGCTACTCTGGACTGAAACCAGGGAGATTGTTAGAGAAGAAAGCAGAAATACATTGCATGCAACCAAAAAGAAAAGCCTCAGTGGATGATAGCTAAAACCCTGCAAGAGGTCAAGAACAGAAATGGACAGAAATAGGACCATAACCCTGAATGCAAATGTACAATGGCTTATGCACAGGGATAAGGAGAATCTCTATAATAACCAATGCAATGAAATAGCAGCAATGAATGCAACGAAACAGAATAAAACAACGCAATGAAATAGAACAAAAAGGGAAGAATAAGGGACCTCTTCAACAAGATGTGAGAAATCAAGGGAAATTTTAAGCCAAGAGTGGGGATGCTATATGAACAACAGGGAAACATATTACATGGCCAAGAAGAAATAGAAAGATTATGGAAACAATGCACAGATGAACTATATAAGAGGGATGAATTCATAACAGATTCATTTAAAGAACCATATGAGAATGAACCTCGGATTTTAAAAAGTGAAATGAGAGCTGTACTCAGAGCACTTGAGAGAAATAAATAACTAGAAACCGATGGCATACCAACAGAGCTGCTTCAGGCTACAGAGACAGACTTTACTCTAGTTCCAACTAAAATATGTCAGCAAATTTGGAAAACAAACACAGAACAATGGAATTGGAGCAAAACTGGAAATACTCAGTATATATTCCAATCCCCAAGAAAGGAGACACCAGAAATTGCAGCATCACAGATCCATTATATTATTTTCTCATGCACAAAAGGTGATGCTTAAAGCTTGACAACAAAGAATCTTATCATATATGGAGCAAGAACTGCCAGATTTCCAAGTGAGATTCAGGAAAGGAAGAGGCACTAGCTGCTAGCATATATAGTCAAATATATAGATCATGTTGCAAACATACACTGGATAATGGAATGTACTAAGGAGTTTCAAAAGAAGATCAGCTTATGCTTTATAGACTATAGTTAAGCATTTGATACTATAGATCAGGGGTAGGCAACCTTTCCCCTTTAAGGGCCGACGGACTTCAGCTCCCAGAAGCCTCAGCCATGTTAGCCAATAGTCCCATGTTGGTCAATAGATCCTGGGATTCTGGGAGCTGAAGTCCCTCGGCCCTTAAAGGGGACAGGTTGCCTACCCCTGCTATAGATCATAAGAAACTAAGGGTGACTTATAGAAATGGATGTTCCATTTGATAGTCCTGATGCATAAACTGTACTCAGGACAAGAGGCCAGGACCAGTCAGGACTGAATATAGAAAACTGAATGGTTTCCAGTTGGAAATGGGGTCAGGCAAGGCTGTATTACCCTGTCTATTTAATTTGTATGCCAAGAATGTCTTACCAAAAATAATAATAATAATAATAATAAAAAAGGAAGGAGGCATGAAAATTGGAGGAAGGAACATCAACAGTCTAAGATATGCAGATGATGCCATAATACCAGCAGAAAATATAAGGAAACATTATTGAAGAAGGCAGAAAGTGCAAAGGCAGGTTTACAGCTGAACATCAAGAAAACAACAAATATTACCACAGAAGAGCTATATAATTTTATGGTAGATGATGAAAAAACTGAAACAATTCAAGATTTTCCATACCTGGGCTCAATCATCAATCAGAGCAGTGATTGCAGTAAAGAAATAAGAAGACTAGAGCTTGCAAAGACAGCTGTGTAGGAACTAGCCAAGATCCTGAACTGTAAAGATATGGCATTAAATACTAATGTTAGGATTGTCCATGCCATCATACTTCCCATTTCTATGTATGGTTGTGAGAGCTGGACAGTGAAAAAAGCTCATAGGGGAAAAAATCAACTCATTTGTGATGTGGCGCTGAAGAAGAGTTCTACAGATATTGTGGACTAGTAAAAAGACCAATGGATGGGTCCTAGAGCAGATCAGGCCTGAACTCTCCCTGGAAGCAAAGATGCCTAAACAGGTTGTGTTTTAGACACATCATGAGAAGAAAGGACTCACTAGAAAATGCTTGGTAAAGTGGAGGGCAATAGAAAAAGAGGAAGATGGCATTCCAGATGGATAGGCTCAATCAAAGAAACCACAGCCATGAACCTGCAGGAAGCTGAGCAGGGCAGTTGAGGCTAGGGTGACTTGGAAGCCTCTTATTCATAGGATCACCATGGGATGAAGTCAATTTGAAGGCAGTTAACAACATCTGGCTACTTTAAAATATCTGCCTTAGCTCAACTGATTATCCCTGTAATCTATTTTAATTCTGGAGAATATCTTATTTTATATTATATATATATTAATTTTTAGTTTTGTTTTGAACTTTTGCCTGTTTTAATTGCCAGACACCTTGAGTCTTTCTCTCTCTCTTTTTAAGAAAACCATGTCTAAGAAGTGTAGAGTAATAATAGTGATATTAAAGGATAATAAACTAGATGGTAAGTGAAATATGTGGTTGCATTCACATATTTGTTGTTGCTGTTGCTTTTGCTGTTGAATAGCAGATATCAGAGTGAAATTATCCTGTCTGGGAAGGGCAGTTAACTTTCCATCCTTCTTGAGCCATGGTTCTGAGTAAAATCACTAATATTTGCTTTGGAAGTAGAGCTGTTTTTGGTGCCAGCCATGTCCTCTTCCAGTATAGTCTATCCATCACACCCTCACCACCATGTAAAATATTATCTTTACTTCCCTAAAATACTAAACAAATGAGTTTACAGAGATTATTAGAAAGGAACTAGGAAGATGTAATCAATATTATAAAATTGCAGCTATACTTTATAGTGAGATTCATGGTGTTTTGAGCAAACAGGAACATGTCTAAATTGTCAATGGAATGCATTATTACATAGAACAGAACTGAGATGTCAGATGTTAAAATTCAGCTACATTAAGTAAACAATTGAGGGTGAAATGTACAGCAAAACCCATTTAAATCAACAGCTTTTGCTGTGGTTTTTACACACAGAGTGGACTAAATAATGCATCAGAAGTAATGATGCATGGTGCATGCAAAAATAAACTGGAGCTTTGCTTAATTATTTTTTCACTTTCATTTTTCCTTCCTGATTATTGCTTGTGGGAGACAAGCCACATCTATTACCTTTGGCCTTGTATTTTCTGTAGTGCAAATTATGATCATACAGACACACCTACACTAATGCAGACAACCATATGCATATGCTGCCACCTTTCCCTAATTTATTGTTGGACCTTTTGTCCCAAGATGTTCCAGTTCTTTCATATGATGCTAGTGGTCTAATGTTTACTAATCATATAATTACCCAAATCATTTGCCACATACAGCCATTGTATTTGTGGTTGTTACCAAGATACCAAGGAGGTATCTAAAGTAAAACCTTACATGTGTGGAACTTTTTGCACAGAGAAATATCAGTACAGGATGAACTTGCTGTATGGAATGATGCAAGCCAACAGTTAACCATCTCAGTAAGAACAATGTTACTGAATCAGATCAATTTATTGTAAATCTACAGCTCCTTCCCTTCCATTCAAATCACATTTTTACAACAGAAACAGAAAAGGGGCTCAGTGTGGTTGAAAACATGGGAGACAGAAGACTGAAATGCCAGTTTACAATTAACCACAATGGAAACCCTTGGTCATGATTATGTCTTCCAGACTCTATTCCTCTATGAGACTATTATGTTGTTAGTCACTTTTTCTATTTCGTCTTTACTATCAACATCCTTTTCAGTTGTGACATAAACCTATTTCCACTCCCTCCCCCCAGGTTTACTGCTGCTTGCTTGTTTGAAGATGGGAGATAGTCTTATGCCAATCGAGATGAGGGAGATGACTGCCAGAAATAGTGCAAATTGAGTCCACTTTTAGGGTTAGGGTTAGGGAATCATGGGAACTGTATTTTATTGTGGCACGAGAGCTCTCTGACAGAGAAGACTCAATGTCTCAGAAAAAAAAAAACAATTCCCATGATTCCCTAGCACTAACCCTAACCCTAAAAGTGGACTCAAATTGCACTATATCTGGCAGTCTGCAACCCCCAGAAATTACTAATCAGACTCAGCATGGCAATCTAATCCTACTCTGTAATCAAGGTCAGGTACTGAGGTGATGAAATGCTTGTAAAGTGAATCTGGAAAGCAGTCCTTCTATCATAAACTATTCACCTCTCATTCAGTATTCCATGAGCTCATGAGGATGGTCAGGAAGGGATACATAATAGCAAGAGCAGGGGGCGGCAACTTTTTTTGCTGGGAGCCGGGGGGGGAGAAATGGCACTGGGGCCCAGCGTGCACGGGCTTCCCCCCATGCGTGTATGTGCATGATGCCCACTGTTGTGCACATGCGTGCGCACGTGGGGGATGCCATTTTGGAATGCCCAACAGTGCCGCCGCCGTGCTCATGTGCATGGTACCAGCACCATTGAGTGTTCCAAAATGGTGTCCATCATGCGCGCACGCATGCGCATGATGCGGGGCGGCATTTTGGAAGGCCCAATGGCACCGACGCTGTGTGAATTGGGCCTTCCAAAATGGTGCCCTGCATCATGCGCATGCACGCTCTATGCTGGGTGCCATTTTGGAAGGCCCAATGGTGCCAAAATGGTGCCTGCCACTGTGCGCATGCATGTGTGAGCGCGGGTGCCATTTTGGCATCCAAAATGGTGCCCATGCTTGCACAAACATGTGCATGATGAGCATGACGCCAGCGCCATTGGGCATTCCAAAATGGTGCTTGCCATTGTGTGCATGCGTGCGCAAGTGCAGGTGGCATTGCAGTGGCACGCACGTGGTGGTGGTGGTAGTGGTGGCAGGACTGGCCATGGGCCGGTTCCAAGGCCCCAGCAGGCCGGACCTGGCCCGCAGGCTGTAGGTTGCTGACCGTTGAACAAGAGTATCACTAAGGGGTGCTAGGAGTGTGGTCCACACCAGGTAATATCCTAAAGGGGTGACACCATTGCTCCTAAAATGCCAGCATCTTGGAAGAAATGGGCTGCAGTGTTCACTCATGCCCCTTTAATACTCTGGAGCTCACCAGAAGAGAAAGCATGTGGGGTGAGACTCAGTGGGTGGAGAAAGAAGAGGCCTCAAGGTTTTAAAAAATTGTTTACTCTTTTAAAATTTTCTTTGCAAGCATCACATCTTACCAAATGTTCGTTTTAACCACATGAAACTATGTCAGTATAAATACTTTTAGGCTGTGCATATGCTATTGTAATTTAAAGGTATAATTTAATTTTGCTAGTTGTTGTTCATGTCGGAACTATGCTGTTGCATTCAGTGATATATGAGGATTACGATTTATGAGTAACATTAGTACAAAAAATATTACTAAGGATGTGGTATGGGAGGTCAATGGGATAGGGTGGGGGTGGCACCATAACTTGCTGTACTGGATCGCAGCAACCCTAGAGCCCCCACTGTATAAGAGGCACAGGAAAAAAGGAGAAGGAGGAGATCCTCCACATTGACAAGCCACATGGCCTTATGATATATTGCATGAGAAGTGTATAGTTTATGATAGAGGGACTACTTTCCAGATTCACTTTACAAGCATTTTATCATCTCAGTGCCTGCAATGTCAATTAAACAATTACTACCACAACAAACTAAAGAAATTTTAAATCCCCACATGAATGAAATGAAATGAGACATCCCAGAAATAAGACAGAAAAGCAGAGAATTCCTTGCTTGGAAGAAAAAAAAATGAAGAATTTGGAAAATTTAGAAATCTCTAATTTTGGAAGCCTTTTCACCTCCTTCACACCTCTAGGTGTTCACTTGTGATGGTTTTTCTCCTCCCCCTCATACCCAGTCATCTTTGAGTTGATATGCATAACCAGTCTTACCAGGATTTGCCCAGCTTTAACTTTCTCATGCTTGACCAGAGAGTACAGAGTAAGTCAAACACACCTTAATTCTCCTCAGCCAACCCAGATTATTTAATGCAATGGATCCATCCAACCTTACATTAATGATGAGTAAATAGATGCTGTGGGAAGGAGTCAGGATTATATGGCCTCCACCTCTTTCTCTGTCATTGACTGGCTGCACCTGGTCATATGGTTCCAGCCATTGCTCCTGGATACCTTATTCTTCCATGAAGCTAAAAATACTGCTATCCCACCATATACTCACTTCAAAGCAGGGAGGACAGTGGAGAAAGAAAAGAGCATTGGTAATTTCCTGCAGGCATACATACTTAAGTGATGTAAGTGCGCAGACCTCCAGGAGCTGCCAATTACTCTGATTCATGCAGATTAATGTATTCTTTTTAAAAATGTTGAATTGCCAATTAAAATATTCATTCTGCTCTAAGCTGTTGCAAAATTAAAATTTAGCAAATCTAATTGTGTGAGTGGTTTAGTGTGAAGAACAATAAATCAGAAAGGTTTTGAGTATAACAATTATTTTCTTTAAAAAGTGGCATGCTTTAATTTGGGGTGTGTTTATATGGGGAAAAATAAAATTTGCAGTTCAGTGTGCTGTGTGATAATTAGTTTAATGAAAGCCTGGAGGAATGATGTGGAGCCAATTACAAGAACTTCCACTTCCAATGAAAAGGGTTACATTTCTTTGATAACAACTCATACATGGAGTTGTGACATGGGATTGCAATAAGGCAGAAATGAATCATGTCTTAACAGTTTTTCAACCTTTCTATACAAATAAAAATGGTTCAATTGAGTTTGGTGTGCTTTCTTTGTTTGTAATGCCAAATGTTCTTTTTAAAATCTTGATCTGTATTATATCCACCCCTCTTGCACTTTCTAGTGCACTGATACCATCCAAGGGGACCCTGCTGCTAGTGCTCTTACCATATGATTTGCAATGGCTGTAAGATTTTCCAGCTTTTTCTTCTTCTTCTTAGTAAAGTGCTCTCTGCCCTTGTGGCTTCAACAGGCAGGAACCCTCTGTATTTCAGAAAACATTTCTGAACTTAACAGCATGCAAGCTCTGTGCTTTGAAAATGAGCAAATTTCTCCTGGACAGATCTATCAATGACTATTTATTCATGATTATTATATGTAGAAGTTGAGAGACATATTGCCTCTCCCTGTCCCTCTTCCTCCTCTTGTTTGCTCTGATTACAGCTCCAAGTATTCTCCAACCACCATGACAGAACTTAATCATGCCAAGTTCTGGCTCTGTGAAACTTCAAAAAACAAGAGTATGTCACTGACTACAAGTTGCTGGGGTTGAACAGGAGAGCCCTGTTGCTTCCAAGTGATGCTCGTTAGCTTCCTAGAAGTAGCTGGCTATCCATTGTGAGAAACAGGTGCTTGACTCAAAAGACTTTTCTTCAGACCTAGTAGGCAGTGCTGGTGACTCCCATGTCAGTGGGCTGATACCTCACTCTGGGTTTTAGTCTAAATTTTAAAGCAGCTTTCTATGCTGCTGAACCTATTGAAGGGGAAGTTTTCAGAACCTTTGATTACTCCATTAATGTTCCAACTTAAACACAGATGGATTTGCTGCCTTACTAACATGGAAGCCACTATGTATCTAGATATGAGGAACTGCATAATATAAAATCCTTTGTTCTCACAGTCTCCTTCACCATCTTTTCAGGATTCACAACCTCTAAATCACTTTTCTTTTTGCAATAATCCTAGAACAACTGTCATTTCATTGTACATCTCTACCACCAACCCCTTAATTACTATCACTGAAATCAAATGGATATTTCCCCCCTAAGGCACATGACAGTTTTAGTGGAGTGATTTTTGGAGAGGGGAAATGGCAAATTATTCTCTAACTCATAATAACATAATCAGGGCCTTAATTTCAAATATTTAAATAAGGAAGCCCCCTGTTGAGCCTTGAAGTGGTATTTTTTGCTGTGTGCCTTCAAGTCATTTATGACTTATGACAACCCCAAGGTGAGTCTATCACAGGGTTTTCTTGGCATGGTTTGTTCAGAGAGGACTTGCCTTTGCCTTCCTCTGTGGCTGAGAGAATGTGACTTGCCCAACATCTCAGTGTGGGTTTCCATGGCTGAGCTGAGATCTGAACCTTGGTTTCCAGAGTTGAAGTCCAACACTCAAACCACTACATACTGGCTCTCTATGAAGTTTTACAGATGCAATGAAAAGAAAAAGAGAAAAGAGAACCATTATTGCTTGATTCTGTGGATTGTAATTCAGTTGATTTATAAACTAGCCCCAATTTTAGAGCACACTGTGTATTTGAACAATGAGTTTCCTTCAGCTTTAGGCCTAGAACTCATATACACATCTAGCATACTGTGGCTGACAGAATAGTGGAAGAGTCTGTGTTCTCCATTCTCTTTCCATGTTCATCTAATGCAGGAATTGGACACTTGTGGTCCTCCAGATGTTATTGGACTGTAGTGCTCATCTTTCTTTACCACCAGCTATGCTAGCTAGGGCTGAAGGTAGTTGCAGTGCAAAAACATCTGAGAATGAGTTCTCCACCCTTGACCTGAATTGGGGAAAAATGCAGATATTTTACTCATAGATCTAGATTTCCATCGAAAGAAAAAGAAAAAAGGAAAATGACTCATTTTGGGAGGTCAAGAACTGTGAAAAGTATTTCCAACATTGTTTTAGGGACAAGAGGATGGAAGAAAGTAAATGTCTTCCATCATCTTCAACCTCAAAGATCTCCCACTTCAAATTAAAGCCTGCACCCACCCTTCCAAAATATAGTTCATCAGTACTTATAATCATTATAATTAGCTTTATTATATTTATCTTTGAACTGCATGCTTACTGTTAAATATGACCAGCAGAATAAATATGTGCTCCCTGACTCTCTCTTTCTATAAACACACACACTTACTTCTGCAGAATAAGGAACTATGTAAAATATGATATGGAATATGTGAAGTATTCTCTTTCAGATGTTAAGCTAATAATGGCACTCAAGTTGATTATCAACAGAGCTACATGAGGACAAAGACATATAAAAGCTTACAAGAATGTTTGACGCTGAGATGATAATAATTGTGTTATGAATTTAGAGTAGGTAGGACAACAGCACATCTAGGGGATAATGGGCATAACATCCCCTGAAGCATTTCCTGGTAGCTCAATCTGTGACTTTCCACAAATTAAAAAATAACAAAGGCTTGGCAACAGGAGCATTATTACTAGAATCAATTCCTCCTTTGGCAATACATAGACCCTGTAGCATTTAAACATCAGTGGGAGATCATTATTCTGTAACAACATTCTGTCCTGTTGACAAGTGCACATTTCTGTCTCATGCCTAAAATGTCAGCTATTCAGCCTCCAAGCATGGCATGTTCACTATAGCAGAGAGACAGTGATATGTGCGCTGCTGCATTTCATCTTGCTATGTCAGTCAGGATGACAAAACGTGACTTATTACACAGCGTGGACCTAAAGGCTGTTACCACACCTCCTCAGGACACATGCAAACTGCTTATTGGGTTTGGGACCTCTGAAACGCAAAAGACTAGTTGAATTAAGTTGAACATATTTAGATTAACCATTTCCTACTACAACTGTGGCTGTGATTTTCTAAGAGACAGACTGTCTGTCCAGCATGGCTAGCTCAGATTAATAGTATGTTTTCAGAGCTACACGGGAGTATAGAACAATTAATTTGGGCTATATTTGGATAGAAGGGTGCCCTTGTAAGATACTTGGGGCAGGAAAAGTATATCACAGCATTTCTGGAAAAACAAGTTTTTCAACTAAACAATATTGCAATTTTCTGATTAATTTTGAAGACTATCCAAGAGATACAGGAGAAGGAGGGCTATGTACATGCAAAGGGATGCTTCTGCCAGCCAGGGAGTCTGTATGGTAATAGGCTTTCAAGTCAGATAAGAAGGAGAGATTTACTGAGAACAACATAGGAATATGAGTCCTGATTTGGTTCATCCTTACAATGTAAATGAGAAAATCTACCCCCTCAATTTTCCTTGCCACAACAAAGAATAGAGCTATTGTTTTTCAGACTCAAAGTAATTTTTGACATTTCTGAGACTGGTTTTTGTGCATATCTGTCAATGCTCAAAAATGCGGCCACCTGACTTACCAGGATGGCTGAGTTGCTGGGGGCAAGGAGCCAGCAGTGGTTCAGGGCCTCCCCAACCCACTTGGGAGGCTGGCCAGCTCTCAGGATGCACTGGAAGTGGCTCGTTGGCCTGTATTAGCTGAGTGGGCTGGTCCCAGCAGCCTGTGCAGCCAGAAATCCCATCCCATCCAGTGAGTTGGCCTCCCTGATTGGTGGGGAGGCTGAGGAGGGGAGGGATTTCTACCTGGTGCTGGCCCCCATTGGTTGAAAGGCCTATAAAAAGCCACATGGTTGGAGTGGCTGGCACCATTTCTGTGCTGGAGTCTGCACAGGCAGGAGCTCCAGACAGAGAGCTCTCCCCACTCTCCCTCACTTGGTAGGGTAAAGGCTGCTATGGGGTGTTGTCTCAATCTTTGGGGGCAGTAGCATGGGCCATGGATCTGGTCGGCATGGTTTCCTGGGCTGCAGAGCAGAGGATTGGGAGTCCCTAGGGGATCCAGAGGTGCTGGGAGTAGTGAGGTGTTGCCATTGCGGGAACAACTCCTGAACAGCATCCCCTGGTTACAAAGGGGAACAGAGGAAGATTTGCAACCAGTGGGTCACCCCTTCTGTCATCCCAAAGCCCAGCCATGACCAGGCCTTTGGGTTCATTGAACAACAGGTAGGTTGGATGATGACAGGTCCAGGTCATGCATTCAGGCCAACCCCTAACTGTCAGCTGTATTAAATAAAGTCGTGGCCTTTTCCTGCCAATTGTGTGTCCTGAAATTCATTCTGCATATATATATATATCTTGGGATCAGTTTCTGCAATGATTGGGGAGGGTCACCAAAGTCAGACCCTACTTTCCAAGAGCATATATCTTTCTCTATTCTTGGATAGTCCCAAAACAATTATGGCCTCATTGACATCCTCCCAGGGACCATAAAATTTCAGAATGAAGGGCTTTTGAAAAGAGCGGTTTTTAAAGCAGGCATGGAATGCAGGTTTAATAATTTCCTCTGGAGGAGCATAACTTTGATAAAAAACGTTTCCTATAATCAGTATGATGTTTACTTACTAAGTCATATACACACACATGCATACACCACTGATTTTATTCAGTGTTGATATTGCTCCTCTGTGACCCCCACTCACACAATTTAGAAATCAGTTCATAATTTCCAGATCACTGATCTGCTCTGAATTTTGTCCTTCCTTGCATATGACATCCATAGCCTTCTTAAACTTGAATTTGTCTACACTGAATTTTATAAACCAATTAACTCCTGATGTAATTTTGATTTCTCTAGAACTTTAGGATTTAAGCAGCTAACTGACCATGAAGATGAAATGCATGAGGGCATTTTTAGATTACTATTTCTTGTTTTAGAACTCCATATATTAAAATATATATATTATGACAAACAAACAAATTTTCCTTAGTCCTATGGAAATTATAAAAGAGTTTTAATGTGTAATGCATAAGGAATAGTGAAAGACTTTGGTAAAGCAATGAGGTTAAAGGGACATGGTGTAGTGCAGTGTTTAATATGCTGGACTGAATCAGATGATACTGCTGTTTGGATCTTTCTTCTACAATGACGCTCACTCTGAACTTGGGTCAGTGACCATTTTTAACCTGACCTATCTCTCAAGATTGTTGTGAACAGATAATTTCTCAGTCTAACTTACCTTGCAAAGATAAAGTATATGGGAAAGTGAGTCAGTGTATTTGTTAAGTGGATATGAGGTTCATTTATAAAGCGGTAAGCACCTTGGAGGCAATGCAGCACATACATATGTTAAATGGATATTATAAAACATACAATTATTATGCAATAAGAAGTCAATTTTATTTAGTAAAACATATTACCACTCTGACTATGCTCTTATAAGGGTAAGATATTATACCTAACAAACAACAAGAAAAAAGTGGAAATACTGAGGCTTCTGAAAAGGCACACAAAAATCTATCAGCCACTGGTGTCACTGTACAGGAATATAGATGGGTTATACAGTCAAAGGTGAAATGTAGAGATGTGTGTGTGGAAATTTTCCTCATGAGAACAACATCTAGAAAAACAAAGTGAATCTAACACCAGATGGCTACACAGACATAAACATATACTTTCCCAAAGGTACAACTCATGGACACAGATTTTGTTATGAGAAAAGCCTTGATAACAATATGTAAACATCGTTAGGCTGAGAAAATAGTCACGTGGTGGATGATGGACAACAAGGGGCTGGGTTAACATCCAATCAACATAAGGTTAACACCTGGAAGGTGAAGTATGGGAAGGGCCTAGAGAATATTGTGTTTAAGAATAACAATGTTTATTGTTCAAGATGTGAGTGCAACTGCAACATGTTGGGATCCTAAGCTTTTGGGATTGTTAAAGATGTAATCTTTCATGGCTGAACTGGATTAGTTCATCACAATGGATTTTACTTAGTTATCTTATTTTGCTTTTATATGCATTAATAAACTATTCTTTTGGACTTTACAATGTGTCTTCTTGACTGAGGAAGACAGGAGCCTGAAGAAGGGAAGCTGAACCAGTTGATGGTAAGAGTTACAAAGTGGTTGTGGATCACAGCAGCCAGCTTGTCCTGCAGATTCTGCTGGGTGCTAAAGAGCATCACTGCAATACCCATCATCCACACACTGACAGTGACAACCCAGAGGAGAGTGACATCTGGTGGGGCCCTCCTCCCACTGCAGTGGAGGAGTGGGTGTGCTCCTCATGGCTTCACTGCTGAATCAGCTCTCTCCCCAGGTGGGAGCTGTGGCAACAGCAAGGGCAGCAAGTGATCAAGGCAGTGGGAGGGGAAGGCAATGCAGGCTGCCACTGCCCCCTCTTGACTGCTACCACATTGGGTGCCACCAAGCTGGTGATGCCAATGCTATTAACAATGATACATAGTCACCCATATATTCTAAAGACCAAATGTAACTGTTTGTCTATTACATTTGCACCAATGCATTCAACTGAGATGATTATCAAATGTGATGATAATAGTTACTGGACCAAATAAAACTGAATGGATTTGGGAGTAATGGAGGGAAGGGGTGCTATAAAATATTCCAAAAATTAGTCCATTTACCAAAGTTAAAAATCAATAAAAAACAAACAACTATCAAGCATAGATTAAATAAACCAATTATACTTGAGTATGAGATGATGGATTAATGATATTTCAACTCTTTTACCAATTAGTGCCAAATTCTGAATTGGGTGATGATCTGTGCATAAAGATGACACTTTTAATCCACCCCTGAAATCAAAGTGTAGTCTGGGGAGTAGATTTTTTTTCTGCACACTGACACCCTGACAACTTAAATAGCAAATTCTTTAATAAAGCAGCATCATATTGTCAAGGGAGTCTCCATTACAGAGCACGTATGCTCAGACATACTTGAGGTTCTGCATACACAACCCCCAAGATGGGCTCAACATTAAGGCTTCAGTCAAACTCTGCAAGACTAATGTAAGTCCCACTATCATTGTATACATATAAATAAAGGATTTGATTCTATGGGTTTAAAAAAGACTAAACATGTTTTCTATCTCTTCAAGCATAACAATATGGGCAAACTCTTCATTATGCCCATTGTTTAAATATTTTAAGCAAGGACCAGATAAAATTGCTTTGGAAGCCTAATTTGGTCATGGCTGTCTTAAATAAGATAAATAGATAGAGTAGCCTGTTAACAAAGCTGATTAGTCAGTGTAATGTGTGGATTCATCTCCCTTTTAAATAATTTGAAGAGTTAAGGAGACAGTCTGGCCATCTACTCTTGTATTACAGCCAAGATGTCTTCACTTCCTTAGAAGAAAAACTTGAGAAGAAGTGGTAGAAGTTATATCAACAACCCTAAGAATATCAGAGGAGGTCAGAAGGAATGTGAGTGTAGGCTGAGCAGTCTAGGAAATCTGTCTGTCTAATCCTTCCCATACAATACATTCACCTTGAATGTAAGCTTAATTGCATCACTGGTACTTCCAACAAAACTGGAGTTCAGTCATGAAGTGACTTAGCAATATACAGTCTACTGAACTGTGATGGTGACACAACGTGGCACTGCCCCAAACCTCTTTATTTTTCTTTTTAAACCATTTTTTACTCCAGTGTCCCCTTGTGCCACAGTTGCTGCCAATCCATGATGAAGACGTCCTCCCCCCCCCCCCCCCATTATTCAAGGGACTTAATAAAATGTTTTCCTCAGTGTTGGTAGTGTGTTATTGTATCTTTGAAAGCACTCTAAATAGTAATTTATTGAAGCAATGTTGTAAGTTTATTTGCAGGTTAGTTTAAATATAGTATCATGTGTGGGATGTTGTTCACAGTTTATATGTTATTGGCATACTTTATTTGTTACACTGTGTTACGTTTGTGGTTTCTTGTCCTTATACTTGCATATTACAGTAACCCAAAACCATTCAAACTCTTTATTATACTCTTGCTTCTTACATTTTTATTAACTGATTGTGCTACTTTTCACTAACTACTCTTCTCCTCCGGGACTAACACTTCACTTTCCCCAAGACACTCAGTCCTCTCTTGGGCTTCTTAGACTTTTAACTGCCTTTCTCTGCAATAATACCTAGCCTCTCAAGCTCTTCAATCCCTCAGGTTGTACTAAAACAATAACTATCACTTTGAGTTCTGCTTCTAACCCACTAACAACACCAACATCAACAAATCCCCCTCTCTATCATCTCTCCTGTTCTATTTATACCTACTCTTAACTCTACTCTTATTGACTTGTACTTGACCCATCCTGATTGGATGCTGCCAGAGCTTCTCTCCACCTGCCTGAATCTGTCTTATCTCCACACAAACACAGTCCATTATGACCCATTTCTGGACACTCAGATTTGCTCATTTGGTCCAACAAATTTCCATCCCTTCAATTGGTGAGCACTTACTATACTAGTTCTGTGTCCTTTACTAATAAAAATGCAAATCTACTGTGTGATTCTCTTGTGCAACTCTATCTTCAACTTAAGTAATATCTGCCTACAGTATCCCCTGGATATACATATCTCTGTGCATAACTGCAAAAGAAAAAAAAATTCTTCTCTTGTAGGTATAATATGCTTTTGTAAAACCCTTGCCTGGTATGAATCCCTCAAGCCCAAACTCAAGGGGGCATAGAGACTGATAAGTAAATAATAATTCTTATGTGTCATTAAATAATGTTTTTGAGCTGCAATAAAGCATGGCAAAGGCTTTATTTGTTCAAGTGCAGATTTGGAAGTGGATGCCTCCCTGTAGGCTACATCTTGTTTTGCCAACAAAGCCAACAAAGCAACAGGAAATTAAGGGATGTAATTAAGATTAAGTGGTTCTTTTTGTTGCAGAACAGAGAGGATGAGGCTAAAGTATGAAAAATGAGCCTTTAAAAATGGATAGAATACAATATTACTATACTAAATATCTGTTCACAGCCATATGGATATGAATATTCAGAGGCTTCTATTACCCCACCCCAGATACGTACATAATAAAACCTTGCCTAGACTTCCCTTTCTGCATTGAGGTCTATAAATGCATTCCAACTAGGTATTCTAGATATGACAAAGAAAGGTCTCCTGTCACCATAACACTTAGCAATAAACGCAGATGACTTGAATCCTTTTTTGTGGCTCCATGACTCCCCTCATGCACTTTTCTGTCTTTGTAACAGAGCTAATCAATAAAGTCAATTTTCCTCCTGAAAGTTGGACAAAGGGCATTTGCAGACTGCTAGAAATAATGCAAATTGAGTCCACTTTAAGGGTCAGGGTTAGGGAATCATGGGAACTGTATTTTATTGTGGCACCAGAGCTCTCTGACAGAGAAGGCGCAATGTCTCAGGGGGGAAAAAAACAATTCCCATGATTCCCTAGCACTAACCCTAACCCTTAAAGTGGACTCAATTTGCACTATTTCTGGCAGTCTGCATACAGGCAGTATGATAGTCAGTGCCTTTATAGAAGCATTGTGACCCCCATCCCACAGCTTCAAAGCATTGCTCTGCCCTACTTACTGGACAATAAAGCCTAACTTGAATCAGAAAGCTGGGCAAGGACTAACAGAGCGATTCCCATTCTTACATATGTTCTGAGGAAGTAGGCTTAAGTCTATGAAAGGTCATGCTACCAGCTTCCTTCTTTCAGTTAGTCTCAAAAGTGCTTCAAGATCCCTTTGTATGCTGATTTTCCAGATAACACAGATATATCTTTGAATTCTAGATGTTCTTACAAATCAATGGCACATTTTCCTCACAAGTAAGTACTACTGGGTTTAATCGAAGGATTTCCAACTTACTTCCACGTAACTGTGCCAAGGATTTCAGACACAAAGTGATGTCAAAAATTCCAGCTTTGGATCTGGAAAGCTTAAACAGAGAAGTAAAGTGCAATAGAGTCTATACAATATAATACAAGTTAGGTAGAAAGAGTCCATTACAGGGCTGGTTCTCTCATGTTACAGTCAGCACCATGAGGTTTCAAGGACATATATGGAGGTAGAAAAATTAAAGCATGCACCAACAACAATACAATTCATCAGACTTGAATAATCACCAGAATATTATCCTATATTATTGTGATTACAATATTTTGGATGTTTATGGCTTCACATGGTGCTGACAAATGACTATAGAGCCAGAAAATAAAATTGCTAAGATAAGGATGGCAGCAGCAGTCAGTGAGGCAGTTCATTAATTGACTGGAAAAGTGCATCCTCTGCTGTTATTAGGCCACACCAAGAGCATATGTTCCACCATACATCATGCTCTTGAACAGTGTGATATGAGATGCACCATTGCCATTGCTGTTTCATTACACCTTAAGGGTAGAATGCCCCTCTTAGTTGCTGATCTCAGAGTGGGAACCTGAAGTTGCAATGGGTAAAATGCTTCACTAGCGAAGTCTAAATAGATGGGGAAAGGACAGAGATTACAAGCTGTGACAGTCAAAGCTATGAAGTATTAGACCTGTGGGAACACTATTGCATGATCCTTGTAGTTTCTGAGTCAGTCAGCAAGTATTACCCACCATTTCTCCTCCTCCTCCCCCCCCCATCCATAAGTGCAAACATGTGTTTTGATTTAAAGGAAGGTTACATTTTATAAAAGCAAGGTGCATGAAGGTTCTTGGCCTGAGGTGATGTCAAATCTGTAAAGACCTCTTCTTAAAATAAAATACAATGAAAATTGTTTGCAAAGCTAATACCTTCCTTAGTCAATAGTGCCCTAAATCAAGAAATACCTACTGCCAATTTCAGTTTGTAAGGACTTGTGTGAAAAATCTTTAAAAATACCATTTCATATAGTTCGATTTAAATAAAACAATTGTACTTAATAACCTGTTATTAGACACAATTGCTTTTTCTAGAAAAACATACAATTTGTTATGAATGGGGATGCAACAACATACATCTATGTAATGTTTTAAAATATTCTGCTATTTGTTCCTTTTTTTCATCAGGCTGTAATGTTTTGGCTTTCTGTCAGCATAACGTGTGACGAATTTGGATAAAAAGCTAACAGAATGAGGATCTGCATTTTAGCTGGCAAACTCTATGTTCTACTTCAATACACATGATAAATCGCCCCAATTATGTTTTTGGAACAGTTTGGTTTGATATTTTGTGGAGTGCAGCAGACAGCTGTTGATAAGGCGTGAGATGGATCTCTATGTTTGCATTTCTGAAGCACCTCTTGTAATAGAATTAGGGGGATTAATGTAAACAGCTCCACATGTCTTAAGTACTTCAATTATGAAATCTACAAAAATTAGAACTGTTACTATAAACACTGTAGAGGTATAATCCTGTGACCATTAGTGCCAGGAAAGCTTTCCTCTGTCAGTTTGTCATTGATGTAATGCTTTCTTGGAGACCATTTAGAAAGAAATTATGTTTTGTTTTGTTTTGTTTTTTCTGATAGTTCTCTCACAACTCCTCCCAGAGGCTTCCAGGTCAGTTTCTGCCAGGAAGGAGAAGTAGAAGGAGGCTTTCCAGGTTAGTTTCTTCCAGGAAAGAAGAAGGAAAGCTTAAATTTAAATTCTTTATAAAAAACACTTGGGGAGAGTGTGACTGTTGCTGAGCAGGTGGGGCTTTGGTGAGTCACATTTTTAATCAATAGGGGGAGGAGCTAGCCAATTAGCTCTATACAACTCCTCCCAGAGGCTTCCAGGTCAGTTTCTGCCAGGAAGGGAGAAGGAAAGCAGTTTCTGAGCAGCCATATTGAGTGGGTGAGTGTTTAGATTCTTTTTAAAAACACATGGGGAGAGTGTGACTGTTGCTGAGTGGGTGGGGCTTTGGTGAGTCACATTTGTGAATCAATAGGGAGAGGACCTGCCAATTAGCTCTATACAACTCCTCCCAGAGGCTTCCAGGTCAGTTTCTGCCTGGAAGGGAGAAGGAAAGCAGTTTCTGAGCAGCCATATTGATTGGGTGAGAGTTTAAATTCTTTTTAAAAACACTTGGGGAGAGTGTGACTGTTGCTGAGTGGGTGGAGCTTTGGTGAGTTACATTTGTGAGTCAATAGGAGGAGGAGCTAGCCAATTAGCTCTATACAACTCCTCCCAGAGGCTTCAGGTCAGTTTCTGCCAGGAAGGAGAAGGAGGCTTTCCAGGTCAATATCTTTCAGGAAGGGAGAAGGAAAGCAGTTTCTGAGCAGCCATATTGAGTGGGTGAGTGTTTAAATTCTTTATAAAAACACTTGGTTAGAGTGTGACTGTTGCTGAGTGGGTGGGGCTTTGGTGAGTCACATTTGTGAATCAATAGGGAGAGGACCTGCCAATTAGCTCTATACAACTCCTCCCAGAGGCTTCCAGGTCAGTTTCTGCCTGGAAGGGAGAAGGAAAGCAGTTTCTGAGCAGCCATATTGATTGGGTGAGAGTTTAAATTCTTTTTAAAAACACTTGGGGAGAGTGTGACTGTTGCTGAGTGGGTGGGGCTTTGGTGAGTCACATTGTGAGTCAATAGGGGGAGGAGCTAGCAAATTAAGTACGGGCCTAACGGCGTGCAAATTTTTTCATAAGACAAGGAAAAGCACAGTACAGGTAGAAGGGGGGCTTTGACCTTTCTTTTTAGAGGTTCTCCTAAAAACGACAATAATAACCATAGTTTAAAGGCATTTGAGGCAATTGTTTTGTTTTTTTTTCTCAGAGGAAGAGAGATAGAGACTTGCCTCCAGAATAAGGTAGCATCCAGGAGCTCTCTGTAGAGTTAGAAACCCAGTTGATTGAGCTCGCTGACAGAGCCTGGTGAAAAGACCAAGAGCACAGGGGCCCTTTACGTGGGTCTTTACCAGGGGACTTTTTGAGGGAGAAGTCCACAGTCCTGTTCAGTGCTGACAAGATTTCTCAATATGGACACTGAGGGAGTTGCTGCAGTCACTTGCAACACCTTTGGGATGTTTGTCTTCTTGCCAAGAGATGTGGGAAACTTCACCTGCACCAAGTGCAAGTTCATAGCCCTCCTGGAAGAGAAAGTCAAGCCGCTGGAGGCCCGGGTAGCTACACTTCAGCACATTAAGGAGCAACAGGTTTTCCTGGACAGAGCAGAACAAACGGTTTTGGACGGGGACCACACAGAGGAAGTTGTTGAGGAGGAGGTCATTCCATGCATACAGGAGGTGGACACCTGGAGGAATGTCACACACAGAAGTGGGGAAACCAGGGATAGTTCTGGAAGCTTGCAGCTACAAAATCGATTTGAAGGTCTTGCCCTTATCAAGGATGAAGAGGAAGAGCAGCAGGAACAGTCTTCAGGGACAGTGCAGGGGACCCCAAGAGTACCATGGCAGGGAAAAGCCACTGCTAAGCCTCAGAGGAGGCGTGTGGTGATGGTTGGGGACTCCTTGTTGAGGGATAGAGAAGCAGTGGTTTGTGGGCCTGACAAGATGTCCAGGGAGGTATGTTGTCTTCCTGGGTGAAAAATCCGTGATGTGACAGGGAGGCTGACAAGACTTGTCAAGCCTACTGACCATTACCCCTTCTTCTTGGTCCATGTGGGAACCAATGATACTGCAAGGCACAATCTTCAGAATATCAGAAGGGATTATGAGGCTTTGGTTAGGAAGCTGAAAGAGCTGGATGCACAAGTTGTTATCTCATCTCTTCTCCCAGTTGAAGGTCATGCTCCAGGAAGGGAGAGGAAGATAGCAGATGTGAATAACTGGCTCCATAGATGGTGCCACCAAGAACGATTTGGAGTCTTAGATCACGGGCTGTGGTTCCATGAGGGTGGACTTCTAGCAAGAGATGGGCTGCATCTCACACCAGATGGCAGAATAGTCTCAAACATTTGATCAGGAGGGCTTTAAACTGAGTCATGTTGGGGAGGGAGTCAGTAACTTGGAAGGTATCTTGGAAGGCAGGAGTACATTATGGGTTGGAAATAATAGTCAAAGTGTTATAGAGGGGAAAAGGCAAATGATGCAAGGGCCAAACAGTGGGAGAAAAAAACCCTCACACAGGCAGCAAGTGGGGAAGACACATGTTCTTAGATGTCTCTACACTAATGCACAGAGCATGGGAAATAAACATGAACTTGTACTCCTAGCAGAACAAAGCAAATAAGATATAATAGGCATCACTGATGGGTGGGATGAGTCGCACAATTGGAATGTAGGAATAGAGGGATATAACCTTTTTAGAGAAATAGGCCAAACAGGAAAGGAGGAGGATCAGCATTATATGTCAAGGATGTTTACACCAATGAAGAGATCCAGGACTTAAATCTTGGAAATCAGGTGGAGAGCATCTGGATAAAAATTAAAGGGGAAGGAAACAACAGGGATGTTATAGTGGGAGTCTACTACAGACCCCCAAGTCAGACTGAGGAATTGGATGATGCCTTTTTAGAACAGATGAACACACACTCAGAAAGGAGAGGTATAGTAGTGATGGGTGACTTCAACTATCCTGATATTTGCTGGAAGTCAAACTCAGCCAATACTTCAAGGTCTAGCAAATTCCTCACTTGCCTCGAAGACAATTTCATTGTTCTAAAGGTGGAAGAGGCAACAAGAAGATCAGCTATTTTAGATCTGATCCTAACCAGCAGGGATGACCTGGTAAATGAGGTGCAAGTGATGGGATCCTTAGGTGGGAGTGATCATGTTCTGGAGTTTGTTCCATAGTGAAAGGTGAACCTAGGCATAGTCAAACACTCATTCTAGACTTTAGGAGAGCTGATTTCAACAAACTTAGGGAAACAATGGGAGTGATCCCGTAGTCAGGAATGCTAAAGGAGAAGGGAGTTCAAGATGGATTTTTCAAAAATGCGATACTGAAGGCACAATCTCAAACTGCTCCAATGAGAAGGAAAAAATGGGAGATGTCTCAAGAAACCGAGTTGGATGACAAAAGAACTTTCAACTGAACTAAGTTTTACATGGGAGATGTATGTATAAGAAATGGAAAAAGTGTGAAATCACTAAAGAGGAATTCAGACAAATAGCTAACACATGTAGGGGTAAAGTCAGGGAAGCCAAAGAGCAGAATGAGCTCAGGCTTGCTAGAGGGGTTAAGGACAATAAAAAGGGCTTTTTTGGGTATGTTCGTAGCAAAAGAAAGAAGATGTAAATGGTAGGGCCACTGCGCAGAGAAGATGGAGAAATTCTAATAGGGGACAGAGAAAAGGCAGAACTACTCAATACATTCTTTGCCTCAGTCTTTTCACAAAAGGAAAAGGGTGTTCAACCTGAGGAAAATGAAGCAGAGGACACAATAGTGGAAGTGCATCACAGAATAAATAAAGAGGAAATACAGGAATACTTGGTTAACCTAAATGAATTTAAGTCTCCAGGACCAGATGAACTACATCCAAGGAAATTGAAAGAATGTAATCTCAGAGCCACTGGCAATAATCTTTGAGAACTCCTAGAGAAGTGCCAGCAGACTGGAGGAGGGCAAACATTGTCCCCATCTTCAAAAAGGGAAAAAAGAGAATCCCAACAACTATTGCCCAGTTAGTCTGACATCAATACCGGGAAAGATTCTGGAACAGTTCATTAAACAGAGAGTCTGTGAATATTTAGAAGGGAATGCCATACTCACTAAAAGTCAACATGGGTTTCTCAAAAAGAAGCCATGCCAGACTAATCTTATCTATTTTTTTGATAAAATTACCAGCTTGGTAGATGAAGGGAATGAGGTAGACATAGTACACCTTGATTTCAGTAAGGCTTTTGACAAGTTTCCCCATGATATTCTTGCAAACAAGATCATAAAATGTGGGCTAGATAATACAACTGTTAGGTTGATTAGTAACTGGTTGACCAAAGGGTGCTCAGCAATGGCTATGCTTCATCCTGGAGAGAAGTGACCAGTGGGGTGCCACAGGATTCTGTCTTGGACCCAATGCTATTCAACATCTTTATCAATGATTTGGATGAAGGAATAGGGGGCATGCTTCTCAAATTTGCAGATAACACCAAATTAGGAGGAATAGCTAATACCCCAGAAAACAGGATGAAAATTCAAAATGTTCTTAATAGATTATAAGGATGGGCCAAAAGTATCAAAATGAATTTCAACACAGAGAAATGTCAGGTACTGCACTTAGGGCAAAAAAATAAAATAAAATAAAAATGCAATTCATAGATATAAGAACACCTGGCTTAACAAGACTATGTGTGAAAGGGATTTAGGAGTCCTAGTACACTACAAGATGAACATGAATCAACAGTGTGATGCTGCAGCTAAAAAGGCCAATGCAATTTTAGGCTGCATTAATAGAAGTATAGTATCTAGATTAAGGGAAGTAATAGTGCCAGTGTATTCTGCTTTGGACAGGCCCCACCTGGAATACTGTGTCCAGTTCTGGGCACCACAATTCAAAAAGGATGTTGAAAAACTGGAGCGTGTCCAGAGGAGGGTGACTAAAATGGTGAAGGGTCTGGAAACCATGCCCTACGAGGAACGACTTAAGGAACTGGGTATGTTTAGCCTGGAGAAGAGATGGCTAAGAGGGGGTATGATAGCCCTGTTTAAATATTTGAATGGATGTCATATTGAGGAGGGAGCTAGCTTGTTCTCTGCTTCTCCAGAGAATAGGACTCAGAACAACGGATGCAAGGTACAGGAAAAGAGATTCCACCTCAACATTAGGAGGAACTTCCTGTCAGTGAGAGCTTTTCGACAGTGGAACATACTCCCTTGGAGTGTGGTGGAGTCTCCTTTGGAGATCTTTAAACAGAAGCTGGATGGCCATCTGTCGGGGACGGTTTGATTTTGAGTTCCTGCATGGCAGTTGGTTGGACTGGATGGCCCTTGTGGTTTCTTCCAACTCTATGATTCTATGAACTCTTAACATGTTGCATGTAGTTTGATGATGCATTATAATGTCTGGGAATTATGGTTTCCTTTCACCTTTCCCACAGTACTTATCCTCATAGCAGCAATGATTCTGGATAGCTGCTTGGAAGGTTCAACTTTGGGTGCTGCCTCAAAACCTGGGATCAATAGTCCTCTGCCAATACTTTTAACTCCATTTTATGGAATTATGAAATGTAGTGTTTTCATGAAATAGTTATAATTCTCCACTTGAAGCCTCTAACATGGTGTTCAGTAGAGAATTCCAAGTACTTAACCAGACTACAAATCTCATGGTTCTGTAGGAGTAAGACATAGCAGGCAAAATGATACAAACGTGCTATAATTGTGCAGTATGGCTATAGCATGGATAACAACCAAACATTTAGATTCTGGTTGAGGACAAGAACCACATAAACTTCTGTTTATTGTTCCTGATGCCATATCAGTTTGTCATTCACAGCAGTTACCAAAAGTTTCACTGAGATAAAGGGAGGAATTCTATGTGTGTGCCAGTGCAGCTGACTTTATGTGACACCACTTGCTCAGAATCTTATTTAAAGTTCCGAGGCAAAAAATTACTTTTGGGAAAATGGTGTTCAATTAATAATTCAGCTGAGTATTATGAGCTGGGCTATGGACATATTCCTATATCAAACCAAGCAATTTCAAGCTGTGGGGATACTACCCCTAGTGAAGTACTGAATCGTCCTCCTATAAATTGTTCATCACTCATCCTCCTATAAATATTTTATTGCAGTCTGATATTAGACCTATGCAGGCCTTCATTTATTTATTTATTTTTTTGGCAATCCAAATTTACAAAGAGGGTCATATGTGCCAGCCATTCACTCTTCTTGCCTTTTTTCTTTGTTCTCCACATGAAGGAGAATGCCTTTCTTTATGGAGACTTTCTTTAAGTCCACAGCACTTATTTTCTCCATCCACAGAGGAGATTCACTCATAGATTTTTTGGAGAGCACTGGAGCACCCTCCTCAATCTTCAAATTGGACATTGTTGCATTCTTTCCAACTCATTTCTTTCAGAACCTCCCAAACCTGAAGTACAAATACCTAATGGGGGAAAAACACACAGATGCATTCTCCTCAGAAAAGAAGACCCCGATGGCAGTATCCTTTATCATATGAAGCTTAGGTTGATAACCAGTGATTGGATGAACGATACCTCATAAGATTCATGAGTGAGTAGAGACTAGAACCTGGATTTTCTGTCTTAGTCCAATATTTTAACACAGGCATGGGAGCAGAGACCTGATTCTCACGGGCTGCAATCCCCTGCTACCAAGCACAAATCTTTATTCTCATTGTGTCATCCCTTGGTGTCATTTTGAGAATGAGTTCAAAGAAGAACAGTTGTTTTTTGGAGGTAGTTGGGGATTCTGAGTTTTGTGGTTAGACTGAGGTGCTTTCACATGTTTTTATGCATTATTGGGATTGTCTGTGTGGTTTTCAGGCAGAAATTATTCTATAATTGTGACAAATATTTTATTTTTTAAAATGAGGTTTGGGAAATTTCAGGAACCTCAAAAGTGGGGTCCAGGGTCTGCATGGGACCTCTGGGTTGCACTTTATTGACTCTTCCTCTAACCATTACATCATGCTGATCCCCGGAAAGGGATCTCAAAAAAGCATTCTGCCCTAGGCCTTCTAGTGGTTTACAAAGGGCCTTGGGATCCCATTTTCACAGTACATTTGAAAAGAGGAACATAAGCAAAAATGGAAGGGTGCTGGACTAATGAGTTCACCTACTTAGAGGGAAATATAATCTGCTTTAGACTTTACACATAGGCAGAAATTACTAATGTTGTGTCAGTCTTAGCAAACTAAAAAAAAAAACCACTTCTAGTTTCTCTAGAGGACATTTGGAGGGGGGAGGCAAAATTACATATATTTTACTGCCATATCTTCCTTGCATGTATCTGTAAATGGGCTCGTAAATTGTAACCAGTAATCTCTACATCACAAAAGGGAGCTGGAATAAAAAGAATTATTTTAAAAAGATGCTGCATCATCAGAAATAGCAGAACACTGGAACTTTTTCTGCTCCCAAATGACTTGTATTTTCTGGACTAGTTTTCTGCTAGATATATAATTCATTGGTCTAGAATTCAATTCATTATACTAAATGGGCCACATAATTGTTTGAAACTTGGCAGGATTAATGATTAGAGGTTCCACAAAAATTACCATCCAAAATTCTGCAGTGGGTTCAGCTCAAGCAAGTAGTGACATGGCCTGAACTAAACATGACAAAAAGTAGCATATAATATAGTAGATCTTCATATCACTTTGATTACATTTTATAGACCTTTCCCAACAATGCATATCAGTGCCAGCAAAAGCTTTCCCTGTTGGAGATTTTAATGCCAGGCAGCTGTAAAAACTGATTACAGTGGGCCCTTGGTATCCACTGAGGTTTGGCTCCAGGACCCTCCCCATGGATATCCAAATCTGTGGGTGCTCAATTTTCATTAAATACAGTGGTATAGAAAATTGTATCCCTTATTTTATTTTATTTTTATTTTTATTTATTTATTTATTTATTTATTTTGCAAAATCATGGTTTGCTTTTTGGAATGTATACATATTTAAAATATTTTCAAGCTTTAGATGGTTGAATCTGTGGATAAATAATCTGTTGATATGGATGGCCAACTGTATATGCTCTTTAAAAATAACAATTTTATTTATTCATAGGTATTGAACATAAATTATACACTCCCCAGCCCCTTTGTGTGCACCACTTTTCAGTGACTAGAGACTAGTCTGGTTTAGTTGTTTGAGTGTTGAACTAAGACTCCAGCCCATCAGGGTTCGAATCCCTGACTGACCATGGAAACCCATTGGGGGACCTTAGACAAATCATACTCTTTCACCCTTAAAGAAAGGCAAGGGCAAACTTCCTCTGGATAAATCTTGCCTGTCACAGGGTTACAGATTATTCTTTTGCATATAATCTGTTTTGCCATATCATAGTGCATTTGGGTTCATCATCCTTTTGTTTTGGCATTTTGTGTTGTAAATTAATCATTTTTAAAAATGTCCAGGGTTCTTCTCATCAGGGTTTCTTGATATTCAATGAACATGGTTTTCAATCATGTTTTAATATTTTAATTATGGGAGTTGTAGTTCAAAATATCTGGAGTGCACCAAGTTGCCTAACTCTGAAATAAGGCTATCCCTTTATACAAATGTGTCTAACTTAATCCTTTACCTCATCTGAATCTCTTATGGAACCATTTCAGTAGAGGAATGGTATCAAACACAGAGGCAGTATATCGAGTAGTCTTCTGTTGACAGGTACTTTTCATTTAGATCCAATAAGAGTAATTATTAAACTCATATTGAAGTAATAAATACTATAGTCTACATTCTTATAGCTGTTGGGAAAGATGGGGCCAGAGACAAAGGGACATACTGGGAATATTTGCTTTTCACTTTGCATTTTCTGAATGACAATGTTAATACTGACAGGAAGCTAGATGAATAAAAGAAGAGTGAAACTGAATAATTGAAATTCCTCTTGTCTACTTTGAGGTGTCCTTGCAGATTAGTTGTGGGCTACAGTCAGAGCAAATTAAAAAACAGACCTATTCCCATCACCTTCAAATCAATAGTGAATTAGGTAGGCTTTTCGTTTTTAAATACTACTCCTTCTGGCCTGATTCAGGGAAGAATGTTTATGAGTTTGGGCATTTTACCTACCAAGGATGATGATGATGATGTGAACAATGGTATCCTACACAGTTTTACTTACAGCCATCCTTTAGTCAGAGAAGATACAGTACATTCAATGAACACACCACTGTATTAAATTTAATATAACCTTGCAGTGCACAGTGTTTCTATTTCTCAAACAGAAAGCCCTTTCATTTCTATTCTTCTTAGAAACCAAATGCATTTTATTTCTCATTGTAGGCATAATTTCTTTTTTTAATACCCCTATTCTTGAATTTGAACTTGGTGCAATTAGGAGAGCTAACACTTTGAACTGCCATCATGTTTAAAAGCTAGTTTGTCATAGGTAGATAGTGAAACCTTCTGGTTTCAGATCAGGAGCCTGAAGCGAAATACACAGGCATGAATGCAGCCTTAGTTCTATATCTGTGCAGCCTGCTCAGCAATCACTGGACTAATTTGAGGGTGGGGAAGCAGTGTGCCTAGTCTTGGAGGTTTTCCAAAAGCCAAGATCTTACATTCCAGTGCAATTGATTTTTTTAATGTGGGTGCTTTCCTCCCTGTCCAGTTAGCAGCTGGGGAAGGCAAGGGGCATGTAGACAATGTCCAGGTGCAGTTCCACAACCAATAAAAAAGAAGAAGATGCCATTCTAGTTGATTTTATCAATATCTATACACACACATGGCTTTACATTGTCTTCCCTGTTTTAATTGATGTTAAGACTGTTTAATATGTTTTAGGCCAGTGATGGGGAACTTTTCAGAGACCAAGTGTCCAAACTACAACCCCAAACCCACTTATTCATTGCAAAGTGCTGCATCTCTCTGGCTTTCTAGTAGCAAACTCTAGGAACTCTGTGCTGGGGAAACAGCATGCATGCCCACAGAGAGGGCTCTGAGTCCCACCTCTGACATGTACGTTTGTCACTACTGTTTTAGACTATTTAAATTACACTTACTTTTTAAAAAATGTTTAAATCAGTTTAAATTGATTTTTTTAACACTACCATGAAATCCCTGGCTATAAATATTTTAATAAATAAATCCTCCTACATTTCTGCTGTAATCACACGTACTCGTTAGCAATCTGGGAGAATGACATCTTCTTTCAGCTGCATGCTGCCTGAACACTTTCACCTTCCCTTGGGCATTAACAAATTGAACTTCCACAGGGTTAAGTGTAAGGAACTACATCTAGACAAGAACAATAAAATATACTAATATAGAATGAGTGACACCTGCCTTGAAAGCAGTAAATCTGAAAAGGATCTAGGGATCTTAGCAGACCGCAGCTAAACACGAGTCAACAATGTCATGCAGCAACCAAAAACAGCCAATGCAATTCTGGGATGCATCAACAGGAGAATAGTGTCCAGATCAAGGGAAGTAGTAGTGCCTTTTTATTCTGCTTTGGTCAGACCTCACATGGAATACTGTGTCCAGGTTTGAGCAATTCAAGAAGGGTATTGACAAGCTGGTATGTGTCCAGGGAAGAGAGACCAAGATGATCTGGAAACCAGGCTTCAGGAGAAGAAACTTAGGTAGGTGGCAGACAGGACTGAGAGATGATATGATATCTATCATTAAATATCTGAAGGGATGTTATGTAGAAGATGGAGCAAGCTTGGTTTCTGCTGCTCCAGAAACTAGAACAGAAACCAATGGATTAAAATTATGAGGAAGAACTCTTTCTTTTACAGTAATAGCTATTGGACAGTGGAATAGACTGCATTGGTAGGTGGTGAACTCTCTCTGGAATGGGGGGAAGTATATTGCCATGTTTGAGAGCAGATATTTTGTGTGAACTTTAGATCACACATTCTTCACCCATGCAATAAGCATAGGTCAGACATTTTCTTCCATATGTTGTTGCTGTTGCTGTTGTTGTTATTTTTGTTATTGTTGTTGTTGTTGCTGCTGCTGCTACTGTTGTATGCCTTCAAGTTATTTCCAACTTCTGATAACTCTTAGATGAACTTATAATGGGGTTTTCTTGGCAAGATTTGTTCAGAGGCAGTTTATAATTAAATATGATGAGACTGTACAGATCCTTAGACATATATAGTTTTCAAAATACCTAATATTGATGAGCGTTCACTCACTTCTGTTTTAGCAATAACTGAATTTGATTCCATTTTTGAAAACAGCAGAGTACTGTTTTCTTATTTTTAGCCAACATTTTTCATTTCAATAAGTTGATATTGTTGAAAATTATGCTCTTTTCTTTAACATGAGCATGTTATAAGAAGCACAAGCAAACTTACTTATTTGCATTTTAATGATTGCTGACTATTTTCATGTTGCCATCTCTAAGAAATTAATCTGGCATAAAGCAAATGTTAATATTGACTTGGGGGTGGGATTTCAGACCTTTTAGTACTGATTACATTGACAATCATACTTAGCTTCTTTTAATGAAAGGAATCAGTAAGAATTATACTCTATCATATGTTAGAGAAGAGCTGTATTGAGTTGTTTCACTTCTCATGCTTCTGATAGTTATGTACAGCTGGGCGGTCTGATTCTATAGATGTAAAATAAGGGGTTGGGTAAAGGACAATGAAGGAGGGCTGGTAAATTCAGTAGGCTTAGGTATGGATATATGAACAGCTAAAACTTTTTAAACCCTCTTGAGCACAAGAAAACCCTAAGATAGGATCATCATAAATTGGAATCAGCTTGAAGACACATAACAAAAATAATGCATCACATTATTCATTTGTAATGAGGTATTCTCAGTAAATATGAATATTAGACTTTGATGCATAAGCCAGAAAAGCTATCTGTTGCGTCGGCACAAAGGACACCAACGCGATTAGTTTTGGGTCAAACATTGGCCACAACTTTTATTTTGTACAGGGTCTTAATAACAATCAATTAAACATTTAAATAACAATCTAATTAACCATTTAATTAATGATTTAAATAAGCATTTCTTAACAATAATTTGTTTTGACGCATGCGTACGTGCATTTAAGCACAAGCGCTATTGAATAATTATTTCTAACACGGCATGCATCAAATCCTTTAACTTATGTAATATATAATAACAATATCTAACCCCTCCCCTAACCGGATATGACATCAAAAGCATTTCATGACATCATAAGATTATGACATCATTAAGTTTAAGATGATGTCATATAAATTTGTTTAATCTAATGACATATACCAAAACTTTATTATTTTTATCCCAATTAATAATTTCAATTAACCTAAAGAATTCCCTAAAGGGGGGAGGGTCCCTGCCCGCTAACAAGTTATTTCCTCCCTAACAATAACGTAATAGACCCATAACCTCCAGTTGTGACAAAATTTATAATTTATCTAAATTGAAATTTTTAACAAATACCATAACAACAATTAATTATGTTTCCATCCCTAAAAACTCCCACCCAGTGTTTTTTGTAAAAAAATTTGATCCAACTAATAATTGGTAATGTCATTATTCTCTCCCAAAATTCCCTCCCAGCCCTCGAAGGTGACCAGCTGCAGCCTGAGTGTCCACAACATATTTACCAATTAATTAAGGGTGGGAGGGATGGGTTGCTCATCCAAATCAAAATGGCTGCCAACACGTGGCAGTGCGGGGCTAAATAGCCCCGAAAATCTTGCTCCCTAGTCTTGCGAGATTTAAACTCTCGCGAGGCCAAGGAGTGAGACCTCCCTCTCATTGGCCAAGCAGACCGGCAAGGGCGGGCCTTCCGATCTGCTTAACCAATCCTGCGTCGGTGCCCTTATTTGGGGCCGACACAACAGAAGGCCCCTCCCGACCTTGTCAGGGGGGTGTCTTTGTCAAAGTCTTCACAAATTCAAAAAAATCCATGATGGAAAAGGTAGTGCTGTAACCTGGACCCTTTGTCTATTTTAGAATAGACACAGCCCAACTTCTGTCTGGAACCACCACCACACCTTTCCTTACTGCCAAGGAAATAATTTCACTGATTGAGAGCAATTAGTGCTTAACTGTCTTGTCCACCTCCACTGAATGGAGAACTCTCTCTGATCTGCCTCTTTGACTTGACCTCTCTTGGACCTCTGTTTCAGAGGGTGAGAAAATCCATGTGTGTTTCAGTCTTTAAACCCTTTAAACTTAGCCACACGCCTCTGGTCCACAATGGGCCTTTGCAGATTGCCAGAAATAGTGCAAATTGAGTCCACTTTAAGTGTTAGGGTTAGGGTTAGGGAATCATGGGAACTGTATTTTATTGTGGCACTAGAGCTCTCTGACAGAGAAGGCTCAATGTCTCAGAAAGAAAGAAAAATTCACATGATTCCCTAGCACTAACCCTAACCGTTAAAGTAGACTTAATTTGCACTATTTCTGGCAGTCTGCAAAGGCCCTTAGATTTGTTAAGGAAGGAGTTTTAGCTTCTATACTGTCCCCTCCCTCCCCTTCACATTGAGATACAGCTTGAATTGAGCATAGACTGTTCTGTTGGTGTCTGCTATTATCTTCTGTCTTTTCAATAAAGAAGTAATTGTTTCTGTTGCAACATCAGCTTCTCCTTCTGCCTCATTTTTACTTCAAACCACTTTGGTTAATTATCCATTTTTAAAACTTCCACCTATAAGATCCTACAGAAACATAGCACCTAAGAGCCCCCCCCCACACACACACACAACCAGTATACTGCTCTTAATATATTTCCTGGTCTTAATATATTTCAGTAGTAACCAGTGGCTTCCATGTTGGTGTCACAGTTCATTCACTCCAGGTTTTAGGCTTAACCTTAAAGGAGCTATCCAAGGTGTGGAACATGCAAGGGAATTTTCTATCTAAGCTACCCTTCAAATATCTCAACAAGTGCTTCACTGCTGTCCAATCTTCCACCGTAGGACAATTTGCCTTTCTTCCAAGTATGCCCATGGCAAAACAAATGTCAGGCCTCATGTTATTTGCAATATACATCAAACTCCCCACAAAGCTCCTATACATCTCTGAATTTTCAAACTCCTTAGTCCCTTCACTACTCACATAACCAACTGACATTGGACTTTTTACTGTTTTTGCATCCTGCAATCCACACTTCTCAATCAAACTTTGAATTTTCCTTTGTTGACTCAACAAACAACTCCCATCTTCACACCATTCAGCATCTATTCCTAAATAAGACTTCAAAACTCCAAGATCTTTAACACTAAATTTCTGTGACAACTCCTTTCTTACTGTCTGAATCTCTTGCTTTGAATTTGCTACTACACACAAGTCATCTACATAAATCACCAAAACCACATCACCTTTTGTGTAAACACATGCATCAGCTACACTGCGTCTGTAGCCTAGCTTCACCAACTCCTCATGAATGCAAAGATTCCAGCTTCTGGCACTTTGCTTCAAACCATACAACACTTTCTTCAACCTGTACACCTTTTTGTCACTATTTTGCTGAAAACCCAAAGGTTGTTCCATGAAAACAGTTTCATCAAGACTTGCATTCAAGTATGCAGTCTCAAAAATCAAAATGATGCACTACCAGGCCCCTCCTTGCAGCCAAAGCCAACACCAACCTCAAACTCTCAGGCTTTGCTGTTGGAGAAAAAGTTTTGTCATAATTCTCAAACCTCTGTTGTGCAAATCCTTTAGCTACTAATCTGGCCTTGTATTTCTGACTACCATCTGGCATCAGCTTCCTTTTGTAAACCCACTTGCAACCTATCACCTTGTGATTTGTAGGCCTGTCAACAATTTCAAACACCTTTTTATCTACCAAAGACTTGAACTCCTGCTCCATTGCAGACTCCCATTTCAACTTCTCTTCATCACAACACTCCTGTACTTCCTTGTAACTCTCAGGCTCCTCTACCATGACTACACAAGCCTTAGCTTCCTGCACTTTAAAATGATCTGGAGGTTTTCTAACTCTAGTAGTCCTCCTCAAAACTATGGTCCTCGTTTTTCCCTGTTCATCCTCAGAATCTGTACTTGAATGTGCCTCTTTGTCTGTGTGTCTTTTTGTTTCTGTCATTCTAGGTGTTGGTGGGTGTGTGTGTGACAACTTGTCTGATGTGCTAGCCTCACCTTCTGAAGAATCTGACTCTTGCTTCACTGCCCCTCCATTTCTGGCAGGTGGTGGTGTCTGTGTTTCTAACTGACCTAGTCTGTAAAACACCTCTTTGTTTGAATGAATGTTTTCCCACCCAGAATGTTTCTCAAAATTTGCGCTCCTTGAAAAAAGAACCTGATTTCCACCCAGGTAAAACCTGTAACTGTTTCCTGTGTAACCTACAAACATCAAACGTCTCCATTTGGGTTGACCTTTCTTTCTGAAAGCTGCAGGTATGTACACATTTGCATACTGCCCAAACACTCTAAGATACTTCAAATTGGGTGGTCTCTTGAAAAGCATGTAGTAAGGAGTATTCTCTACAGCTGAATTCCAAGTGCGGTTTGTCAGGTAATTAACTGTGAGAATAGCCTCCCCCCAAAGGTGCTCTGGAGCATTAGCATCAAGTATCATGCAATCTTTTATTTGCTTCAGAACGGCAATTTTTCTCTCAGCTAATCCGTCTTCAGCCGCCGAAGAAGGATTAGTGGTAAAATGCCTAATTCCCATTTTTCTTAACCAATTGGTCAAGTGAGAAGCCAAGAATTCTCCTCCTCTATCTGTAACCAAAGTTCCCACTTTGTAGTCAAACTGTCTCTCTATCATGTTCACCCATTCCTTGAATCTCTCCCCTGCTTCACCCTTTTCTTTCAGAAGAATCACATAAGAAAACCTTGTGAAGCGATCCACAATCACCATGAAATATTTACACCCACCCTGAGAAAGGTTAAATGGCCCAGCTATGTCACAGTGCAAATATTCAAAAGGTCTCTGGGCTCTAAGTTTTGTTTCTTTTGCTACAGGATAAGCCTTCAGCTTAATCTTGCTGCAAACTGAACACTCTAAGTGGTTTGAGCATGGTGACATTTTAAGTTCAGGACAAACCTGCTTCAATTTCAAAAGATATGGAAAACCAGCATGACCCATCACTCTGTGAAAATAATGAATGCAATTATCATGCAAAGGCTGATTTTCTGCGACTGCACAACTCTCTCTATCTATCATGTGGTACAGTTTGTCTTTCTTAATGGCTTTAGCACAAAATTCACTATCTTTAAAGATTAAACATTCATCCCCCTCAAAATTCACTTTGTACCCATCTGAGGTCAAAGCTGACACACTAACTAGACAATTTTGCAATGTAGGTACATACAAGACATCATCAAAATTGGTACCAAAACTTGGAATGCAAACAGTCCCCATTTCTTTAATTCTTGGCCCTCGACCGTCTGCCAGAGAAATAGAAACAACATTTGCTGGTTTTCTGCTCTGGAACAATTCAATTTTGTTGGCCATGTGGGTGGACGCTCCAGAATCCAGAAGCCAATTCTCTTGTGACTGAGTTTGGGGCACACTGTCTCGGCTTTGAATTATGGCCACAAATCCCTGGTTAGCACTGTGCTTCTTTTGTCCACCAGAGGGATGTGGCTGCTGCTGCTGCTGCTGTTGCTGCTGCTGCCCCCTCCTGGTATCTGCCATTAATTTCCTGCAGTCTTTTCTTAAATGTCCCAATTTTTTACAATAATAACACATTTTTCCCTTTGACATAGCTGCTTTTTCACTTTGCAACTCTTTTGGAGCTCCCTCTGTGGTTTGATGAGGTTTTGGAGCTGTAGAATTCAGCTTTCATTGCTCTGCTTCAAACCTCCTCCTCTCAGATTCCTGCAAAATTCTCCCACAGACTAATTCCATAGTTAATTGAGCTCCGGGCAATGCTTGCAATCCTAAGAGTATATTATCATAGGTTTCGTTGAGGGACCCGAGTAAAATGTAAATTCTGAGGTTTTCATCTAGGACAATGCCTCTTGCTTGAACCTGGGCAAACAACTCTCTCATTTTGCTTACATGAGCTTCTGCAGAGTCATTAACTTTCATTTTGCACGAAAACAGTCTTTTTGCCCAAATCATCTTTGCTATATCAGAAGTGGACTGATGAATTGCAGCCAAAGTGTCCCATATTTCTTTTGCTGAAGTAAGATCTTGGACTAAATTTAATTGTCCCTCAGATAATAATAGCAGTATGGTGGCTCTAGCCCGTGCATTACTTTCTTGGTCTGCTTCAGAAGGGGCAGCCCCCAAACCAGACTGTACAATCTCCCACAGATGTTCTCTTGTCAAAAGAGATTGAGCATAGATTTTCCAGGACGAAAAATTTTCTGAATTAAGCCTGGGGAACTTAATTTGATCCATCTTTAATTAATTTTAAAACAGTCCAGCACAAGTCTTAAAACTGAAAGCCCCCCCCCAGGTGCCTCCTTCCAGGACTCTGTCTCTTTAAACTGCAGCTTTTACAGCCTCCGGCTAATTTGCTGCTTTTTTTTTTGCTTGAGACAGCTTTAAAAACAGCCCTTTCAGATAAGGGGGTGGGGGTTACTTACAGTCCTCTCTGATGCTTGTGCCTTAAGAGACTTGGAAATCCCATCCTTGCTGGCTTCGGATTCCTTCTTGCTTCTTTTCAGCTGCAGCCATAAATCAAGCCGTGTGCTGCATCTCTCCGGCGTCCGCGTGGCTCTTCGCTGGCCGGAACAGAAAAAAAAAACTGCTTTTTAACTCCAGGCTTCAGAGGTCCGTGGAATCAGAAAACCATCCTCTGCTACCACTTGTTAAAATAATGTTGTGGGAGTGTTGAAAAACAGTCCTTTGAAACCACACAGTCAAAACTGGAACTTTTCAGCAAGCTTCTTTATTGTAAAAGACAAAAGCAAAAGCAAAACAAAATAATAACAATAATAGCATCTTCACTTTAGCCAAAGCTGGCTAAGCAGGAATAAACTCTATTTGCTACATATTTCAAAATTTTGTTAGTAGCATATCAAGAGAATGTTTTAATTAGATCATTACAGTTCAAAAGTCAAAAAGCAAGTGAGAAACTTTCTGATTCTCAGCCCTCAGTCCCACAAAACTCCACCTTTCTGGGTGTGACCTTTACAAGTTGATTGGATGATACTACGTGACGTGTTCTAGTCCAACCCTTAATTACAATAACATATCATGTGACTACATTTCCCATAACAAAAATTATGTTTACAAAACCATAACACAAACAAACCTTCTTTCCCAGAAAATGGAGTCCTGTTTTGGCTAAACCGCACCTGGGACTGATAAACTGTGAATCTAGCTCTCAGAAAAAAACAACTTTTCACAGCATGGAAAAATACAGACACACATCTTTTACATTTCAACATTTTAACATTGACTCTATATCCCATTTAAACCTAACAAGCAGATTCATTTATATACCAGTTCATATCACGCTATGGGATGTCTAAGCGGTTTACAACTGTGAGCTGATTGCCCCCCCCCCAACAGTTGGGTACTAATTTTAGCGACCTCAGAAGGATGCAGGCCTGAGTCGAGCCTCAGCCCTGGCTGGTATTGAACTCACAACCTTGTGGTTTATAAGTGAGTGGCTGCAGTACAGGCATTTAACCACTGCGCCAACAGGAAGGGGATGGATGAAACACAAGATGCCAAATACATCCAAATACAAATGTCATAAATAAGTACAGAAAGAAGGGGAGAAAGCATGGCCTGCATGAGGAATATGAAGACCTATTTTGGCTCACAGCACAGTATGCATGCATCAATGCTTGCAAATGCTTTTCCCCCCCATTAAAAATACTTCCTAAAGAATCTGGTAAGGAATGCAAGGAGAACCTTATTCCATCACTTCTTCATAGAAGTTTCTTAGAAGTTCAATTTTCATTTATTTTTTAAAAAAAGAATCTCCTCAGCACCTCAAAATGGCCCTTTATGCTGTGCAAACAAACTTTATTCTGAACAGACATATTCCCATTGCAACCACTGTATTTTTTACAGGTCTAGCAATGATGTGCACAGAAAGCAAGGCTGCCTTTAGAGAGGTTCTCAGGCTTATCTATGATATACTACCTCTATATCCTTTTCTCAGATATTTTTGGAGCAGGTTCTGACTTCTCTCATTTGACATTTATTTCCTCCATTATAGAGCAAAGTTAATGACCATAACTAAGAACTTGTGTACCATATGAAATAATTTATTTCATAAAGTCATCATTTCATGGTTGCAAGAAAGAATGGGTGTGATAGGTGCTCCGACGTGTGAAGTAATGCTTTGAACACAGAGGTAATTCCATAACTTAGTATTTTTTCAAACACTTGGATTAAGCCAGAAGTCACAGAAAAGATCAGTGGTGATACAAAGCTTTGAGAGGTTCAGAGGGGGAGAAGAATCAACAAATTTACCTCCACATATCGTTTTTCTAGCTTTACCTGGGCAATGTGCAAAATCTTATTAGTCTACCTTTACAGCTTCCATGAGCTTACGAGCTGCTTTCTTGTTTCTTTTGTCCAAACTTATTTGAAATTGACGTTTGGCTTCAAACAAAAAAACAACAACAAAAAAGTTTCATGAGGCTTTCTCCCCTTCATTTTCTTCATTGCAAAGTCTACAAAATAGAATATTTCCTGAACCATTCTGCAACAGCTTCTGGTGGATCCACTTATGTTCATATTCCCTTAAGTTCTGGGACCTTTTCAAACTACATTTACAGCTGTATGATTCCAGTTTAATTGCTTTTAAAGGCTGCATCCCTATGAATCCTATAGTTTGTAGTTTGATGAGGCACTGGAGCTCTCTGACTGATCTAAATACCTCCTCTAAACTGGAATTTCCAGGATTCCATAGGATTGAATCATGGCTGTTTAAAAGGATTCATAGTGCTATGACTGTGTGCTTGTGGTTGTGTGCTGATCCTCTACCTTGTGGGTTGGAACTTATTGTGGATCAGATGTTGGCAGAATACAGCCCTCATCATTCCTGAACAATAACCATGGTGACTGGCTCTGGTGCAAGTTAAAGTTTAATAATATTTAAGAAGCTACAGGTTCCTCTGCCCAGTTGTGGCACTAAAGGTCAAACTACTCAAACCCTCAAGCTGATGTACAGAACATTGAGAGGTTCTTTGAGGTAAGTCATACAACATCAGGGAAAGCTTCCATGTGCAGTAAGTAAACAACATATGTAGAGAGATTCTGTGTATCACCATGGCCTCCATACATTGCACTATAGGAGGTATTAGTCTATGACCAGCAGTAGATCCCACCTCAATATGGTAAGTCTTAATTCAGTTCTACCATGGATAGTACTAGTATACTATTCTAACCATCCAATATCATTTATACAAATTACTTATGGAACTGAACATCCAGCTGTTCTGAGATCTGTCTATTCTATTCCCATATGTCAACCCACTGTTGTGTGGGTGAGATAGCTTGGCTAGAATTAAAAACCAGGACCAGAAACAACTTGCTCCCTTTTTAAATAAGAAAAACGATATAAGAAAGGAAAGGACCATCAGAATGTCATGCTGTCTGCAGACTATGTCCAGAGACGTAGGGCCTTTGCAGACTGCCAGAAATAGTGCAAATTGAGTCCACTTTAACTGCCCTGACTCAGTGCTAGGGAATCATGGGAACTGTATTTTATTGTGGCACCAGAGCTCTCTGACAGAGAAGGCTCAATGTCTCAGGAAAAGAAAACAATTCCCATGATTCCCTAGCACTAACCCTAACCCTAAAAATGGACTCAATTTGCACTATTTCTGGCAGTCTGCAACCCCCCAGTAAGAGCTTTGTTCTATAGGAACATACAATCTGCACTACCATATCCTACAGTGCTTCCTTCATTTTAGTAAGAAGCAAACTCTTCCAGCTTGGCCATGAAACCCACTGGGTGACCTTGGGCAAGTCACATGCTCTCAGCCTCAGAGGAAGGCAATGACAAACCACCTCTGAAGAAATCTTGCTAAGAAAACTCCAGGATACGTTCACCTTAGGATCATCATGTCAAAAACTACTTGAAGGCACACAACAACAACAACACACTCTCTTGCTGCTCAAGTAGACAGGGAAGAAAACAAACAAACTGCAGTATAGTCATATTTATTAACAATTGCAGCAAGAATTAATAAACCATTACACATGTTGTTCTCTGTATTTATTTGTGTTTCTCTAAAGAAAACCAGTCTTCTGAGCAGCTCACCCATAATAGAGAAAACCATAATATGTAAACAAATATAATAAAGCTTCATATAAAATCTAAAACAAATGTATAAAACCACAGAATAAGTACAAAGTAAAATCAGGAGCAGAGAAGTAAAGTAGTGCAAGGATCTATAAAGCATTCACCAATTTAAAAAATTGAAAAACTCAAAAGCTTGGGAAAATAAAAGATCTTCACCTGGTGCCATAAAAAAAGAAAAGGGAGGGGAACTAAACAAAAACTGTGGTAGCATCTTTAAGACTATAAGTGATTTTTATTTTCTCATTAGTTTTCATGGATATAAATTCACAGATGTAGTATTGAGTGGTATTAAGGTCTCAAGTGTAAAGCATATTTATACAGTTGTGGGAGTGGGCTAGAATGTAATATGATCCAGAAAGATGCAAATCATGTTGTTTGCCCTACATTTTCAAAGGGCTAGAAGAAGACTACATTGTAAATGGCTGCTGAGCCTATCTGCAGCCAACATTCCTCCTCCAAGGCACCATCAGAGAAAAGCACCTAGTAACAGCCCAACATCATCTTATTTGAAAGGGAAGGATTACCTTGAAAGGGACTTCAGAATGTAACATTAGGCTCTGGGAGAATATATGTCATACCACCCTGAGTGTAATCTTACATGATTTCAGAAGCTAAGGAAGATTGGGTCTGCTTAGCAAGGGATGAACAATCACCAATAAATATCAAGGATCTAGGAAATAATCTTGCCTAAAACCCTAAAGAGCTGTTGCTAGTCAGAATTGACAATGCTGGGCTAGATGAACTAATATTCTGATAAACAGTTTCCAGCATGGCACAGTGGTTTCAGCATTGGATTACAACTCTGAAGACCAGGGTTCAAATCCCCACTCACCCATGGAAACCAACAGGGTGACTTTGGGCATGTCATATGCTCTCAGAGGAAGGCAAGGCAAAAACCCCTCTGAACAAATTCTATTTGTGATCTACCTGTGATTCTACTTTGCCCAGAAACTCCCATGATAGGGTTGCCATAAGTGAGAAATAACTTGAAACTAGATAATAACAACAACACCTTCCTATACATGAAAGGAACGTCTCCTTAAAATGAGATGGTCCTAAACAACTTAGGCCTTTCAGAGCTAGTACTGGAATTAGATCTAAAGATGTATTGATAGCAAAACACCAAGGCATTTCTATTCCAAAACTAGATACTCCTAACTGAAATGAATCTAGAACATTTTCATCCAAAAGTGTCAGTGAGAACTTCAGTAGACAACTTGTTCTTTCCCATAAACCTCCATTTCTTTCTTCTTTCTGCTTAGTATGCAGTGTCTACCGGCCCTTCCCATTTTTTTTTCTAAATGTATGACTATAATCCTTCTAAATCTGCTGGAAGGTGTTTTCATTTGATTATGTTGGAAACAGATGGAATTTGAATTGAAGATATTTGCCAAAAGTGTTTGTCGTCACATTCCCTTCAAAGAGATCCTCAGTTAAAGCGGTTTTGGAATCTGGATGTGTTTTCTTCCTAGATACTTGTAAGATTGATCAATCTTCTGCACATTTTAACAGGATATATTGGTTCAGTGCCTTGTGTGCTCAGAGTGAAAGACTGTAATGCTTTGAACACTTGTAAGTTAGCTTTCCCTAGCAAGTAAGAAAGAGCTACTAGTTGGGCTGTTACTAGAACTAATATGTTTCATTTTGTTGTTGTTGTTGTTCTGTGCTTTACTTCTGTGCTTTACTTAATCCTTTTTGACACAGTTTGCATTTATTGCACCAATTTGATTTAACTGCAAATAAAATCTGACAAGCTTCTGTTCTGCTGCTGGCATTTTTACAAGTGCATTAAAAACATGTGGATCCATAAGGTTTGAGGCTTTCAGATCCTTTGTATTAAAAAGGAGATCAGATTTCTTAAAATGAATGAGTTTTCTAAAGAGTTTAACAAAAAAAAAAAAAAAAAAAAAAAGCTATATGATCAGAAAGATAAACCAAAGTCTCATTTCCTAGAGTAAACCATGTTTCTGGCATTTGTTTTGAAAAATTGGATAATACATTTTTATCTGGAAAGTATTTTTACATATCAGGGATGCTGTAAAACATATAGCAGTTTATTGACATTATCTTATTTTTTATTATTAAAAAAAATCAATTATTTCTTTTAAACTTGCAGAGCTGGAGTGAATCTTGGTTGTAGGTTTCATGGCATTTTCTCCATCATACTGAAGTGAATTGTCTACAAAAAGTGGCTAGTAATAAAGGAAGAATACACATGGCCCCATGCTTTTAAAGGTATACCAGGGATGCTGTTTTGGTTTTATTTTTGTTTTAAACCATTTTAAACTTTCATTTTAATAATGTAATGCTTTTAATTTTTTTAAATTGTTAAATTGTTTTTAAACTTTGTATTTTTAATGTTTTATACTGTTTTAACTTGGACCATTTTAGATTTGTTAGCTGCCTTGAGTCCCTGTACTGGAAAGAAGGCAGGATAATAATAATAATAATAATAATAATAATAATAATAATAATAATATGGTATAAAGCAGCACTTCTCAGGTTATGTGATATGAGAGACATGCATTTACCCACTTGCACCTATTGGTTACCATTGTTTCTTTATTTCCTGGGAACTCATCACAGCTCATGGACTAAAAGTGGTCTAGGGACTAGAGGATCACTGTGTCCATAGGAAGCTGTGTGTAAACAGATTCTCTTTTTTTATCTTTTTGTTGGCAGAGAATATATGTGTGAGGTAGGAAGATAGCAATGGCAATAATACAGTGGGCCCTCCTTATACGCAGACTTGCCATCTGCAGATTCAAGAATCCACAGATGGCAAGCCCACACTGTCCCCAGTGGTGGTGTATGCATGCAGCTGTGCTGCCATTGGGGACAATGGGACAAGTCCTCCTTCCCTCCTCCTTTCTACACCCTTCCTTCCCTCCCTCCCTCCCTCCCTCCCTCCTTCATTAAACAGAGCCTCCTTCATTAAACATCTGGAAAGTAATTTCATAATCACAAAAAGTCAGCATGGGTTTCAGAGAAATAGGTCATGCCAGACAAATCTGATCTCTTTTTTTGATAAAATTACCAGCTTGGTAGATGAAGGGAATGCTGTGGATATAGTATATCTTGATTTCAGTAAGGCCTTTGACAATTCTTGTTCCCTATGACATTCTTGCAAACAAGCTGGTAAAATGTGGGCTAGACAAAGTAACTGTTACATGGATTTGTAATTGGGTGACTGGCAGAACCCAAAGGGTGCTCAACAATGGCTCCTTTTCAACATGGAAAGAAATGACCAGTGGGGTCCCACAGGGCTCTGTTCTGGGCCCAGTGCTATTCAATATCTTTATTAATGACTTGGATGATGGTATTGGGGGCATAGTTATCAAATTTGCAGATGACACCAAATTAGGAGGAGTAGCTAATACCCCAGTGGACAGGATCAAAATTCAAAATGACTTGAACAGACTAGAAAGCTGGGCCAAAGCTAACAAAATGAAATTCAACATGGAGAAATGTAAGGTACTGCACTTAGGGTGGAAAAATGAAAGTACAGATATACGATGGGAGACACCTGGCTGAATGAGACTACGTGTGAAAGGGATCTAGGAATCCAGGTGGACCACAAGTTGAACATGAGTCAACAGTGTGATGCAGCAGCTAAAAAGGCCAATGCAATTTTAGGCTGCATCAGTAGAAGTATAGTGTCTAGATCAAGAGAAGTAATAGTGCCAGTCTATTCTGCTTTGGTCAGGCCTCACCTGGAATACTGTGTCCAGTTCTGGGCACCACAATTCAAAAAGGATGTAGAGAAACTGGAGCATGTCCAAAGGAGGGCAACTAAAATGGTGAAGGGTCTGGAAACCAAGCCCTATGAGGAACGACTTAGGGAGCTGGGGATGTTTAGCCTGGAGAAGAGAAGGCTGAGAGGTGATATGATAGCTGTGTTTAAATATTTGAAGGGATGTCATATTGAGGAGAGAACAAGCTTGTTTTCTGCTTCTTCAGAGAATAGGACCCGAAACAATGGATGCAAGCTGCAGGAAAAGAGATTCCACCTCAACATTAGGAGGAACTTCCTGACAGTAAGGGCAGTTCGACAGTGGAACACACTCCCTCGGAGTGTAGTGGAGTCTCCTTCCTTGGAGGTCTTTAAGCAGAGGCTGGATGGCCATCTGTCGGGGATGCTTTGATTGGGAGGTCCTGCATGGCAGGAGGTTGGACTGGATGGCCCTTGTGGTCTCTTCTAACTCTATGATTCTATGATTCTCTCCTTCCTCCCCCTGCAAGGCTTCTGTCCTGGGCTTGGCTTTGGGGAAGGAGGAGGCTGGAGCCCCATCAGCTGCAGGAAGCTTGGGCCTTGGAGCCCTCCTCTAGGATTGAATTTACAACATTTAACTCCTGCACCATTTAACTACTGCACCACCAATGTTCCCTAATAACAGATAGGGCAGTGGTGGTGAACTTATGTCACATGTGCCAGAGGGAGCACTCAGACCTCTCTCTGTGGGCACGCATTACTGTTGCCTCTTCCTCCCCTTCCTCCTCCCCCCCCCCCGGGCCATGTATTCCAGTTAAATTGCTGTGTTGGCACTTTAAAATAAATAAGTGGGTTTGGGGTTGCAGTTTGGGCATTCGGTCTCTAAAAGGTTTGCCATCACTGAGATAGGGAGTATTTTATCACATTCCTTCAAGGGAATAGTGTTCCACAGTTGCTTAGAGGTAGTGCTCACTACAAGCAAAAGACATGTAGCACAAGTACAACTCTTTCATCCCCCCCCCCCCCACCAGGTAGTTGTTTGAGTTGTGGGGAGTTTGACAGGAATTTTTTTTTTTTTGGCATTTTGTTTTTCCACCACTGTTCCTACTAGTAGTAATCAACCATTTGATTTTATACCCAGTATAATATGCTACTTAGCATTATCCCAAGACATTTGGAATATTTGAATTAAATTTTGCCAATGAGGCCTTCTTTATATTATTTATTTATTTAATTTTTAAACTGATTTTCTCCCTTCCAAGGCTTCCAAAGTCATGTACAATAAAATGGATTTTTAAAATTCTTGTAGTATCAGTATCAAAACCAAAGGGTGTCTGACAAAAACATTAAGCAGCAACAGAATCAATCTTAAGCAAAGCTACCCTTTATGCTGCTATGCAGAAAGCCCTGTCTCAGATTTTTTACTAGCCTAAACTCTAGTGATAGAACATGCAACAGGGCCTCTGCTTGAGAGAGATTCTGTGAAAACTCAAAAGCAGGAAGGGGATTTTTCAGGTATAATGATGCCAAGCCATTTAGGGCTTTGTAGATGAAAACCTGCAGCTTGAATTGAGTTCAGAAGCAAACTAGAAGCCAGTGCAATTGGTTTATCAGCTCATGTAGGATGTGACTGTACACAAGATTTATAATATGTAGCCTCAGTAGATGCCAAGAAAACCTCTATGAAAGGCATTGTTGATTTCTGTTGGTGTTTGCCTAATTCAGCTCTTCTATGGTCCATTAAATTTAACTGTAAGAGATTGTGTTACCTGTATTAACTGAACAAATCACCATCCTTATTCTTTTTCAAATTGGCTTCCTTTTGTTCCTTTGCTGAAAGAATTTCTAAACAGAGCTCAAACATGTTTGCAAACAGTTCTGATTCACAACAAAAGATATTTCTAGTTTCTGTTGTAAAGCAAAAAATGGCAATTGGAGATGGAGACATCCTTTATTTATAAAAGACCATAGCCCTATAGTGGTACAATATATATCAGTGATGGTGAACCTAGAGACTGAGGGCCCAAACTGCAACCCCAAACCCACTTATTTATCACAAAGTGTCGCATCCCTCTGGCTTTCTAGTAACGAAGTTTGATGAACTCTGTGCTGCAGTGATGGCACATGTGCCCCCAGAGAGGGCTCTGAGTGCTATAGGTTCACCACCACTTGTTATATACCAGGGGTAGGCAACCTTTCCTCTTTAAGGGCCCATTTCCCAGAATCCCAGGAGCTATTGGTCAAAATGGGACTATTGGCCAACATGGCTGAGGCTTCTGGGAGCTGAAGTCCCTCAGCCCTTAAAGGGGAAAGGTTACCTACCCCTGTTATATACTGTACATGTAAAGAAAAACTCCTAAATTCAGTTCCTATTTCTTCAAACAAGACTAGGAAAATCTTTGGTTTGACATTTTCTGCCAATCAATATAGAACTGGTTTAACTAGTGCAGCTACGTTTGAGGGCATGCTGGCTGGGGGATTCTAGGAACTGAAGTCCAAAAAGTAACTTCTCTGTGTCCTGATTTTACTTAATATAAGGCAGTTACCTATAGCATTTTGCCCAGAGTATCCTAAAGTCTTAATTATCACCTTTAAAAAAATTTGACAGTTTGTTTTGATGTGTAGTTGTTAATTTATCTCTACATAGTCACCATACAGATTTACACATTTTCCCCAGCATTTCTTGACCCTCCTATTACCGTTGTTGTAGAAGTCTGCAGATTGTGCCTTAAAGCACTCTCCCACTTCATGAATGACATCATCTGTGTTGTCAAATCAGTGAGCCCACAACAAATCTTTCATTTTTGGGAAAAGAAAAAGGCACTTGGTGATGATGGTGTCACTGACAAAATTTCATCAATATACTATAATAACTTCCAGGTGATAATTATTATTTTACGATACCCCCTCAAATATGGACAAAAGGCTATATAGGTAACTGCTTTATACTAAGTAAAATCAGGACATGGAGAAGTTACCTTTTGGACTTTAGCATATATATGCTAAAACTGGGGAATGGAGCTGGACTTTATAAAGAAAAAGTTGGATCCATGAAGAACTGGAGAAGCAGGAAACAATCTAATTTCCTGTCACTGCATAATCCTTTTCTCTACAGAGATGTATCCTCCCTATTTTTGTTATGAACTGCCTTTGAGTAGATCTCAACTCATGACAACCCTATGAATGAGACATCCCCAAGACCTCCTGTCTTCCACTGCTCTACTTAAATGCTGCAAACCCATACCCGTAACCTCTTTAATAGAGTCCATCTATCTAGCATGAGGCCTTCCTCTCTTCCTATCTCCCTCCGCCTTCCCCAGCATTATTGTCTTTTCCAGTGAGTCCTCTCTTCTCATGATGTGTCCAAAGAACAACTGCCTCAGGTTGGCCATCTTGGCTCCCATGGAGGTTTCTGGCTTGATCTGCTCTAAGACCCATTTGTTTGACCTTTTGGATGTCCATGGGATCCTCAACACTCTTCTGCAGCACCACATCTCAAATGCATTAATTTTCTTCCTAATATCTTTCTTAACTGTCCATCTCTCACATCCTTACATAGTAATAGGGAATACAATGGCTTGTATGATTCTAACTTTTATTCTGAGTTGTATATATTTGCATTGTACAATCTTTCCTAGTTCTTTCACAGCCACCCTCCCCATTCTTAATCTTCTTCTGATTTCCTGACTTCAGTCCCCATTTCTATCAATGTTTAATCCCAAGTATGGGAATTCTTTTACTATTTCAGTTTCTTCATTGTCTAGGTTGAATTTGTAAAGTTCTTCGGTGGCCATTATTTTGGTCATTATTCTTGTTTTCTTTCTGTTCAACATTAAACCTGCCTTAACACTTTCTTCTTTGATCTTCCTTAGCAGTCTGTGAGGGTTTCTGCTAGTATTATAGTGTCATCTGCATATCTTAGATTGTTGATATTCCTTCCTCCTATTTTCACTCCTCCTTCTTCTATGTCCTAGCCTGCTTTTCTTATAATATGTTCTGCATACAAGTTGAACAGATAGGGTGAAAGTATGCAGCCTTGCCTGACCCTTTTGCCAATTGGGAACCATTCTGTTTCTTTGTGTTCTGTTCTGACAGCAGCCTCTTGTCCTGAGTACAGATTCCTCATTAGGACTGTCAGATGTGTTGGTACTCCCATGTCTTTATGGGTGTTCCACAGCCTTTCATGGTCTATGCCAGGGATCCCCGGACTTTTTGATCCAGGGGCTAGTTTGCTGGCCCCCAGATTTTCCAGGGGGCCAGAGGCATGCATGCACACATGCACACAACTCCGGACACCATTTTAGAAGACAAAATGGTGTCTGGAGTCACACGCATGCACGCGGCATCGTGCGCGCATGCGCACGATTCCAGGCGCCATTTGGAACACAAAACGGCGCCTGAGTAGTGCTCAGGTGCCATTTTGTGTTCCAAAATGGCACCCGGAGTCATGCGCATGCACATGCAATGCTGGGCACATGTCGCAACTCCAGACGCCATTTTGGAAGACAAAATGGCGTCCAGCGGCAGGCGGCAGCAGAGGCAGCAGGACCGGCCATGGGCCGGGACAAAGCCCTCACGGGCCGTAGTTTGAGGACCCCTGGTCTATGCGGTCAAAGACTTTGCTATAGTCTATAAAGCACGTATTGATTTTCTTTTGGAATTCCCTAGTGCACTCCATTAGCCATCGTATGTTTGCAGTGTGATCCCAAGTTTCTCTTCCTTTCCTGAACCCTGCTTTGACCTCTGGGATCTTTCTTTCCATATATGATTGGAGTCTATGGGCCTAAGCAGATGGCACAAAGTGCCATTTTCGAGGCCAGGAAAGGGAGGGGCAGCCTCACGCTGGGCGCCCACCCCCTCCCGAAAATGTCATCGGAGCGACCGGCCCTCCGCACAGCCGGCGCTCTGATAGCACACTTCCACTGCAGCGTCCACACACGCTGCAGCGGAAGAGGTGCCGAAGGTGCGCCGGAGGCCTTTTGCGGTGCACCTTTGGCGTCTTGAGGAAGGAGCACTATTTTAGCGCTCCTTCCAGGGCCTGGGACGTGGCACATTGGGGCTGAGGAGTGCGGATACCTCAGCCCCGATCCGCAGCTTCCTGGGGTGGCCCCGTGCTGCCCGTCTGCTTCCCCCCTTAGTTGCATAATTTTGCTTGTGTGGGAGATCAGTGCTATGGTCCTATAGTTGCTGCAGTCCCTTGTGTCTCCCTTTTTGTGGATGGGGATGTATATTGATTTCTTCCAATCTGTTGGCCATAATTTTGTTTTCTATATTTGTTGGCGTATGTTGGTTAGCACTACAGTTGTCTCTGTCAATGTGTATTTCAGCAATTCAATTGGAATATCATCTATTCCTGGTGAATTGTTTTTCATTATTTCTCTTATTGCAATTTCCACTTCACTTTTTAGAATCTGGGGTTCATCTTCATATGGCTCCTCATTCCATGTGTCCTGCATTTTGTCATCTCTTTTGTATAATTCTTCTGTGTATTGCATCCAATGACTTTTTATTCCTTCTTGCTCTTGAATTATGTTATTTTTATTGTCATCGATTGTCCCAGTCTCTATTACTTTTCCCTATTATTTCTCACATATTTTGCATGTGGAATTGCATTACCTCCTCCAGGCATTTCTTCAGAGGAAGCACACTATCCTTAGCTGATGCTATTTTTGAATGTATGGAGAAGTGCATTTGGGTGACATCAGCATAGTGATAGCACCCACCCCATGCCTCTAGTTGGTATGGTATGCCATATAACAGTTCCTTTTTTGAGGAGCAGCAATCCCTGAACACCACCATCCTGAACCTACCTGAGAGATAGAACCACAACAATTGAAGCACAGTGGCCCTGATTTCCAAGCCCTTCAGGTGTTCTAGAAGAATATCATGATCAATGGTATCAAACACTGTTGAGAGGTTGAAATGCACCAACAGAGACACTGCCACCTGCTGATGCTCAAGTGAGGATCATCTACTATGGTGACCATAAATTGAGAATAGAAACCCAACCTGATGTAGTGGTTTGAACATTAGATGAGGTCACTGGAAGACCAGGATTAAATTCCCTATGAAACCCATGGTTGACCTTGGGCAAGTCACATGCTCTCAGCCTCAAGGGAAGACAATGGCAAACCTCATCGAATCAATCTTGACAGGAAAATCCCATGATAGGTTTGCCTTAGAGTTACCATAATTCAGAAATAACTTTGAGGCACATAACAGCAGCAAATTAAGACTTAGATTTATGTTACTTTTATTTATTTATTTTAAATCAGTTTGATCTAAGTATGCATGTCTCTCATACTTTTCAATCAAGAGTTCAGTGACACATATATAGCATTATGGCTGGACATTCAGGAAACTCTTTGAATACTAGAATTTCTTGTGATAGATTGCTTAGTTGGGACTTCCATGAGGTGGACAGTTCTCTAACAAACTCCATTGGTACAAGACTCCACAGAATAATGTGGACTCCACAGTTCAACTGAACTTGATGCCAAGAGGATAACAGCTAAGATATATGGTCCTCCTCATTAAAAGTAATGAGGAAGGGGGGGGGGGAACTGGGCAGCAGTCCACACCTGGTGCAGCAAATCCTGAGTAAGCACAAAACCTAGGCCAGAATATAAACCTTTTTCTCACTCTCTTTCCCATCTTTCCACCATGAAGCCTGAGGCATATTTTAGACCCACCAAGCCACCCCCTTGTCCCACTCCTTTGGCTGCCCCTCCACCTCTCTCTTGCTGTACTGTGAGATGGATTGGTGGGAAAAAGGTGAGAAGGTTGAAAAAGGAGTGGATAATGGGTTTAAATCATGGTCAAGGCTTTGTGGTGGGATTGACTACCATCAGCCAAGGGGGGTGGGGTGGAGGAAGGCAGAAGCAACAAGTCTCAAATACCAGGCACACATTCTTCCCACCTCCTGCTGGGAACACACCAGCTGTTGGTTCTACCTTTTGAAGGAAAAAGCAGAATTGCTGCAGCTGAAACATGAAGAATGTGTGTCTAATGCCTAGGCTTTGTTGCCACAACCTGTGCTACTGCCCTTAGACCACTTCTTGGCCTGGCTTCAGTCAATCACAGGTAGAAACATTTTTGAATATTTCTTCATTTCAATCTATGGTTGCTCAACTCTACCAAACCCATGGATACTGAGGGTCTACTGTACTGAAAAGTGAACTTTAGGGACTGTCAAAGCCTGAGATATGTGGCTTTGAAATATTTTAATGTCATGTATGTGTATAATGGCCAAATCCTAGAGCTAGACCCAGCTAGAGAACAGAGGAATGGATGGCCAGGTACAGAGGGCTTTTCCTTTCCTAAATAATCTGTCCTTACCTGCTATTCATAGAATCATAGAGTTGGAAGAGACCACGAGTGCCATCAAGTCCAACCCCCCCTGCCATGCAGGAATACACAATCAAAGGACCCCTGACAGATTGCCATCCAGCGTCTGTTTAAAAACGTCAAAAGAAAGAGACTCCACCACACTCTGTTGCAGCACATTCCACTGGAAAACAGCTCTTACTGTCAGGAACTTCTTTCTAATGTTTAGGTGGAATCTCTTTACTTGAAGTTTGAATCTATTATTTCATGTCCTACACTCTGGAGCAACAGAAAATAAGCTTGTTCCTTCTTCCATATGGCACCCTTTCAAATCTTTTAAAATAGCTATCATATCCTCTCTTAAACTTATTTTCCCTAGGCTAAATATGTACATCTCCTTAAAGTCACTCTTCATAGGACATGATTTCCAGACCTTTCATCACCTAGTTGCCCTCCTCTGGAAACATTCTAGCATGTCAATATCATTTTTGAATTGTGGTTCCCAGAACTAGACACAGTATTTAAATCTGACCTTATTTTCCTGAAACCTTCTGGACTGTGCATGGCAGTGATAGATATAACTTTCTTTTATAGCTTGAAATTCAAAACGCATAAGTTTGCATGACTAGTGGGGATGTTTGATCACTTAATATTTAATGTTCGAGATTGTTCTGATTTTCTTATATTCCAGTTTTTGTTTACCATGCCTTGATTATTTCATTCATTATTTCATCATAGCTTTTTAGGCTATTCAACTGTAATTGCTTAAATTATTATGCTGGATGTTACCCTCATGGTCTCTCTAGTAGTTGTACCTTAGCCATTGTATGAATATTCTTATTTTCTAGACGTATTATAATTACTTAAGTTGTTATACTATAATCATTATCATTATTATTACCTCAGATTTTAAATTATTCACTGTTTTACAATCATTTATTATTTTTCATCCTCTTAACAACAATTTCAATAAATTTTGGTTACTTTACTTTTAAGGGCACAGCTGGTTCAACGATCATTCTCTGCTCATTGCAGCTATATATCAAGAAGGTATGGAAAAAGAACCCAAATTCTCCTGGCTGACTGGTATAGGCTTTGATCATAGCTTCATCCTTCTAATTAATATTAATGTTTGATATTTAATGCTAGATAATGCTATGGTATAGTTTAAATGAATATTCCATGGTTATATTTCCATGGTGACAGCTGAGATCACACCGGAACATTATATAGCTGCTGCAGTCATGGAAACTGTGAAAGTAGTATATTAAAGGAACACTGATTCATGTGCTGCTCTCATCCCACACTGGTTGCCATAGCTGTGGGAGTGGGGCCATCTTTTTGCTACTCACTGAAAGATATGCATCATGATGCCAGCAATGTTGAGGACAGAGCTGGTGCATGCAAGAAATGTCTACACTGCCCCGACATTATCTTCATTATCTGTTTGACCAGTGTAATCTGTGCACTCAGTACAGGCTTTGTATGATTGCTTTGGAAGTGGATAGGAATTTTTGGTCTGGCTTATCAAATTGGCATGTTAAAAAATAGGTGACCAGAAATTGTTTGGCACTAAAATCCTATGAGGAATAGATTAGGGTGGTAGAAGAAGAAGAAGAAGAAGAAGAAGAAGAAGAAGAAGAAGAAGAAAACCATGGGAATGGTTGGCCCACATTGGACATGTTCATGTTTGAAATAGGTTCTCAGATTGATATATTGGATTGTTTTGTAATGGCAGCAACCTTTAGGACTGGGACAGGCCATATTTTCCTTTATGTTATCAGGCATCTCCTTCTCATTTGAGAGATGGCCAGCCATGACAGCTTATAGGTATACATCATGATTTCAGGGACAAGATAGTTTGCACTTTATGTTGGGGAGAAGGCTAAGGTAGACAAGGTAACTTTCATATTTGTGGGAGGCCCCACTCTAGATCTGGGCTTGAAAATAATTGAATAACATGTGGCCCTTGATCACTTATGTCTCACCTTTTTATTCCTAGTGATTATGTAATGTACTCATTTACACAATCTCTACCCAGGGAGATGGGATGTTGCCAATACCAGAATTCTCAAGTTTCTCTGTTAGAAGAGAGGATTTTATTTATTTCTTTTTCCCTGCCAAGGGGAATTGCTTTTCTTCATTACTCTTCATTTTTTTCACTAACTCTTGGCCATATTTAAACATCTTAATTTTCCAGATTAATTTTCCTTTATCTCTTTCCTTTATCACCTGATGTATTTTATTGCCAGAAATTATTCCAATATAATATTGTGACACAAAAAGTGATTAAGTGCATTAACTTAAATCCGGACCAGACAAAATCATATTTTTATATACTATTTGTAGAGTTGGCAACTATTTAATGCCATAAGTCAAGTTTTAGTAATGCTGTCTATTGTCTTGAAAAATGTATTACAAGAATTATGATTTTCTCTATTCTTAGTTTCATTGTGCCATTCCATACATAAAGTCCTCTAAATTTTTAAATGCCATATCTGAAACTTGTGCAGTTTTAAATCCATTATCCCAAGCCTGCATGGGTATTCCATTAAAACTTCATTTTATTTTAATTATCTTATTTTGCTTTCCATCTTGCCTTGTCAGGCTTAGCATTCTTCCTTTGTCTATTAGCAAAGTCTTCAATTACTGATAATTTATAATGTTTTCTTAATCTTAGAGGACTTAAAATATATGTGAAGTTACTGATGGGGTAAATGATTACTCTTAAAATATGAGTAACTGCAAAATTCCAATTGCCTCTTGTTGCTATTTATTTTGCCATATTTTGAATTTCATGTCTAAACAAATTTTTCCCCAACACTAAAAATAAGTGGATTTGAACTTTGGAAAGCCATGAATCCTGTGATTTTAAAGCTCTAGAACACTGTTTTCCTTTTTCCCTTATGTTTAGGAAGTTTCTAAAACTGAACATAACACATAACATAATATTTACTTAGAAGTGAATCCCTCTGAATTAAATTTCATCCAGATAAAGACTGCACCTTTAGGGACTTTGTAGTGTTTTCATGCTAGAACAAAATGTTTTCCCCTGAATAATCAAACAAGAGTTCTTCACTTCCCTGACCAGTATCTAATTTTGGACATTCTGATAGTACCATAAAATGACAAAAAACAAAAAATGCTGTACTCTTTTTTTTTTCTCCTGAAAATTTTGCCAAGAAAAGTTGGAAAAGAATTAAAACAAACAGAAATTGATGGAAGCCAATTTAAGCTGCAACAACTTATGGATATGACAGAAATAGTCATTCTGTTCTGATAACCAAACCTTATCCTGGGAGAAAGTTGATAAATAAATAAATAAATAATCTAACTAGATAGAGTGTGATGGAGGAGTGTTCTTCTTCAGAGAGCTACTGCTAATGTTGAGCACCATATGATTTATTCTTGCCTGAAATATAAATCCTTACATTTCAAGATCTAGATCACATGTGGACCTCCAAATGATGTTGAATTGCAGTTCCCATCAGCCCCAATATGGTAACCACAACATCTGGGGAGTCAGCAATTTAGCCACATATGGACTAAAATATATTTACTCAAAATGTTAAATTATACACAAGGTTGATGAGAGGGGAGGGAAGCCCGTACAAATTACCAAGAAGGTGACCTGGGATCCAACTATGTTGCTTATGTTTTGGCCCTTTTCAGTAATTTTTCTCAAGCATCAGTTGTAACTTCCCAAAATATTTCTGTGATTTAGCCATATTTTGAAGTGATTAACAAACAAAACATATAGTGTATATATATATATATATATATATAGAGAGAGAGAGAGAGAGAGAGAGAGCAAGATCAAAATATTTTATCTTTCACCTTCTTCAGTTTCCAGAGATGAAACTGAGCTGCATACAAGGTTGAAGTTTAGAAGGTTACCTCTATGTCTAGCCTCTGCACCCATCCTCCATGCTGATATCAAACTGGTATCAATGGGATGCTTAAAACATAGGGAGTATACAGATGGGCGGCCATGGGCCTGGAGTTGAAGGGCGGTCGCTCTTCAACTCCAGGCAGTCTTGGATGAAACCGATTATCTAGACCCATTTCAAACTGGCTTCAGGACAGGCTTTGGGGTGGAGACTGCCATGGTTGCCTTGACCGACGATCTGCATCTGAGCATCGACAGGGGGAGTGTGACCCTGTTGGTGCTCCTAGACCTCTCAGCGGCTTTTGACACAATAGATCACGGCATCCTCTTGGACCGCCTGAGGAGGTTAGGTATCGGGGGCACTGCTTTGCAGTGGTTCCGGTCCTTCCTCTCGGGTTGGTCCCAGAGGGTGCTGCTCGGGGACTGTAGCTCCAGTAAGAGAGATCTCACTTGTGGGGTCCCTCAGGGAGCTATTTTGTCCCCGATATTATTTAACATCTATATGAAGCCGCTGGGTGAGATAATATGGAGTTATGGTGCTGGGTGTTATCAGTACGCTGATGACACCCAAATCTATTTCTCCGTGTCTCGTTCGTCGGCCTCGAATTCCAATGGCATATCCTCTCTCAATGAATGTCTTCGGGCGGTAATGGGCTGGATGAGGAAAAACAGATTGAGGCTGAATCCAGACAAGACGGAGGTGCTCACGGTAGAGGCCCCGAAACCAAGAATTGGGTTGCAACCTCCAGTCCTGGATGGGGTCACACTCTCCTCCAGTGACTGTGTTCGCAGTCTGGGGGTGCTCCTTGACTCGTCGCTCCTGATGACAAATCAGGTTAATGTGACAGTCAGGAGCACTTGTTATCAGCTTTGGCTGATACGTCAGCTGCGCCTTTTTCTGGAAGTAAGGGATCTTGAGACCGTTGTGCATGTGTTGGTAACCTCATGCCTCGACTTCTGCAATGCACTCTACATGGGGCTACCCTTGTGCCTGGTTCGGAAACTACAACTGGTGCAGAACATGGCAGCCAGGCTCGTAGCGGGAACATCTCGGAGGGACCACATTACCCCGGTTCTGAGATCCCTCCACTGGCTGCCTATTAGTTTCCGGACCCAGTACAAGGTGTTGGTCATTACCTTTAAAGCCCTAAATGGCTTGGGTCCAAGCTATCTCAGGGACCGCCTACTCCCATACAATCCTCCCCGCGCTCTTCGGTCCTCCGGGAGGAATTTGCTGCAGCCTCAGAAAGTGAGGCTTGTGGCTACCTCCCAGAGGGCTTTTTCAGTTGTCGCCCCCAGGCTCTGGAACGACCTGCCGGACGAGATCCATCTATTAACATCTTTGGATAGCTTTAAAAAGGCTATTAAGACGGATCTCTTCCGGCAGGCCTTTCCGGACTAGTTAACCCCCACCCGGACATAAGCAGCCGCATAAATGATGCTCCTACGTGGCCCCATCGTCAGATGGAGGGGATCATCTAGTAAGGCTTAGTTATTCTGTTTGGATCTTAAATTTTAACTATGTTGATTTTAATCCTGTTTGATTTAATACTGTTTTAAGGTGGGGGGGGGGTCTTCTTGTATTATATGTTTTTATTTGGATTGTATTTTTATTCTTGTAAGCCGCCCTGATTGGGTATCCATTGGGCGGGGTATAAAAATTTATTATTATTATTATTATTATTATTATTATTATTATTATTATGGGTCACCCTGGGAAGCGGCGGATTGGGGCTGAGGTTGCCCCATGCCTCGGCCCCGATCCTTCCTTTTGCCACCTGGGAAAGGAGCACTAAAATAGGGCTCCTTCCACAAGCCGTGAAAGGGGCGCTGCAGGAGGCGTTGCGTGCCTCTTTGGCATCTCTTCTGGCTCAGCATGTCCGGATGCAGAGTTAGAAGGACATCATTGGAGCACCCATTGTACGGAAGGGCCGGCGCTCTGATGACATCCTCAGGAAGGGGATGGGGCACCCAGCGTCCAGCTTCCCCTCCCCTTCCTTGTCTTGAAGATGGCGCAAAGCGCATTCTGCAAAGCCCCATAGTTGCAAGGAAATTGCCTTGTCATATAAGGAAATCTGGTCAGCTCAGCATGGGGGACCTCTAGAACATGTAGACAGGATAGATCAATTGAGATTTGGATCTACATAATCCCTGCACCAATAGGAGTGATGATGGGCAATAGACCTGGTGCTTACACATGAACAGAAATCCAAGTACACTCTCCTCTGGGATGATACTCTTTTATCCAAGGACATTGCATTGATTGTCCAGCCATTCTCAACTTCCTTGCTCATTCCTCCCTCCTGGAAAGACTTTCATGTCCTGAAACCTGCCCCAAGATATGTTTCACCCTATAAAAATGCCTGTCTAAGCAACCCCAATTCAGTCTGGTTTGAGATTCAGATAGACACTCTGTCCATATCTCACCTGACTCCTCAGTATAGTTGGCTGCCCCATGGTCCCAAGGCAGCTGCTGAGCCATTTCCATTTCACTGAATTTCCCGATTGCAACTACATGTCTGGAATTAGTACAGTATCACCCTCTGCAAATCCCTTTTAGTCATTCTCTACTACCATCTTTATATTGTTAGTTCTTGACTGTTCAAGAGTGGATGTCTTCTGTGAATGGTGATTTCCTTTGACTATAATAAAATTGCATTGAATCTGCACTCAGAAATCCTGTTTCTCAGAACCATTTTGCACAGTCTTGATCTCCACTTTAGTTGCCCAAGCTCTCTCAGCTGCTGTCATTTGATTTAATAAAATTCCCCTATTTTAATATTAAGTGTGGGTTCTCTCCCAGGACCCTTACATTTTGAGTAACAAGAACACTATATTATCAGCATTCTTAATGGATGACTGTATTGTCCTCTAAGTTGAAGCCATGTAGTGTTAGATTTTTTAAGTCTATAAATCCCGAAAAGATCTCCCTTTTATCCAAAATGTCTGAAGGAAATGGTACCTCACTGTCAAACAGGTACAATTCAGAGAGGCTGTGATGTTCTGAGTTGATATACTGTAGTGCCTTGCTGAATCAAAGGTTAGGTCAAAGCAAGTTTCCACAAGCAGAGTTTGAAAGTCCCAGTTTGATTCATTATCTTTTCAGTGTTATTTCCTCTTTGCTACAATTCTGATGTTGTCCCATACAAGACAACCTGATGATATAAGCAGATAATACAAAGTAAACCCTTAAAGGGCAAACCTATGCATATTTTCTCAGAAGTCTGAGTTCAATGAAACCTTGTCCCAAGAAAGTGTACAGAGGATTGTGAGGAAAAACCCCTAAAAAGGTATCTAAAAGTTTTTAAAGTTGAAATGAAAAAATATAGACAGAAAAATAAATATTATCACAGAAGATATTCTTTTCAATCAGAAATGCTGTCCTGAAGATTCAAACATATGTAAATTGGTTTAACCCACAAGAAAAACCATGAAGATGCAAACATTTTATACAGATTACAAGTGAAGAAATCAGTGGATACTAGAAATACTCCTGAAAAAAAAATCCTTCAGGTTTCACTGAAGTTGAAAATTGTGTGTGTGTTAAGGAAATAAAATGGCTCCTATGCAGTAGTAGAGAGTCAGTGTGGTGTAATGGTTTGGGAGCTGGACTTTGATTCTAGAGACCAAAATTTGAATCCTGGCTCAACCATGTAAACCTGTTGGATGACCTTAGCAAGTCACATTCTCTCAGCCTCAGAAGTTGGCAATGGCAAACTCCCTCCGAAGAAACTTGCCAAGGAAACCTTCTAATAGGTTCATCTTAGGGTTGCCATAACATGCAGTAGTGGGCTAATGATAGAAATGGAGCTGTTTCCTAAAATCTAGATGATCTGGAGTAGATCAACAAGGATTCTGATTCCAATAATTTAACAATGGGAAGAAGAAAATGGTGGCATAATAAAATGACTGTGGCAAGATCATGAGCTTGTTTCAGTTCAAGTACTCAGAACAATTATCCAGGCTCAGAAACATTCAGTTCTAGTTTATGTCTTTTGCACCTGTCTCTGGTCTGTAAAATCTTATCAACTCCAAGACTTCAATTTTGATGCAATAATCTAATGGCATGTATCACATCTTAATGTCAGAACTAGTTAGTGCAAGAATCCAAAGCTGGTTTTAAGTAACATTCACAACACCATTCATTTTAATAGTTGTTGCTCAGCTTTATCTACAATACAAGTTATGGCAGTGGTGAATCAAAAGCCCTAGCAGCTTCCTATATGCAATATGTTCAATTTTCACACTACATATTCTCTATGCATATGTTTATTTTGATAGCTTATCTTTGCTTCAAAATGAAAGATGACCTTTTGCTTCCTACCTGCACATATGGTGCTGTTATTTTATTCTAAGAGAGACAGTACAAGCACAGTATGCATGATAGGAACACAGTATGCATGACTGATGAGTGAAGGCAAGAGCTTATTGAGGTAAGGTCATAGAGTCCCAGCAATTTTATCACAAACCAGCAAGCCTCATTTGACAATACACCTAGGACTATGAACTTGAGTAGTCTAGGTTTCAAGCAGAGGCTCATGCACAATTCAAGGAAAATAAACCAGTAACACATTCCAGTTCTGCACTTGTTTAGAGAAGTGCAGATAAGAAACAGTCTGAAATGTATCTCTGCTTGTTGCTTGGTTACCATTTCTGAAAAGCCTTGATGGACATGAACATTAAAATATAAGAGCTCACAGGACAGCTCCTCGGCTGGGATAATATCTTTTTTTAGCTTCTTGTACTGCACAGAGCTAAGGGGATTGCAGACTGCCAGAAATAGTGCAAATTGAGTCCACTTTTAGGGTTAGGGTTAGCGTTAGGGAATCATGGGAACTGTATTTTATTGTGGCTCCAGAGCTCTCTGACAGAGAAGGCTCAATGTCTCAGAAAAAAAAAACACCAATTCCCATGATTCCCTAGCACTAACCCTAACCCTAAAAGTGGACTCAATTTGCACTATTTCTGGCAGTCTGCAACCCCCCTAAGTAAATTCATCCCAGGCAAGAATCTATCACAGGTGTAATGCATTGAGAAAACATATGAGCCCTAGCAATAAGAATTATTAGCAGTAGGATGAAAGATGATGATATAGATGATGCTGATGAGCATGATCCCACCATAACACACAGCAAGGAATCCAGGTCTTAGTCCAAACTTTAAAGTTGCTATCCAAGATGCAATTTACGGATGAAATTTGGTGCCTTGAATAGCTCTTTGTACTCAAACCTGAAGCAGACTCACATCTCACTAATATGGGAGCCATCAGCCACCATTGCCTTGGAGGATTGCAGTTACATAAGCAAAAACTACACTACCTTGATATGCACAACATACAGTGCAATCCATCCTTCCTTATTAATTGCTCAAAGTCTGTGATGTTTTCTGCTAGTAGTATGGTGTCATCTGCATATCTTTGATTGTTGAATTCCTTCCTCCTATTTTCACCCCTTCTTCTTCTGAGTCTAAAACTGCTCTTCATGTACTAAATTAGCAACTAAACTTAGCAACTTAGTAAATTTATCTCAGTACTTAGTAACTTAACAAACGTAGTAACTAGTATGCTATGCTTCATAACTAAACTAATTCACAATATTGTTTTTTCAAACATATGATGGTTGCACTGGCACAAAGGACACGAGACGCCTCTTTTGGGTTAAAACAGGCCACAACTTTTATTTAGCTTTTACAGGGTCTATTTACAAGAATAACTTCAAACAATTTTGTCACATGTGTAAGTGAAGGTGTGACCTCCCCCAGGTGGGTGGTCCTTCAACACATGTGACCAAGTATGTAAATAAATAACAACAACAAATGTACAAACCCCTCCCCTCCGGAAATTAGTGACGTCATGCATTTAACTGCATCCATCACTTCCTTTTAATTTAACATTATCCAATTTACCCCAATTAATTTACTTAACCAGATTAATTTTCCTGTGGGATGGGGGTCATTACCCGGCCCTAAATACAAATAAGCACTTTCTAACTTATAGACCCGAACCCTTAAGTTGTGACAAGCTAATAATAACATAAACAATACATCAATTATTACCTAAGACCTAAACCCAACATTAAATTACACATTAATCTCAGGGAGGGAGAAAAACCCAGGAGAGCATCCTGGGGAAAAATTCCCTCCCAGCCCCTGAAGGCGACCAGCCAAAGCCTGAGAGTAACCAACATAGCTCTTTAAATAAGGGTGGGTGGGTTGGGTCGCTCAGTTCAAGCTCTAAAATGGCTGCCCCCACGTGGCAGCGCAGACCTATAAAGAACAAACTCTCATCATAAGTCTCGCGTGATTACGGTCACCACAAGACTCCCCAGGCACAGGCAAGCAACTTGATTGGATTAAGTGTGCAGGTGCTCTAATACCCCTGCATGCTTGACCAATCAGGCCTCTCTTGTCCTTGTATGGCCAGCTCAACAAGAAACCCCTCCCGACTCGTCGGGGGGTGTCTTTCTCCAGCTATCTTATTTCATATGGATTCTGTCCTCATGTATTTCAGCTTATAATCAGGTTTCAAGCCAAGATGAGTTTTCCACCAACTCATTCCCAGTAATATTGTTATAGATCAAATGGCCTTGAGGAAAAATAGAGAGGACATGGAATATAATGAACAAGGGTGGTGGGATGGGAGAGAGGCTGTTCTGCTATTTCCTACTGCATCTCAGAAAAGTCAAGGAAACAGAGATTCACCTTTTAAAAAACAAAAACAAACAGAGCTATTATATGGTACAATACATAATATAATAGCAGATGTTTAAGAGTTCCTTGGTGAGCCTAGCCTTTGAAAGAGTGACAAGGATGTTCAACCTGTTGGGGAAGAGAAATCTATGTCTACACTATGAAACATGCTACCTGTTGAGCTTGGTAAGAAAAACACAGCCAAAGAAGAACAAAGTACTACTCTGTAATAAGAAAGAAGTGGTGTCGAGCAAGGTGGCACCAATTTCATCAGGACACACCAAGCTTATGGACAACTGACTTTTATATGATCCAAGGCTGGAGACAGCATCTGCCTGGGTAGGTGCCAAGGTTCCAGTTTCCATACAGAATATTCAAACAGATGAAACCTTGATCTGAACAGAGCCCTTCTTATGGTTTTGGTTTGTGGAGATATGAGGATACAAATGTCTCTGACAGCTGAGAAAGACCCCCCCCCCCCACGCGTCAGGAGAGGCCTTTTGTTGCGCTGGCTATTTTAGGAGGCTGACACCACAATTGGTTGGGAGGGCTGGGAGTCCCGCCCTCCCTGCAGCTCCCAACCAATCAGGGGGGATCTCGCGAGATCCCCCAGCAGACTACATAATCTCATGAGACTGGATAGTCTTGTGAGATTTCAGGTGGGATTTGGGGGCTTATATAATGCCCCTCGCCTTGTGGAGGCAGCCATTTTACACTTGGCAGGTGAGAGAGAGGATCGGCGGCCAAGTAGGGAAGAGCCAGCTGAACTTGGCTGGTACGAGCCTTGGTTGGCAGCTTTGGTAAAGGGTTCTAGTCCCTGTTTGGGATGATATAGCCACCGGAGCTTGTTAATTCTAAAGGAGGAATTTTTTCCTCATCGGGCTGCAACTTGTAAAGGGTTTTCAGTCCCTGCTTGGGATGCTATAAATACAGGGGCTTGTTAATTCTAAAGGAGGATTTTTTTCCTCATTGGTCTGCAACTTGTAAAGGGTTTTTAGTCCCTGCTTGGGGCACTATAACCACCAGGGCTTGTTAATTTTAAAGGAGGATTTTTTTCTCATTGGTCTGCGACTGGTGAAAAGGGTTCTTGTCCCTGCTTAGGACACTATAACCCAGGGCTTGTTAATTCTAAAGATATATTTTTTTTCCCTCATGCCATGAAGCAAGTCGCAATCCAAGCAGCGTGCGCTGCCTGCTGGATCTGTCACTGGCCAGTTGGTTCCCAAGCATTCGGCCAAGGCCCAGGGTTGTGAGGTTGAGATTGTTGCCCACCTGACTCAGTTGGGATGTACAATGGCAGCATGTGTGGCTGTTTGTGAGCAGTTAGCTAGGGGGGGGGCACAGGGTGGTCCTCAAATGAGGTGCAAGTAATGGGGCTACAAGCTACACAGGTGCAGGAGGTACCCTCACCTGGCATGGTAGTAGGTGACACACCATGTAGTGCAGTGGATGCTTCAGCTATGGAGGGTAGGCCGCCAACTGTAACTGATGTGATGGAGCTTATGAAAAAGGTTCCAGGTTTGGTGCAGTAGGGAGCAGTGGCCTCTGTGTCTGCGCAGCCTACTTTGGCTGATTTGTATAAGGTGGTACAGCAGGTGGTGGCTTCAGGCCAGGCCAGCGGGTCAGCCCCAGAAGTACAGAGAAATGTGGTGGGAGGTGCTTCCTCCATCCTGCAGCATAGCAGCCGAGCCCCGGTTGCATCACACTCGGTTGGAGGTGTTCAAGCATCAACGGATATCTCACAGCAGCTGGCAGGTTTAGGTACGTCTACTTTACCTATCTCCTTGGGGTCTTGGCCAGCAACAGTATGGGCGCCTGATGTTCAAGCTGGCCAGGGCAGCGAAACTGAGTGTTCACCCTCAGTTTCACTGAGCACACCCTTAGTGGCGGCTGGGGCAGTTCAGACTCAGGTAGCAAGGGTCCAGGTGGAGCAGCCCTGGTTGGCAAGGTAGGTACAACCAAAGGAACTGCTACAGTAGGGGCCTTAGGTCAAGTGGGGGCAGAAAGATTGGATGATTGTAACCCTTACGCGGGTATGTCAACTCCATCAGGCTCCCATCTCCCACTCACAATGAAGGACTGGATTTGAAAGGGTGGGTTTATTGATCTTTTTCTTTAACTTTCCAGGACCCAGAACCGAGAATTATGGTGAAAGATGGAGTTGTATTTAGTCTACCTAAAGAATCTGAGGCCCACAATCACCCAAAGTTAGAGAGGAATTTCGTTAATTGGATAAAGGGGTTTACAAGTTATAGGGGTGTCATTGAGGAGAATTAGCCCTTAAGGTCTCCGGATTTATCCAAGTATCAGGAGATAATGATAAAGGCCTATACTAATTGTTATTTTAACTCGAGAGGGTCTGTTTGACTTCAGTATGATGAACAGTTTCGGATGCGTGCAACTTTGGATCATTCTATTTCATGGTGGCATGTACAAGCTGAGCTATGGGCAGACATGATGGTTGGTGCCTCCCCTTCGAGCAGATGTGACAACGGCTTTGTGCTTATGGTCACTCAACCGAGAGGGCAGTATGTGAGGCCTGGCACGTTGGAAAAGAGATTACCAGGAGTCTGCTGGGAGTTTAATGCAGGTAAATGTAGATGGCAGACCTGCAAGTTTGATCACTTCTGTGGCACCTGTGGAGGGAATCACCCCAGCACCTCTTGCTTCAAAGGTAAGCGGACTGGAGTTGGAGCTGCCCCTCAGGCTACCCCAGCTGGAGGAAAAAGCACCAACGACCTTTAGGTTAGATGTTTTGACTGCTTGGTTGAGGGTTTATCCTAAGCGGGATTCTGCCCAGTACTTACTTGATGGTTTTACACATGGTTTTTACATTCCATATTCTGGTTCAAGAGTTTATCGTTTTGCACCTAATGCACGTTCGGTGAGAGAGTTGCCGGGAATCGTAAGGGACAAGCTGATGAAAGAGCTGGCAGCAGGGAGGATATCTGTACCCGATAAACAATTGCCAATGCCAACATTACAGTTGTCACCACTGGGTGTGGTACCCAAGAAGACACCGGGTGAGTATCATTTAATTTACAATCTTTCTTATACTAAAGGGGAGTCTATGAATGCTATTGACCCAGCGTTGGCATCTGTGAAATATGCATCATTTGACTCAGCGGTAAGATAGTTAGAGCCTTGGGCAAGAGAACTCTTTTGGCAAAATGTGATATAAAATCTGCCTTCAGGCTACTTCCAGTACACCCTGAAGATTTTGACTTACCAGGCTTCCAATTTGAAGGAATATACTATTTTGACAAGGTAATGTCAATGGGCTGTTCCATTTCTTGCTCAGCTTTTGAGAAATTTGGTGTGCTGTGAAGAGGTCTGGCAATCCTGCAATTTTTAGATGACTTCTTGTTTGCTGGGCCCCCCGGCAAGGCAACGTGGTGGGACACTTTGTCAGCTTTTCAAGTTTTGATGGATGAGATGGGAGTGCCTTTGGCTAACAAGAAGATGGAGGGCCCTACCACCTAGTTAACCTTTCTGGGCATTGAGCTTGATACAATCGAGGGTTTATCTCACCTCCCAAATCAAAAATTGGACCTAATGAGACAACAGGTAAGGGCAATGAGAGGTAAGAATAAGGCCACGTTACATGATTTTCAATCTCTAACAGGTTTATTGAATTTTGCTTGCAAAATGGTAGTTCCTGGATGGGCTTTTTGTGTTCGCCTCTACCATACCATGAGGGGGGTGTCTTCCCCACATCACCACATTCACATTAACAGTGGGATACGCAAGGACCTAAAGGTTTGGGACTCGTTTCTTGAGGAATTCAATGGTGTATCATTCTGGAGGAGCGAGATGCTCCTAAATGCAGATTTGCAGGTTCATTTTGATGCATCTGGAGGCCATGGTTTTGGTGTATACTGGAAGGGGCAGTGGGTGGCAGAGAGTTGGCCTCAGGGTTGGGTGAGTAACGGTTTGACGAGATCTTACCTTTCTCGAACTGTTCCCTATTGTGGTTCATGTGTTCAATTCCCAGAGCTCAAAGTCTCCAAGGGTGATGGCTTTGGTCAGATCTATGGTGTTACAGTGTTTAAAATACAATGTATTGTTCCAGGCATGCCACATGCCTGGCCTATTGAATGCCTTGGCAGACGCCCTTTCGTGTTTTCAGTTTCACAGGTTTCGAGAGCTAGCTCTGGAAGCAGCAGCGCAGGCTTTGACAGTACCAGCCCATCTGTGGAACATTGGAAGATAGAGATTGAGCGGGCTATTCTGCAATCCGTTGCTCCTTCTACACACAAGTCTTATCAGCTTGCAATGTGAGCTTTTAGACAATTTCTTGTGGCTGTGGTTTGGCCCTTGAGGGTAGACGTTATACTCGGCTTTGCAGTTCATCTGAGATAGTCTGGATTGCCTCCGGTTACCATTAGGGGAAGGTTGGCAGCACTGGCTTTTTACTCCCGGGCAGGGGTGGGTGGGTTCCCAGATCCTACAGTGGATTTTAGGGCACAGAGGGCATAGGAGGGATGGTTTAGGGAGCTCCGTGTGGCACACGATACCCACATGCCGGTGACGGATTCAGTCCTTATACAGATTTGGCATTCCCGCCAGAGGAAGTTACCTTGTTTAGGGCTGCTTTTTCATTGGCCTTTTTTGCTGCAACCAGAATTAGTGAGTTCGTCCCCAGTTCTCACTCTGATACATCAGGCCGGGCACTATTGTTATCTGATGTTCAAGTTTTGGAGCAGGGCCTGCAATTGTGTTTTAGGCACTCAAAGATGGACCAGCTGGCTAGGGGTGAAACCATAGTTTTATCTCGGGCCCCTAAGGGCCAGATCTGCCCAGTAACGGCTTTGACAGATTACCTCAGATTGCGCCCAGCATCCCCTGGTTATTTGTTTTTGCATATCTCGGGCCTTCCATTGATGCAGTTTTAATTTTGTGGGAGGCTCTGAAGCTCTGAAGCATGCGGGCTTACCAGAGGCCCAATTTTCTTCTCACTCATTTCGGATCTGAGCTGCCACAGTCACAGCAGCTCACGGCTTAAGTGATGCTGTGATCTGACGTATTGGGCGATGGCGCTCTGGAGCGTTTAAAGCTTACATTCACCCTTAGGCTGGTTAGATGTTGATTTCTAGTTTCGGGGGACCAATGCGATCATGCCTTGATGTTCTAATGTGTGTTTTTTCTGTTGGGCAGGTGGAGAACAGGGTGATGTCTGGATTCTCAGTCATGGCTTGGTCTTTTGGGCTGAATGGCATGCTATCCAGTCGAGCCGAGATCCAAACTTCGGTCTTGAGCGATTTGGGCACATCCACTGGTTTGGGCAGAGAGGCATGCTATGGGGAGCCCTTCTTCCCTGAATCATCAAGTTGGCTGTTACCTTCCCATCTCACTGGTTACTCCTCATTCACCTGGGTGAGAATGATTTAGTCAAGATCCCTGGATTGCAGTTAGTCCGAAGGATCATCTTGGACCTCCAGGAAGTACGACGACGGTTACCGGGGACTGTTCTGTTATGGACCAAGCTCTTGCCACGAAGAGCTTGGCCTAGTGCAAGGAAAGATTCTGCTATTAATGCGGCTTGTTGCTGGGTGAATAGGGGTGTTTTGAGGAGGTTGGAAGCTCATGTGTTGAATACAACCAGATTAGGGTTGGTTTGCCACATCTGTACAGGGATGATGGCGTTCATCTCTCCCTGGTAGGCTGTGATGCATACTTGGACTCCATTCTTTCTCACATTAAATGGGTCCTATGTGGGGGGGGGGGGGGGGGAAGTGGATGCCAAGCTAGGTTGGCCCCCTCCTGTGTCAGGGCAGGGACGACCCCCCCGGGGGATAATTGGATATCTGATTTTTTCAATATTTGGTCATTTAAGAATGGTTTACATCAGGAGTAGGCAACCTTTCCCCTTTAAGGGCCAAGGGACTTCAGCTCCCAGAAGCCTCAGCCATGTTGGCCAATAGTCCCATGTTGGCCAATAGCTCCTGGGATTCTGGGAGCTGAAGTCCCTCGGCCCTTAAAGGGGAAAGGTTGCCTACCCCTGGTTTACATCATCAGCTTAAAAATCTCTTACCTCATTCAATCCTAGAGATGACGTGAAAATTTGGATGGGGGGGGATGATTTGATTACATGTTTGGCAACTTATGTGTGACCCTTGTTGACATATGCTTGGTTGGAGGCATGACTTATCCCTGATGGCTTGACATGATTATGGTGAGGATTACTTTAGGAATTATGGCATGTACACATGCACATGTGTCAAGAAGGAAGTTATAATAATAATAAATGCTGTACTGGAGCATTTGTAAGTAAATACATATTATTGAGACACTATAAGAAGTCAGAGGACTCTTATCTAAAGGAAATGAAATTTCCTGGTCACTGTTCAGTTAAGTGCTCCAGAGACTAGAAAATAAACTCAAATTGCAAGTAAACAGATTCCACCTGAACAAAGAACCTTTATACTGTAAGAACTCTTTGACAGTGGTATACACTGCTCTGGAAGGTGGTGGACTCTTTTTCTTTGGAGGTCTTTAAACAAAGTTTGGATGGGCATCTTGCATGATTGCTGTAATTGTTCCTGCATGACAGAGGGTTGGACTATATGACCTTTAGGTCTCTTATTCTATTATTTTAAGTGGGAAGCACATCCTATGGAAGGGAGATAGGACTACTGGAAACTTCCAAGATCTCATAGACTTATAAACCAATTTTCTCCCTGACCTCAACAGCTTAGAAGTGATTCCATATCTGTTCTTGCCCCTTGCAGTATCATCCATCTATTCATCCTAGTTGTCTATTATCTATCTATCTATCCATTTATGAAGTCAAAATTTCCAAAAACAGTCATGGTATTCATATTGTCCTATGAATTATAATGAGTTCCTGAGATCTGTAGTCTGATGTAGTTTCACTAATGGTGAGAGTAAGATTAATAGCGAGAGTAATCACTGCCACCAACCCCTTGGACAGACTTAAGTGTCATGCTACCACATGGACCTAACAAGAAAAAGTCAGAGAGCTCTATAGGAGGGATCGTTGGAATGCATGCTGGAGGTGCTTTCATATGTACTCCAGTTGTTGAGGGGTAATGCAGTGCTAGCACTGGGTAGTTTGCTTATTTACTGAAGCCATTCAGTTCAAAGATACAAATGGCTACAATCCCTTCACAGGTTGTTTGTCAACACAATGCATTCTGGCAGAACTTATAATTATTTGGGTGGTAGCCAGTGTAGGTAGAACTAGCAATCCATAAGAAGTATTAAGAGAATGCTATAAAAGCTTTTTAATGTGTCGCTCCACAGTTAATTTACACTGAGTGCATAGCAAAGTATGAATTGTAAAAGTTACTTTCTCAAATGGGCTTCCTGAGAAAAGAAGAGAACTAATTCAGAAACCTTTTAAGCCTTATCTAAATGTTATTAAAATTAAGGCTTAAATAAGCTATGCATCAGTGATGCATGGTATTCTCAGCTACAGAAGAAGTTGCTTACCACACTAATGGATCCAAGGAAGAACTATATTGTAGAATTAACATACTAGGGAAATCGAAATATTTCAAAACATTTCTGACAACTGTTTTTCTTTTGCTAACGATGCTTTCAACAGCAAAAGCCGCCGAGGCTGCTTCTCTTTGTCCTTCTCCTTCTTTCTCTTCTCACCAATATTTTTCTCTCTCTCTTTTGACCTTTTGAGACTCTCCCAGGAAAACTGCTATTATCCACTGATCTGTGCCTTTTCTTCCTCTCCTTTTATATTGTACTGTACTAAGGATGTTCTGACCCATTGGTGGTAAACTATAATTCCCAGAATTCCTCACCATTGTGCTGGCTTGATTATGGAAATCAAGTGCAACCATAATCTGGAAGTCCACTAGTTACACAAGCCTGCATTATAATATTGTGTATGAGTTTATAGGTCATGGGTGAGTAGAATGGCCTATGGACCACTTTTAGTCCATAAACCCCAGTTTTGTGACTTTTAAAGACACCCACTGACACAAATATCCCCAACCCCAATTTATAATAAACTTTATGAATTTGCTCATTGTTTGCTTGAAGAACAAAACAGTAAAGAATTATACCATTAGACTAGAGTCACTATTGTGGCACTTGATTTTCAAAGTTTGATTGGCTAGTTAGTGCTCTGCATTTAATGTGCTGAATATTTAACCACAGGGCCACAATCCCAATTACTCTTTTAGGTGTTATAAGTAAGACTTGTTTATCTGTAACTATATTTTTCCTTTTAAGTAAACATATTTATTAACCTATAATATTTATACATCCCCCCCCCCCCCCATAGCAAATGTTATCTGTGATGCATATCTATCTGATATACATCTGGGTAAAATGGTTCCTAGTCCACAAAAGCTTTAAATTGCCATGAGATTCTTTTTGCCACCAAAGTGGCAAAGTGGCACTACTTGGTAGTCTGTTTTTGTCAGTAGTACTATATGGCCAGTGATAGATAACCAATTTTAAAATTGAGATCTATAAAAGAATGTGGCCACAACCAACTTTGAAATCAATTATATTGGAGGAACTAAAGAGTACAAGCTTTGTCTTTTGAATTATGTATCAACCCCAAGGCTGGATTTACGGGCAAGTTACTTATGCAACCCACTGTGGTGCTGTGCTTAGATGGTGCTGGGCTCCAGGGATCTACTGGCTATCTACTCAGTTATCAGCTCAAACACTACAAACAGTTCTCCTTCACTTGTAACACTGACAACACTGATACCACTGTTGTCAGTTAGTTGGCCAATGCCAAACTAACCATCAACATAATCTAGGAATCTAAGTCTTTCTTATTTTTTTCTTCTTCTAACAAAGAAAGATTTATTAATTCAGCATCTTCACTGTTGCAAAAACAAATCCAATAAAAAGTTAAATTTTTCACCCACCAGTCTCTTCTGGAGGGCAAAGGTAAATATCTATTATGAAAGTTTCTATCACTCCACAGGTGAAAATAAGATGTGGCTTAAGGAGAAAAGATGGGGGGAAGAAAAATAGTATAGCAGGAAGAACTATTCAACCAAGATTATCGCTCTACACTCTTAAAACAGGGCTAGGTTGTTTTAACTGCTCTGGCTGCCTCTTGTTGCATTCTGGAACTTGTAGCCTAGGAAGGGGCTTTTAGAATATTCAACCAGAGAGCCTTTAAGCCTCACTGAACTACAAACCCCAAAATGCAACAGGAGCCAGTCAGAGCAGTTAAAGCAACCTAGCCCCGTTTTAAGAGTGTGGTGTGATAAGCTACTATATGTTGAGTTTGAACAAGAGTCCTTCTAGAACAGGATGGTTTACTGTGGGTCATAGTTTATAAAAAAATTCCCAACAGGTATTCTCTTTCACTAGATGTGCCACAAATTGAACCTTAGACATTAAGAACATCCTCAGTATTTCTGATTTATCCTTCCCTGTTGGCGCGTTTTTGACCCAGTCTAGACACTGAACCTTGTGCTCCAAGAAGACACGCCACAGAAAGCTCTGCTGTACAGTTCACTGCAGGCTGGAGAACTCCTTCTCCCACACACAGAAGCTGTAGACATAACAACACGCTGAGTACTCTCAAGGAGGCTTTTAATCTTCATTCTAATATTTACAATATCTCACACCAACTGACAAAATGCTCTGCTCACTATATACATCAGCATCACCACACAGGGTATTGGAACTCCTCCCTTATATACATATTCATTGCTGGAGCTTCTAGTCCAATCCCTTACTGGTGTGCAACACAGTTTCCTGTTCCCCATGTGGCATGAATTTGCAGTATTGAAGCCTGTTGATGCCATGTCCTGCCTGTGTGTCATCATCTTCTTGTGACACAGCACCCTTCCAACTGCAGCCACATGACTTATAGTAACTTTTTACCTTTTCCCCATATTGCTTCATCTAAGACATTTTCCTCTGGATGCATTCATCCTGACATTCCCTTCTGAAGCAAATATTATAACTAATTAACTGCAGTGGCTAGGCTTTGCTTAACATTATTTTAGATAATCTTTTTGTATAGTTCTTTCAATAGAATTCCTTTTGAATTTAAGTTGTAAAAATCCTTTTTGTTCAATATGTTGCATTAACTGCTTCTCATGTTCAATCAGGCTCTGAAATCTGGGGAAACAGATGTGTTATATAGTAAGTATCCTATTCTATGTTGTTTCCAGTTTCACCACTATCTTGGAGTTGATAGCTGTCAGTGGCACAATGATTGGCTTAAGTCCCATACTTATCTTCCCTGCAAGAGGTGCAAGGAATCTATGTGACTTAACTTATTATGTAGCTGAAGCTACCGTTCTATAACATAGCTACCCAGTTAGCAACCAATACCATCCACATAGAATGGCAGAGTTGAAAGGGATCTCCTATCGGGGGGGAGGGGCAAAGAAACTTTAAACTCTTTGTAGATAACCAATTTCATAGCCTTTCTACTTCAAAAGTTACCCTCAAACCTAGGCGTCCTACAAAGCAAGTTTCAGAAAAGTAAACTGAGCTGCTTCTTGAAGATAAGATTCACATTTCTGTTTATAGTGGAAGAAAAGTATTTGCTTGGACCAGTCGGTATCTCTATAAAATGATTATGTATTGAAATCTCTTCAAACATCAGTCAATGGTGATGGTATATGATCAAGTTCATCATCCTGCACAAAGAGTATGGAAATCTTCTGCAAACTGGCATGGTATGGGGAACCTTCATACATCAGTATGTTGATGTGTAGTGCAGTGATCTATTCAGCAATATGAGAAATGACATTTTTTTACAGATGTCTGATTAGCTAATGAACAGTTCTGAGTGTGATTTAACAGCCTGAGTTTTTCAGTTGAGAACAAAATGGCTTCTGTGACCTTTTAGGGAACAATGATGGAGAGAAAGTAATACAGTATGACAGATATTGCCTGGCAGATATGCATGGTGAGTAAACAGGCTTTTTTATACCAAGGCAGCCTTGTTGCACAGAACAATTAAAGGCTGTGTAGGATAGCTGACAGAGAAGAAAGAATGAAAAATTACATAGTGACAAATACAACTTTAGAATGCAGTAGACAATTTCATAACTACCTCCTGTTGACATATTAGTGTTTGTCACACAATACCTGCTCTGCCTGTTAGGGGTGGGAATCATGCAGTCCATGGGTTGCATGTGCCCCCCAAGACAGATTTTGTAAGCCTCAAGCTCCTCTGGAATCTTAGCCTTCCTGACTAATAAAGTGGAATAAATATGTAGTGCTATTCCTGGAAGCCTCTAGAAATTTCAAATTTCCTTCTAAATAAAATACACTGCCTCAGCTTTAGAAGTTTTTAAAGCATTATTACATGACTGGAAGTGGCATCCCAGCCATAATGGTGTTTGTTTTAGGTCTTTCCCTTGTGGCGGGCTGATACAATCTCCAGCATGTCACAGAATAAGGAATATGGCTCAAGAAAAAGCATGTTCACTACAGATTTTGCTGCAGCATTGGCTCAGCAATTCTTGAAAGGAGAAGAAAGCATGCATTTGTAGAACAAATAATTTTAGTAGTCAAAAAGAAACTCTTCTAGAACATGGTCACACAGCCTGAAAACCCCACAAAACCTATGGATGCTGCCCATGAAAGTCTACGACTTCACAAATTGTAGTGGTTCTTTAAAAAAAAATTCTTAAAGATGAGAAATTATGCCAAAGTCTTTCTTTTCCAAGTCATTGTATATTTGTTAGTGAAGATGATAATGACGACAACAACAACAACAACATTATTTACTTTATTTATATGTCACTTGTCTCTCAATATAGGTCCCAAAGAAAGTGATTGCTTTCAAATCACTTTAATATTCAACCACCAGTGCAGAAAACAGCTAAGAAATTCTGCTGGTCTTATTGAACTGTTGTTGTAGCTTTTGGGCCAAATGCTCTTCAAAGTAAATCACAATTTTAAAATGTTGTATTCCCCTTATAATGTATTTGCTATTTCACCCAGACCAAAATTTCCAAATTCACTATGATATTTTGCTTTAGGTAAAACTCCCTCCTATTTTGTATTCACTCTCTTAATCACTATTTTAACTTAATGGAATAGATGTAAAGCTGTGGTTTGCACTTTTTCAAGAACATTTAACAGTTCCATTACCAGACAAGACTACCAAATCTGCACAATAACTATTATGAGTCAAAAAACATGAAAGTGTAATAAAACCTAAGTATGTGCTCTGCTTCTGATGTCTTCAGTATCTTCACTCATAGCCTTCCTTCTGTATTTTCCTATCTACATGTTCATACTTAAAAATATGCTAAGCAAAAAATGATACTTGTACAAGTACTAAATATTGACACATTCAGGTTAGTTCTAAATTCAAATGACTATTTTCTGGAAATATCTCCAGCAGTGACAAAAACATTTCTTCCATCCCACACTGTCCACACATTCCATCAGCTATATCATTATGGAGCTAAACCCTGATGTTCAACATCTATATGAAGCCGCTGGATGAGATTATTCTGAGCGATGGGGCTGGGTATTATCAGTATGCTGATGACACCCAGATCTATTTCTCCCTATCTCAATCGTCAGCCTCGAATTCCAAAATGGATTGAGATTGAATCCAGACAAAACGGAAGTGCTCACAGTAGTGGCCCTGAAACCAAGGATTGGGTTGTAACCTCCAGTCCTGGATGGGGTCACACTCTCCACGAAGGACTGGGTTCGCAGTCTAGGGGTGCTCCTTAATTCATCACTTCAGATGACTAATCAGGTGAATGCGATGGTCAAGAGTGCCTGTTATCAGCTTCGGGTGATACGCCAGCTGCACTCTTCCCTGGAAGTAAGGGACCTTGAGACCGTGGTGCACGTGCTGGTAACCTCTCGTCTGGATTTCTGTAATGCACTCTACATGGGGCTACCCTCGTGCTTGGTCCGGAAACTTCAGTTGGTTCAAAATATGGCAGCCAGAGTGGTCTCAGGTACATTGCGGAGAGACCACATAACTCCTGTGCTAAAATATCTTCACTGGCAGCTTATTAGTTTCTGGGCCCAGTATAAGGTGTTGGTTATGACCTTCAAAGCCCTAAATGGCTTGGGTCCAACTTATCTTCAGGACTGCCTCTTCCCATATAATCTCCCCCGCATACTCTGGTCCTCTGGGAGAAATTTGCTTCAGCCGATGAAAACTAGGCTGTCGACAACCTCCCAGAGGGCCTTTTTGGCCACCACTCCCAAATTATGGAACGGCCTGCCAGATGAGATCCACCAGTTGACAACTTTAAACAGCTTTAAAAAGACTGTTAAGACAGATTTCTTCCGGCAGGCCTTCCCTGATTAGATCTCACAGCCTTAGAAGTCCCTTTATCCCTCCTTTTTTGGCTACAATTACTGCCCCACCTACTATTTGTTTGTTTGTTTTTGGATTGTTTTAATTAAGTGTTTTAACTATCTCGTTTTAATGTTAAAATTGTTTAATGCCTTCTTAAGGGGTGGGAGGGTTGTGGGATTTGGATTGTATTTTAAAATTGTATGATGTTTTAAATTGTTGTGAGCTGCCCCGATTGACAGAGGGGTGGGATATAAATAAAATTTATTATTATTATTATTATTATTATTATTATTATTATTATTTGTAATTTGATCTCATTTGCTATTGACTCTTGAGAAAGTATAAACAGCCAGTTGAAATTGTGGTAGCAGTTGCAATGTGTGAACCAACAGAACTGTGAAGACTTTTAAAAGAAGGTAGAGATTCACATAATTAAGTGACTACTCCAACAAAGCAACAGAGGGAGAGAAAATAAGTGTCTACCTGAAATCTGAGAGTGAAGAATCCAGATAATGATTCATCAGCAGCAAAACAAGAAAATCCAGAATGAATGCAATGCATCACAACTTGTATGGTCTTGCAGAATTTTAAGTGATGCCCATTCAGCTCTCACATTCCAGAGTGGTTTGTTTTTTCACTTCTTCTTTCAGTTGGAGGTAGATCTGGTTGGTTTGCTTCTATCTTCCACTACAACTATAGTTGAAAATTTCTACAGACCTAAAAAAAAAAAAAAAAGTTTAGCTCCTTAACATGTGGGAAAATAGATAAAAATAGGAAGAAAACAAAAAAAAATTCTACATGATTTGTCTGTAATTTTCAATATATTTACTAGTATAGTATTTACTATATTTACTAGTAAACTGAACTGGGGAGCGAAACAGACAACTACAAAGGACCAGCTCTGTGCCATCCCTTTGCATGCTGGATCAGGGCCGTGGCAACCACATGCAAAATGCATCTCCTTTTTGTGCCGGAAAAAGGTGCCCCTTTCACCACCACCATGGCTCTTCTCCACTCCTGCAGCATGTGGTGTTTAATTGCTGACTCACAGGAGCATTCCCATGCTGCCCGCCATCTGGTTGGGTGTGTGGCATGATGCTGGTTTGGGGCAGAGTTGGAGCAGGCAGTGGGCAGTCGCCATGCCTCTAAGCCGCCAAAATGCCAGCTTTTTTTGCAGGTCTGCTTAGCCCCTAATTTGGTACAATTCTGATAAATGACAATTTAATGTCTAAATACCAAGGCTGCAGTTCACAATGGCAATTACATAATTTTTGACCTGGAGGGAAAGAAGAAGAGGCAGACATGGCTCTATCATATCTAGTCCCAGAGACAGATGGAGGGCCTTCCCTCCATTCCAACTGGCACCACCCTGGCCTTGGAGGGAGAGAGGAACTGGCAGTATCCACTGGACTATATCCCTTTCCTCATGGCCATTCCCTTTTCCTTTTGTGTTATGTCTTTTTAGATTGTAAGCCTGAGGACAGGGACTGTCATGGTGGCTGTAGTGGTTAAACTGCTGACTCTGTTGATTGCAAGATAGTCAGGTTGGCAGTTTGAGGCCCAAGTGCTGCATGATGGGGTGAGCTCCCACCACTAGTCCCAGCTTCTGCCAACCTAGCAGTTCAAAAGCATGCAAATGCAAGTAAATAAATAGGTACCACTTTAGTGGGAAGGTAAACAGCATTCTGTGCAATCATGCTGGCCACATGATCACAGTAGTCTCTGGCAATGCTGGCTCTTCAGCTTAGTAACAGAGATGAGCACTGCACCAGCCTTGTCAACAGGGAATACTTTTACCTTTACCTTTAAACCACTCTCGAATATGTAAATATGGAGGAATTGTGACAGGGATTCTGCTTTTAACTGTCACAACAGAGATCACAGGTGGGATAGGGGTGGAAATGTCAGTCTATTGTGTCCTAATTTACAGGGAAATAGACCTCCGTTGGTCACAGTGATTGCTACTCAGTAAATCAGGCTGGGAGGGTAAGGCTACTTAGCTATGTAACTAAGAGCCTGTACAGACTGGCTAAAAGGGCCAGCCTGCAGGTAGAATGGGACTCTGCCCCAATGCCACTGTCATGCCATGCATCCCACCACATGGCAGACAGCATCAGGGCACTCCCTTGGTGCAGTGTTCAGACACCAAAGGATCATGGAAAAGCCACCACCACGATGGCAAGGGTGGCTTTTTGCCACTCCAAAAAGGAGTCTTTTTAGTCCCTAAGGTAGCTACATAGATAAATAGCAGAGTATCAGACACCAATAAGAGTGGATCTCTAATTCCATATGTACTGTAGTATCAAAAAGATGTGCCCATATGCTTCTGGCTCTTTAAATGAATTTGACTATACTTATATCTTCTTAATTTTTCACAAAACGGTTTATTCAGTTTACAAAACAGAACATCATCCATATGTGTGAGGTGTAATCAGATTAATTCATAATTATCTGGTATAAAATTATTTTCCTTTTTTTCAAATAAAGTAAAATGTTCAAAGGGAATATGAAATGGACATCATAATAATAAAATCCTAATAATATCATAAAACATATTGCATCAAATAAATAATCTTCAGTTGCTTTGGCAAGTATAAATCTCACTTCTTAAAAGCCCCCAAATATGCAGTGAAAATATTGATTATGTGATATTCCTCAACTATGATCATAGGCATTGCTACAGTTCTCAAAAATCAGTTCTTGTATGATTACATAATACCACTGCAATACTTTTTTTGAATGGGTTAAATCATCACCGCCAATCATCCAACAAACCTTTGTTTATTATGACCCTAACTTACAAATGCCACCATAATTTCTTAATGCATAACAATCATAAAAATAAATGTGGTCCATACAAATGCATACAAATGTTCATACAAGTGTAATGGGATCTATCTTACTTTCAGGCTCCAGAAAACAATCAGCTGATCACAATGAATGGTAAGATTTTATGAAACCATAAGAAAAAACAAGTGGTGCTTCATATACAGTGAAGATGTTCCAAAGGCAACACAGCAGTTGGGATGAATGTAATTAATAAACCCTTTGAGAGAAGAAGGAAGCCATTTAAAGCCCCAGCCATAGAAAGGCAATAGTTCAGAGAGTTTTCAATGGTGTTACGTATATCCTTTTAAATCTTTATTCTTCCAACTTCATTCTAACAGCCCTAATCCCTTACTTTGAAAAAGGTCTGCCTTTGGTATTTGGTAGTCCAATGATTCTTGATAGTGGACCTACTGGTGGATTTTAAGACTGATCTCAGAGTCTGGGTAAGTACAGAAAGATACAACATTGTTAGAATATTTTGATAATCATGAAAGACTTGGCTCATTACAATTTCTGAATATTGCTCCCCACACTAAGCCTTTATGTCCATAGTCAAAAGACCACTTATACATACTAACTGTACAATAGAATAGCAGTGTTAGGGCCTTTACAAACTGCCAGAAATAATGCAACTTGAGTCCACTTTAACTGCCCTGGCTCAGTTCTAGGGAATCATGGGAACTGTAGTTTATTGTGGCACCGGAGCTCTCTGACTGAGAAGGTTCAATGTCCCAGAAAAAATACAATTCTCATAATTCTCTAGCACTGAGCCAGGACAGTTAAATTGGCCTCAAGCTGAATTATTTCTTGCAGTGTGTAAAGGCCCAAAGTCTGTTTTAATTAATGCATCTTAACAAATTTATAATAGTTTCAATATGAAGACGAGGCAAGGACGTTATCACACAGGGCCAAATCCACACAAAATCCACACACAATCCCAACCGAAACCGGATTATTGGCCCGTGTTTTCACACGACGTCGCACAGAAACTGGAAAGAAAGTGGACAGAAAGTGGACAGAAATGAGAGCTTTTGAAATTCGGTTCTTTGGAGGAAATGCAAATGAGCAATTAAGATAATTTCGCAATTAAGGTAAAATTGCTGTAATGTAGAAAGCAAATGCGCATTTGGAAGGGGGATTTGGAAGAGGGTCACATTTGGAAGAGGAGAGTCGGCGGTCCGAGGAGGTCCCCCTTGGAAAGCCGGCTCTCCGAGGAGGTCCCCTTGAAAAGCCGGCCCTGCGTCGGGTCGGCGCTCCGAGGAGGTCCCCCTTGGAAAGCCGGCTCTCTGAGGAGGTCCCCCTTGGAGTGCCCTGCGTCGGGTTGGCGCTCTGAGGAGGTCCTCCTTGGAAAGCCGGCTCTCCGAGGAGGTCCCCCTTGGAAAGCCGGCTCACCGAGGAGGTCCTCCTTGGAGCACCGGCCCTACGCAGGGCTGGCTTTCCAAGGAGGACCTCCTCAGAGAGCCGGCTTTCCAAGGGGGACCTCCTTGGAGAGCCGGCTTTCCAAGGAGGACCTCCTCGGAGCGCCGATCCGACCCAGGGCCAGCACTCCAAGGAGGACCTCCTCGGAGAACACTGCGGCGGGAGGTCCTCCTCGGAGCGCTGGCCATGCAGAGGGCCGGCTGCTCCGAGGACGACCTGGGGAAGGTGTGATAGCCGCAACGAGTGACAGCTGCAGCTGTAGTGAGCATGTGCTAGAAGATCATTTCTTGTACATGTACGCGATTTTCGCACTTGTGTGTGAACGTTAAATGCAGTTTCAGGGGGAGCTTTCCTTATTTGCGCAATTAAGGTAATTACGTGTGAAAACCATTTGCGGAATCAAGGTTTATTTTCGGTTTATTTTCGGAATTTGTCATTTCTGGTTTATTATCGCTTTGCTGGCCACGTGTGATAACACCCATAGTTTCAATATGAAGAATGCTCTTGTTCATGAAAGTTTGTGTCCCTAGAATCATGTCCTCACCAGTCTTATGTATGATTGTGATTGGACCAAGAAAACGCCCTCCTCTAAAACTCTTAAAACTTGAATAGGCTTGGGTAGGAAAAGACAATATTTCAGATAGCCTGGACTAAATGAAATGTGTTATTATGCTATGACAGATATTGCTTGGCAGATATGCATGGTGAGTAAACATGCTTCTTTATACCAAGGCAGCTCATGTGGCACAGAACACATGAACCACTGGTGGCGCAGTGGTTAAATGCCTGTACTGCAGCCACTCACTCATAAACCACAAGGTTGCAAGTTCAATACCAGCCAGGGCTGAGGCTCTACTCAGGCCTGCATCCTTCCGAGGTCGCTAAAATGAGTACCCAGCTTGTTGGGGGGCAATCAGCTCACAGTTGTAAACCGCTTAGACATCCCATAGCATGATATGAAGCGGTATATAAATGAAGCTGCTTTGCTTTGCTTTGCTAAAGGCTGCGTAAGATAGCTAACATAAAAGAAATAGCAATAGGATCCATTGTTCTGGGTCTTATTCACTGGTGCAGCAGAAAACAAGCTTACTCCATCTTCAGTATGATACCCCTTCAGATACTTGAACAGGACTATCATTATCACCGCTTAACCATCTCTTCTCCAGGCTAAACATAGTTAACTCCCTAAGTCACTCCTCATTGGACATGGTTTCCAAAGTTTAGGGCCTCGGCAGACGACTAATAGGGTCGTCTTGGAGGCAGGGAAGAGGAGGGGCATCCGCACAAACGGCGCCCCTTCCTCTTCCCGAGGTTGCCCTCGGAGCTGCCGGCCCTCCGCACGGCCGGTGCTCTGAGGGCAACCTCCCGCCGCAGCGTCCGCACATGCTGCGGTGGAAAAGTCAGGGAAAGTGCGCCTGACGCGTTTAGGGCGCACTTTCCCTGACTTCTGAAAGGAGCACTGATTTAGCGCTCCTTTCAGAGGCGCCGACGGTGCGCTGTGGTGTGGCTGCATCGCTCCGGCGGTGCACCGTCCCGCGGCGCCCCCGATGCATCATCTGCTTCCCCCTTTAATCTAGAAATACAAAATCTGAAAGTCTCCAAATCCCAAAACATTTTAAGTGTTGACATAATGCTTTGAGGCTTCAGTTTTGGAATATTATGGATTTAGATTTTGGAATGCAAGGACATGTATTTATGAGGCTGAAGAGATGCAAGGCTAGAGAGAGAGAGAGAAAGAGCTGGAGAGAGACATGAGGATCTGTGAAATGAGAGGACGGGTGGATTCACACCAAGCACTGTGCTTGGATTCCCTCTGTTTAACAGATCCTCTTGTCTCTCTGCAGTCACATCTCTCTCTAGCTTCAGAAATACACTACAGGTACATACTGTGCTACTTGTATTCCAAAATCTGAAAAACAATCCCAAATCCAAAACACTTCTGATCCCAAGTGTTTTGGATAAGGGGTACTCAACTTGTATTTTAAAATTGTTTAATTGTTTTTTTTAAATTTTGTATTTACATTTTATTGATTGTATTGTCTTAATTTGTACTGTTTTACATTTTTGTTAGCTGCCTTTAATCCCTATATCGGGAGAAAACTGGGATAGAAACAAACAAAAAACACTTTAGTGTACTATTTATTAACTATTATTTATTTATGTCCTGAATTTCTCCCCATTTGAGACTCAAAGCAGCTCACACCACATGTTAAAACAAATCAGCTAAAACAGTGTGAAATAAAAACATTTAAAAAACATTAAACAGAAACCATATAACACCGATCTTAAGATCACTTCACTAGCTGCTCATTAGTTTCCGGGCGCAGTACAAAGTATTGGTTATCACCTTTAAAGCCGTAAATGGCTTGGGTCCAACCTATCTTTAGGACTGCCTCCCGTATAACCCATCCCACACACTCAGGTCCTCTGGGAGGAATCTGCTGCAGTCTATAAAAACTAGACTGTTTGCAACCACCCAGAGGACATTTTCGCCAGATTATGGAATGACCTGCCAGATGAGATCCATCATATTACCACCTTGAACAACTTTAAAAAGCCTGTTAAGATGGATCTCTTCCAGCAGGCCTTTCCTGAATAGATATCCTGGCCGTCAAGAGTCTGCTTAACCTGCTCCCCTGATCCTGTTGCAGTTATTGTTATTTGTCTATTTGTATTATTATTTTAAGTGTGGTTTTAAATTGTCATTGTTTAATAGTATTTTAAGGGGTGGATGGGATTGTGGGATATGAAATGTATATTTTAATGTTGTAAACTGCCCCAGTTGCATTACGCAGGGATAGGCAGGATAGAAATAAGTTTTATTTCATTATTATTATTATGCTCGTAAAAACATTAATTTCATAGAATCATAGAGTTGGAAGATACCACAAAGGCCATCCAGTCCAACCCCCTGCCATGCAGGAACTCAAAATCAAAGCATCCCTGACAGATGGCCATCCAGCCTCTGTTTACAGTCCTCTAAAGAAGGAGATTCCATCACACTCCAAGGGATTGTGTTCTTCCTCCTAATATTGAGGTGGAATCTCTTTTCCTGCAGCTTGCATCCATTGTTCCGTGTCCTGTTCTCTGGGGCAGCAGAAAACAAGCTAGCACCCTCCTCAATATGACATCTCTTCAAATATTTAAACAGGGTTATCATATCCCCTCTTAGCCATCTCTTCTCCAGGCTAAACATACCCAGTTCCCTAAGTTGTTCCTCACAGGGCATGGATTCCAGACCCTTCACCATTTTAGTCGCCTTCCTCTGGAGACGCTCCAGTTTTTCAACATCCTTTTTGAATTGTGGTGCCCAGAACTGGACACAGTATTCCAGGTGGGGCCTGACCAAAGCAGAATACAGTGGCACTATTACTTCCCTTGATCTAGATACTATACTTCTACTAATGCAGCCTAAAATTGCATTGGCCTTTTTAGCTGCTGCATCACACTGTTGACTCATGTTCAACTTGTGCTCTACTAGGACTCCTAGATCCCTTTCACATGCAGTCTCATTAAGCCAGGTGTCTCCCATCTTATAGCTATGCATTTCATTTCATTTCATTTCATTTCATTATTATTTTTTTGTCCTAAGTGCAGTACCTGACATTTCTCTGTGTTGAAATTCATTTTGTTAACTTTGGCCCAGCTTTCTAATCTATTAAGATCGTTTTGAATTTTCATCCTGTCTTCTGGGGTATTAGCTATTCCTCCTAATTTGGTGTCATCTGAAAATTTGGGAAGCATGCCTCCTATTCCTTCATCCAAATCATTGATAAAGATGTTGAAGAGCATTGGGCCCAGGACAGAACCCTGGTCACTTCTCTCCAGGATGAAGAGGAGCCATTGCTGAGCACCCTTTGGGTTTGGTCAGTCAACCAGTTACTAATCCACCTAACAGTTGTATTGTCTAGCCCACATTCCCACATTTTATGATCTTATTTCCAGGAATATTGTGGGGGACCTTGTCAGCAGCCTTACTGAAATCAAGATATGCTATGTCTACTGCATTCCCTTCATCTAGCACTCTGGTAATTTTATCAAAAAAATGAGATAAGATTAGTCTGGCATGACTTGTTTTGTGAAACCCATGTTGAATTTTTGTGATCATGGCATTCCCTTCTAAGTGTTCACAGACTCTCTGTTTAATGAACTGTTCTAGAATCTTTCCCGGTATTGTTGTCAGACTAACTGGGCAATAGTTGTTGGGATCCTCTTTTTTCCCTTTTTGAAGATGGGGACAATGTTTGTCCTCCTCCAGTCTGTTGGGACTTCTCCTGTTCTCCAGGAGTTCTCAAAGATTATTTCCAGTGGCTCAGAGATTACATTTGCCAGTTCTTTTAATATCCTTGGATGTAGTTCATCTGGTCTTGGAAACTTGAATTCATTTAGGTTAACCAAGCATTCCTGTATTACCTCTTTACTTATTCTGTGCTGCATTTCCCCTATTGTGTCCCACCCGGAATTTAAAAGAGTGAAAAGCATATTCAAAACTATTTGTTGCCCTAACCCAATATGTTAAATCTTGAAGGTCTGCTGGCAAAGGTCTTTGCCTACTGGCAAAAAGAGAGTGGGTAGGTGGCCAACTTGGCAGAGAGTTCCATAGCCTGGGAGCAGCCAGCATGAAGGTGCTGTATCATGTCCTCACCATCCTTATGCATTATTGTGATGGGACCAAGAGAACACCCTCCTCTAAAACTCTTAAAACTTGAATAGGCTTGGGTAGGAAGATACAATATTTCAGATAGCCTGGATTAAAGTAAGTGTGTTATTAACTAAAGAAACTCATCAAAGATAATTTCATAAAAAATTACTTTCATTGCACTTTTAGCCCTTACTGTAATCCAAAGACAACAATGAAATGGAATGCTAGAGTTGAAGGGAAGTGAAACACAATCAGGATATCACCAGACAAAACTCTATGATTCTATGATCTGCACTGCAGAAATAATTCATTTTGACACTACTTTAATTGCCATGGCTCAATCCTAGGGCATACTGGGACACCAGAGCTCTCTGACAGGGAAGTCTATATATCTCACTAATGGCTTTTACAGACTGTCGGAAATAATGCAGCTTGAGGCCACTTTAACTGTCCTGGCTCAGTGCTAAGGAATCATGGCAACTGTAGTTTCTTTTGGCACCAGAGCTCTCTGACAGAGAAGGTTCAATGTGCTATAAAAATATACCGTTCCCATGATTCCTTAGCACTGAGCCAGGACAGTTAAAGTGGCCTCAAGCTGCATTATTTCTGGCAGTCTGTAAAGGCCCTAAATTGCAAATCTAAGAATTGCACAGTACTGAGCCATGACAGTTAAAGTGGTATCAAACTGCAGTATTTCTGCAGTGCAGATGCAGCCTAGGTGGAGATCAAGGCTAGGGAGCTCATTCATCCATAGTTCTGAAATATTAGTTAGCCTATCCATATTAGAAATTCTGTTTTTAACTGTGTGATACTGACTTACACAGATCTAACTTGAGCAAACATTGACTGTATTTGATTAGAACTTTACTCATTCCCTTTTGCCCTTGTGTGGTTGTGTGGAAGAGCAAAGACATGCTTATGGCATCCAGCCCTCACAATCAGAGCCATAAATCATATGGGCAAGCCTATATAGATTGGCCTAAATCTAATTATTATTCTCAACTGGAATAAACCCATTTGAACCAATTCAGTTTACACAAACACTGGCCTACTAAGTTCTCATTTATTGATTGTATCTCTCTAGTAAGGCTACCAATAGAATTTAGGCCACAGACTTTGTTCCTAACTCTAGATCTTCTTCAATAATAACTGGAGAATGATGTGGCCAGATGATAATAACATAGTGGCAGAGGTTAGGCTGACATGTATTGCCCCATACTCAAATCATCCTGTGAAGCATAGTTCTTCTTCTTCTTTCTTCTTTCTTTTCCTTCTCCTTTTCCTCTTCCTCTCTCTCTTTCTCTCTCTCTCTTGCATAGACATGTTGATTTTCCATCGACTTGCACCAGGGCAGTATGAGCAAATTTATATATTTCAGCTCAGATCCTGCATCATTAAATGTAATTATGATGATGGAGCTCTGTATTTATAGTTACACCCCCACCCTATCTTTTCAGCCTGACAGCATATATCTTGAATATATATGAGAGCCAGCATGGTGTAGAGGTTTCGATCTTGGACTATGACTCTGGGCAGCACCATTCAAATTCCTGCTCAGGCATGGAAACCCACGGGGTGACCTTGGTCAAGTGACATGTCTCTCAGCCTCAGAGGATGGCCATGGTAAACCCCTTCTGAAGAACCTTGCCAGCAAATTCCCATGATAGGTTCACCTTATGGTCACTGTAAGTCAGAAATGACTTCAGGGTACACAACAACAACAGCAACATATGTAAGAGCAGCCCAATGAATCTTACCCCAATATTTTAATTCTATCCTTTTCAGATGAAATTGTACATGAACTGTATAGCTTCATGCTATGACCATGTATTGAAGTTCTTACAAATTTTCTCATCCTTTTGCAAAAGACTGTCTCGACACATCAGATCATTTGATTGGAGGGAAAAACAACTTCTATAAAAAAAATTGGGGGGATTCAAGGACCTTTTTTTTTTTTTTTGTAAAGAATCTGTTAAGGCAACTAAAAAAAGTTTTGTGTAAAGCCTCAACATTTTGCCTGATGTACAGTGTGATTTACACAAAATCTCAGAATTTCTTGTGCAACCATAGTGAACAAGTAAAAAAAAAAAATCAAAAGTGTGCCAAAGCTTTTGAAATCTCACCCGGCAGGGAGTTTTTTAAAGATTATTTATTATATAATGCAAGAATGAACTAAATGAAGATGCAAATCTCTATGTGGTTCACACTGTCAGTCTGAAGTCCACAGGGTCCAATTTTTTCTTGCCACTTTGCTCATGAAAGAGCACTTTCTTCAACAAAATGAAGATCTGAAAACAAAACAAGCCTTCCCAACAAAGCAAAGAAAGTAATTGTGAAGCAAGTAATTGTGGATTCTTAACCTCCTTTTCAGGCAAGCTTGAAGCAGTCACTATAGACAGTCATAGTCAACCCCACAGTGATTATTGTTTTAAGCCTTAATCAACGGCTCTTAATTGGAAATATAAATATTTTGTTGCTCTTGTATTCATAGTGTGTCTGGGACCAATGACAAAAAAAGGAAAGAGAAAAATAAGCTGCCACTTCAAGCTGCTAATCACTGATTTCTTTTTCCACCTGGCTCCCAGAAGGGACATGGGAAGGTTTATAAATGATGCCTAGTTATTATTAATTAACTGCTGTTGTTCCCTAATTAATTGGAAACTGCCTCATAAACTGTGGGATTTTTCATGTCTAAATTATCCAGGAATTTGGGGCAAGGTTTGGAGTGAAAAATATTATGTGAAATGTACATGAAGAGAGGAAGAACATAAAAGAAAAGCCTATGGGCCTCAAATTTGCTTGTGTGATGTCAACCTGTACAAGAACTAGAGGAAGACAATAAGTATTTTACAAAAAAAAAAAAAATCAGCATAATGTATACATAGCCTTCCTGTTATCATGGTTCTGTCTTGATACTTGTTACCTCTTCCAGGTCTATGTTGTTCTGTTTCTTAATCTTCAGTAATTATTTTTTTTTTTTTAAAAAATTGATAATTACATGTTTTGACTCATAACAAACTAGTCTGGCTTAATTCCTAGGAAGGAAATAAGGAGATGGAAAATTTAGAGGATATAATTTCTCAGGGATATTTCTCTACTTTTTGAAGTGTCCATGTAGTGGATCATAATAATCACTTATTTGTGTTTTTTATTCTTCAGAAGATCATGACATTGTTAATCTATTAATGACACTGTACTTAATAACATGAATAATAGTCATTCTCCCAAGTTAAGCCTAGCAGTTGAATTGCTGAATGGTGAGTTAATATTACACATATCCCATTGATTTAATGGATCTATTCTAGTTGGGGAGCCAATGAGATGTAGGGAGTTTGAGTTCTGGACTATGACTCGCAAGACCAGGGTTTGAATCCCGACAGCCATGGAAATCTACTGGATGATCCTATGCAAATCACACTCTTTCAGCCTTTGAAGAAAGCCATGGCAAACCCCATCTAAACAAATCTTGCCATGAAAATTCTGTGATAAGTTCACCTTAGGGTCTGCATAAGTCAAAAATGATTTGAAGGCACACAACAACTCTGGTTGGGACAACCAATAGACTTCAGGCCTTAGTCTTCCAGCCTTCCACAAAATGTTTTGTAGGAAATTCTTGACAGCACAGTTCAGAGGTTCCAATTTAACAAAACTTCTTTCTGAAGGCCCTTCTATTATATCAATCAATCACTTTATTTATATCCTACTCTCCCCTACCCTCTCCAAGGGTGGAACACAGTGAGTTTACAGAATAAAAAGAGATACAAGGTAAAACTGCATACAATTAATACTTACCAAAAAAAAAAATTAAGACTGAAAAAAAGAGACTAAACTATCTGTAGAATTAAAACATTAATTTAAAAGCATAGATTAAAAATAGTACAGCACTGAAACAGAAAACTCATTATATAAAACAATCAGTTCTCAAATGCCTGTTGGAGGAGAAAACATTTCACAATGTTCACAAACAAGTCCAGCCTAAAGGAAGTCAGTTTAGCTTCCCAGAAGGGGAGCTCCAGAATGTAGGAGCCTCCCTAGAGAAAGCTCTCTCCTGCATCCCCACCAAATGTGCCTCTGATGGTGGCTGGCTTGAGATAGGGCTCATACAGAAAGATAGATGTAGGGTCTATTCTTTTGGACAGCCAAAACCCAAGCTGTATAGGAGTTCCTCTACCCTATTGAAATCATGCAGTTTGACACCACCTTAACTCCAATCCTACAAAATGCTGGGATTTGTAATGTTGTGAGGCACCAATACTCTTTGTCAGAGAAAGCTAAAGACCTTGTAAAACTACAAATCCCAGGATTCCATATGATGCCCCAAAAGGTGGGGGGATAGCAACTGTGCCAATGTCTCCCAAAAAGTTGGGAGAATGGCTTAGCTCAAGGAGGCTTGTGAGCATCTGGGCAATTTAAGGATAATTTTCACCTATGTATACCAGTATTAACTGTGAAAGTATTCTATGTCTGGTGAATAAAGAACATTTTATCTAGAAATATGCAAGAGTGCAATCAAACATATGATAGTATTTCAAACAAAAACATTATACAGTGCTAACTGAAACAGAGGTATAGAAATTGCATAGTGGATGCTTAGGGTTGTAATGGGGGTAATATTTACCAGATCTAAAGAGAAATCTACAGAAAGCAGGCTGTGGCTCAGATGGTATGTGAGGATGACACAGTGAGTGGAAAAGGATCTGTTTGCAAACACGAGACTAGAGCTGTGAGTGCAAGCTGTGTGCAAGGAAGCTAGGTCTGATACCTGATGGCGCAGTGGTTAAATGCCTGTACTGCAGCCACTCACTCATAGACCACGAGGTTGCGAGTTCAATACTAGCCAGGACTCAGGCTAGACTCAGGCCTGCATCCTTCCGAGGTCGCTAAAATAAGTACCCAACTGTTGGGGGGCAATGAGCTTACAGTTGTAAACCACTTAGACATCCCATAGCGCGATATGAAGTGGTATATAAATGAAGCTGCTTTGCTTTGCTTTGCTGATACCTTAGCCTCAAGGGATATTTAACATTCCTACATGAAGTACCAAGAGTTTGTGTGCTTTCTCATGGAATTGGCAAAAAGAGCAATCCCATTTAATGGTTTTAACATTAGACTAGCAAAATAGTGTTTGGATTTAGGACAACCCCAGGATGACAGGATAGGGAAGTTCACTGGGAACATACTAGGGGTAGTTACTAGAAATGGCCTTACTCACCTCGATGCTGTTATGGGAAATGCTGTGAAAAACAGATTGTTTCCCATAGTCCTAGGAGTGTAGATTCTCTGGTATGACTCTTAAGCAGATGGCTTTGCCATTGGTTTGAAGCCATCACGTAGACACAGATCAAAGCATCTAGTTTGGGAAATTGCAGGCAGAGAAAATTCACACCTTACATGGGAGATTAAGGTGATTTACAGCCATAGGTTGTCTTCTGGCAAGGCTCAACGAGAAGACCATTAACACACACACCCCAAATGATCTATATCAATGTAACCTTTGAAGTGTAGCAACAAACCTTTGCTTTAGCCTTAGATTTGGTCTATTTAAAGATCACAAATCCTTTTCTTTAGTGTGCTGGTTGAAATTTGGGTGTCCTCCACATCACTCTGAATTTTGATTTAGCTCCAACTCTCAGCCGCCCTTCCCATTCTGCATAGTTTGAGTCTACAAGGCATCAGTTCATTATATGGAGCAATCTTGTTCAGGTAATTATCACCCCTTAGAAGGCCTCTTGTCTATTTCCACAGCTAATCCCTTTAATCCTGAGTTCTTGGACATATGCGTGAGTGAAAGGTTGTCTTAAGTGTGTGTACATTCCTGAATAAATTCAACAATTACTTTAAAATACTTTGTTTCTGCCAATTTCTTGTTTCTAGCTACCTTCATATAAACAGGGATAAAGATCAACTGAACTAATTAAAATTCCCCAAAGTCAAGTTCATTCATAATAATTGGTGAGCAGAATATGGGCATCCCCTGAAGTCTGAATATTCCAAACTGCGCAATTGGGATAATTCAAATGTTGGACATAAAGGTTAAAAGGAACAGAGATTTGGCAGACACAAGAGGAAAAAAAATCTGTGTGTGTGTTGCTTCTGGTTTGTTTATCCTCAAGGGCTTGGATCTGTCGTGGGTTGGCTGATCCCATTTCATCACTTTGGTTGGATGTTCTGCAGGCTGGCTGTGGCTTGCCATGCAGTTGTGGGCTTTCAACCCTGGGAGTGGTGTCAGCGTAGATTCCTGACTCCCTATTTTAATTTTTGCTATCGTGGGTTGGGAGAATAGATGCTAGGATTCCCTTCCAGACACCCTATAGTCTAAAACACCATGTTAAAATTCAAAACCTAAGGTTCAAGTTCAAAAATCCCAGTAAGAAGAGTGATAGAGTGATAGCCAGTCTTAATTGAAAGGTGGAAAGCCACATTAGGGAGAGACGTCTCCCTTTTATGGTAGTGACCTCCCCAAGTCCTTTGGTCAGAGGACAGCCCTTTTCAAGGTGGAGGAATCCTTGGTTGTTGGATGGTGGTAAAGCTGTAGTGCAGTGGATAGGGCCCTATCCCTCTCAGTTGTAAGACCCTCACAAGGAATTGAGGAAGTCCTGTCTTTCCAGGTCAAAGTGAAAAAAGAAAAGGAAGGAACACTGCCATTCCTAGATGTCCTAGTCATCCGCAAACCTAACCAACGTCTTGGACACACAGTATACAGAAAACCCACACATACAGACAGATACCTGCACAAGAACTCTAACCATCACCCAGGAAAAAAAAGAAGCACAATAAAAACATTGGTAGACCGGGCAAAACGCATCTGTGAACCCCACTTCTTGGAAGAGGAATTGAAGCACCTAGACCAGGCTCTACAGGCAAATGGTTACTCCAGCTCAGACTTCAGAAGAGCTGCCAGACCCAGAAAAACCCAGAGGACTGAAGACAAGCAGCCACCCAAAGGGAAGGTATTTTTACCATATATCAAAGGAGTCACTGACAGAATAGGGAAAGTAGTGAGGAAACACAACCTCCAAATGGTTTACAAACCAACCAAGAAAATCCAACAAATGCTGCGCTCAGCGAAGGACAGGAGAGACCCTCTCACAGCCGCAGGAGTTTACTGCATACCATGCAGCTGCGGACAAGTCTACATAGGGACCACAAAACGCAGTATCCAAACACGAATCAAGGAACATGAGAGACACTGCAGACTGGGCCAGCCAAAAAATCAGCAGTAGCAGAACACATCATAAACCATCCTGGGCACAAAATGCTGTTTGAAAACACTGAAATCCTGGACCATGCCAACAACTACCAGGTCAGAATGCACAGGGAAGCCATCGAAATCCACAAACACTCAGACAACTTCAACAGGAAAGAAGAAACCCTCAAAGTAAACAAGATATGGCTACCAGTCCTACAAAATAAGAAAATCTGTACTCAGCAAATGCAAAGGGAAAACCAAACAGGGTCAGGGGCTTTCCCAGCAGACAATAGCAGACAATCTCCTTGATTGCATATCCTCCCCTAGAAGTCATGCCATTAACACAGAACAACACCTATTCAAACACAGAACAATACACAGTTTACATGGGAATAGCAGACAATATCCTTAATTGCATATCCTGAAGCTTGCCATTAACACAGAACAATACCTATTCAACACAGAACAACACACAGTTCACCTGGGAACCACTCCTCCCTACCCAGGGTCTCACAGTATATATACACCCATGCTTTTCCATCTCAGTTTTCTCTGAAGATGCTAGCCACAGATGCTGGTGAAACGTCAGAAAGAAACTCTTCTAGAACATGGCCACACAGCCCAAAAAAACCCACAAAAAAACCTCTGGATGCCGGCCATGAAAGCCTACGACTTCACAAGGTGGAATCGTCGAGATTACTCTGACAAAGCTTTGATAAGGGGGAGACAGAAGGCCTGTCCATTGGCTCCATGACCATTGTTTCAGTCTAGCTAGGAAACAAAATTCTGCCTTGATTCAGCCAGCCACTTTGAGCTCAAGTGGGACAGTCATGCTAGAGCTCCCTAGTGAAAAGGATCAGTAGATCCAACCACTTGGTCAGATCTAGCTGGAGGATAATCTGTAGGTTCACAACTGCAGAGTGGTAGGACCTTCCAGTGCGACTTCATCCCTGATCTGAGTTGGTAACACAGGGAAGGTGTCCCCGTGCAAGAGAGTGACCTCTTAGGATACTAGGGAAAGATGTCCCACAAGGTTAGATTGAGACATGGGGAGGTGTCCCCATGAGAGAGAAGGCATCTTAGGATACCAGAGAGAGGATTCCCACAATGCTAGGAGTGAAGGATACACAGAAATGATGGCAAACATGTCACCAGCTGCAGTGAGGCTGTTCAAGGAGGACTAGCAATGAGACAACTTAGAAATTGGATTTTTAAAAAGGGACCTAGTCCCTGGAAAACCACAGGCTTCCTAATGGAAGAACCTTCTGCCACCCTGCTTGAAATGTACAATGCTAAAACAGAGAAAAAGGGACCATTAAAAGGGGTACCACAAGCAGAAAAGGACAGATTGGCACAATGGGGACTTTGGATGCTTGCCCACGAGGCAACCCAAGAATATCAAATGCTCGGACAAGATGCAGACACCCTGAAGTGAGAGATTGGAGATCTAGTCACACAGGTTAGAGAAAAGACAGTAGAGAACTCACTGCAAGCTTGCAACACCAGTGAAGCAATTTTGAGGGCAGAAAAGACAGAAAAAGAGAATGCCTCCTTATGAAAATATGTAGAAGAATTAGAAGTAAAATTACAGCAAGCAAAACATGCTGCAGACTTCCTCCTGTCTAAAAACACTGAGAAAGTTGTTGAAGCTAACCATACTGCATGCGAAGCCCATATTAAAGAACTGGAAATCTTGCTTCATACTAATGATGCCATTGTGGCAATAATACACCCGCAGATTTTAAAATCCACATCCCAGGCAATAGCTGTCCATGATCCTATACCTGAAGATGCAAAGGCACTCCATCTGTTTAATCCCCACTGGGAGAAAACACAAAAGAAGTCCTGTAACCCATTCATTTACAAAGGAAGGAGACTCAGTCTGCCCAGTTACCTATAGGAATAATGGTCCTCATTCCACACACACACCCCTTTCGGAAGGACAAAAGCCATTTGAGAACAAAGAAAGAGGGACTAACAATCCATAAGGGATTTAGGGCAAATCAATATCAATCAAATCAACATAACTCCTATCCCCTTGGAGCACCAGAAAGTGACCATCTTAAGCAATCATTTCAAAGGTTCCCCAAGGATCACAGATCCCATGAGCTGAAACTCAACCTGCTCCTCTAGATGCTATCCAAGCAAAAAGTAACCCTGCCAATCCCCTGGAGACCCCCCTTTCAGAAGTTGTGAAAGAGCAAGCACAAGTGGCTGTTTCCAAACCAAAGCACCATGTCAGCAAGTGATAGACACTCTAAACCTGGATTTTTGGGGATAACCCATAGTGGATGCCCAAGTTGAAAGGGCTCCCAGTTCAAAACCAGCCAAATTGCTGGTAGTTTCTGGTGCTGCAGTCAACATTTTGCATCCCAGTTTAGTTGGCTTTGGATCAAAGACTTCAGCAACCAATTAGTGGGATATGGAATGGGCAAGCAACAAGCCCCAATTTGGGACAAGATTCCACTGCAAGTCGGCTATATCTTAGATCTCACCCAGCATTTGAAAATGAGGGAGAGGATGATGGGATCATGGGTGTGATTGGCTGACTTAAGGCAACATTGGCTGACTGTAGACCTGGCAAATGGATTCCTCTGGCAACTTGAGGAGGGTCCATTATAGATCTCAGCCATCCACAGGTGTGCCACTCTGAAAGCCCTGATGCTCTCTTTCATTCAGCACAGATCCATGGGTGGCAGCTTTTCCAGAGGTGTGGATCAAGGATAAGATTGAATGTGGCACAGTCAAGGATGTATGTGTTTTGATAGGCAGAAAAGATCCACCTCCTCAAAAGCAGTACAGGTACCCCAGAGAGGCAGAAGGGATTGCCAAAATCATAGAGGGGCTATTGAAATGGAATTCTGATCATTCTGATGCAGTCCATTTTCAATTCACCTCTATGGCCTGTTTTGAAATCGGATGGGGTCACATGGAGAATGATTGTAGATTTCAGAGCCCTCAATGCAGTCACACCCCCAGTAGCTCCAGTGGTAGCCAAATACAATGAAATCTTGGCAGCAATCACAACTGGAGCCAAATACTATAGTGTCATAGATTTGGCCAATGCATTTCATTCTATCCCGCTACACAAGAATTGTTATTACAAATTTGCATTTGAATTTGGGGCATTCAGCATTGTTTCACCAGATGCACCCAGGGTTTTCACTCCAATCCTTTTATATGCCATTCCCATGTGGTAAAATATGGACTAAGTTGCACCCTGCATCACATCCCCAATGTACTGTCATATGTGGATGACATATTGGTGCATCCTGAGTCAAAATAGAAAACTGCTGACATCACTAGGGAAGTATTGGGCTTGATCCAAGACACAGGATTCAAAGCAAACAGGGGGAAAGCACAGCTAGTCCAGACCCAAGTCAAATACTTGGGATTGAACCTCTGAACAGACTGCAGGACATCAGACTCCCAGAGAGCTGAAACTATAGGATAACTTCCAGCCCTAACTGATGTATCATCACTAAGAGCCCTGCTAGGACCTTCCATTTCTCTATGGAATTCATTGAGGCTTTTGCCATCAAAGCCAAGCCTTTGTACACACTGCTAAAGAAAGGAGTCACTTGGGAATGGGGTCATAAACAGCAAGAAGCTATTGCCACATTGAAGAGAGATTTAGCTCAAGCATCAGCTCTTGCTCATCCAGATACAAGCAAACTATTTTACATTCAGCTAACAGTCTCTGACAACAACATAGGGGCAGTCCTCTCTCAACTCCAAAATGGGACACAGAAAGCCTATGTCTCCAAAAACCTGTCTCCCACTGAAATCAAATACAGTCCATGTGAAAAGAATTGTCTTGCCTTATTGTGGGCATTGACCAGATGAGAATTCATAATAGGAGGAGCAAAAGTCATAGTCCAAACTCCACATACTCCCTTAAAGTTTATACTGTCAGGAAAGTTCCAGGATGGGCAATTCCAGAATAGCTAAATTGTCTCTACAACTGATCAAGAGAGGTCTAGATTACTGCAAGCAAACAAGTGAGCCTTCCCCTCCATATGGCTTAATTGTCACAGGAGCTGCCCATGAGTGCCCATTACCTCCTATCAGGGAGGACAAATGGTCAGTAAAATCAGAGAAATCTTTCCAAGTGGCGCTTTTGCAAGGGTTTGTGTGTTGGTTCTGTAATGGGTCATCATCCTGCCCAGAGAGACCGCACCTAATGGGTTATGGTGCAATCCATGAGAATGATGTTCACATATTTCAAGGAACCATCTCACCTCATTCCAGCCAAGCCACTGAGGTAGAATTTGAGTGTCTTGATATCTCTTTGGCAATTTTTTAAAATAATTTTATTTATAAAAACATTAAACATAATAATAACAACAACAACAATAATAATAACATGTATTTATATCCCGCCCCTCTTAGAACAATCAGGGTGGCTAACAATGTTAAAATACACAATCCAATCAAATCCCCAACCCTCCCCCCTTAAAAAAGCATTAAATCCAAAAAGATTAAAACATAGAAGTTAAAACGACCCAATGGTCAACAACAATTATACAGTTATACAAACATAATACAGCAGCATTGATCAAAAAACGGCAATATCCAGTACATAACTATTGAAGAGGTTCCTAGAGGATTTTCCTAGGGAAATTTATGGTTTCAGAGGCTGGGATATTTATTCTGGGAAGGCCTGCTGGAAGAGATCCGTCTTAACAGCCTTTTTAAAGCTGTCTAAAGATGTGAGCAGACGGATCTCATCCGGCAGGCCGTTCCATAATCTGGGGGCGACGATGGAAAATGCCCTCTGAGAGGCATTTTATGAATGCCTCCCAGGCAATATATAAAATTACAAAGTTGATTCTATTTCATAATGTCATCTTAAATCAACATTCATAGCTGATCTTCCATAAGTTTGTTGACATTAAATACTGATCTACCAGTGCTTTATTACTTAGTTTTTCTCTAAAGCTAATAAATAATCATTTCTCTTGTGCATAAAATAAAGAGACAAAAACAAAAACAAAAAACACGGAGCAAGTAATCTTACTTAATCTTACTTTCAATTGTAAATAATATAATTCATTATTTCAAAATCATATCAGATTTGTTTTCTTAACACCATCTTATTTTTACATATTCTTCCATAAGTGACCAATCTTTGTTGATTTTCTCCATATTTTTTTGATTTAATAAGGCCATTAATTTGTCCATTTCTTTCATCTCTGTTAGTTTTATCAACCATTCATCCACAGTCAGTAATTCTTGATTTTTTCATATTTTTAGCAATGAGTAACCTTGCTGCAGTTATCACATATAGAAGCATCCTCCAATATTTCTTTTCAAGTGTTGAATCTAATTTTTTTGTCATATTCAATAAGTAAATTTCTGATCTCATTTCGAATCTAATTTGTAAAATTTCCTGTATTGTGTCATGAACCTTTTTTCATTTTTTTTAATTTATTTATTTATTTATTTATTTTACATTTCCACCATACATGAAACCAATATTCTGTTTACATTTCCAACACTTGTTTGATTAAGTATTGTAGATTTTTGCGATTTTTGCAGGGGTCAGGTGCCATCTATGTTCCATTTTCCAAAAAATTTCTTTCAAGTCCTGTGATTTAGTAAAATTTTCTGTCTTTTTCCTAGCATATTCGAAGCTCTATTTCAATAACCCTTCCTATATCTGTGGCCCATTTGATCATATTATTTTATTTTTTTTCTCCTTCTCGTTTCCTATCCATAAGCATCTTGTACAGCATACTCGTTCTCTTTTTTCTGGTTTTGTTAAAATTTTATTGAATTCCAAGGGTTCTCCTTCAAAATCTTCAAGTTTCTGGTCCATTTTAAACCTTTCTCTTAATTGTGTGTATAACAACCAATGTATTCATGAGTCTAGTTGCTCTAATTCTTCCATCGACTTTAGTTCCCATCTTCCTTCCATTTTTTTTCCCAATAAGTTATTGTGTCTAATGCTGTCCATCGTCCAAAAAATGCTTCATGAGGTGATACCCATTGTGGAATTTTTTTGTATGTTCTTTCTTTACATTTTTTTCCAAACATTCAGCAGTGTCCTTCTTATTACATGGTGTTTGAATTCTTTATGTATCAGTGCTTTATCATACCATAAGTAACCATGCCAACCAAACCGGTTGTTGAATCCTTCTATATTCAAAATTTTCATATTTTTTAATTTGTATCCAATCCAACAACCAATTTAGAGCATTTGCCTCATGATATATTTCCAGATCTGGGACTCCTCTTCCACCATCCTTCTTATGTCTCATCATTTTCATCCAATTAATTCTTGGTCTTCCTGGTTTCCAAAGGAATTCTCCTAAGTCTTTGTGCCATTCTTTAAATGGCCTGGTATTGTGTATGATTGGGATACACTGGAATAGAAAGTTCATTTTTGGAAGTATTATCATTTTTATTCCCTCAACTCCTCCAGATAATGTAAGTTTAAGTTTAGACCATTTTAATAATTCACTCTTAATTTCTTTCCATTTTTGCTTATAGTTGTTATCAAAGAAATTGACATTTTGCTTAGTCAACCAGATCACTAAATACTTAACTTTGCTCTGGACTGTACACTTACTAGTTTCTTCTAAATGATTTTCTTCTTTTCTAGATATGTTTTTAGTCATTATTACTGTCTTAGTCCAATTTATTTTAAATCCCACCAATCTTCCATATTCCTTCATTATTTTGAAAGTGCCTTCAACTTGTTCTTTTGGGTCTTCTAGTATAAGGACTAAATAGTCTGCGAATGCTTGTAATTTCTATTCCATCTTTTTAGTTTTCATTCCTTTCACTCCTTCTTCCTCCCTTATTTTATTAACAAAATTTCAAGAACTATTATAAACAGAAGAAGTGATAGGGGGCATCCTTGTCTCATTCCTTTAAATATTTGGAATTCTTCTGAGTAGTTCCCATTGACTATTAATTTTGCTGTTTGTTCTTTATATATCTCCTGAATCCATCTGCAAAAATTTATGCCCATTCCCATTCTTTCAAGTACTTGAGTCATAAAATTCCAGTTGACATTATCAAAGGCCTTTTCTGCATCTACAAAAATCAATGCTAATTTCCTTTCATTTTTTTTTTCATAGTATTCAATAGTGTCTACGATCAATCTAATGTTATTTTTAAGTTGTCTTCCAGGCAGAAAATCTGTTTGATCTTCATGAATTGTGTCAAGTAAAACTTGTTTTAATCTATCAGCCAGTATTATTGCCATTATCTTATAGTCTGTATTGAGTAGTGATATTGGTTTATAGTTCCCTACATCTTTGTCATCCTTCCTTTCTTTTGGTATTAGTGTAATGTTTGCTTTTTTCCATGATTCCAGTATTCCATCACTTGTAATGCTGTTTACGGTCCTAAGTAATGGGATTTTTAGTTCTTCTGCATATGTTTTATAGTACAATGTAGTGAATCCATCTGGTCCTGGCACTTTTCCCTTTTTCAGTTTATCTATTGCCTGTAATATTTCATTTTCTGTAAATTCCTTATTCAACATTTCTTTTTGCTCTTGTGATATTTTCCTGATCTTTTGTTTCTCCAAGTAATTTGTTATCATGTTTTCCTCAATACCATCATTTTTATATAGATCGGAGTAATAGCTTTTAAATGCTTCTTGAATGTCTCTTTCTGTTTGAAGTATTTTCTCTCCATCTTTTATCTTAGTGATCGTTCTTTCTTTTTCCTTCCTTAGCCTACATGCCAACCATTTCCTTGATTTGTTCACAAATTCAAAGTTCTTCTGTCGAATAAATTTCATCTTCCTTGCTACTTTCTCTGCTAAGATTTTGCTTGCCTGCTCTCTTAACAAGTTCAGGTGCTTATTCTTCTTATCATTAGTGGGGTCCTTAGATAAGTCCAATTCAGCTTTTTTAAATATCTTTTCCCAATTTTTCCATATTCTTAGCATACTGTCTTTTTATCTCAGATCCCCCTTGTATTAGTATACCCCGTATCACTGCCTTACTTGCAGCCCATATAGTTTTTGCTTTAGTTGATTCACTTGTGTTCTCATTAAAGTAATTCTTCAGTTCTACTCTCAGCTTATTCTTAAAGTCATTATTATCCAGTAAATGATCATTTAGTCTCCACAAATATCTTTTTTAGTCATTTCTAATTGTAACTGAATTGGACTATGATCCAGCATTATTCTTGGCAATACATCCATGTCTTTAATCTTGGGCATCAAGTCAGCTGCAACCAGAAACATATCAATTCTGGATGAAGATTTGTTGCTTTCTGAGTAAAAGGTATATCCTTTTTCTGGGTAAATTTCCCTCCAGATATCTTTTACACTAATTTGGTCTTATAGATCAAAGAATGAGACTGGGAGTTTTCCTTGGTTTTTTTTTTTTTTTTAATTTCTTTTTTTGATGTCGTATCTTTCTTTGGATCAGTCACCCCATTTCAGTCCTTCAACATCATGATTTTCACATCATCCATGTCTTTTTGCAAATCTTCATTTAATTTCATATAGAATTCTTTTTGCTTCTGTACCGGACTACAATCAATATTAATTTTATTTCTTCAATTTGAATTTCTATCACAATATAATGACCTTCATTGTCTTTTAATATTTCTTTTGCCTTGTACTTGTTATGGATGTACATTACTACTCCCCCTTTCTTTTTATCATTAGTGGTGATAAAAATCTGTCCTAATTTCTGACTGTTTAAATATTTTGTTTCAGATTTTCTGATTTTTATTTTTTGTAAACATATTATTTCTGCCTTATTTTTTGCAAGATAATGGAAGGTTTTACTCCTTTTAAATTTTGAATTCATTCCTTTTATATTCCAAGATAAAATTTTCACTGCCATGTTTGTATTAATTTATCAAGTATTTATTTTTATGTTTCCCTAAAATTTCAGCTTTAGTCGTCCTCTTTTCCTTCTACCGAATATTTTTGAATGCTTCTATCTTCTCCTAAAAACAGTTTATCTGTCATGTTTCCTTGCAGATCTTCTTCTTTTGTGTCTAGGGTGTCATCTCCATGTGAAACTTCTTCTGTTCTCTCCTTAGTTTTCAATCTCTCTTCAGCTAATTTCTGATCCTCTCCTTTATTCGATTTATCTGATTGCATCCTATTCACAAATTCTCTTGCTTTTACTATAGAATTTATCCTATATCTCTTTTGTTTGTATGTGAAGATAACATCCTCTGTTCTGTCCCATGCATATCTGATTTGTCTTTTAATAAATTCTTGTGTCAGAAATTTATATTCCTGTCTCCTCCTCAAAACTTCAACTGGGATGTATTTATAAATTTTAACTGTTTTCCCATCAATAATTAAATCATTATGATAACTTTTTTGTAATACCAAATCTCTTGTCCTGGAACTCATGAAAGATATCACTACATCTCTCAGTAAATTCCTTTTTCTTGCAATTTTTGAATTAACCCTAAAGATTTTGTCCATATCTCTGACAATGTCTTGTTTTGATGTTCCTGTGAATACTGCTATAGCTGCTGTTATTTTCTCAAATAAATCTTGATTCAGGGCTTCTGGTACCCCTCTCATCTTTAAACATTTTCCCCTGTAACGGACTTCATGTGTTAAAATTGTATAGCTTTCACGTTTTTGTTGTTCTGTCAATTCTGATGTTGTTCTCCTTAATTCGCAAGCAGCTCCTTTAAGATCGTCTACTTCTGTTTTTAGTCCTTCCACTTCCTTGTTTATTTTATCCAATTTCTTTCCAAATTTTCCAAGTTCCCTATGTAGGTCTTCTAGATTATTTCAGCTCATCCTTCATTTCAAGACGCATTTCATATTTAACCTTTTGAAATTCCTCCAGTAGTGTTTGCATTGGATCTGTTGTTTTGACTGCTGTATCAGTTGATCCTCTTATTTGTGTGATTCCTGAGATAGGGTTTGGTTTCTTGGTTCTTGTAAATTTAAATAAATTCCCTTACAATTATAGTTTTGATTTACAAATTTCCCAAATCCTTAAATTACTTCTTATTTATAATATATTAAATAATTCCTTTAAATCAATCAATAATAATCTATTATTATGATATTGATTATGTTAATTTTTAAACAACCAAATTTCCAATATTATTACTTTTTTAACACAAAACAGTGAACTGATCTATTCTATCTTTCTTCAATTTATATAATTTATATAAGTATCAGCTTAATTTCCTTAAAGAATCTCTATTTATAAATCAGAAAACCTATTTGTATATCAGTTCATGGAATCTTTATCTTACTTATTACAACAGTCTTATTCTCTTACTTATTACAGCAGTCTATTTACTTACGTTCCTTTAATTAACTCTATGCATCAATCAAAATATATTCTCCTAATCTATCTTAACCTACACAAAATAAATTTTAAATTTTAGACCATTTATATTTAAATTTATGCTTTGCCTTTACAGTATACAATATAACTCTACTGTGTTACATTCAATAGGAAATTATACTAGTAGCAAAAATAGCAATTATAGTAGGGCAATATCAAGACAAAAAATAATTGTTATTTTGTGTCAATTTAATTTCCCTCACACTCTCTCTTCCACCTCGTTTGTATTTTGGGTCCCTCTATCATTGTCTCATCCTCCAGTCCTGTTTTCGTCGTGTCTTTCATATATATATATATCCACACTCTTCCATCACCTAATTCAAACCTCAGGTCTGTCTATCATTGTCCTGTCCTCTTGTCCTATTTCCAGCGTGTCTTTCTCTTGTCTATGCTCAAAATCTCTCCTCCAACAAAATCAACCTTTAATTTTCTCTATCATTGCCCCGTCCTCCCATCCTCCTTCCATTGTTACTTTCTTTAATCTTTACTCTCTCTCCTTCTCAGATCCGTCAATCATTGTCCCATCCTCCTGTCCTCTCTCTGGCATTCCTTTCTTTAGTCTGCACTTGCTTTTTCTCCTCCAGCAAAGTTAAATCTCTTTATATAATCACTTTCTCCTTATTGCAGGTTCTGGGTCCTGCTTCCCTCTTCATCTTTTCCTTCTGGCCCTCCCTTCCTCCTCCTCCTTCTACTTTCTCTTATTCTCTTATTCTTTCACACAGTAATTTTATCTTTTATTATTATTTTACCTTTCTTTCTCCTCTTGTATCTGAAATTTTGGATCTTTGCTTTCCCCAGCTCCAGTTACCCTTGCTGTCCCTCCCTCTTTGTCTCTTCCTCTGTTCTTTGTCCTTTCTTTCTCAATCTGTTGCCATTTTCTTGAGATCTGAACTTCCCAGAGGTTGATTATGTTATTATATGATTTTAATTGTTTCCTGTAGTACCCTTATTCTCAATAAAGTCTTTTAACAGTCACTTTAAAAATCCTCTACTTACAGTTTTCTTTCTTCAAATCAGTACCATCACTTGATTTTAATTTTAATTCAAATTTAAACCTGGTCTTTGATGTTCCTCCAGACCCGGCAGCACCAGTTGTTAAGTTGTTTCTATTATGTTGCAAATCCTGCTAATTGCTCCAAGAGCTCTTCAGAAAAAGAAGAAAATGTCTCCTTAAAAAAAAACAACAAAAAAAACCTAGTAACTTTACTGCAGAGTTATTAAAATCAATGACAAGCAGGCTCAGTGCCCATTATAGGGTTGGCTGCTCTGCGGCCCTTCTTCTTTTGAGTTAAAATCCTTGCTGGGGATGCCACTCAAAATCAGACAAGGGTCTCCTTCGAGCCCCAGAAATCTCCAGCTCTCCTGAGTTGGGATGGAAAGGGATTCTCCGATCCCTCTATCCTATAATGGCAGTCCTGTGGAGAGCCAGGAAGTCCCGTCTCTTTGGCTATTTACACTGATTCTCAGTGGGCAGTAAATGCAGCCACAGATTGGCTCCCTATTTGGTTAGAAAGAGGATGGAAGGCCAGTAATGATAAGCCTGTAGCCCATTCAGACAAGTAGAAAATAGTAGTGCAGCTGTTACATGATAGAACTGCTACAACTTGGGTTTCTTTTGTCAAAGGACATCAAAAGGGAAATAGCAAAAGGGCTCTTTGGAATAATCACACAGATGTGTTAGCTAAAGAAGTCACTTTAGTGCAAGAACCAGAGATGCCTGTAGACCCTATCAATGTCAAGCCCAAGCAAGCTCTGATGCCCCTAACTTTAGATCTGGTGCAGCTACAAAAAGGAGACTCAGAGATCAAAGGACTCATAAAATCAGGAAGAGATTCCACTGGAAAATACAAAATAGAACAGAGAGAAGGAGTTTGGTGGGCTGTAGCTGATGAAGGCAGCCACAGCTGGATTGTTCTCAAGGAACTTTGGGGAGAGTTGATCCAGTTCATTCATAAAATAGAACACAGGGGAAGGCAATATAACTTTGAGAGAGTCAGGGAAACTGGATGGTGGTGCAGATACGACAAGAAGTTGAACAATGGGTAGACAATTGCTTATCTTGCACCATGGTTAATGCAGACCAAAGTAGTCCTAAGGCCCCGATCTGACATCAATGCATTGAAGGTCTGTGGGCACATCTCCAGATAGACTTCATTTCCCCCCTATTGACTACTCCTAGGCAAAATAAGTATTATCTCACAATTATTGATCCCTTCAGCAAATGAATTGAAGCTTTCTCCACTGAGGACATACAGCAATTACGACAGCTCAAATTTTGTTTACTCTTTGGGGTATACCCCATATATTTGACCATGATTCCAGAACTGACTTCTCCAGAGAACTGATGTAGGAGTTGTGCAAAGCACTGGGGATTCTCCAGAGGTTTCATATAGCCCATCATCCACAGAGCTCGGGCCATATTGAGAAGGCCAACAGAACTCTCAAGGAAGCCCTGAGGAAGGTGGTGCATTCATCTGGCAAAGACTGGGATACAAAACTGTCCATCATCTTCATGGCCCTTAGAGGGACTATAGCTTCTCATGGTTTCATTCTCCATCAGGTGATGGCTGGCAGAAAAATGCTAATGACTGAAGCATTCTGGATAAACACTACACTTCCCTCTAATTTGGAACCTGTGGCCTTAAACCATGAGTGGGTTCAGTCTCTAGTCCAAAGCATCAGTCAGATTCACCACCAGGTTGCAGGAAAATTGGGGAAAACATGCAAGACATGGACCACAGACTTGGTTGGGTTAGGAACCCTCAGCAGTGGGATGTGGGTCAGCTTGTGTTGTACAGGAATTTTCCCCAGAATTGACATGCTTTGTCTGCTAAATGTATGGGCCCTGTTAAAATCACTGAGAGAGTGTCTCCAGCAGTTTATTTGATTTGCATTCCCAACAAGCATGGAAACAAATGTAAGTACTTTCACAGCTCTCAGCTCAAGGAATGGAAGGGATGTCCAGTCCCTGTCAAGTCTGTGGCATGGGACTGGCTCAAACTGCCTATAGTTAATTTGGCTGAAACTTTTCTGTTTCCTGAAGGAAGGTGAATGCTATTCCAAAACTTAGTTTTGCCTCTCTAATAATGATAATTAATAATAATAATAATAATAATAATAAAATTTATTTTTACCCCGCCCCTCTGTTAAAACAATCGAGGTGGCTTACAGCAATTAAAATTACAACAAATGCAATCTAAAACCTCCAGACCCCCACCCTCCCCCATAAAAATGTATTAAACTAAACATCCAATTAAAACCACCTAAACAAGAAATAACATAAATTTTTACAAGTAAATTAAATCAAGCAGCCAGCAAATCAGAGACTAAAAGAGGCCAGGGGACATGGCTCCTCCCCTACAGGGACAAGAGATGGCTAAATGCCTGTACAGATGTCTGATATGGATTTTGTCATATGGATTTATAGGTGCTCTTCTGCCTACTTATCCAATACAGTTTAAAACCAGTTGGGAACACAACATTCAAGCTGATTGCCATTGGGCGCCCTCTTACCCTGGAATTTATGAGATCTTAGATGCTATGGAAGAAGCTCTTGAATGGTAGGACACAAGGGTTCCCCTTAAAGTGGCCACAAAACTTATTATCATTGCCAAAAAGACCATTAGATTGATAGTAATTATGTATGGCCCCGGAGGATCCGCGATATGGTAAGGTCCCTGCATCCTTTCAAACCTTTCTTACATTAGATCAACAATGTTATCCCACTTGAATGTGGAAAATCAGGCTGTTCCTCTATGCTAACATCACCTGGACACCTGCAAACTGTGATGTCACATGCAACAGAATGGGATGTCCTTATGTTTACATGTATCTGCCAGATGTCCTAAATGAGCCACCTTTGTACTTGAGATATGTAGTGATCCTCCAAGGCATTTCCACCTTTGCCTATTCTGAAGCGCAGCCCATTCTGACCACTATGATTTTTAATTTGATCACAATGAATGTAGCCAGAGCAATCCCTGCCTGTAGCCCCTATTTAAAAGCAGTTTGGACACAGTGGGAACAAAGAGAAAAGCAATGGCAATCCATAATTCACCCCCTTTTTAGATCAAGGAAAGATGTTCTGGGCACTGCACTTGGGACTTTGGGAACTAGTAGGGCAATTTTAAATGCTATAGATTCAGAAGTAATAACAATTTTTTTGGCGGGTTCTAAAACTCAGGATATAAGGGTCTCAATAGCTTCTGGTCTCACAAACGTGGCACAGGAAGTTGATTTAATCAGACACATTTTGCCCCAGTGGGTGGGGTGGAGAAAAAAATAATTTTGGATTGGGGCATTCTTTACAGAATAGTAATTATGATTTATCAATCACCATAAAGTGCACACAAATCCAGAGTAGTCTCATGGCATTTGCTTTGCAATTGATACAAGCCACATTGATTAAATTGATACACCCTGTAATCATGAGCCTATTCAGAGATAGGTACCCGGATTCATTGAAATACCCTGCTGATTTAATGCATGTGGCAGGAGCTCAGTGGAAAGACATGACTTTAAAAGTTGGGATTCACCACAAGAGAGTATAGGACTTCCTAATCGTACATCCTGTATCCCACCTGGGAATCCCCCTTACCAAAAGCAATACAACAGTTCTCCCAGAAAAATTACTCCACTGCTCAAATGGAATGCATTTATTTAATTTAACTGGTTGTGTTAAAATGCAACAATGGGTTCATTGCTACAACACCCTAACAGGTGTCCCGGTTCAAGATATTCATGAACATATAATAATTGCAGTTAAAACCACTATTTTAGTACAAATGACACACAACTGCTTCTGTTTGCGCACGCCCTGCACACATTTGACAATACTACCTCTGGAATATTTATTGGCCATAAATAGGAGTTTGAGGAATCCTTGCTTCTGTAGACTACATTTAATTGACTTCTTTGAAAAGGAATTTTATTTGCATGATCTCATTAAAGATTATGCTGTGGATGCTCCATATCAGATAAGTGCTGAAATGGTCCAAGGATTTCATTTGGAGGATGAACCAGACATTTCAAAATGGTTACGTCTGCTTTCTAATTTAAATGAGTCAGCTTGGAAAATTGAGAAGGCTGAAGAACAAATTAAAATGATGGTAAATCTCAGAGCAAAGCAGATCATTAAAATCACACATTTTTAAACATGCAACTGAAAATTCATGGTGGGGGAGCTTGAACTGGTTGGGCACTGGCCAAGCATTCTGCACATGCTTACGAATCCTATTGCAATGATCGTTTGTGTCCAAATAGCTACAATAGCATGTTCCATTGGTTTGATTTGCTGGATCAGAAAATAGCTGGCAGAACTCAGAGCATTGAGGCTTGAAGCCTATCTTCCACAGAGAAACTCTATACCATTTGCAAGCTGCTCTTATGGGCAAGGTAAGGAAGAAGCTGCTTCTGTTATTTAAACCAGTTTGGGAAGGCAGGGGAAAATTCCCAAAACTTAAAAGGTCATTCTTGGTGGTAATGTCTTGTGCAGATATGAATCACACTCCTTTGGAACCATTGCAGAACTAATTGGCAGGCCTATGGGAATTGATGGACTCTCCTCATAAGAATGTTTATTGCTGCCCGATGGTCTGCTTGAGCCCTGAAGGTATGCGCAGAGTGATACCACCAAGACTAACTGGCAGCTTGGATCTCTTCAAAGGGAAGACTGCCAGAAATTATTTATATATATATATTATTAACATTAAAAACAAACTATACATATATTTATATACATCCATTCCTTCTTTGACATTCATATCCTCAACAAACTACAAGCAAAACATAACGAGATACAAAAAACAAGACAAATACAAATAATACACATAATACAAACCATACAACCCATACAAACAAAACACATAAAGCCCTTAACATTATCTCTGTTGTATTTTTTTTTCCATCATATATATTGGGTCTTCATCAATAGTTCTATTGCAATATTAATCTTTATGATACTTCCTTAGGTGCATTTACATCACTATAGTATTCTATTATATTACTTGTTTTTCCTTTACCACATTTCCTTTTTACTCGTCTTTTATAGTAAATTTCAACCACTCTCTTCTCCTAATTTTTGTAAGCATTTCCAGTCAACTTTTATTTCTTTACCACCTAATTTGGCTGTGAGTATGTCCATGTCAACTGCTTCTCTTAATTTTAATAACCAATCTATTTCTGTTGGGATCCTTTCTGTTTTCCATAGTTATGCATAGCTAATTCTGGCAGTCATAATCATATCAAGAAGTTTTCTAAATGATTTTTCTCATTGGCTACATCTAATTTGTTCACCATATTTAGTAAATGAACTTTAGGGTCCAAAGTAATGCTTATCTCAAGCATTTCGTTTATGGCATTTATTATCATAATCCAGTATTGTTTAACTTCTTGGCAATGCCACCACATATGTATGAAATTGTCACCTTGTTTTTGGCATTTCCAGCATCTCATGTTCCCAATATTATATATTTTGTTTAATTTTGATGGTGTCATATGCCATTGATACATCATTTTAAAGTAATTTTCCTTATAGTTCTGACATCTGGTGAATTTGTTAGTTTCTCCCAGCTTTCCAAATCTATAGGACTCCCAATGTCTTGTGCCCATTTCACCACTGTTTGTTTGATAACTTCATTTTCTAAATCTCTATTTTTTAATACCTTGTAATATTTCGCTATATGTTTACCTTGCTCATGAAACATAATCTTATCAATTACCTTTTCCCCCCAAGATAAATCCTGTTGATTTAGCGTCATCACAAAATTGTCCTTTTAATTGATTGTATAGAAACCAGTTTATATTTATCTTTTCTTCTTGTAGTACATTAATATTTTTAAATTGTGGAGTTTTATTGTTTTCTATATATAACATATCTTTGTATCATGGCCATTTTTCTCCTGTGTTTTTGGTCCTTCGATGGAGAGCTTCTTGAGGAGAGGTCCATAGGGGAATTTTAGGATAGAACATTTTTTTTTAATTTTAGTCCACACACTTAAAAGGGCTTTTCTTATTACATGGTGATCAAAATCCCTGTTAACTGCTAATTTATTATACCATAGGTATGTGTGATATCCATATCTTAAATTACTGCCTTCCAATATTAGTAATTTCTTGTTGTCCAATCTTACCCAATCTTCTAATCATGATAAACAGGAAGCATAATAATATAATCTTATGTTTGGCAGTGCCAATCCGCCTTTCTCTTTATCTTCTGTTAGGATCTTCCATCTTACTCTAGGCTTTTCCCCTTGCCAGAGAAATTTAGAAAGCTCTCTTTGCCATCTATTAAAGCATTTTTCGTTAGCCAAAATGGGTAGATTTTGAAAAAGGAACATAAATCTTGGAAGCACATTCATTTTAATAATGGACACTCTACCTGAAAGAGAGAGTTGTAGCTTTGTCCATCTTTCTAAATCTTTTTTTAATTTCTGTCCAATTCTTACCCTAATTATTCTGATAAAGATCTATATTTCTCTTTGTCAGCGTGATACCTAGGTATTTTACCTTGCTTTGTATCTTAAATCCTGTTAGTTGTTTTAGTTCATCTTCTTTCTGTATTGTCATATTTTTTTGTTAATATGGAAGTTTTATCTTAATTTCAAAACTGGAATATTTTGCAAATTCCTTTAGAGTTGAGATAAGTTGCTTTATGCTCTTGAGTGGGTTTTCTAAAAAAACAGATTAGATCATTGGCATATGCTTTTAATTTGATCTGTTCTTTTTTGCCCCTCATACTTAAGATCTTTTCCATATCTTTTATCTCAGTGTTTAATACCTCAAGCATCATTATGAAAAGAAGGGGGGGATAATGGGCATCCTTACCTGGTGCCCTTTTCAATCTTTATGCTATCCATTTTTTCTCCATTCACAATAATGCATGCTCTTTGCTCTTTATAGATTGCTTTAATCATAAGGCGCAACAATCTCAAATATTCATTCTGTTCAATGTTTCCTGCATGAAAACCCATCTAATTCTATCAAAAGCTTTCTCAGTATTGATCAAAATCATTGCTATTTTTTTTCTCATTGTTATGTTCAAAGTGTTCTATGATATCAATTACGTTTCTAATATTGTTTTAGATCTGACGGTTAGGATTTTGATCTTCATGGATATGCTCATTCAACATTTTCTTCAGTCTCTCTGCAACAATAGTAGCAAAAATTTTATAATCGACATTGACCAGAGAGATTGGTCTATAGTTCTTAACTCTTTTATTCCAACCCTATTTTGGGATTAATGTAATCGATGCGTCCTTCCAGGAATCTGGAATACCGTCTTCCTGTATGTTATTTAATATGTTATATAATGGTAATACAAGTACCTCCTCAAATTTTTTATAAGTAGCCATGAATCCATCCTGACTGGGTGCTTTCCCAGTTTTCAACTGTCTAATGGCTTCAGAAATTTCCTTTATAGTAATAGTCTGATTTAATCTCTTTTTCTGCGATGAATTTAAACATGGTATCTTGTGATTGTCTAAGAATTTCCTAATTTCATCCCCTTCATTATTTGTATTTTGATCTTTGTATAAAGTTTTAAAGTATTCTTTAAATTCCTTTTTTACTTCATCTTGGTTGGTAATATTTTTCTCATTTATTAATAATTCAGTTATTACTTTTTTTCTTTTTCTTTCTTTAGCTTATTGGCAAGAAATTTCCCTGCTTTATTACCATACTCAAATTGTTTCTGTTTGGCTCTTTGAATTTTTGTTTTAAACTCATTAATTGTTAATGTTTTTAGTTGTTGTTGTAGAATCTGAATTTCAATCTTTAAGTTATTATCTCCTTTTTGTTTCCATTGTCCTTCTTTCTTTTTTAATTATTCTAGCAATTTAGCCCTCTTCTTTTGTTCTTCTTTCTTTTTCTCTATTTGAATCTTAATAATTGTTCCTCTGATTACCGCCTTACTTGTGACCCATATTGTGTTACTAGATATTCCCTCAGTCTTATTTTCTTAAAAATAAAGTTTTATTTCATCTTTATTTTTATTTAATGTTTCCTCTTCACTAAATAAAGAGTCTGGTAATTTCCAGGAATATTCCGTCTTTTTTTCCATTTAACTTTAAGAGTATGGGATTGTGGTCCAAAATATATTTAAGTAGCATTTCCATCGAATTAATTTGTGGTAGAATTGTCTTAGTTGTTAAAAATAGATCTATTCTTGAAAAGGAATTATAAACTTAGGGGGGGGGGGAAAGTGTATTCTTTGGTTTTATTATATTTATGCCTCCAAACATCCACTAAGCCAATTTCTTCCTGTAGTTTAAAGAAAGATTTGGGAAGTTTCCCTTGATTTTTCCTGTTCTTTTTTTTTGTTTAGAATATCTATCTATTTCAGGTTGAATAACTGCATTAAAGTCTCCTAAAAGGATTATATAACTGTAGTCTATTAATCTAATTTCCTTTAAGATTTTATCAAAGAATTGATTTTTGTTTTCAAGTGGCACATAAATACTAATAATGAGTGTTGTCAAATTTTTTAATTTGACTTCTACCATCACAAGAGAACCTTCTTTGTCTTTAAATATTTCTTTGGAATTATATTTCTTCTTTACGTAAATTACAATTCCTTTGTTTCTTTTCCCGATTAAAGAATAATAACACTCTCCTAGTCTGGGGTTCGTAAGAAATTTGGTCTCATCGTTTTTAATCTTTATTTCTTGTAGACAAACAATATCTCCTTTTAGTTTCTCGATCTGATGGAACACTAAGCTTCATTTCTTTTTGTTATTCAGTCCTTTAACATTCCATGACAAAATATTTATTTCCATTTTAGGTTTTACAGGATTGTTATTTTTATATATGTCTGCTAGGTTCTTTCTGTTTGTGTGTGTGTGTGTGTGTGTGTGTGTATGTTATGCCACAGCAGCCACCCCTGTGAGATATATACTGTTCTTGTCTTATATTTTTATTGTTTTTTCCAATTACAGCAAAAATTATATAACCAATAGTTATATAACCAATAGTTATGTCTCTATTATATGCCATTTATCTGTCAGTTCTTATTAATATATTGCATTTAGCTCCGATATAATTCAAACGTCTGGGTTTTATTTTTATTTTTTTTCTTTCCCCCTTCTTCCTCTCTTTCTTTACTCTTTATCGCTTCCATCTTCCTGTCCAAAATTAGATTCATGGTCCATACTTTCTTGATCCTCTTCCTATTCTTTCTTTATTTCTATTTTTTCTTTTGTCTCTTTTACTTTTCCATCTTTTGTATTATACTCTTCTTTTCTTCAATTTTCTCTATTTCTTTTTGCTCTCCTTTCTCTTGCATAATATGATATTTCAGAATTTTCCTCTTCTCATTCTTTTCCTCTATCTCTTCTATCCTTTAAGAAATGTTCCAATTCTTTAGCTTTTTCTACGTTGTCAATTCTATATCTTTTCTCTTTGTAAATAACAGAAAGTCCTTCTATTCTCTCCCATCTAAATGCTATTTTCATATCCTGTAATAGTTGCATCAAAAATTTATATTTTTGTCTTTCTGACCTTAGTTGTGGTGGAATGTCTTTGAAAATTTTAATTTCACTGTTTTCAATCTGTAGGTTGTTTTCATAACTTCTGTGAATGATTTGATCTCTTGTCAACAATCTGGTAAAACAGACAACAATATCTTGTGGAATTTTATGTTCCTTCGCTTGTATAGAATTCATCCTAAAGATTTTATCCAGATCTACTAGTAATTGTTCTGTATTGCATCCGATAAATTGTGCAAGAGGTGGAATAACTTTTTTTGTCAAATCTTATTTTTCTCTTCTACAACCCCTCTAAGTTTTATGTATTTTCCCCTATATCTCAGTTTGTTTGTCCAATCTCTCATATTATGCTGGGTTTGTTGTAAGCGGATTTCTTTTATGCCTTTTCCAATTGTAGAGTTCTAGCTTTTATTTTTTTTACTTCCTTTTCAGTTTTAGTTAAATCAGATGTTATTTTTTTCCATTTTTCTACCAAGAGAGTCCAGTTCTTTTTTCAAGTCCTTTTTAATATCTGATCTCATTTCTTTTATCTCATCTCTCATTTCCTGGCAAGCTTCTTTTAAGTCATCTTTGATTTCATCTCTCATTTCCTTCATTTCTGAGCGTATTTTCCTGATTTCTTCCAGAACTGGCATATTCTGAAAAGTATGGACAAAATATTTAAAATTTTCAAATAGCAATATATTAAAAGAAAATTACTACAAAGTTTATTTAAGATGGTATTTAACTCCAGAAAAGATAGCAAAAATTACCAAGAAATCATCTGGAATATGTTGGTGATGTAAATAAAGTAAAGAGACTTTATTCCACATGTGGTGGCAGTGTAAAATAATCCAAAAATTCTGGAGAAAAGTACATCATTTAATTGAACAAACTCTAAAAATCAACTTTCCCATGAAACCAGAAATATATTTATTGAATATTCTTAGTAGCTTAGACAGATTGACAGAAACTATAAACTGGAAATTACTATTAAATATGATTACAGCTGCAAGAATAGTTATAGTTAAAAACTGGAAATCAGCATCAGATTTAGATATAGAAGACTGGATAATAAAATTATATGATTTTTACGAAATGGATATTCTTACACATGCAATAAAGGGAGAATCAATAAAGAAAATAAAAGAAAAAAATTGGAATAGAATTAAAATCCTCTGGGTAAAAAAGGGGAGAATTAAGCATTACAAGTGACAAAAGAAGTAGAATTGTCAGTGTGTAGAAAAAATATATTTCAAATTTACAGAGATTACAGATTAGTAGAGAATAGAGGCAAATAAGGAATGGTAACTAAAGAAACAATGAAGAATAGACAGTATGAGAAAGGAGAGTTAAACTATAAAGCAATTAAGAGAAGAGGATAAGACATAGCTAATATCAGTTGATACCTCCAGTTGGGAAGTCTGAATATTATATATACACTGAGAAATAGAAAATTTTGTGATGCAGAAGAAAAAAGAAGGATGCAAGAAACAAACAAGGAAGAGAAGAAATAAAAATTTTAGGGATGGAAATTTATATTGACTATTTGTATATTACACGTCTTTTATACATTAATAGAAAAGTTGTGGAAAATGGAAAAATTTTCATGCTATGCTACGCTATGCTATGCTACGCTATGCTATGCTACGCTATGCTATGCTATGCTACGCTATGCTATGCTATCTATCTATCTATTCATTCTGCTGAAATCACAAATAAAAAAAAGAAAAAAGAGAGATATTGAGCAGACTTGACCAACTGAGAAATTGCCTAGAGCATGGTAGTTCATTCTCCCCAAAGGATTCAATTGATCCTGAAGGGGGGGGATGCAGCTGACTGCTTTAAAAATAAAATTAGGTTCAGATAAATTTGAGGCCTGCCAGTTAATCAATGGACCCAAAGTGGCAATGTTGGTAGACTTGAGGAAGAAAATATCAACCCAGGAAATCCAGGCAGAGATAAATCCCCTGGCCCCATCCTTTGATATAAACCCAGAAGAGGTTTATGGTTTTGTTTTGGCAACCAGAAGATGATGAGTACATTGGATATTGATAAATGGGTTAACATGAGGTTTTTGGAAAATATGGAGTTGGGAGATGTTTCTGGATATAGAATATTAAACCCATCCGATTTGGAAGTTATTAAGCCAATGAGATCAAATGTTTGTATTGTGAGCTCCTCTAAGGATGATCTGGTTTTTCTAGAGTGTGAGGTGGATGAATTTCCTGTTCAGCCAGTAAGATCAGGCAATTAAGTCTGAATTACTGAGAAGCAGCTGGTCCAGCAAAAGGATTAAAGATTGCAGGAGCCCCAGGAATTAGATGTTCCTATTTCAGCCTTATGTTCCTCTGAGGCTGGTGAAACTAATCTCACTCCAGTTAAATTGGTTTCATGGAATATTGCTGCATTGAGGGAGAATCCCTTTATAGATTTCTTTATCGATTTGATTTGATAGATTTACAGGAAACTTGGCTCATAGATGGGAACAGGAAAAAACTGGTAGAGTATAAAACCTGGATTGAGCCAGCTTGCAAATCTAATAGTAAGGGATGAGCTTCAGGAGGACTACTGATAGCCATTAAAGATGATTTAGGATGGGAGGGGGAGTTGGTGTTGAATTTTAATAACTGCCTAATTGTAAAGCTGTACACACCAGGTACTCTACTGATTTTGGTCTATATTCCACCAGCTAACTCTATGTATTAGAGTTAGGTTGAGGTATAGACCCTCCTAAATCATTTGTTAGAAGATATTAGCACAAAATTTCTGGATGCTTTAATTATGTTGCTGGGGGATTTTAATGCTCGATTAGGTTTGTTACCCAATAAAATACAAATCCTAACAGGTGTTCAGGAGGAGTTACAGGATGTATTCTGCTGGCCCTCCAGTGACAAAAAGGCAAATCAAGCTGGGACTAAGCTTTTGGGGCTGTTGCTCTCCTTTGACTTGCAGATTCTGGGTCCTTGTGATTGCAGTTTGCCATACACTTTTATATACTTTACTCACAACTCTGGAAGTGCTATTGATTTTATATGTGTTTCAAGACATAAAAGACATCTTTTTTCAGGCATTACTGTAAACACAAGAGAATACAGTGACCATCAACCAATCTCTACACAGATTATGCTGGGCTCTGATCTGAGGAAAGTAATGCAGGCACAAAGACAGGTAACACAATGTATGGACATAGTGAGAGAAAAAAGATTAAGATGGCAGCAGGTGGATGTGGTGAAGTTAATCTCTTTTTAGAAGTCAGATTTGGGCTCCATGGTTTGCTGTGACAAAACAAATATTAACAATTAGAGGCTTATTTCGGCATCTTTTCCCTCATAAAACCTCTGTTAATATCCCAGTATGGGAAAAAGGGTTCTAAGGATTATCCATGGTTTGATGGCAAATGTCATAGGATGAGGACCTTCTTGAGGAAACAAATGAGATTGGTACATTCATCTCCTGGAGCCAATGTATATTTAGCTATGCTTAACACAAGAAGGAATTACAAAAAAACCTAGTTAAAGTTAAAAAAGACTCTGTTATGTGGCTAATTGTTGGGCTGAATTGGAAAAAGAGGCAACTAATAAGAATTCAACTCAGTTCTGGCAATTAGTAGCCAGGAGGCTGGGCAATTTGAGATACAATTTGGAGATCCCAATTGCTGCATCAACCTGGGAAGGCTACTTCCTAAATATGTTTAAAGAACAACCAAAGTTAGTTAAAACATCAACATTGGAGGTATCTCTTGGGGATATAAATGATTTCCCCAAATGTCCTCCAGTTACTGTACAGGAAATTAGAGGCCTTATTGAAACATTAAAGAATAATAAAGCACCAGGTGAAGCTTGTATGCCTCCCAAATTGTTTAAACATAGAAAAGACTGGTGGGCTACTTTATTTGCAGGCCTATTTATCATATAAATAATGCAGGCTGCTTCCCAAAAGGTTGAGAGCAGGCATAGTTATGCCCTTGTATAAAAAAGGAGATAGAAGAGACCTCCAAAATTACAGTTTAATAGATGTGGCGGCTAAAATCTATGCAAAATTCTTACTGTTGAAATTGGAGGATTGGGCTGAGCAAAATGTGATTCTAGTTGAAGAACAGGCAGGCGTCTGACAAGAAAGAAATACCGTGGATAACTGTTTCACCCTTTTACACCTGATTTCAAAATATTCTACAAGAGGTTGTGGACTTTATACAGCTTTTATAGATCTAAGAGCAGCTTTCGATTCAATCAACAGGAATCTTTTGTGGCAAAAATTCTTAGACTAATATTGTCAGGAGACTTCTTTTCTTAATAAAGGAGCTTTATACAGATACCAGACTACAAGTTAGAATGGGTGCTAATCTGGCTTTAACCAATAAGATTCTTACTTTTAAAGGAGTTTGGCAGGGTTGCATTTTGGCTCCTTTTCTTTTTAATTTTTATATTAATGATATTGTTGCAGATTTGTGTGGTGCTGATTTTCATATGCCCAAAGTATTGAATAGAGCTGTTAATGTGCTTTTATATGCAGATGATATGGTTTTATTTTCCTACACTGTGATAGGTCTGTGTAGACTGTTGGGTAAGTTTAGTACTTATTGTCAGCTCAATGATTTACTAATTAACAACAGCAAATCTAAAGTCATCATTTTTGGTAACAAAAAGGAAAATTCATAAATGGTGTATAGATTCTAATGAGGTTGAACAAGTGGAAGTTTATAACTATCTGGGCATATCATTTGTATGATCCTGGGCTCCACAGATAAAGAAGAATGAATTGAAAGCATCTACCTGTATTCATACCTTAAATAGGTTATTGAATTTTAAGTATCACATAGCTAAAATAAACCATTTTACGTGAACCAAATTTAATTTTAAATCAGGCTGCGTCTGGACCCTATAACAAAGATTTTGCACTAAAATTGCTGCCCAAATGAAGTCTGGGTCCATTCTCGCTCCCAGGCCAGCACACCTGCTCAGGGCGAATTCGCCCGGCGCACGTGTGCTGCAGCCTTGCCAGGGCCCAGGGAAGGCCCCAGCGCGCCTGCTCGAATTCGAGGTTATGGCCAAATTCCCCTATGACTATGGATATACTTTAGGAGAACTTTCATAATATTTTCCATTATTACATTTAGATTATTAAATTCTTATATCCATATATTCTGGCTCAAAATGTACACTATTTTTATCTTACAAAACATATTTGTTATTGAGAAATGACCATTAAATAACTTTCTATGGTGATTTGTGTTAAGGGACATAAATAAAGAAATAAATATTGTTACAGCTGCAGTAATGTTGCCTGCCACAAACACAATCAGTCAATAAAAGCACTTTCAAAAGTTAAAAAGCCAAATGAATGCCTAAGTCCTTCCTTAAATTCAATATTCCCTTGTATAAAATATTAGAGCTCCAGCTCAATGGCTTTCTCCTGAGTATAGTATATACTTTTTCTGTTTTATCAGCAGTCTTGCTCTCTTACTGCTAGTAAATTCATTTATTTGCTCTAAATTGCACTGTGTTGCCAGTATTTTCCAGCACATAGTAACTCCATAATACACCCTTTATCAACCCTAAAGTTTTTGTTCAATAAATCATTGATTTCTCCTTCCAGCTTAAAATGCATACTGCCTGCCCTTATGAGTTGTGGGAGTGGGCCCATACTAGCTGAACTGAGTGCATCCTCTGTTATGGTGAAGCCAATGTGTGGATAAATATTCTGACATGACCTTGCAACCACTGAAGATTAAAATAGGCATTAATTTCTCCTATTACATAAAAGCATAGAAACCCTATTGAGATTACACATCTAACCATTCTCCTTTATGAGATACCAGAGGTGTGCATAAAGAATTATATTTGAGCAGGACAAATTCACAACAGAGCAAAAAAGGACCTCACTGTGGTTCAAGAAGCAAGATTGACATCCATAGAATTCAAGGTGTTTAGTGCTCAAGAGGAGATGGTCAAAATGCATATCAGTGCTAAGAATTGTGTCATGTCTCTTCAATAAGGATCAAGTGATGAGATATTTTAATTTAATTTAATTTGTTTCAAGCGGATTATACCCTGGTTCTGGTGTTGGAGTTATCCTGTCTATTCCCACCAGAACCAGAGTTTGGGCCATGCATTATCTGGTCTCTTTGTTGAAGTAACAGTGGGAGGCCATTTGATTTGGCCATGCAGATAGACCCTTGGATTTTGAACACAGAGCAAAGTTAGACTGTCTGTGTATGTGTCAAGTTGTCTGCTGATTTATGACAACTCTATGAATTTTATAGGGTTTTGTTAAGTAATGAATACTCAGAGCTGTTTTCTATTGCCTTTCTTTATGTAACCCCCATGCTAAGCCCTCAAAAAACAGTCAAAATCTGAACAAGAAGCTATTTCACATCCCTTCTGGTTCCATAAAAATGCACCAGTGTGGCCTGCCAGATGGTCATGAGGGCAGAAAATGTCCTCCACTATAGATCCAGTTGCCCACCTCTGCTATAAGTTGTCCACCTTTACTCACCTCTTCTACAAATATAAACCTGAACGATAAACAAAAAGTGAATTTGTTTTCAGATAATAAGGTAAAATGGGATTTTAGGACTACTGATGCTGTGATTGGGCAGGCATAATTATGAAAGAAGGAAGTCTCTTTCCTCCCCTTATAATCCAGAAGAAGTGTCCTGCTGGACAGACATTACAAACATTATAAACATTTATTTTTGTTGTAGTTGTTAACCATCATCAAGTCAACTTTTACTTATGGCAACCCTTTGAATGAGAGATATCCAAGTCACTCAACTGTCATATTCAGGTCTTTCAGTCTTACAGCTTTGGCTTCTTTGATAGAGTTTATCCATCTGAAATGTGCTCTTTTCCTACTGCCTTCTACTTTGCTAAGCATCATTGACTTTTCCAGTAAGTCATGTCTTATGTTATGGCCAAAGTATGATAGCCTATGTTTAGTCATTTTGGCTTCTGGGGAGAGTTCAGGTTTGTTGCAAACATTAAAAGGAAACAAGACCATAAAACTGCCAGACAGAACAGAAGCAATAAAAACAACAGAGATTGTTTAGGGGAAAAAATACTGAAGCTGTGCCAAAGCACTGTTGTGGGACTGGGAGAAGATTATTAATGAAAATATGTTAAGCTTGTGTGTACACATGTTATATGTGTGAATGGGAGAGGGGAATTCCCTCTCTCATGTCATATATGTGCCAATTTAGGATCTAATACTTTGTGCATCCAGTCTTTCAGGCACCACAAAGACTTTCTTGCTTTTATGTGCATAGTCTTGTCCAATTAGTAATTACAGTTGTAATTATCTAACCAAGCAAAAAAATGCTACCACTAATCATTGTGAAATCATTCTATGCATGAAACCATCAATCCAAACTGTTAAGTCACATTGATAGATCTTTCTTCAATTTCTTATAAATTCCCATGGATTGTGCAGTTTATTTGTATTACAAGGAGATAATTTGAATAACTGCCTGAAATTACAGTTATAATTGCAATTATAAGCTTTCTCAGCCCTTTTAGCATCTCCATGATTAATCTGTTTTCCAAGTGCCTTTCTCTTCCCCAATTATTGAGGTTAATATTGTTGTGGTGGTTTTAAAATGGTTCCAAACAGTTATATTGCAGATCATAAAAAAAAAGCCATGTCAACTTTGTGGCACAAAGGTGGGGTAAGATTCTTTAAATGGATAAACAAAACAAATGCAGAACAGAGCTAGGACAGGGTATCACAAAGTAATAATTATCACCTAGATGTTATTATGGTATATTGATGAAATTTTGTCAGTGTCATCATTGGTCCCTGAGTGCATGATGTTGAGAAAGTTAGCTTATTGTGTCCTTTATTTTTGTTACAGGTTTTGCCAGAACTGACTAAAGTGAAAGATGGAGATGTACAAAAGGGTATTGTAAAGTAATAATTACCATCCAGAAGTTATTATGGTATATTGATGAAATTTTGTCAGTGTCATCATCACCAAGTGATTTTTTTCCCCAAAAAAGAAAAATCTGTTGCAGGGTTGCTGATTTGACAACACAGATGATGTCATTTATGAAGTGGAAAAGTGGTTTAAAGTGCAATCTGCAGACTTCTACAATAATGGTATTTGGAGGGTGAAGAAATGCTGGGAAAAATGTGTAAATCTGGATGGTGACTACATAGAGATGTTAACAACTACAAATCAAAACAAACTTTCTGTCAAAAAAAAAAAAAATTAAAGGTGATGATTAAAACTTTATGATACTCCCCAGTAGTTATCATTTTCCCCTATCATTTTATCTAGTTGATTTTAAAGTAGTCTTAGCAGAAATGAGCTTTGAATTCCATAAGTACTTCCCTGAGGTCCTGTGGCCTACTTCAGAGGAAAATCTCTCTCTCTCTCTCTTTTTTAAATTGGAAATATTTTTTCAACATCTTTGTTTTATCCAAAATGGATAAGCTTCTTATGCATACAGGCAGCATTATGCTTTAAAATAAGGCTACAAGTCCAAAGATATGTAAACCTTTGCCCTCCTTATAATATCACATTTTTGGCATGGAGATAGGAAAGAGGCTGTACAGTAGCATCCTAAGGTCTCCCAGCCCACGCAATCCCTTTTCTTTCTTTATGCTTGAGCCAATATGATTTGGGAAGACCACAATTTCACATTGCATGCCCATACAACTGTTTATTTAGTTGTGAACTGATTGATTGGGAAATAAGTGCTTTCCTCACTGGCGATGTAAATAATGAAACTTTACTAGTGATATATATGACACACTTAACAATGCTAATTTTTTCAAACTGCTCTGTCTAATTCACTTGGCTCTTCTGGCAGGCTATAAACAATGGAGGTTTGTGGGGAAGTCTCTAATTTGATGGCTTTAAAATTAAAAACAACGGGAAAAGAGATAACCTGTTTAGAAGTATCTACAGAGTGCCACCTAGTGGAGAAGAAAAGAATCAACTGAGAAAATCAAAGCCATGAGCCAGTTTCTTTGGATATGCCTTTGCTTGTTTTTGTATTAAAAAATGAGATTTTTATTATGTTACAAGAATCTAATCTTCACCCATCCAATTAAAACTACTGGCCAGTTATCTGATAATGTTGGACATTAAGATATTCAAAGTAATGGATGACACTGAATTCTTGGCTTTCTTTGGACAAAAAACAGGATGTCTGCAGCAATTTATGTGTCCACTTCTGCCAAATGCTTATCTTATTCAATACTATTAACAGTTAAATTCAGCTACATTTGTCTTGTATGAGCTCACATGATGGATTGGAGCACAGGTCTATGAAAGAACTTGATTCTTCTGTACACCTGTGTGATATATATTCCTTTGTATCCTTCATTAAAGCTTCCATAATTCTTCACTATTTGCAAGACTAGGTGGAGCTGATAGGAGATACAGTACAGCACCATCTGGAGGGTCATGAATTGCCCATGCAGGAAATGATTAAACAGAATTAATGGTTAAATGGTCAGGTCAAAGAGAATGATGATTAAAATTTACATCTACATTAATTAAGCATGAACAATGGAACAATATTTATTCAACTAAAAGTAAAAGTTCAAGTACAAGTGATCATTGTCTTGTCTTGCACTGTTAACTTTGACACATATTAGAAATTTGTGGCCATCCAGATATTGTATTGTAGTTCCCTTCTTCCCTCACCACTTGTTATGCTGGTAAAAGTGTTACAGTACAACATCTGAAGGAGTCCACTTCTGATTCAAATGATGAGCCTACATACATTTTTGTGCCAATAGTTGCCAATAGTTTCATGGGACCTTCTTCTCATCCTTTCTGCAGCCTTCTGAACTATGCAAAAACCATCTCTGGTGACTTTTCATGCCTCCTGAGCACAGTTTGGGGGCACATTAGTAAGTACAGGGGGTGGAGGAATTTCCTCATCCCAGTCACAACCCTGTTGGATTTTGGTTGTGTTATGGTTGAATGCAATTGCTATTATCACTAATATTTGTTCTATTCTCCTTTCATTGACTTTCGTTTGGATGGAAGCATTATTTCTAAGTCATCTTAAAGGCTTCAGGCAAATTCATTTATAACTTTTTGGTATGATACCATCCTCACATAGAGAATGTACAATCTCAGCATCACATAGGAAAACAATTGATCAAAATATTCTAACACATAAAGGTTATGAAACCTATATTATATATAGAAGGCTTGGAAAGTCATTTTCTCTCTAATGTGGCAAATCATTTTTGTGTTTTTTTCTGAAAACCTGAGCAGCTGGCAGGAGAACAAAGTCATTGGTTCCAGAAGAGAGAGTCCCAGGCACTGCTTTAATGCAATTAGTGTTGCTTATTTTGATTTGTTTCACTTTGATTTCAATTATGATGCATTTTTTCAGTGGTATTTTTGCCTGTTTTGCATGCTGTTTATGGGACCCTTGGGCAAAAAGCACCATAGATTGAACATCAGCATTACATTACACAAGGTAAGGCAATGCAGATTATAGGTTCAATCACATTTATGTATACTCAGAACCAATCATTTGAATTGAATGCTACATAGTGCTAGGTACGTGCGTATAGCTGGAGTGCATAAGGGCCATGCAAGATTCTGGGCACCACTCTTTTGTGCACACATAAACTCACACATAAACGAAGACATACATATGACATACACATACACACAGAGAGACAAGAAATGTGTTTATTTTTAATTACATCTGCTTGCAGGAGATAATGAATAATGTTATCAGTTGCAAAAATCTTCAAAATGTACACTGTTTGAAGATGTTGTCATGGGAGTCCTTTTTTCTGCTTCCTATGACATAGCCACATAATGGTTATGGGAGGGTGAGGGGCAGCTGAACATATTTGCTGGTTATGGTCTGATTTCCAGCACACAACAATTTTGCCATCCTCCAGGCAGTCTGTTATGATGCCTGCATTGTCATGGACATAGACAATGCTGATCCTTCAAGGGCTGCTCCTTCATTTCCCCCAAGCCCATGCTAAAGGAATGAGGGATAGTGAGTGAATGCATGGATGAATGCATGCATGTTCTAATTGAACATGCTTGAAAAGGACCTTGTGACCTTGGGCAATAACATGTCTTAGTCAAACTTGAATGAATAGCTCACATTAACACAGCACTCTCTAAAAGAGGAATTTTATTGAACACACAAAGAAATCAAGATATAAACAATAATCACATTCTGGGAATGCTAAATACTATGGCAGAATTTCATAAATGACAAACAATACATGCAAAATACAAACAAGTACCTAAAGCAAAGTAAAGTTGCTTTAGGATGGGGTTTGAAATTGAGCAAAATGAAGCCTTAAGGGTTATTCAGAGAAGGAGGGGATGAGAGAAAGAAAGAGTTTGAAAGATAAAGATAATGTAATACTTTCTCTAATATATATACACACACCAGAGAAAGAGTAGAAATTTGGGGAGACCTGCAATGTACATAAAAAAATACTCCCTGAAAGATATATTGTAGCAATGACAAAAGTTACCTCTCCTTGGTTCCACTGTACCTTTTTGAGAAGAAACCAGAGCGTGTTGACAATTCAGGATAAAACAGGGTTTTAAAAAGGAGAGCAGGCTCACAAAGGTGAGAATAAGTTAACAAGATTCTCTCACCAATATCCCAGATTCTGAGGAGTTTGAATAAGTGATATCAGCCTAAATGGAGCAAGGCCTGGAACAGCATGATTTCAGCAAGAGAGGAAAAAAGCTAAGCCAATGATTATGCAGCAACTTTTGGTTGATACTTGAAGCAGAGCTCAACCCCAGAACAAATAAAAGGTTGTGCATATGGACATCCCAGGAGTTTATCACATGGAGGAAAATTGGGACTTCAAACAGTGATTAACCAGAGAAAATTGTGTAATTGACATTAAAACATGATTAAAATGAGATTAACACAAGAGCCATTATCCTGTGAATAACCAGGGAATAACCAGGCAATAAACAGCAAAAAGTAATTCATTGGAAAATCCCATGAATGATTTGCTGCTGTTTTTTGTCTGGTTGTTCACAAGTTAATGGCACTTTAATCACTTTTCACCTTGATATTGTGTGAAAACCATTAGTGCAATTGTGGGATTATCACAGGTTAATCACCGTTTACACTTCCAATTGTCCCCATAGAGACATTACCCAGTATTTTCTTTAACAAAGGTAGTAATGTTGGAGCCAAGCACCCACTCAAGAAAGGCATCAGTAAACTGATCACCCTTGCTTCAAATTTGACATTTCTTATCAGTGGCATCTCCTCTTTGTGATGAATTCTTTGACACCTGCAGGAAGAATTGCTGAGGAAGAAAGCCTGGGAGTATTTATTTGCATCTCAATAGTTGAATTAATAATCTCAGAAAATTTGGTGATGGTGTATATTGGAGTTCAGAATGGATACTAGCAACAGAGGTCCAAATGACACTGCAGAAATAATCCAATTTGAGACTTCTGTAACTACCCTGGCTCAATGCTAGGGCATCCTGGGAATTGTAGTTTATTGTAGTACCAGAGCTCTCTGACAGAAAAGGCTAAATTCTCACAAAGCTACAGTTCCTAGAATTTCTTAGCATTGAACCAGGACAGCAGTCACAGACTGAATTATTTCTGTAGTGTGTTTTGGACCAGAATAGGCACAGAGTCCTTTTCAACAACCCCTACATCCTCAGTCAGAGAGTAAAAATGTTCCATTTTTAGAACAAACACATAGACACCTTGTCAGGGATGGTGTACAAATAAGGCCATCTCATGACAACCAGTTGTGTCAGAACATAGCAATGACACTCCCTGCCTGGATTACCCCTCAGTCCTCATTCTAACAAGACATATGGGAAACTGGGTGGGGCTAGCCATCAATGGATATGTCTTGGCATAGCTAGTGATGACAATCTTCTTCTTCTTCTTCTTCTTCTTCTTCTTCTTCTTCTTCTTCTTCATTATTATTATTATTATTATTATTATTTACTAGTGATGACAATCTTCGACCAGTGTTCCATCCATCCCTCCTGACATTGTCATGTAATGGCCAGTGAGAGGGCAGGAAATAGCATGTAAGCCAAGTAAGGATCATGCCATGATTATATAGGTTATGTAGATCTTGGAGGATGGCATCTTCATTATGTGCTAGCTATTGGAATTTAGTTGGTTACGATCATCAGGTGCCCCTGTATTCATGAAGCCACTTTGTGGCCATGTTAATGGAGCTGTCTGGCACTGGTGGTGGACGGAATAGTCTATGGGTCTATTTGAAGACTGAGGGGATGGAAAAGGGGCTTCAGAAGGATTTTCTACATCAAAGTTTCCTGATTTTCAAGAAGCCCCCAATTCTTCAAATACACTGTTATGAATACTGGCCAATTTTGTGGTGGGTGGGTGCCCCTCTCATGACCCTGACTGGACCCTTTCAGCCATGAGGCTTGTAGCGCATGGTCATGTATCTCAGAGCCTCAAATTCAGATCATGTAGGCATGAGCCTCCAAAAACCCAGATCAAATAGGAAGTTTGGGAGTTGCAATTAAAGAGAGATTCACACTTCACATTCCTGGAAGGCCAGGTGATTTGCAGCCAGGATGTTTGGCATCCAAACCAGGGAGTGCTCATTTACAACCCAAATTCCCACCTCCAGACTCCTATCTCATGCGATCTTTCTCAAAACAGATTCAGCCCTTTGATATGGACATCTATTCTTTGCCTCAGGCTAGTTTTGCCTTATAAAAGATCCCCAAATTCCTTTGTTCCATGTGCTAATATGGAGTGCAAAGGGAACCCATGTCTCTCTGACTCTACTAGTTTCAATTTGTGCTGCCTTCCAAATGCCCCCAGCAGCTGAGTCCTATGGCCAGCCATCAAGCTGCATCTTCAGGAGCAACCAAGTCTTTAGTAATGATCCCCTTAGTGAAGCCTCTCTATCCCAATCTTATTTCTATTCCTTATCTCTTGTGTGTGTGCTTGAATTGCTGTGTGTTTTTCCTCAATAAAATACAATTCATTGGAAGAATCCTGTCTCTGCAATCCTTTATCTCCCTACCTCGGTACACAGATTGAGACAAAGATCCCAAGGGCTGCTTGTAGCTCAGCCCAGTAAATAATTGAGCTAATTAAAAATTCCCCTATAGAGACCCTTAGCTACAACACTTTCCATTCATCACACACACACACACACACACATGGGTCTTCCCCCAAATCTTGCTGAAGATAGCATTGTCTAGTCCATATTGTCTTCAAGAACTTCAGGAGGCTTTGTTAAAAAAGCTTTCCTGAAATCAAATAGACTCCATCCACAGTGTTATGTTGATCTAGCAATCTTGTAACTCTATCAGAGAGAGGGGAGAGAGAGGGAAGGAGAATGAGAGAAAGACACAGATAGACAGAGGGAAGATAAATCTGACATGACTTGTTTTTGAGTAACACATGATGGTTCTTAATAATCATACCATTGTTTTTTATGTGCTCACAGACTGACTGATGAATGAGGTGTTCTAGAATCTTTTCTTCTGTCGATGCCAAGCTGCCTGCCTGTATAGTAGTTGTCAGTAGTTCATTACTCTACTACAGTGTGGCTGTTGCTCACCTTTTGCTTGTGAATACTAATTATTGTACTTGTGAAATACACTGTGTCTCTCACATTCTCAAACACAGAAACAGAAGGAAAGAGAAGAGGTAAAAGTTTATGATCTTTCAGGAAAAAGCTGATATGAGTCCTACCTCCTTCTTTTCCCTCATTTCCTCCTACTCCATTCTTTTATAAATCAGCTTTTGTGTATGGGACATAACTTCACAAATTTAACAAAATAACATAAACCACATTCTACTGTATCAGACCAAAGACCTATCTAATCTATTATCCAAATAGTCATAATGACCAACCACATTCTTATGATATGATTTTGTGCATTGGAAAAATTTTGCAAAAATAATACAAAGGAGTTTTGGGCACAAAAAATGGTTTGTATAAAACCATTGTATCTTGCACCAATTTTGTACAAACACCTTTAAATTTTTCACCGAATCCATTTTTGTTTTTAAAAAATCTTTTTGGTTTTCTGGATTTTAGAAAAGTATGGCATTCCACAAAAGAATCCTAAAATGCAAATAATCATATGAACATTGGAAAAAACCTTTGTAGACTCACAGGGTGTGTGTGCTTTCTCTCTCTTTGTTGTTGTTATGTTAGTATGCAGAGAACAAATAATGAAGATTTACATCCCTATTAAAGTGGACATTATTACAAAGCCTGTTTTATTAGTCCAGTTTACCAACACAAAAGATGAAATGAGGTTTCATTGTGTGTGTGTTTTAAACCACCTTTAAATTGTATGAACATGTTGATATGTTGCAGAGATGAAAGCCAGAAAGTAGTTGCACTGCTCAGTTCAAATAGTCTCTGACTATCTTTAACCCTATCTTTGCAGACATCTATGGCATCTCTAGTAGTCATCATGGAATGAGAAAAGATGAGAATCAGCCAATAGTAAAACCATTCAAATTCAATTTAATTCAATTTAATCCAATTTTCAATAAGAAAATTAGCAAATACACCTGAATATGCCTTTGATGTTAGCCTCTTTACCTGTCTTAGCAACTACTATAGTTTCTAAATTTCCATTGAATATGTTACTTTTTGGACTACAACTTCCAGAGTCCCCTAATGAGAAAATCCAGCAAAATTACAGGGCCACATTTTTGCTTCATAGAGTTTCATGGTTCTACTTTATATACACAATTGGGCAGCATAAAAAGGAAAGAGAGAGAGAAAGAGATGGCAAAGGGGTACTAAAAAAGTTTTTTTATATATATATATAAAAAGTAAAAGAGTTGAAGGGTTGGGTTTTCTCTGGAAAAAGTTATGAAAAAAATGGTACAGTCTCTTTTTAAGAGCTTCACACCTATGCCAATCCATTGTTTTAAAAAAAAATCCCAAATGATATCATTGGCATTTAACTGTTCAACTACTTTCAACAAAGTCACAGAGAAAAGGTCCATGTTAGGCTATATATATTTACCTAGAAAATCATATTTTTTTGTGTGTATTTGGGAGTCCAGCAAAGCACTTGGCTCACTGATAATAGTTCAGACTAGTTTTCCAAGCCGATTGACATGCTGCTACACAACTGATTTTAGACAGGAAGAGAATATATCACTGAGAGTTATTTTAAAAGCCTCCACTTCTCAACTGTATTTGTCTTTTCAAGTCTAACAGGAACACAGAATCAATGGATTGCTATCATGATGGATGCCTTCCTGAACCAATAAAAGCTGGGAAGTGGCTTTTAAAGGAGTTTGAGGCCTGCTGGGTACTTGCCAATGATTAAGTTGCTAACCAGTCCCACAACATCACCTTATTTCTTTTGGAGGCAATTTGCATGCCATTTAGTTTAATTTCTAAAGAAATCATGTGATACCTTCTGCATTTATATGTCAAAGAGAGAAATTATTCACACACAAAAATGTAAATAATAAATCATCCAATTATCCCTTATAGTGTTGTAGCTTTCCTTTCTAAAATATATAAAAAAGAAAGAGAAAATGCATACTATTCTCTACACACAGAGTATCTTACAACCACCCACATATGGGATATCAGTAACAGGTTATCTGCTAAAGTCAGTGTTATTTTCTAAGCAAGTGTAAGTTCTGTTCTTCCAAACTCTGCTAGGCATGCAGTTTGTCAGAAATATCAGGATAAAGGCGTACTGAATTTCACAAAACATGGCTGGAATTTACAATCACAGTTACAAATGCATAACCTATAGTTAGTCATTTATAACAGATTTGTATTAATGATCCTTACATATTCAATAGTGTAGGGATTTGCTGTTCTTCAAGTTGACCCTCAACATATGGTGAACCTGAGAATAAGACATCTCCAAGACCCTCTAGTCTATACTGCTCTGATCAGATCCTGCAGGTGACCTTCCTGATTGAATCTAGCCATCTAGCATGTGACCTCCCTGATTGAATCTAGCCATCTAGAATGTGGCCTTCCCCTCTTTCTACTGCCTTCTTCTTTTCCTAGGATCATACTGGAGATCACTCACAGGAGTGAGGTGGGAACGTTGGTCTCCTGCATCCTGATTGTCAGGAGAACAGACCCTCCCAGTCAGTCTGGGTGACACTACTTAGATAAGTAACTAAGGCAGTTATGTAAGTAGGGCATGTGGAATTCCAGCCCATACTTTTGTTGATAAATTATGTATGACTTTCAATAGAGACTCTTACAATAATTGCTTTAATATTTTTTTAAAAAACACCTTTGTGGGTTTCCTGCCATGGCCCTAGACTGGAGAAGTCCAACTCCCATGGATCCAAGGTGAGCACATCACATAGGCACCTGAAAGGTCAAGTCTGCATCTGCAACAATTTGCAGATCAAAAGGGCCAGGCTTAGGAGCTGCAAAGCAGGATATTCACACCTAGGAGATTTATGAGTACCAGCCAGGATGTGTCCAGCTGAAGGTGAGATAACATTAACATCTCATCTCCTCTCCTTGGAAATTGTCTACTTCAAAGAGTAGTAATCTGGAATCCTATGATATACAATAGCAACTCTTTGCCTCAGGTTAGGTTTAAGGGTATAAAAGACCTCCAAAATCTCAGGCACATTGGATCTGGTTAGATGTCATGGTGACACTGCACCACTGTGAACTCTGATTTGGGTCCCATCTCATCCCATTGTCTTTTCCTTTTCTAACAGTTGAGTCTATCCATCTTCATTCATCTTTGGAGCAGCCTCCTTCAGGTAATTATTGCTATTAGAAAGCCTTCTGTTTCCTCTCCAAGCTAACTACTTTATTCCTAAGTTCTTGTGTGTATGAGTGAATGTTAAAGTATCTTTGTATGTTTGAATCCCCAAATAAATCACAGTTCATTGGAAAGCTTTGTCTCTATAAGTCTATTCCCTAGCCACCTCTGTAAACATAGGATAAAAGATCCCATTGGAGACTTGGACTTTAGTAATTCCCCAGGTTAATGTTCTCTTACAAGAGGGAGTGCAACATCATAAAGATTTTAGAAATTTCATTACTTCTCCTTCAGAGATATGTTATTCTTTATTCACACATGTACACCTCTTCCCACTATGACATCAAGGACTGAGCATGGATCAGATGGGTCATGGGCCTAGGAGATGTGAAGTAGGATTCCAGGCCAAAGAATAATCAGGACCAGAGGGCCAACCACAACTGGAGACAAAGAGCAAGAGTAGAAATGTAAGACTGAGGATTTTTTTTTTAAAAAAAAAAATCAAGATATTTTCATTAAATATACAAAGCACTCTATCAATTTATAAAAGACTAACTAAACAAAATTCTCAATCATTACAGTGTAGATTCTGGATAATCTGTCTCTCACACACCAAAACCTTGCCTAAACATGAAATATTGGAAACTGGCTGATAGTTCTCCAATACAGTGGGATCTAGGGAGGGCTTTTCAGCAATGGTCTTACAACTGCCTCTTTTTTGGCATGATGGAACTCTGCCTTGTTTTAATGAGACATTGACCACTCCATCTATCCATTAAGCCAGACCTCCCCTGACATTTTTTAAAGCTAGAATCTAACATTAGTGTGGGTGCTCTTATATCTCTAAGACTCCATATACTTGAGTGGGGAAGAATGAAAAGTTTCCATTAATGCTGAACAAACAGAAGCCAAACTTATATTCACTGGATATATATAAATTATAGCATCCAAGTCAGAATGAATCTGAGCAATTTTAGCTGCAAAATACCAGGCAAGTTGTTCACATTAGAGTGTTGAGTGGGTTAGATTCTCATCTCATGGGCCCATGTGTTCAAGGCCTCTGACAACATGACACAACTCTGCTGGCCAGGTCTTTTCAGAAGCAATGGTGACATAGTCAATATTATTTTTCCCTCCTGTATATTAGGGAAAATATTTAAGTTGTAGAAAACTGCATACAACTGCTGTTTTCTCCAGCTTATACATTCTTTACTTTATGTTACATTACAATACATTACATTACCTTTTATTTTCTTTTGGGAGAAGAGCAAGCTGCACACAAAAATTAATGTGAATATTTCTGTGGGGGGTTCTGCACACTGAATTTTACAAAGCATGGCTGGAGATTGCAGATTCTACAGATTGATATGGAAACTAAGTGGAGTACATGCAAGATTGACATGGATTGGAAACAGACTGATTTGTGCATCCTTACTGGCAAAGTGGCTAGAATACAAAGTTACTTCCCTTAGGAGACTCCCAAGGAAATAAATACAAATGACTTTCATTGCAGCTGAATAAACACATATGAGATGGGTTGCAATCAACATAGAAATTCTATGGCATGGCATTGGCTGCTCTAACATTATTGTGGCTGCTATTAGATTTTTGTTTTTGTTTTGTTTTTTCTAGCTGCAAATCTGGTATGAACTTGACCTGAAGCATTTACTCATTCCATATCACAGTTCTCCATCTTCCTAGACACATCAGACCATTTCTTTTGCTTCTTTAGATAGGATCAGTTTATAGATGCAAGTTAAGATTACCAGTTACTCTTATTTTTTCCCAAAAGAGCTACAAAAATTCCAAAAGAGCTACAAGAAAATATCCAGATATGCAATATGTTAGTAAAATGATCTGTTTTGAATTAACTGCTTTACTTTAACTCATTTGTTTAATAAACATGAATATGAGACCTGACATGTTAACCTGGAGGTAACATCTTCTTAATTACTCCAATGTTCCTGGTAAATATTTCATGAGGTATAGTAATAAAATATTGACTCTAATTTTACAATTAATCCATATTGTACTGATCTCTTCTCCCTATTTTCAATAATTTAGCTCAATCAGTCAGTGATCCTTTTCTTTCTTCAGGGAGAAGCAGAAATGCATATTTCTTAAAAAATAAATAAATAATAGAATGTTCTGCTTCTACCATCAGTTTTAATTCATTCAATTATACATCAAGGAACTAATTTCTGGGGATTTTTCATCATTTCTTTCCCAAAATATTTGGAAGGGAATATTCATATCTTCTGATTTTTTAAGAGCTCTGTCCAACAAGAATTAGTATGAATTAATCTTGAAATATAGCATTCTAAACTATCTTAAAAGAAGTGATGACAGTATGAACAGCACTGGTAATATTTATTTTTATATCCACAGAGTGGATATACAATGAAAACTTTGTTTATCTGCAAAATATGATTGGAGTAAATAGAGAAACAGTGTGTAAGACATGAGGTTTAAAGTACTCCTCTTATAAATTGTTTGACTGTGGTTGAAAAGGGGGAAAATGGGGCAAATGCAGAAAGGATGTGGGTGGGTGGATGTGGGTGTGTGTTGGGACAGGGACATATCTCTGTCTTAGCATCTCTCAGTATGTTAGTATAAAGCTCAATGAGCATAGGTCTACTCTTGGTAGCATTTTCACTATCAGTAGGCATCACATATAGGTACGAAAAATATAATTTGAGAAGGTGTCTGGGTCTGAATCCCTCAAAGTTACTGCCATGCTTGTTCGTCAATTAGGCTTTACCCTCTGCCTGTTTTGTTTGATGTTACTGGATACTGGATTATGTCATGCTGGTAGTGCTGGGTGAAGGGAATGGTTATTTGACCAGGGGATGGCTAACAAGCAGATATGAAGGAGTGGTAATGGCACCAGGAGCTGCCAAGGTGAGTTCTGTAGGAATGCCTGGAGAAGAGAAAACAACAGGGTGGTATGAGAAAGAAAATGTTATGCTTTTATGGTGAATGGGATTTGAGTGTGCAAAAATGTTTGAATTTCTTTGTGCTTTTATTAACCGAATTGCCTCAGTTCTAACAACATTACCATACTGTGAACTGCTTTGGCTTCAGAATAAATGTTGCTGTTTTTATACTGAAGTTTTGGCTTTCTGAACTAAAGTCTGCCAGTACATGACATGATACCATGTTGAAAGTGGATTGTGTCAGTCTTTTTACTCAGCAATAGTCCCAGGATCATATCTCAGAGGTTGAAAAAGATATTTTTTGGAGACTACATTTTCCAGATTCTTCCAAAATGCCTCAGCTTGAATGCTCCTAACAGTGGGCATGTTTGTTTTAGAGATGGGGACTATTTTTTTAAAGTAACTTTTCTAAGCTCTGCTTTATCTGCTGACGATGTAGCTCATATGATTGCCCACTCATGAACTGTCTTGATTGTAAACTTCGAGAACTAATATGCTAGTTCAATAATTGTAACCAGTGAAACAAGATGCTGTGACTTTCCTGAATGTTTCTTGTTGTTAGTTAACACTTTTAGAAACAAAACAGCCTCAGAGGAAGGCAAAGGCAAACCACCTGTGTACAAATCTTGCCAAGAAAGCCTCATAATAGGTTCACCTAACCCTAACCCTTAAGTCAGAAATGATCTGAAGGCACAAAACAAGAGCAAGAGCAAAATTTTGCCTAAAAGTAAGGATGTTAAGGACAGGAATAAGGATTTTGCAGTGACAAAGATAGGGGAAGAAAGGTTCATTTTCAATTTAACTGGAGGAAAATAACATTGACATTCATATACTGTGCAATGATTGTACTCAACACCCATTGTTTGCCAAACCAATAGTGACTCTCTGTATATAAAGGTAACTAATAATGAGGCACTGACTTGAGTCATTGACCTCAGCTCTTCTGACAAGTGGTTGAGCAGACTGCATCTTAATACCATGAATTGCAGGCTACTGACATGTGCATGTGTTAATTGCATTGTAATAACAATGAAATGGCAATTAATATATTAATATACTTCAGTATGATTGGTCAAGGCTGAATGATCACTCTGGCCATGTAAAGTTCTGTACAGATTACATGTCAGTTATCTTGAGCATCCCTTTTGTTTCTGTTCCAACATTTTGTAGGTAAATCAAGCAGTAAAGATAGATAGCCTTTCAGGGTGTCATCAGAAACAATATGTCAGCAGAAATTTTCAACTGCTGCATATTCACATAGTGAATTAAGGTATTTCTACAGCTCAATCAAAACCTTCATTAGAATTTGTATCTTCATATTCTACAGACCACAACAGCTATCATCCTTTGGGTGCAAATTGTGTTGACACAAAACAGTTTAGGGATCACCGAAAAGCTAATAAAAGACTTTAAATTAAATTTTCAAGAAAATTGCAAGATAGTTGTAAATAGACTGGGATTGCAGGACACCTTATCCATTCACTCTAGTTTTATTTTGGGCATATCTGTACCTGGACAGTTGAACATATGTTAAGTTTTCACTTCTCCTCACATGGCGCATAGCACCACCTCTAATCTGTACATCTAGCCCAGTCATCTGCAAGGTAGAAAGTGTGCATGCATAAGCCTTCACATGAAGTCAAAGCCTTCATTCTTGAGGTTTACATGGAAGCTTACATGTACACAGCTGTATGTATTTTGCTCCTTCATTTCTTCCTTGCACATGGATGCACTGGAGGGGACATGAAGTGCTTGGTGCAACACTGAGAGTGGGACTACATGGTCTAAATAAGGTTTTTGCTTTTTATTTGACCACTCACAATAGTTTTATACCATCTTCTATTTGGGTTTGACAGCCAGTCATTGCTGTAATGGAAATTTCATAACTTTGGTACTTCAATTTACCTCTATTTACATTTCATATTTCAAGCATTTCCTGGGTCTAGGATTGTATAAGGAAAGAATCATTGGATTCTTTGGGAAAATTAACAACAAATAATAGGATAATTGAAGCATCAGGGAGAAATTTCTCTCCTTTTCATTTTTGAAAAACAAAACAGATGAACCAATCAACTGCAAACCCAAATTAATGTTTTAAGGGACATATATTGATTTAGCATGGTGTGTCTTCAGGGCCTGTTCTAGGTTTCTTGTGATTGCCTTAGCTGGAGGTGATTTATTATATAATTTCTTGTAAGGTGAAGAGAAGTAGTAGGTACTGTAATATGAACTTGAATTAGGGGAATTTTAATATAGCTCAAATAGTTAGCAGGAGGCAAACCCAATTTATACAGAGGTGGATAAGGGAATAGATGTATAGAGACAAGATTTTTCCAAATCAATTTGTATATTTATTCAAGCATACAGGACATACATTCACACACACATTCACACAAGACCTCAGGAATAAAACAAGTTAGAGTGGGATAGACATGAGGCTTTTATAAGAGTGATATTACCTGTCCAGAGTGCTCCAGATGGATGGATGTGTAATTAGACTTGACCAGGAGTATGGATGGGGACATGGAATGAGTTGGAGCTAGGTCAGAATTCAGAGTGATGCAGTGTCACCAGGAATTCTAATCAGGCACACTAACCAGAATTTTGGTAATATATTTATAGGCTGCAAATAGCCCAAGGCGAAGGTTGATTGCTGTATATCAAAGGGCCAAATCAACAATATAGAGGTTTCCTTAAAGTAGATAGTTCCCAGAGGGGGGTAATGGAGTTATCTGTCTTGCAGCCAAAATTCATCCAGGCTGTAAATTTCCTGGCTTCCCTGTCTCCTGAGGTGTAAATCTTTCTGTTTGCAACTCCTAAAACTAAGTGTTTGATCTGTAAATGGATGCTGGAGTCTACATGACCATCTACCTCTGAGGGCCTATGTGACCAAATCACCCTGGATGAAACTGCACTTAGGGTCATGCCAGAACTATATATAGAGAGAGAGAATGGAACAAATGCTCAATTTCTAGTAACAGTAGCAATCACCTTTATGAGATAATAAATCCTAGTAAAACCAATCTTTGTGTTGTTTTAAATAATACATATATTCATTTATTTATTTTAGAAAAATCAAATTGATTTTAATTTCAGGTGAACTTTCATGTCAATGTCCTTTTAACATAGCTTTCAACAAATATAAAACCAATTTGAAAATAATATAATCAGTCTGAATAGTATAACATGATTTATAGAAGAAAATTGCACTTGTCTCCCTCAGTACCTGCTGTGGCTTCACTAATCTGTGCCTAGATCAGTTCTTCCCTAAAGAAGCCATAAGAAGCAAGCACTATGTGTGCAGAAGAGAAAAATAATAAGTAACCATTATACATTTATTTCAGAAATATAATATTTTAATAAAATATTATTGTTATTTTTGACCTGATTCTATGCTTTCACCATCATATTTTGTCATGAATTAGGAACACTTGGAAAACTACATTTCCTGGCATTCCATTCACCTGATTTTCTGCAAACCATCTCCAGGATAGAATAAACTGGGGTGACCTTCATCCTATGCTTTGTTTCAGTATTGTCAGAACTAAAGTTTATGAGGGGAGGAAGCAAGGGGCAAGCATGAAAAAGTATGGGGAGGAATCTAAAGTTAATGGAGAGGATGGAGAAGAAGCATCCATATAGGGAATCTTTCAATCTGAATTATTTTGCCTAGAACACAGTTGTTTTTTTCACACCAAGCAGGCAGTCAATATCTGTAGGTCTCATGTCTTAGGGCAAAGATTTGTTTCCTGAAGTGGTTTGGATGCACACAAGATTATTATCACATATTTCTGCTGAACTCATATTGAGAAAATAAAAGAAGAAAATGAGTGTGTGCGTGAACTCATGTAACAGTACCTATACCATATGTGCATCTGGTCACATTATTACAACCCCATCTTTTCATATTGTTATTACTTTCAAATGAAGCAATAAGCACCAATTTAAAGGAGGCCAAACTACCTACACCTAATAACATTTCCTTTCTTTGACTTATTCTATTCTTTTTCTCTTTCATACACAGGCACAAGTGTGTGTTCTTGTATAATTGTTTCATATCCTCTTAATGAATGTAGAGCTTTAATATAGCACTATAATTACTCTGATGCAAATGTCTAAAAACATAGCTAGCCTGTCTTTTACAGAGTTTAAATGCAGCCAGAGCATTTATCTCTTGACTGAGGGGGGAAGCAGATGACTGCTTCCGGGTCGCCGTGGGTCGGAGCGCCGGCGGAGCTCAGCCTCCGCACTGCGGCGCTCCTGCGGCGCATCTAAAAGGAGCACCAAATTGGCGCTCCTTTTAGATGTAAGGGAAAGTGCGCCCTAAAAGCGGCGGGCGCACTTTCCCTGGCTCAAACGGCGCAGCGCATGTGGATGCTGCGCCGTGAGGTCATCCCTGGTGCGCCGGCCGTGCGGACGGCCGGCGCTTCTGGGGGCGACCTCGGGGAGAGGAAGGGGCGCCGCTCGTGCGGCTGCCCCTCCTCTTCCCTGCCCAGAAGACGACTCTTAGTCGTCTGCCGAGGCCCTAAATCTTCAACTTGTCTAAGGAAAATATCTTTTAGAATAGCAAGCTGGGAGAAAAGGTCAATACTATTCTTATGACCTTGTCTGCAAAGTAATATTATGAAAATAATTGCATTTCTAGCTAATCAAAGTTGTGTTTAGTAGAACTAAGGCTGTAAACAAAAGAGGTATTCAGCAAGTAATCAGGTATCCAAGTCTTTACGTTTAGTGAAAATTGTTTAGTTGTCTTACCCTGTGGCAACTGGTATACAAAGGGATCTTGTAGCACAGTTAAGACTAACTGAATGAAAGAAGCTGGTAGTACAAGCTTTTGTAGACTCAAGTCTATTTCCTCAGAGCTATGGAGATCCCATGCATTTATCCCCATGACTGAGGAAGTAGGGTTGAATCTAAGAAAGCTTAGGCTACCAGCTACCAGCTACTTTCTTTCAGTAATCTCAAGAGTGCTACAAGCTTCCTTTGCATACTGATTTTCCAGACTAACATGACTATGTCCTTGAATTCTGTGACAATTGGTATACAAAGCAGGCAGTTGTAATACCTATCCATTTTCAAGATTCTGATGAGCAAAAATGGAGAGTTTCCTCAAATTCAGAGTACAACATTCTCACTGTCAAAGGTTCCAGTGTTGATATTTGGATGTGGTGTGCAGAGCATCAGTAGCTTCCTCCATCAGCCTTTCCCATGCTAAAAGCATGCAGACACATTTTGTAGTTCTAAAGTACAGCTTTATTGTTCCATAAAGTAAATAAGAAAAGAAAACATACAATCCACCAAAGGATCACATCTTGCTGATGTTGTTGTAGAATAGAAAAGTTACAGATCCATGTTGCCAGATCCAGGAGTTACAGTGTAAGCATAAGCAAAAAAAAAAAAAAAAAAAAAAAAAAAAAAAACAAACAAACAAACAAAAAAAACCTACCAGCTTAAGCATAATCACATTGCTTGCATATATTAACAAAGAACAAAGAAACCTCTTGGCCCTTCTCATACTCCACCTTCTGGGTGTTAACCTTATGCTCATTGGATATTGCCTGTATTATGTGTTTTAACCCAGACTTTAACTGTTCATCATTCCCCATGTGACTACCTTCCCATGAGCTCATATGTTGATGTATTGCCTATCTATTTCCCAGCTCAAACTGTACTTTGTTTTGACTGCTTGGCCACCTGCTGTCGAGTTCTCTTTGTTTTGCAGTAGACACTGTTCCCATGAGGATTTTCCACACACACATCTCTATATTTCTCCTTTGACTGTATAACCCATTCATATTCCAACATCCAGAGTATGACATCTTTTGTTTTTCTGGCTTCACTGTGGCTTTTTCCTCCCCCATCCACCAAATGGTTATAGGAGCATGTGCCAGCAGTGTACATTTTAGCTGTGAATTTATGTGAGGCAGGAAGGCAGAGGTACACTTGGCAAAAATTTACATTGTACAAGACAATGTAGGATCATGACCAGTGCTTTCCCTTCTTATGAATCTTTTCAGCAATTCCAGCCTAGCAAAGCATTCTCAACCCTCCCCTGATTTTTATGGGGTGAAAGGCTGAGAATCAACATTTTGTTGTCATTAAATACACTTGTTTCATGGTATCTGTTGAAGGTTCTGAAATCTGAAGGTTTCCCTGAAATTCTAATACCTGTTGTTGTTGTTGTTGTTGTTTAGCAAGCCTCCTTTTGCTCCATGTTTGTTGGCTTTCAGTACCTAAATTTGTTGTTATGGAGGGAGTGATATTACTTAAATTCTCTCAAAATGATTATATTTTCCATAATAAAGGGTTGGGGAAAAATTCCCTTGCATAAAAATCATAATTTGGTAAGCTGACAAGCCTTGCTTTTTATTTTTATTTTTTTCAGTATTGTTTTACTAAAAATAAACATAAATTGTTACTGTGTTCAAAGAAGATAGTCTCAAAATTTAAAATACTGTTTAAAAGGCTGGGACAATAGTTGGTGATAAATACGGTTTTTCTTTTGTCTTCTGGCACATGAAATGGACTAAGCATTTACTCAAAACCATAATTTCACATTACTGTTTTCCATCTATGTCTAAAAGTTTATTACACAGAAATTAAAGACTATGATATGCTTCTCAGCAGTTTTCCTTCCTGTTGTTTGCACTCTGACAATGGATATAATGTGATCTTAGATATTCATTACTGTGGAAATCCTTCATATTTGTATCTATGCGTGTGTGTGTATGCTCCATGGATCAGCAAAAAATCAGTTTCATTCTATTATTAGAACAATATTTAACAAAGACACTTGGGTCTGAAATATGTGGTAATGTAGTCTAGTAGACTTTGGACATTCCTCAGAGTAGTCCTTCCCAGGCTTGCTTGTTTTCCTTTTTTTTTTTTTTTTGGTATTTATATTCAATTTTTTTCCCTAAAATGGCCATCTGATGAAGAGAACTGGAATATTTTCCCCCCAGGGACCAGTATCATATCTGTGTCTCTTGGTTACAAATTCTTTCTTTCTTTCTTTCTTTCTTTCTTTCTTTCTTTCTTTTTTCTTTCCTTCCTTCCTTCTTTCCTTCCTTTGTTTCCTGATAACTTTCCATGGACTGGTAGCCAGTGGTTCACAAATCAGCACACCAGTCCTGGGACCACCACTTTGAGAAGGACTGCCTTAGATTGTGTTCTTTTGCTCTACTTTGTCAAAAATCTCTTCTGTTTCTTAATAGATGTTTTCTAAAAAGTGCTGGCTGAGCCTGGCTGGGACCCAGTCTGCAGTTGCCCAGCGATTCAGCAGTGACTTACTGTGCAATAATTCCCACCCCCATCCAGCATCCTGACTGCATCCCGGGATGTTTTTTCAACTTTAAAAGGTAATGCCATAAGCTCCTTAGTCTCAAACGTGCTGCAAGATTCCTTTGCATATGTATTTATCAGATTCCTTACAACACTATATACATTCAACAGTATGGAACATATAGTGATTGCCAGTATTTCATCCTCTCTGAGGACTGATATGTAATAGCAGTCAATTGTTGGTAATAGGTTAATTGTATATCAAGTTATCAAATGATCATCTCCATGTTAGAATTTTCAGAATCATGACTGAATAACATGGTTACAATGTGAAGTTGAAGGCTTTCATGGCTGACATCCATAGTTTTTGTGGTTTTTCAGGCTGTGTGGCCATGTTCTAGAAGAGTTTCTTTCTGATGCAAGATGCCAGCCACAGATGCTGGCAAAACATCAGAAAGAAACTCTTCTAGAACATGGCCACACAGCCTGAAAAAACCACAAAAACTATAGACATGGTTACAGTTGAAAATGGCAGTATTTTTTTTCTCTTTTAGAATTCTGAAGTTAATGATTCTGGACTTCACATTAGAGACAGAAAAATACCTTGTTTCACTTTTTCCATCTTTAACAACAGCAACAACAACAAAGTCCCAGCTATCTCCATCCCATATATGCAGAAGTTTGGGAATTTTGCAGTTACCCTGAAACAAAATATTCACCCATTTATACTGGCTAAATCAAATAGATATAAGTATTGCATCACTGAGAAGACCACACTGTACCTGCCTCCTTGTTAAAGATGAGGAATCTTTCAGGGGAAAAAAGGGAGGTGGCACCATTACAACCATAATTCTGCAAAACAAATATAGCTGAACACATATGGTTGATTTAAAGCCATACCTTTAATAGTTAAGCACTCAAACTTCTTGATGGGTAAAACTGTCAGTTTTGGTTTCTTCCACTTCTTTCTACTGTCAGATTATTTCATTACCAGATATGAAGAACTTTGAACATTTGGATACATTTTTCTCAAAAATTAACTGAAGCAAAATACTTGCCTGTCTTAATTTCACACCAAACAACTGACAATAGGGCAAAAGTGGAATCGATGGGATAATTCAATGGAATCAGCCCCACATAGATGACCATAACTAAAGATAATCTCTGGCAAGAATGTTGTACATTAAAGTTGCTTAATTCCATTGAAAATCCTAACTGATGAAGAGCCATTTAATCAATGGGATTTGCATACATATTGATTTAGCATTCAGCAATTGTTGAATGAAAGCCATTATGGCATAGAGGTTTGAGTTTTGGACTGTGATGCTGGAGACCAGGGTTTGATCCCTAGCTTGGCCATGAAACCCACTGCGTGACCTTGGGCAAGTCACATGCTCTCAGCCTTGGGGGGAGCCAATTGCAAACCTCCTCTGAACAAATTTTGCCTTAAGGTCACTATAAGTCAGAAATGACTTGAACGGACACAACCACAACCACCTCCAACAATTGTTTTAGTAGTTCGAATCTAAATGGAACTAGAAACTGGATATAACTCAAAACATCTGAGAAGTCACTATTTATTAATTACAAGTGTTCTAAGTCAATATATCCATTTCTCTGTCCCTTTCCTACAGTAATGTGTACATTTCTGTCCTGTTCCTTGGTTTCCCTATATTCATCTTCATAGCAAAAAACATATTGTGTGATCATTCCTCTGGTAAAGTCTATACTCAGTGTCTTTCCACTTTGGTGGATAGTAAAGTCAGTAACTTTAAATCCTATTCTATGATTTTATGTAGCATTTATTGAAATTTAGCATTCTAAACAACAAAATATTGTATTGCATCTCTTTTTTAATTTAAAAAAGCCACTTGGCACATTTAAATCTAATTTATTAAACTGCACAATGAAATTATTATGCAGCTCTGATTAAAATTTACTGGCAGTTCTGGAAAAAAATGTCTTGAAGATAATTACCTTATTTTAATCAATTTTTCTTTCAGCAAGAATTAATTTGGATACTCTAGTATTTTATTTTACTTGTGTCAGCGCCTTCTAAGAATAATGTCCCATTACCAACTGGCTTTGCTGTGTTATTGTAGATGTTCTTTTCTATTAGAGCACAAGTGACTCTATTGGAATCTATTGGAGTCACAATCCTCTATTGGAGGTTTTTAAACAAAAGCAAGATGGCCATCTATCAGGTATGCTTTGATTGAGAGTTCCTGCATGGCAGGGGTTGGACTGGATGGCTCTTGTGGTTTCTTCCAACTCTATGATTTTATGATTCTAAGTGCATGGAATCTTAGCTACATATTTTATTGTTTATGCAAACAGCATAACAAACTAAAATTTCAAGGAGCTGTGTAATCCAAAGAATGGTGTAATTTTGAATACGGGAATCTTAATCACCAATCTAAGGGTATACTTAATATCTCCACCACAACTATCACTTTTGTGGGATTGTCCTCTTCTGTGGAAACAAGAGCCACATCCAGTAGCTTTCAAGGTGGTAGGTAAATTTAAATTTCTTCAGGGCAGGGAGGATTTTACATTTTCCCACCTAATGAAAAGTATCTGAGAGCTATCTTGTCCTTCCTTTTACTTAGAAGAAGAAGGGAGAGAGAGAGAATGTGCAAGATTTCATTGTTGGTTTTAATAGCTCCTTGACTACATTTCTAGTGGTAAAATAATTCCCCTGAAAAATATACAGTTGACCCTTCCTAACCACAGATTCTTCATCCATGGATTCAGCTATAAATTTCAAACAGCAAACCTTGATTTTGCTAAATTATATAAGGGTCACCATTTTACTATGCCATTGTATTTAATGAGACTTGAGCATCCATATATTTTGGTATCTAGAGGGGGTCCTGGATACCAAGGGCCTAGTGTACTACAGTAAACCCCATATTTATGGGGATACATTCCCAGACTTACAGTGGAAAGTGAAAAACTACAGATAATAGTGAACCCTGTATTTCCACTAGAAGTAGACCATGGAGCTTTGGACCTCCAGATGTCTAGAGAGGCCATATTGTTTTTGGAGAGCTTAAGTGAAACTTAACTGTATGTGACATTGAGGTTAACATTCTGTTCAATGCACCAAGGCCATTTAGTTCATTCACTGTGAACAAAGCTGTTCAAGTTATGGATCTTTTGGATCATGGGAGAGGGAATTAACTGAGCATGCACCCTGACTGACCTTAAGCTTATTCACTGCTCTGCAAGTAAAATGAGAATTGCTTGGCTATCCTTATGTGCAAGTATCTAAAAAGTAAAATCATGAGTGATACTAGCATAATGTGCTAATAAGATTCCAGCCTACTGATGCAGGTTACAGAATTCACAGATATGAATTATGCCATAATAGTGACCGTTTTCTTATCTTCCAGGAATACTTATTAGAATTTGAAAATTTATTATATTAAATATTAAATAATGCCTCTAAAAATACCCTTTAAAAAGTAATTTTAAAGAAAATAGAAAATGGTATGAACAAAAGCAACAATATTTTCCTTTGTTCCATTATGCTGAAATACAATTTCATTATAACCACATTACCTTTTAAAACTGGTTGTTTGTAACTCAGTAATGCTAGACTCCATTTTTCTTATGATTTTCACTTTGATGCCTACCACTTTCATGGCCAAATATATAGATCTATGGGTTTTTACATGCTGGGGAACAAGCTTATCTTTTCCCCTTTTTTTCTGTTTTGCTACTCACACATGCAACATATGGAATTCTTGAGGCAGCTGCCCTTTACCTTGCCTATTGTGTGTGGTAACACATGGTTACAATAGGAGTGGATTACAGTAGAAACCTACTCTTTCTCAGTTCAGACTTTGTTTATTCCATTGCTTACTGCACACATTCTAATAATAATAATAATAATAATAATAATAATAATAATAATAAATCCAACAATCCCTTCTCTAACCCACCCACCCCTTAAAAATATATTAAACTATTACAAAATTAAAATACAAGATAAAAACAGTATAGTGCAATCGTACAAATAGCAGCTTGGCAGAGGCAGTTAAAGAGCCGGAATCATTGTCTTCTCCTTATACTTTCTTTTGGGCCAGGATGTTGTTCAGGGAAGGCCTGCCGGAAAAGATCCGTCTTTACTGCTTTTTTAAAGCAGTAAAGAGTAGTAATGAGACAGATCTCATCCAGCAGGCCATTCCATAATCTGGGAGCAGAGGCAGAGAAGGTCCTTTGGGAGGTCGTTGACAGACTGGTTTTTATGGGCTGTAACAGGTTCCTCCCAGAGGACCGAAGTGCTCGGGTGGGGGGGGGGGGGTTAGGGAAGAAGGTGGTCCCGAAGATAAGTTGGACCCAAGCCATGTACTTTCTGCTAAAGTACAGCACCAAAAGTCTCTGTATCTCCAACCCTCCTTCACCATCTTCTCAAAGCTGATGCTGCTAAAAAAAGATCTTCAGTTGTATAGAGGTTGAGGAGGGAAAAAAGGGAGATGGGGAAATTTCACAAATCTGTTTATAATTTTGATGGAAATAACCTGTAAATAAATGAAATACTAATGTGGGAGAAATTGATGCAGAAAATTTTCTCTGTCACTCTATCTGGCAGGAGTTTGGGGCCTGCTGAGATACTGGAAAGCTAGCATCTGATTAGTCAAATTTCAAAGCAATTCACTTCTGAAAAAACCCAGGTGTTAACAAGGTTAGTTTAAGAACTTTGTTTTCCCTATTGCCCTCAAGAGATGTTGTTTACATGGTTCTGCAATGTCAATATGGAACAGACGTTGTATTCTGATGACATTGTGGCTCACTTTCTCTTTGTTCATTATTTCATTTGTTCATTATTTGGAATTAATCACATTTCATTAAGTTGCTCACTAAACAATCACTGCAACATATCTTTCTAATCTATCATGTCTATTCTAGGCAACTGTTATTAAATTCATTTGTGAGTTGTTCTTTTCTTTTCATGCACCACAAAAAGTGCAAACAAAAAACACCACAACAAAAAATCAATATTAAGCATGCACAGTACACTACGTTTTTGCTTGTTTTTTTAAAAAAGCATGTGATGTAATTTCCAATACAAATAATCTTTTTGAATTTTCTTTTTTATTACCCAGTCATTCAGGAATTCCACAAGAATGACAAAATATGGTATAAATGAATGTTCAAGACTCTCTGATACAGAAAGCACAAGGTGACATTGAAAGCAGGTTAAACACATTGCCCAACTCCCCAACGCCTATTAAACACATCAGCCTTTTAAAAGGATTGGTTCAAAATACATAATTGTTTTTTCTTGAGTTTGTATGTATTGTTCTGCAGGATTTCTTTACTGAAATTATTTTATGATTAGATCTGATATCTGCACACTTCATATTGGTGCAATTGTGCCTTCATGTTGTTTCTAATTTATGGTTACCCTAGGCAAATATATGTTGGTGTTTTCTTGGCAAGATTTGCTCAGAGGAAGTTTGCCATTTCCTTTCCCTGAGGCTGAGAGCATATACTTGCCCAAGGTCACCCAGTGGATTTCCTCAGAGTCGCAGTCCCACCTGCAAACCACTATGCCACACTGCTATACGAGCCAGACCATATATATTACTATCATAAATCTGGAGTAAGAACAGGTTGATTGGGTCACCTGGCTATTATGAAGATTTTAGGTCATCCAGTCTACTATACGAGTCAACATCCTTAATATGTTCAAAATATATTTCAATAACTTGGAGATGTCTGAAATCTGGAGCCTGTTATTTTGGAGTTTTGTTGAAGTCACAAAATAAAAGGTATGCACCAACTTTTATTTTGAGTTGGATGAACAATTCCAGTGCCCAGAGATCCTAGGTACAGGCCTCTTATCACAGGCTATGATTGTTTGAATCAAATGACTGTTTGTTATTACATAGGTAGGATCCCATTTATACCCATGTCTGAGTTACATGAAAAACAGTCTTGATGTTACACTGAATGTTGTTAACATGATGTCTTCCTGTGTCATGCTCATAATCAGTTTCCTGTTACTATCTGCTTTGCTAGAATAATGGCAAATATAACCTTGGAGTTTCATCTTTGGGTTCAGTGCCCCTTTTATGCTTGCAATACTGTATTCTTGGAAACATTACCTACTTTTCTACTCTAACATCAAACTGAGGTGACATCTGATGCACAGATTTTATATAGATGTAGATACAGATATTAAAAATATCCATTTATATACAACTTTTCATCCTATCAGTATTTGAGCGTAATATGTAATCTATTGTATTACAGAACAAATCAAACAAACCAACAAAGTTTTAGGGAAAAAAATGGAATTGCAAACAAAATAATCAACAATAAAAGCTTGAATGATTAAAAACAATAAATTAAAATGCTGAGGCACATAGGGTTTAATGTGCACTGGAGAAATAATACATTTTGACACTGCTTTAACTGCCATGACTAAATCCCATGAAATTCTGGGGTTTGTAGTTGTTGTGGCACCAGAGCTCTCAGAAAGAGAAGGCTATCTCACAAAACTACTAGCATTCAGCCATGGCAGCTAAAGTGGTGTCAAATTGCATTAATTTTGCAGTGCAGAGTAGACCCAGAAATGCTTTTGTCTGGTACTTAATATTGTTATAGAGGTACCACATGATCCCCTTTAATGAGTGCACAGAACAGCCAGGTTAGAATACTGACAAAAACCATTCTCTATCCCCCTCCCCAATAATCTAGTCCAAATATTTAGGGACACCTGAAGAAAAGATGTAGAAAAAGCTGTGTAAGAAAGGTCTGACAGAGGAAAGTGCTTTTACATATCTTAGAGGAGATATTGTTCCACAAGTTGTTTATCAACTTGCTAAACAACTGTCTTCCAGAAACTAACTTTGCTCTCTGCACAACATTTTTTTAATTTCCTATAAATGTGTAGCTGTTACATTTTTAATACACACACCAATTGATGGGCTGTGTGACAGATATTTCATATATTTTTGCTGTTGTGTGCCTTTAAGTAATTTCTGACTTATGGCAACCCTAAGATGAACCCATCATGTTGGTTTTCTTTTTGCCAAGATTAGTTCAGAGGTTAGGTTTGCTATTGCCTTTCTCTCAGTCTGAGAGAGTGTCTTGCCCAAGAAACCCAGTGGGTTTCATGGCCAAGATGGAAATTGAAGCCTGGTCTCCAAAGTTGTAATCCAACACTCAAACCACTGTACCACACTGGATCTCACAGTTCACACACATACACACACAGAGAGAGATACAAAACCCCCATGATAGGATCACTTTAGGGTCACTATAAGTTAGAAATGATTTGACAGCACAAAATGACATATATATGTCATGGGGGTTTTGTATCTCTCTCTGTGTGTGTATGTGTGTGACTGTGAGATCCAGTGTGGTACAGTGGTTTGAGTGTTGGATTACAACTCTGGAGACCAAGCTTCAATTTCCATCTTGGCCATGAAACCCACTGGGTGATCTTTGATATATTATCAGACTTGAGCAAATTCAGGAACTTTGTGTATCAATCAGTCCTGTGCATTGAACCAACAAAAGTGTTTATTGAGAACACATAGTCAGAAATTCACCAGTCAGCATTTAAGCCAGAACTGCCCGTTCAAGCCAAACAATATCTTTAAACCCCAAAACCATTAAATTCCTCCCAATTCTCTTGGTACTAAATCCAGCACCCACCTTCAATTCCCATTTCTATTTTTTCCCATCAAGCCAGCCCCCCCCCCTTTTCCAAACCTTCTCATCAGTGCTATCTCTCTTCAGCACAGACATTTCCACCCAACACCCATCCTTTCAGTTACATCCAGACACCAACTCTCTGCATCCCACAGCTTACACATTCCAATGGCCCAACTTTCTCAAAACTATCCTAGCCAGCTACAATTATTCTCAACCCCCATGCCAGCTAACCTATTTGCTATTACTACTACTAGCTTCCCCACAATCCCTTTCCACCTGCAACCTATATAGTAACTATAACTTTCAATTGCCTGCTGATTAAACTGAAAAGGATGAGAAAAAGGCAAGACTTAAATATTTAGCCCAAATTCAGAATAAAGCTTTGCACAACAAACTCTCCTTTGCTGCAATTGTCTTTAGCCACAAGACTTTGTCACACTTTGTTTGTTTGTTTGTTTGTTTGAAGGATCTATATCCCACCTTTTTCCCACAATGGGATTCAAGGTGGATTACATTGAACAAATGTGACTTGGGGGTCATGGTGGGACTATGGAAACTGGCCATCACAGTCTTGAAGCCAGCTGCTGCCATCCTGAACATGGCAAGGAGCAGCTTTTTGCCACTCCTTTTGTTTCTGGGTGTAGGCTGCCTTAGCCAGCTTCAGCATGGCTTCTATGCATTTTGGGGGGCATGCAGCACTCGAATGCCATGCCCCCAAAGTGTGAGGAAGGTGTTTTATTTTGCCCATCTGTTTCAGGCCAAGGTGTGTTGATTCTTTGCAGGCTATCCATGCACAGCACACCTCCAACATTCCCCTTCCCTACACACATTTAGGCAGCAATTAAAAGAGTCTGATGTCCATTCACACAAAGAGCCTCCATTGTGAAGGTATGAGTAACTACATAGAGTTAATTGTGTAAGTAATTGCCTAGAGCCACTTCACACATTCTACTGAAAGTATGGACCTTGAGGACATTGCTGTACTGATGGCACAGCTAGCTTGCATGACCCACAACCAATTTCACATATTTTTTCCAATGTTACTTGACCTAATATCACATTAACATATATATCTTATAATTTTCTGGTACTTGTAAGGTTGGTCTAAATGTTATTTAGTACATGTCATTCATGGTGTTGAATATAATGCCTCGGGATCAGGTATATACGTAGAAGTGGTTTATTCATTTGAGCTGACTTGGGGATTTTTTTTCATTTATTAATGAAATACATTTTAAATATATATATATATAATTATGGTATTTTCACATGTAAGAGAGATTTCACACAAGGGAAAGAAATTTCATGTCTCTTGACAGTTTTTTGAGAGTTTGTCAAGAAATGTGTTATAATCTTTTTTTACTGAGGTTGAAAAATTGTGCACATATTCTCTACAGTCTTAGGCTTTTAAATATTCTCCATGCCATATGGACTAGGGAGGGACTGTTTGGTTAAAAGTATATTAAATAAGTATGATATATAAAATACTTGGCTCTTTGTTCTTATGAAAGAAGTTTTTATTGTAAATTTTGATAATCTCAACTGTGTTTGAGCTATAACTCAATTAAGACTGGGTGTTAAGTGAGCCTAAGTTTGTTCAAGCTTCCATATGTGTTGCTGTGCACTTATATTGTCTTTTATTTCCATGCAGCAGACTGAAATAACCTGCTTCTGGTGACAACATAGCAGTGGGGTGGCACTGGGTCTGAACAGAGTATCAAGACTTTTCAAAATGTGAGAACAAATGTAGAAGCAGCTTTTGGGATCCACCTCTGTAGTAGAATGTCTAAGACATAAAAATGTATCACTTAGTCTATAAAAATGTGTTACAGGAAGTTTACAGAAATTAAACTTTAAATTTTACTTCTGAAAACAAAAAACAGTTTGGGGGTTTACATGAGCCAAATTGGTCTGAGTCCAGTGAAATATGGACTCAGACTAATATCTTGTAAATTAGATTGTTCATTTTGGCTATCTAGCTCCAGGATGAGGTCCCTCTTGAAATTCTGTCAATATAAATATATTACTAGGCAAATGATAGTAGAAGAAAAATGCTTTTTTGATCTTGATATTTGAATGAATATGCTATCAGTTTTTAAAAACTTCCCCCCTCCTCAGACTCCACTCTTCCAACTGTCACTTGACACTCTTCTCTTTGAGTCAACTAAAATTATATTACTCAGAATATGATGATGTGACTGTTATGAAATATTCACTAATGGCATGAATAGGTTTCTGTATTGCTTGCAAAGCACTTTATATCATATACTTTGTGGCTTAATGTTAAAAGCCAGTAAGGTCACTTACCATACCATGGCCGAACATGCTTTATCCCAGTAATGGGACAGAGTTATAAAAATGAAATTATCATTAAAGGTCTGGTAATAAGGTATATTATTTTAAAAGATGGCTAGTAAAAATGGTGATACTGTGTTTGTATTATCATTTCAGACCACACGCTTCCTTTCTGTTCACTCTACCTCTCTATCCTAATCTCCTCCCTAAAAAATTTGACTTCTGTTAGATGTAATTGGTAGATACAAAGTACAGTTAGACTGTTTTTGTTTGTGAAGACAGGTTGCCCTTACAGCTATTTCAAATACAGTACTAAATTTTCTGAAAACAGAAAATGCCTTGTGTGGAATGACCTAGCTGCAGTATTTTCTGTACAGGAAACACATTTTTCTGCTTTGAAAATGATACATACAAGAAGCTATTTTCTGTACAAACTAACCACATGTGAATTTTGCAAAGACTAAATATAAAGATTCTCATCAGTCCAGTTTTCTTCTCAACAGTGTTTTATAATGCTTAAAAACAACAAACAACAACAATTATTTTAAATCATTTTTAGTATTTTTAATGTTCCTTCTACTTTTACAGGAGAACAGGGAAAATAGCAGATATGTGTACAACTATTTTTCTATAGAGGGATTGTTTCAACAGGCTTCAGGAGGGACCTCCAGAGGTCTTTGGGAAATTTCTGCAGATGACACAAGGATCAAATACCTGGATGTGTCTTTGCTGCTCTGTGCAGTGTCCAGGTAACATTGAGGCCAAGGGGGGGACTGCCTTGCTTAAAAGATGGAAAGTTGAGCATTGTGATATAATAATAATAATAATAATAATAATAATAATAATAATAATAATTCATTTATACCCCACCTTTTGCTGTAGTAATCAAGACGGCTTCCAGCTAAAACAGATACAGACCTCAATAAGAAGAGTAACCCCCCCTCTTAAAAATACATTAAATACAGTCTCAATCAAATTCAATGTAAACACAGACACTTTAAAATAAAAAAGCAAATTACATCAATTAAAACAGTAGGCCCTCTGGGGCGAGCAAAAATAAAAGAGAGGAGTGTCTAACGAGGAAAAATCAGGATTGGAGATGGTTTTATTCTGGATAGGCCTGCTGAAAGAGATCCGTTTTGATGTTTTTTTTAAAGCCATCTAAGTTGGTTTTCTGACTGATCTCTTCCGGCAAGGTGTTCCAGAATCTGGGAGCGGTGGCAGAGAATGTCCTCTGGGAGGTCGCCATCAGTCTGGTTCTTATCAGTTGAAGAAGTTTCCTCCCAGAGGACCTGAAGGAGGCAATCCTTAAGATAAGTTGGACCCAGGCCATGTAGGGCCTTAAAGGTCATCACCAACACCTTACACTGTGCTCGGAAACTGATAGGCAGCCAGTGGAGAGATCTTAATATCAGTATGATATGATCCCTCCTAGATGTTCCAGTGATCAACTTGGCTGCCATGTTTTGTACTAAGTGCAGTTTCCAAGTTAGGTATAAAGGTAGCCCCATGTAGAGTGTGTTACAGAAGTCGAGTAGTGAGGTTACCAGTGCGTGTACTACAGTTTCGAGGTCCCCTACTTCCAGGAAAGGGCACAACTGGCATATCAGCCGGAGCTGATAACAGGCACTCCTGACTGTCGCGTTCACCTGATTTATCATGTGAAGCAACGAGTCTAGGAGCACCCCCAGACTGCGAACACAGTCCTTAACAGAGAGCATGACCCCATTCAGGACTGGAGGTTGCAACTCAATGCTTGATTTGGGGGCCCCTACTGTAAGTACATCTGTTTGGTCTGGATTCAGTTTGAATCGGTTTTTCCTCATCCAGTCCATTACCACTTCAAGACATTGATTGAGGGGAGAACCGCATCTGCTGTCATATTGATAACACCCTGCTCCATGTCTCCTGATGATCTCTCCCAGCGGCTTCATATAAATATTGAACAACATCGGGGACAGGATAGCTCCCTGTGGAACGCTGCATTTTAGCTCTGTTTTTGAGGAGCAGCTGTCCCCAATTTGCACCCTGTGGAACCTGCCTGAGAGGAAAGAGCGGAACCACTGAAGAACAGATATGTATCTACAAAGATGTAGGTACATGGCAGATGTACAGCATCTGATGCAAGATTCCAGACAGTATAGTATTTGATTTTTAAAATAATTGTTACGGGGGGGGGGGGGAACTTAAGCACTTAATCCCTTTTCACAAAATTATTTTTAAATGATTCCAGTCTTCTGATTGCAGTTTTAAGAAACCAAGTTGCCTAATAACAAATTAGAACATTGATTGGGCAATTCCTGTGAAGATCAAAGTACAAAGAAATAGAACTATAGGCTGAATCTTATTAGTTAATTACAATTAAAGCAGGTGCACTGAATCAATTTTTGAATGGTGTGTTAATATAGTTGATATATAGATAGTTCCCATTAATTCAACTAGTTTGGACTAATGAAAAGATTTTGGCCTATATGTCCTTTATCTTGTTAAAAACCCAGAATGCTACCTTCTCTCTCAACCTTGCTGGCATGGATAAATTGTTGGTTGTTGTTGTTAACTGCCATTGAATCGATCTCAACCCATTGTGATCTTATGAATGAGACATCTCCAAGGCCCACTGTCCTCTACTTCAATGCTTAATTTCTGCAAACCCATACCCATGACCTCCTTAATAGAGTCCATCTATCTGGCATGTGGCCTTCCTCTCTTCCTACTTCCTTCCACCTTTCCCATCATTATTATCTTTTCCAATGAGTCCCTCCATGATGTGTCCAAAGTATGACAGCCTCATTTTGGTCTTCTTGGCTTCCAGGGAGGTTTCTGGCTTGAACCGTTCTAGGACCCATTTGTCCTTTTGGCTGTCCATGGGATCCTCAGCACTCTTCTCCTGCACTACATCTCAAATTAATTAATTTTCTTCCTATCATCTTCTTAACTGTCCAGGCCTCACATCCGTACATGGTAATAGGGAATATGATGGCTTGTATTATTCTGACTTTTGTGCTGAGTTGTATGTCTTTGCATTTTAGGATCTTTTCTAATTCCTTCATAGCCACTCTCCCCATTCTTAAACTTCTTCTGATTTCCTGCCTGTAGTCCCTGTTCTGATCAATGTTTGATCCCAGATATGAGAACTCTTTTACTTCATTAGCCATTGTATGTTTGCAATGTGGTCCTCTTTCTTTCCTGAACCCTGCTTGAACCACTAGGATTTCTCTCTTCATGTATGGTTGGAGTCTATGTTGTAGAATTCTGAGCATGATTTTGCTTGTGTGGGAGATCAGTGCTTTGGTCATGTAGTTGCTGCAGTCTCTTTTGTCTCCCTTTTTGGTGGATGATGATGTATATTGATCGCTTCCAATTTGTTGGCCATCATTTTGTTTTCCATATCTGTTGACTGTTACAATAATTGTTTTAATATTTAAAAAATCTCTTTGTGGGTCTCCTGCCATGGCCCTAGACTGGAGAAGCCCAACCACCATGGATCCAAAGTGAGGACCTCACGTAGGCACCTGAAAGGTCAATCTGAATCTACAATAATTTGCAGATCAAAAGGGCCAGGCTTAAGAGCTGCAAAGCACTTAGGAGATTTTTGAGTACCAGCCAGGAAGCGTCTGGCTGAAGATGAGATAACATTAACATCCCATCGCCTTTCCTTGAAAATTGTCTACTTCAAAGAGCAGTAATCTGGAATCCTTTGATATACAATAGCAATTCTTCCCTTCAGGCTAGGGTAGAAAAGATCTCCAAAATCTCAGGGACATTGGGTCTGGTTAGATTTCATGGTGACACTGCACCACTGTGAACTCTGACTTGGGTCCAGGCTCTTCCCATTGTCATTTCCCTTTCATGAAGGTTGAGTCTATCCATCTGCAAGATGGATTGGTGGCTGCAAAGAATATCAGCAATTGGAGCCCTTTAAAAGGTTGTCTACATCTCTCAGCTAAAACCTATTAGCTCTCCTCTTGGCTTCTAGCCTGGAAGATTGCCTCAAGGCAAGGACTCCTTGGCCTGTCTTCGCTCCACATATCTTAGCAGCTGCTGCTTAGAGTCTGTAGTCTGTAGAGTATGTTTCTCTCTCTGCCACCTCCTGAGCTGCAGCTTCCTGAACCTCCTCTGAGATTGCAGAGCCTCCAAGCAACCCCAAATCTTCAGACTCAGAACCTTCAGAGCCACAGTCTGACTGTGCCTCTAAGTCTGGTCCAGGGCAGTCTATGACACCACTCCCCCTCCTCTTCCCCCCCCCCAGACAATGGGGGACCCGTTTAGCAGGATAACAGAAATGGAAGGCATGGACCAAGTCAGGAGCATTGACCATCAAGGTGTCATCCCACGAGCATTCCTCCAGCCCATACCCAGCTCAGTCAATAAGGTACTGGAGGTGACCACACTGTGTCCAGGATATGAGCCGCTTCAAACTCCTCCTCCCCATTGACCAGGACCAGGACCAGAGATGGTGGAGGCACTGAGCTGGCATCAGGGAGAATATCCATGGCAGGAAACATGAGGGACCGGTGGAACACTGGATGGATCTGCAGGGACTGAGGAAGTTACAACTGGAAGGCCACCAAGTTGATCTGGACCATAATCTGGTAGGGGCTGACAAAGTGGGCATCCAGCTTCTGGCAGGGATGCTGGAGTGGCAGACGATGCATAGAGAGCCAGACCCAGTCACCGACCTTCAGAGGGGCTCCTGGCTGATGTTTCCAGTCTGCAAAGTGCTTGTAGGCCTGCTTCACCTGTTCCAACTGTTCCCTAAGGATTTCCTGCATTGCATGCAACTCTTGCACCCATTGATTGGCTGCAAGGACCAGAGATGGAGAGGCCACAGCAGGAAACAGGCACAGATGGAAGCCATAGTTTCCAAAGGACACCAACTCCTGAGTGTAGGAAAGCAAGATGTTGTTGTAAGCGAACTCTGCCAGAGAGAGTAACTCCACCCAGTTGTCCTCCTGGTAGATAGCGTAGCACCAGAAGTAATGCTCCAAGGTCACATTCATCCTCTCTGTCTGGCTATCACTTTCAAGGTGATACACAGAGGACAACTGGGCCTGGATCACCAACTGGTGCAGCAGACTACACCAAAACCAGCTGTGAACTTGTGGCCACAATCCAAGATGACCCCCTCTGGCAGGCCATGGAATAATAATAATAATAATAATAATAATAATAATAATTTATTTTTATCCCACCCCTCTGCAACACAACCGGGGTGGCTTACAGCATTAAGACATCCATAATACAATAACCCACCTTCCCCTTAAAAAGTATTAAACTGATCAATTTTTAAAATATAAGTACATTAAAACCAACAACAAAAGGACTGATACAGCGAATTAAGTGGTGCAGTGGCAACTCCAAGGGCTGGTAGCTGATTCCTAGGGCTGGGAAAGCTAGTCCAGGAAGGCCTGCTGAAAGAGATCTGTTTTGTCAGCTTTTTTAAAGCTGTCCAAGGTGGTGATAAGATGGATCTCATCTGGCAGGCCATTCCATAACCTGGGAGTGGTGGCAGAGAAGGCCCTCTGGGATGTCGCTGACAGCCTAGTTTTCATAGGCTGTAACAGGTTCCTCCCAGAGGACCAAAGTGCATGGGGGGGGGGGAAATCATATGGAAGGAGACGGTCTCGGAGATAGATTGGATTTTAAAGATGTGGTACAGGAACAGGCAGGCAGTGACCTTGGTGATAGGCATGCCAGTGCAGGGAATGAAGTGCGCCATCTTGGAAAACATGTCCACCACAACCAGGATGGTGGTGGCACCCACCCAGAGGGGCAAGTCTGTAATAAAGTTCATGGAGACCTGTTTCCAGGGGCCTGACAGAGTCTCCAAGGGCTGCAACAGCCCGGTGGATTTCCCAGGCTGGTCCTTGGTCCAGTGACAAATGGGGTAGGAGCAGACATAGTGAGAGTCCTCTACTCGGAGACAGGGCCACCAGACCTCTCAGGTCAAGAGGTGTAGTGTCTTCTGGACCTCAAAATGACTTGCAGGCTGAGTGTCATGGCAGAGACATAACATCTCCTGACAGTCACCTGCTGGGACTTAGAGCCAGACTTGATGATACAGGAGTCCCTCCCACATCGCATAGGGGGATGAAGGCTCATCTTTCTGGTGGCCCTCACCCTCTTCCTGGATCCAGTCTCATAGAGTCAGAGTATCTCTGACAGTGGTGAAATTCTCAGGATGCAGGATTGTTGTGGGCAGGTCTGCCTTAGGAGACACCGCATACTCAGGCTTCCAGGAGAGAGTGTTGGCCTGGCGGTTCTGAGCCCAAGGGATGTAGGTCAGGCAGAAGTTGAAATAGACGAAGAAGAGGGACCACCACTTCTGTCACTGAGTCAACTTCCTAGCAGTCTGAAGGTACTCAAGATTCCAGTGATCATTGTCTTCTATTTCTCTGCATTGGTCATTGTGGTAATTTTCTCTATCTTTCCACATAAGTCATAGTACTGTTACATTCATAATTCTTAGTTTGTTCCTATCTCCCCTTTGTTTTTATTTTCTTCTTTTCTTTATTGCTTGTAGTGTTTTCTCTGTCATCTATGTTTTTTTCTCTTTCTTTTTGTTTATTGAAAGTGTCTGTCTCCATTCTTCTTTTATTATGTCCCTGGCTTAAGACCATAGTTCCTCTGGTTTTCAGTCTATTATGCTTAGTAGTGTGAATCTGTTTCTTATGTTGTCAATAAATTCTGTTGACATATTATTTAAATGATATTTTGGTATAATTACTAGTTTTGTTTTCTTCTTGAGACTTACTCTTATTTTTGATATGAGTAATTTGCGAACTGTGCCACAGTAGTCACCTGGTCTAGTGTTAGCCACCAGTATAGAGTTCCACCATCTTTTACTTCTTTATAATCTTTGATTTTTTTGTGTTCACCATCTGGTGATGTCCATGTGTATAGACTTCTTTTTGGTTGTATGAAAAATGTGTTTGCAATGAATAGGTCATTGACTGCACAAAAATCTATCAGAAGCTCACCTGCTTCATTTCTTTTGCCTAATCCAAATCTGTCTACTCTTTTTTATTCTTCTTTGCTTCCAACTTTTCCATTGCAATCTCCAATGGTAATGATCATGATCTAATGATCCAGTTATCAATGGCATGGACAAACCCTAAAAGCAAATGGAGTTTGTAACAATTCTCTGTTTCTTGTTGTTAACTGCCTTTGAATCAATCTTGACTCATGGTGACCCTATGGATGAGACATCTCAACCCCCCCCCCCATCCTCTACTGCTCTAGCCCAGCTGCTGCAAACTCATATTCATGGTCTCTTTAATAATGTCCATCCATCTAACATGTGGCCTTCCTCTCTATCTACTTCCTTCCATCTTTCCTAACATTATTGTCTTTTCCAACAATTCATGCCTTCTCATAATGTGTCAAAAGTACAACTGTCTAAGCCTTGTCATCTTAGCTTCTAGGGACATCTCTGGCTTGATCTGCTCTAAGACCCATTTGTTTGTCCTCTTGGCTGACCATGGGATCCTCTGCACTCTTCTCCAGCGCCACATCTTAAATGCATTGATTTTCTTCCTATCATCTTTCTTGACTGTCTAGCTCTCACAGCCATACATGGTAATAGGGAATACAATGGCTTGTATGATTCTGACTTTTTTGCTGAGTTGTATGACTTTGAATTTTAGGGTCTTTTCTAGTTCCTTCATAGTCGCCCTCCCCATTCTTAATCTTCTTCTGATTTCCTGGCTGGAGTCCCCATTCCGATCAATGTTTGATCCCAGATATAAGAATTATTTTACTTTTTCTATTTCCTCATTGTCTAGCTTGAATGTTCTCTGTGATCATTATTTTTGTTTTCTTTATGTTCAACAGTAAGCCTGCCTTTGCACTTTCTTCTTTTATCTTCCTTGCTCCAGGCCTGTGAGGTTCTCTGCTAGTATTATGGTGTCATCAGCTTATCTCAGATTTCTTCTTCCTATTTTACTCCTTCTATGTCCAAGCCTGCTTTATTTTCACTCCTCCTTCCATGTCCAAGCCTGCTTTCTTTACAATATGTTCTGCATATAGATTGAATAGATAGATTGATAGGATGCACCCTCATCTGATTCATTTGCCAATTGGGAATCATTCTGTTTTTTCCATGTTCTGTTCTGACAGTAGCCTCTTGTCCTGAGTACAGATTCCTCATCATAACTATCAGATGTGCTGGCACTCCCATGCCTTTACGGGCATTCCATAGCCTTTCATTGTCTATGCAGTCAAAGCCTTTGCTGTAGTTTATAAAGCACATGCTGATTTTCCTTTGGAATTCCCTGCTACACTCCATTAGCCATCATCTGTTTGCAATGTGATCCCTAGTTCCTCTTCCTTTCCTGAACCCTACTTGGACCTCTTGGGTCTCTCTTTCCATGTATGGTTGGAGCCTACGTTGAAGAATTTTAGCATGATTTTGCTTGTGTGGGAGATCAGTACTATTGTTCTATAGTTGCTGCAGTCTCTTGTATCTCCCTTTTTGTGGATGGGAATGTATATTGACTGTTTCCAATCTGTTGGCCATCATTTTGTTTTCTATATCTGTTGACATATGTTGGTTAGCACTAGAGTTGACTCTGTCAGTGGGGATTGCAACAGTTCTATTGGTATATCATCTGTTCCTGGAGTCTTGTTTTTTGCCATTTCTTTTATTACAGCTTCCACCTCAGTTTTTAGAATTTGGAGTTCATCTTCATATGGCTCTTCCCTCCATGTGTCCTCTATTTTGTCATCTCTTTTATATATTTCTTCGGTGTATTGCATCTAATGTCTTTTTATTCCTTCCTGGTCTTGAATTAGGTTATTTTTATTGTTGTAGAGTGTCCTGGTCCTTGGTTTGAACTTTTCCTTGATTTCTTGAATCTTGTGGAATAGGTCTCTCATTCTTCCCTTTTTGTTGTTATCTTGTATTTCTCTGCATTTATCATTGTAGTAAATTTCCTTATCTATGTGCACTAGCTGTTGTACTGTTGTGTTCATGGTTCTTAGTCTATTCCTATCTCCTTTTTGTTTTGTTTCTCTTATTTCCTTTATTGCTTGTAGCATTTCATCTGTTATCCATGGTTTCTTCACTTTCCTTTTGTCTGTTGGAAGTGTATTTATGCATTCTTCTTTTATTATGTCCCTGGCTACAGAACAAAGCTCTTTGGTTCATGATCTATTATGCTTAGTACTACAAATCTGTTCCTTATATTTTCAATGAATTTTGTGGAAATGTTGTTTAAATCATATTTTGGTGTGATGACTGGTTTTGTTCTCTTCTTGAGTTTTAATTTTCTTTTTGAAATGAGTAGTTTGTGATTTGTGCCACAATCAGCACCTGGCCTAGGCTTGGCCACCAATATGGAGCTTCACCATCTTTTACTTCCAGTTATGTAATCAATTAAGTTTTTGTGTTAGCCATCTTGTGATGTCCATGTGTATAACCTTTTATCTGTTTGTATGAAAAATGTGTTTGCAATGAATAGGTTGTTGGCTTCTCAAAAATCTATCAGACGCTTACTTGCTTCATTGCTTTTGACTAGTCCAAATCTGCCTACTGTTTTTGATTTTTCTTTACTTCCAACCTTTGTGTTCCAATCTCCAATGATCAGTTTGACATCCTGTGTTGGTGTGTTGTGAATTTCTTCCTGTACTCCTTCATAAAATCTATCAATTTCTTCTTGTTCTGCCTCAGTGATTGGTGCATATACTTGAATTATGGTGATATGCATAGGTTTACTATGGAGCCTTATTGAGATAATTCATTCTGATTTTGCATTGTATCCTCCACTTTTGCAACAACTTTTCTTAGTATGAAAGCCACCCCTTTTCTTCTTGTCTTTTCATTCCCTGAGTAGAACATTGTGCGGTTGTTGATTCAAAGTGGCCCATTCCCATCCATTTTAACTCACTCACCCCCAGTACTGGTATGTTCATGCATTGCATTTCCATTTTCACTATATCTAGTTTCCCTTGGCTCATGCTGCTCACATTTCATGTCCCTATTTTATGTGTGGTGCTGCTTCTGATAAGGTTTGTCTTTCTGAGAGTATTTATGGCATGCTTCATCATTTTGGCTGCCCTTAGCTGCTCTTGAAAGTGAGTTTTCCTTTAATTTCTATCTATCTCTCTGTTAGTGCTTTTGTCCTGTCTGTGTGACACTTTTGATGTCTCCTCATAGGGTTTTCTAGCTAGGGACTTACACAAGGAGGGCCACCTACACCTCCCTGTGCACAGTGGTAACAAATGTTAGCAATGATGTCAGTGCTGTTCTTCATTTTAGTGCCATTATTTTGGTGACACCCACCACTACTGCTGCTGCCCAGTAGTTGTTTCCCTATGTCATTCTCCTTCCCCCCTTTATCACTGAATTGATCATTTCCCTACCTTTCCCCCTCTCACTCCTTTTCCCTCATATCCTTCTTTATTTAGTCTCTCATCTTGGAATGTGGTGGAGTCTCCTTCTTTAGAGGTCTTTAAACAGAGGCTGGATGCCATCTGTCGGGGATACTTTGATTTTGAGTTCCTGCATGGCAGGGGGTTGGACTGGATGGCCATTGTGGTATCATCTAACTCTATGGTTCTATGATTCTATCTGTCTTCTGGCCCTTGTTTGATTTTCCTTGCTTGTCCTCTCTGCAATTCTACCTTCTGATTATGTTGCATACTTGGGAAATTCATGGAACAGAAGTTTTAATTACAAACTAAGGAAGGTAATAGTTCAGTGAAGATGGAAGATTAGAGGCTACGTTGGATAACTGTTGGGAAAGTAAAAGCAGAAGCAACAAAATCTAACATATAAATCTTGTGATTATTATTTGTTTTTGTTATGCAGACTGTTAGGATTATGAAGTTGACCATACCAATATATCTGAACAGAAAACATTATCTCTGACATTTAATGAAAAATAAAAACAAAAGATGTTTGATGAAAAGTTTATCTATGACATTAAGATGCTTGACATGTAAAACAGCAGCCTTCTGTGTGATCTCAGTGTATTTGTCAAATATTTATTTGCCACAATAATTTACAAGACAATAGGAGCAACTCAGCAGGAAAGTGAGGCTCATTTGTGAAAATAAATAATACTAAATATGGATGTATATCTTGGTTAAATCTCTAAAGCATAATATAGAAAGACATCTTAATGGTTACAGTTTAACTTGCACATAAAATCTAATTAATAAACTGGCACCATTAATTTCTAGCTTTAAATTCTAAAGGAAATTTAATTTAGCTCTTCATAAAATAAAATATAGATTAGCAGACATTTAAGTGTTGGTAATCACATTTTTATGTAAACTGTACACAGGAACACTTTTTTTTTTTTCACCTAAATGCATTTAAGTACTATAATTTCCAAATCACTTACATCTCTTATATGGGCCTGGCTTTATTCAAACTCTAGTAAAAGAGGAGACAGGATAACAGAAAATATATTTATAGATTCAAAGTTGTTCAGCAATCACTCCTAATTCTCAGGGAATCCTGGGAACTATAGAGCTTGTGGGAAGCAAAGGGATCTTTATGAGATATTTGTTGTGGGGTCCTTTCCACCAGAGTGCATCCTAAAAGTCCCATCTGCAAATATCGGATGTTGTAGCCAACTAAAGCCATCTAGCCAACTAAGGAAAACTAACCAGAAAGTCAAATTTATTTGTTAGTTATTCTATTATGTTAAAACTGAGATGTGAATCATGCATTCCTCTAGAGGTTGATAAGACTGCAGCTCCTAGAAGCCTTAGCCAGCCTACCTAATGGTGAGAATCCTTGGAGCTGCAGTCCAACAACATCTGAAAGGCCACATAATTCAGATCCCAGTATTAAAAACTGTGGGGGGAAGCAGACAGGCAGCATGGGGCTGCCCCGGGAAGCTGCGGATCGGGGCTGAGGTATCCGCACTCCTCAGCCCCAAGGCACCTCATCCCAGGCCCAGGAAAGAGTGCTAAAATAGCGCTCCTTCCGCAAGATGCCGAAGGTGCACTGCAAAAGGCCTCCAGCACACTTTTGGCTCCTCTTCCGCTGCAGCATGTGTGGACGCTGCAGCGGAAGTGCGTCGTTGGAGCTCCAGCCATGCGAAGGGCCGGCCACTCCAATGACATTTTTGAGAAGGGGTTGGGGCGCCCAGCATGAGGCTGCCCATCCCCTTCCTGGCCTCAAAACCAGCGCTTTGCACCGTCTGCTTAGGCCCTGTTATTTCTTAAGTAATATGCTGTTACTTATGCCTCAGTAGTTGGAGACTAGCCATGATTTCTATATTTGATGACTATCTGAAGGAACTACTCAAGTTACTCAGAGAATTATCCACTGAAATCTCAATGCTCCTTCAGGAAAAATAAAAGGTTATTAGTAATGCCTTCCCTGGCCCTGTCAAATTTTTTTGGATGGATTATGGGAAATTAAAGGTAATCAGGATGCCAAAGATCAATATTGTTTCTTCCAGGGCATCTTCACAAGAAAGCAGGCAGGAGTGAGCAGTAGAAGGAGGAGTCAAGGCCATACAGTGAATATGACATAGTCATTGTGACTACAATAGAGAATTCACATTGATAATATCATTTCTGCATAATCCATAAAGATATGCATAGTGTGCACAAACAAACAGCAGGAACACAAAATGTCTTATGAAGATCCAGATGCATGGTGTTCAGGTGCTGTTAGAAAATATGGATAGTGTTTGTACACTGGTCAGCCAATTTGCTTGCTTTGTGACTCCCTTGTTGTAACAACTACACTAAATTCTGATCTGTTTCCAGGCCAGTTAAAGTGCTTTACGTTTTGAGGTGAGAATATCTGAAGGACTTGTTTCTCCCATTGCCTGAATTCTTATTAAGTTGAACACAAACTCTTCTGTATATCTCAAATAATATCATTCTTAGACCATAGTGCCTTTTTCAGTAGCCTGTAGTTTGCCTTTGGAGATTCCTCCCAAGGGAAATCCACTGTGCTCCTTTATAGGCTGGATTTTGATTAAGTATTTAAAACCTGATGTAGTTTCAATTGCTATTGTTTTTATTCATATTTGCCAGGGCTCTCTCCCCCTCCCTCCCTTTCTCTCTCTCACACAAACTTAAAAATTTGAGTTGGATTGTATTAAATCAATGTGCTGAGAGCATATTTTTCTTCCAACTGCTTTTTTTATGTTTGCTCATCTTTTCATCTCTTCTTCTATCCAAAACAAAATGGAAATAATGCGTGTTTAAATATGAGTGACCAGATTCTTAGCTGACAGCCCTAACATGTGTAAGACATGTTACAGAGGACTTCTTTTAATCATATCTGACAGATTCTTTCCTTCTTTCTTATCTGTCTATCCAGTGGGAGGCTGGAAAAGCTCTCCTCTGATTGTTAGAGTGATGGAAGGTTGAATTATTTATAATGTTTGCCACTGGCTCCATAATCCTTATTTGTAAAGTCTGAAAGAAAGAGGCATCAGGCTCCCACACTGGTGTTCCATTAACAGTTCAGGATGTTGGTTCATAAGTTCAGCAGGTGTTTAAAAGCCAGATATTAAATGTATAGCCACACAAATTTGCAAATGGCTTTGGATGAAAATTCTCATAATAACTCAACCTTTGAAACTAACAAGGCTCTGCAAAACAAAACAAAATGACAGAATCATAGTACTTTTATATCACTCACTGTGCAGTTTGTTTCATAGACTGAAGATGCTTACTCTGAAAACCTTATATCTGAAACACACACTCAAGAGAAAAACCTGTGTATGGAGAAGTTAGACACAGAAGAAGTTATGCATGTCCACATCTCTACTGACAGAACAGGCACAGAAGAAGTGCTGGATGGCCAAATCTATCCTCAAGCTCTTCCTGATGAAGAGGAAGAAGAATCCAATGTGACACTATAGATTAGCAATCAGACAGTCTTAGGCACCCAACTCATAAGAAGGGGATGCAGAGGTGCAACTCAGACATCCTGACAGACCTAATAAAGGAAAACTTCCCAGATGTCTTTCCTACCTTGAAAAATTAGATGAACTACCAGTGCTATCCTTATGGAGCAAATCAGAAGAGATGCCAGCAAACAAAAGAGACAAATGGAAAACAGCTGCACCAGAAGAGTCTCTGCATAAGAACAAGACTTGGACACTTACAGAATTTCCACAAACAGAATGTAGTCATATGTAAATCAGTTTTTAACAGCAAATATGATAAACATGGAGAAATTCAACGATACAAAGACACAAAGGGTACTCATAAGCATGTGGAGAAGACTATGAGCAAGAGCATATGGGCACAAAAGAGTGGCCTGAGTCCACTCTGGCCAGAAGTGGGTTGGAATCACACTGACCACATGGCCCAGTCCCAAGGCAGGCAGTGCATGCATGCACCAACTGGCACTACCAGGAGTTGGTTTAGCCCAGCTCCTTTTTACTCCAGTGTTAAGGACTAGAGCATGGCTTTGGCATGGCTTCCACTGGTTTAGGAGGCATGCGTTGTCTAAATGCCATGCCTCCAAAGAGTCCAGAAGCCACTACAGTTTGACCATCTGTTTCACCCCTTGTGATGAAGATTATGATCAGGCTATGGAACACATTGCAACAAGAACATTCTTCAGCATTACAACAACACGAAAGATTTATACTGAACATCTGAATATAAAGTCCATTTTTCTTCATGGAAAACTATAAGAACACATTTATATGGAGCAACCTCCAGGCTTTGAAGACAAAAACAATAAACATCTCATATGCAAACTTCAGGAGAGCATTTATGGATTAAAACAAGCTGCTAGAGCATGGAATAAAAATTTTAATGAGATGCTTCTTGAGAAGGGATTTGCCCAAGGAAAGATTGGCAGATGCCTGTATTCAATATACAAAGACAGCAAGTAGACATTTATTTTGACCTATGTTGATGATTTGATTATTTGTTTTGAGGAAAGAGAAGATAGTAATAGTCACAAATCATTTACTCAAGAAAGTAGAAGTGAATTGACCAAGACACATGTCATATTATCTTGGAATGCAGATTGAATGATGACAACATAGACGTTCCATTGTTAACCAAAAATAAAAGACAGTAGAGCTACTGAAACATCTTGGACTAACTGAGGCACACCCTATAGAGCACAACTGTAACCAATGAAACTAGGGGAATTAATCAGGACTGGGTTACATAGTCAGGGGATCTTATCCCTGTTTATAACAAGGTCCAAGACAGGAGACTCTGGAGACAAATCCACAATGAAATTAGTCTTTATTTAAGATGGGAAATTCACACTCACTCAGAAACACACAATCTCACACTCACAAGAGCTAAAGAAATTGGATATGACGTTGGAATAGATTTAAAACCTTCTAACAGAGATATTATACTGGCTAGGATGCTGCTCCACTTTGGGACAATGATCTAGGCAGTTAAGCACTACAAAGTATGTCTTAGGAGGTACACAAAAGTGGGACTATTAACTGACAGCACCTCTCCCTGCCAAAGAATTAAGGCAACAGACAAAAGAAAGTCCAGGGTTTAAATAGACATTTTCTGCCCTGGGGCAAAAGACCAAGATGATGATATGCCTAAATAGTTCTATACTTTTGATATGTATCAATGTGCTTTGAAGTCTGAACTCCTAACAAAGGAAGGGTAGGTGTGAGATAGACATGTTTCCAAAGACAGGATGGCCAGATAGGTGGGGCAATTCCTTTGCAAGATGCCATTCCTTTTTATATCCTTTTGGCTGGTGACTGCAGGAATGCTAGCTGTGTACATGATTCACCCATTTTAAGGCTATGGTAGAGGCTTCTACACAGAAGAGTCATACAGGCAATGCCCATTATAGAAGTTAGAGGAACCCTGGTGGCACAGTGGTTAAATGTCTATACTGCAGCCACTCACTCACAAACCACAAGGTTGTGAATTCAATACCAGCCAGGGGCTCAGAGTTAATGCAGCCTTGCATCCTTCCAAGGTCACCAAAATGAGGACCCGACTTGTCGGGGGCAATTGACTTACAGTTGTAAACTGCTTAGGGAATGCTAAGTGCACTGATAGGTACTATAGAAATGTACATGCTATTACTATTATTACCAAGAGGGGTCTTATAGCCAGATACCCGCTGATGGTAACACAACTATTGGAAGCACCTGATGTAAAGTGAAACATTACAAAACAACAGACAGTACAGAGAAGCCAATGAAAAGCTTTTGTACATAAGCAAAGTTATAAGACCAGATATATTAGCAGCTGTTGTGATTTTGTGCAGCCCCGGGAAGCAGAGGATCAAGGCTGAAGCTTCCAGATGCCGCCTGAGAAGACATTCATTGAGAGAAGAGATGCCATTGGAATTCGAGGCCGACGAACGAGACATGGAGAAATAGATTTGAGTGTCATCAGCTTACGGATAACACCCAGCACCATAACTCCGTATGATCTCACCCAGCAGCTTCATATAGATATTGAATAATATCGGGGACAAAATAGCTCCCTGAGGGACCCCACAAGTGAGGTCTCTCTTACCGGAGCTACAGTCCCCAAGCAGCACCCTCTGGGATCTACCCGAGAGGAAGGACCGGAACCACTGCAACGCAGTGCCCCCGATACCTAACCTTCTCAGGCGCCCAAGAGGATGCCGTGATCTATTGTATCAAAAGCCGCTCAGAGGTCTAGGAGCACCAACAGGGTCACACTACCCCTGTCGATGCCCAGACGCAGATCTTCGGTCAAGGCAACCACGGCAGTCTCAACCCCAAAGCCTGTCCTGAAGCCGGTTTGAAATGGGTCTAGATAATCGGTTTCATCCAAGACAGCTTGGAGCTGAAGAGCAACCGCCCTCTCGATCACCTTGCTCAAAAATGGCAGCAGTGACACCGGCCTGTAGTTTTTCATATCCAGGGGGTCCAGGGAAGGTTTTTTCAGAAGCGGCCTAACAGCCACTACCTTAAGACAAGATGGAAGATGTCCCTCCCTAAAGGACGCATTGATGACATCCATAAGGAATCTCACCAATGCGTCCCCCCCCCCGGACGGCAAGCCATGATGGGCAAGGGTCGAGAAGGCAAGTCGTCTTCCTCACCTTACCAAGCAGCTTGTCCACGTCCTCGGTACTCACAGATTGCCACTGATCCAGTATAACTACATCGGCGGAGTCGCTGGACGCCTCATCTATCAACTCTGTTTCAATGGTGGCATCTAAGTCGGATCTTATCTGAGAGATTTTGTCTGCAAAGAAGTTGTTAAATGCGTCACAGCTGGCTGTCGTCGGGTTAAGGAAGGGATTTGGCGCAGGGGGCACCTGAGTCATTTCCCTCACCACCCTAAACAGCTCGGCTGGACGAGACTCTGCAGACGCAATACGTGCAGAGGAGAAAGCTCTCCTCGTTGCAAGTACCGCCTCCCGATAAGAACAAAGAAAGTTCTTATGGCAAGTTCTGTCAGATAAGAGTCAAGTCTTCTGCCACCTGTTCTCTAGTCGTTGTCCAGCCTGCTTCATTCCCCTAAGCTTAGGTGGCCTACGGTTAGAAGCGGGTTGACAAGGACGCTTGAGAGCGATTGTGTCAACAGCTCTGGTAAGATCGATGTTCCAAGTATCCACCAGAGCATCGACAGGATCACTGGAATTCCCAACCAATGAACCCTCCAAGGCTTTCCAGAATCCAATAGGCTCCATTAGCCTTCGAGGGTGGACCATTCTAATGGGTCCACCATCCCCGGTGGGGCAGATATTGGCTCTCAGTTTCAACTTAAACAGGAAATGATCCATCCATGACAATGCGGAGGTTTTTTCTATCTCCACCCACGGATATTCCTGTTCCATACTGAAGACTGCATCGAGTGTATGGCCTGCGCAATGCGAAGGCCCATTGACCAATTGGGATAGGTTCATGTTTATCATGGTCTCCATGAACTCCCGAGCCGCACCTGTTAAACTGGTCTTGAGCGGAATGTTGAAGTCCCCCAAAACTAAAAGTCTGGGAGACTCCAACAATAGCTCAGAGACCAGCTGTGTCAGCTCGGTCAGGGAATCTGCTAGACAACGGGGTGGTCGGTAGACTAGCAAAATCCCCAAACTATCCCTGGTCTTCAGGCTGAGGTACATACACTCGAAGTGGACTGTGTTCCAGACAGGTATCCTGGCTAAGGTCAGATTGTTCTTATGAACTAGAGCCACTCCGCCCCCCCCCCGCCCACTTCCCCTACCTGTTCACTAACAGAGTACCCGGCTGGGAGGATCTGCACCCAAATAGCCGCGCTATCCTCCCCCAGCCAGGTCTCTGTGAAGCAAGCCAGGTCGGCATCCTCATCCAAGAGAAGCTCCTGGATGATATGGGTTTTATTTTAAACTGACATGGCATTGCAAAGGAGCAAGGTGAGGTTCTGTGGTATGGTTGGTCTGCACCCCATGTCATTCAGAGCAACAGAGGGAACAGAAGACGGGATAGCTTTCACCCAGCGATCCCATCTTCTTTTGAAACATTGGTTCCCATGGTTCCAGCCATACCTCCCTTTCCCCTGCACGACTCCAATAGCCGCTCCCGTCTCATTCCCAGCCTCAGGTAAGATGGTACCATTTTGATCCTTGGCAGGGTACAGTGATTGGAACATAGATGGAGTGTGGTCAATTAATCAGAGAAGCACTGATCAACGATGTAGTCCTATATCCCAACAAATACACGTGCCAAACCATTTATATCAGTGAATCTGCAGATTCCCTAAGCAGGGGAGAGCACAAGAGGGAGCTAAACTCGCCCTCTCACAAATGTTAATGCAGGCTAAGGCAAGCCCATCTAGAGTCCAAGGTCCCCTCAGGAGATGGCAGTCAGAACTAACAGCCCGCCCCCCAGAGACCCAGGTCCTTCCTCGGCCCCTGCCAGGCCAGGAGAATCGCTGCCGCCACGTGCACCAGAGAGGGATGTTCCAGGGTGGTGTTTTGAGCCCGCCGGCATTCTCCCCAGACTCGCGGCATACAGCTGCTCCAAAGCTGCCCAGATGGTAGCAATAGGGCTACTGGCAGAGCCCTCTGGAGTCCCAGGTTCCTTGCCAGATGTCAGTCTGACCCAGACAAAGTCTCCCAAGGTCCCAGTCCTTCCTCGGCCCCTGCCAGGCCAGGAAAGTCACCGCCGCCGTGATTCTCCAGCAGGGTGGCGGGGGTGTGGTGGCTGAAGGCGCTCAGCTGCGCTGCCGGCTACAGCTGGCCTCCGGAGCTAGATGGTAAGTCCGGGGCCTCCAACGCCATCTCTCGCCGCGTGTAGCTGGAGGAAGATGGAGTCTGGCGGCGTTAAATAGCCGCTGGTTCTCCAGCAAGGTAGCAGGGGTGTGGCGGCTGAAGGCGCTCAGCTGTGCTGCTGGCTACAGCTGGCCTCTGGAGCTGGATGGTAAGTCCGGGGCCTCCAACGCCATCTCTCACCGTGTGTAGCTGGAGGAAGATGGAGTCTGGTGGCGTTAAATAGCTGCTGGTTCTCCAGCAAGGCAGCGGGGGTGTGACGGCTGAAGGCGCTCAGCTGCGCTGCTGGCTACAGCTGGCCTCCGGAGCTGGATGGTAAGTCCGGGGCCTCCAACGCCGTCTCTCGCCGCGTGTAGCTCGGAAGGACATCCTGATGCCGCATGCCATGAGTAATGGCGCATGGCATCACAACGTCTTCGGGGAAGGGTTGAGGCATCCAGCATGTGGCTGCCTCTCCCCATTCTTGCTTCCAAGATGGCCCTAAAGGCCCATCTGTAGAGGCCCTAAATCTTTACTGGAAAGCAGTAAAGAAAGTAGCCAAATTCCTGAAAGGAACTGTGCACCTGAAACTTCAACTGCAAACTAGCAACCCTACACTGACTGGATATGTAGATCCAGATTGGCCTAATGATATCACAGACCAAAAATCTATAAGTGGATATCTATTCTTCTATAGAGATAGAATGATTATTTGGACTATACAAAAACAGAAGATAAATGTGACCTCCTCTACAGAAGCTGAATACATCTCAGCCTAAGAAACATGTAAACAACAAAAGAGGTTATACATTTTACTGTTAAACTTTGGAATAGAAGAGCCAGCCCCAACAAAGATATTCAAAGGCAACCAAGGATGTATCAAGATTTCTCAGACACAGGAGATTAGTCCTCAGTTTAAACCTGTTGAGATCAAGTATCATTTCAGAAAGGATGGACATGAAGAAGAGCTTATCAAACTGGAATATTTCCCAACAGAAGACATGATAGCAGATGCCCTTACCAAGCAACTGGATTTATCAATTTCTATGAGAGAAGATGAATCTTGTGGACTTGTGCACATGGGTTTTGGAAGTGCAACAATTTTCTGTATTAAAGAGTTAATGCCTCAGAGTTGGCAGAAGCAATACGGTTAGATAATTTGAGTGATGTAAAATGAGCTCCCTCTCTGTCTACCTCTCCTGACCCCCTCTGTGTTGTAAACTGATTGTTGTTGTTATGTGTCCTCAAGTCATTTCTGACTTATGACAACCCTAAAGAGAATGTATCATGGGTTTTGTTTTGTTTTTGGCAAGATTTGTTCAGAGGAGTTTTGCCATTGCCTTCATAGCCAAGCTAGGAATCGAACCTTGTTCTCCGAAGTCATAGTCCAGCATTCAAACCACTATGCCACACTGGTTATCTAAGTAAACTGATACTCTTAGAGGGAAATTTCCACTCTTCTCTTCCCAGAACTATCTTAGCTCTTCCCTAGAGATATAGCTAGATTAGAATAGATCCATGTGTAACTTTCCTATCTTACTTTTTTTTCTCTAAGTCATTTGGTGTCTTTCCTTCTTAGTCAGAATCTCTAACCACTTCACTCACTAATTCATATGTATTTCCCTCTTTTCAAAGGTTGCCCTCTTTAATAGCTGTCACACTCATGTGCAACAAAGAAATAGCACACAAAGGGCATGGTGCAGCTCAGTCAATTTTTAATTAATAATCACCTTTCAACAAAATCAACTGCAAGCAGGCTTAGGCTAGAACAGCCCAACTTGCTTGATTTATAGGAGAATGCATGGTGTGGGCAAACTCAAACAAGATTATACTGACACAGTGCCTGGTTAGCTTCATAATGTTTCTACCTTAAATCAATAGGAAACTTGTAGTCAGAAATTCATCATCAGTACCATCTTAAAGCACATAAGAAATGAAGTAGTTAATTTGAGGAAAGGAGTGTGTCCTTCTCCATGTTTATAAGCATGCATTCTCTCATATCCAGGCTAAGGGGGAAAAAAAAAAAACAGAAATAGGAATGGCAGCACTACCTCAGAGAAATATTGAACAATGAATGGCTTGCAACTTGTCTTTCCTGACAAAGACTAAGGTGCAGACATGATAATTTGTCACATAAGTTTATGGAGTATTGTTGTAGGGGATGCAATTAGGCAAAAATCTCCAATTCAAGACTGGCTGTAGCATTTGGAATGAGACAGGGAACTAGCAATATCCTTCTCCAGTCTCCCACCCATTCATTTTGGAGATCTAAAGTAATAAAACGCAATTGTGCATGAGAGTGTCTTTTGTGTTTAGATTTGTAATAAAAAGCAGCCTTGAGAAGAGACTGATGGAAAGACACCCCCCAACAAGTCGGGAGGGGTTTCTTGTTGTGCTGGCCAAAAAGGGACAGGAGACGCCTGGTTGGTCAAGGCGCGTGGGGGAACAAGTACACCTGAGCGCCTTGTCCAATCGGATTATTGATTGTAGCTCCAAGTCTCTCAGTGTTACTGGTCTCGCAAGACTTGGGACGAGATTTTTTTCACTTATAGCTCTGCACTGCCACGTGGAGGCAGCCATTTTAGAGCTGAGACAGAGTGAGTAACATCGCTCCACTCTTTGCTTTGAGCTTGCTTGGCTTTAGGCCTAGTGCTCTCTTGGCTTTTGCTAATTTCAGCTTTTGCCTATTCAGCTTTGCCTATTCTTATCCTTCCTGGTATCGGGGGCTCAGGTATCGTTCCTCAAGCAACCCGTGGGGGGCATGTGAGGTCTTCAAGCCGGCCTTCATGGGCCTATAGCACCTCTGCATCCCCAATTCTCAGGGGTGCACACCCAAGGAGGGCTCTGTGGGAGGCATCTTCACCGGGTGCGTGGACTCGGTACTTGATTTTCAGGCCCAGAGACACCCTGGTAACCCCGGTAACCCCACTCTGGTAAGGTTGGGACCCATCACTGGTTCGGGAGAGTTGGTTACACTTCTCCCCAGCAGTGAGTGTGTGGAAGACGGCAGTCTTTGGGTGAGGGATCCACAGAGGACCCTCGGTGGACACCTTTCCCACTGTGGTTGCCAGTGACGCTTCCTGGCTGTTGTGTCTCCTGCGAGACTTGGGAAAGTGTGGCCTGCTGGCCTGGTGGTAATCATCCACAGTTGGGTGATTTGGTTTGGGCCCGCATTTTTATTTCACTGAGGTTAGGATGCCATATAGCAAGGCCCAATCCAAAAGGCATGCGGCTTCAGCTGTGCCTAGTTCGGGTCACTCTGCTTCAAAAAGGCCTTCTCAGTCTAGTAGCAGAGACGATGAGATTTCTGCCCAGGTGGCACAACTGGGCAAAACTGTTCAGGCTTGTGTGGCGCTTTGCAATCAACTTGCACAGAAGGAACTACAGGCTACAGCCCCCACCTCGAGTGCCAGCCCTTCGGGTGCTAGTAACACCGAAGTGTCACTCCCTTTAGTGGCATCTGAGTCTCAGGTGGCTGTTGCTACACCGGATCCATTGGTGGTCTCGGCAGTGGAGGTCAGGCACTCCACTATTGCCGATGTGTGGGATCTCTTGCAAAGAGTCCCCGGTTAGGGAACACAGGGTGTGGCTCCCCCTGTGTCCGAGCAGCCCACTTTGGCTGATTTATACAACCTCTTACAAGGGGTGGTTCTTCCAGGTGGTGCAACGGAGAGACCAGTGGTGAACAGAGAGGTGATCAAGCTGCTCCTACCTCTGCTATCTTGGACACCCGAGCTGTTGCAGGGCCACACTTCAGGGGAACCGCTGCGGTCAGTTGGCGAAGCTTCCCAGCAAGCTTCAATTTCAGGTTTGTCTCCTAATATTGCACATGCTAATTGGCCTACCTCAGTATGGGCTCCAGGTGGCCAGGTGGGTCAGGGTGTGGCTTTGGAATGGCCCAACCCTGTCGTTTTGAATGCATCCATGCAGGCACCTGCAACCTCACAGGTCCCTGACACTCGGGTGCAGGGTGGTCAGCCTTTGGCTGTTGCTAACACCACACCTGTGGTATCTATTTCTAGTGCTCCTCTGTTATCTGGAGCGGTGGGGAATGTGGAATCTACTCCTTACGCTGGTATGTCTGCACCTCTTGGTTCACACCTTCCTCTTTCCACTAAAGAAAGGATTTGGAAGGGCAAATATATTGATTGATTTACTTTGACTTTTAGGGATCTCGAGCTGAGGATCATGGTAAAAGAAGGAATTGTTTTTAGTTTGCCAAAAGAGTTTCAGGCACTCAAACGCCCTAAGCTAGAGCGCAATTTTGTTAATTGGATTATGGGCTTCACTATTTATAGAGGTGTCATAGAGGAAAAAGAACCACTCAGATCCCCTGATTTTTCTTAGTATCAGGAGACCATAATAAAAGCGTATACCAATTGCCATCACAATTAAAGGGGTGCAGCTTGGCTACAATATGATGAGCAGTTTAGGATGAGAGCGGCACAGGATCGCTCTTTATCTTGGAGGCATGTTCAGTCCGAGCTTTGGGCTGACGTTATGGTGGGGGGCTCCCCCTCGAACAGATGTGACAACGGGTTTTTCCGATGGTTACCATGCCGAGAAGGCTGCCACTGGGGAGAGAAGGCAATTCGACTTATGTTGGGACTTTAATTCTGGCAAGTGTAAAAGACAACCCTGCAGGTTTGAGCACAAATGTAACACCTGTGGGGGTGGCCACCCTGGAACTTCCTGTGTTAGAGGAAAAAGAGCAGGAGTGGGTTCTGCCCCCCCCCGTCAGTTTCACCTGTTGCCAATTAAATTGGACACTATGGTGGCGTGGTTAAAGGTTTACCTTAATAGGGAGGCTGCTTTATATTTATTTCAAGGTTTTTCTGTAGGTTTTCGTATTCCCTATACAGGCACAAGAGTTTATTGTTTTGCACCTAATGCTCATTCTGTGAGGGAGTTGCCGAGTGTGGTGAGAGATAAATTGGCTAAAGAAATAGCAGCAGGAAGAATTTCAGGACTCCATGATCAGCTGCCTATCCCCACACTTCGTTTATCCCATTTGGGTGTAGTTCCTAAAAAAGCCCCTAGGGAATTTAGGCTGATTCATAATTTATCATACCCGAAGGGTGAGTCTGTGAACGATGCTATTGTTCCTGGGCTTACCTCAGTTAGGTACACATCGTTCGACTCAGCAGTTAAGATGATCAAGAATTTGGGCACAGGAACCCTTTTAGCTAAGTGTGATATTAAATCCGCATTTAGACTCCTTCCTGTACACCCAGATGATTTTGATCTGCTGGGTTTTCAGTTTGAAGGAAAATTTTATTTTGACAAAGCCATGCCAATGGGATGCTCAATATCTTGTTCAGCTTTCAAGACATTCGGTACCTTTCTCCTTTGGTGTGCAGTTAAACAAACTGGTAATAGAGCCATTGCTCATTATTCAAATGATTTTTTAATTGCTGGAAATCCCAATTCCTCACAGTGCAAAGACTCCTTAGTTCAATTTCAGGGATTAATGCAGGAGTTAGATGTGCCTTTAGCGGAGGAAAAGACATAGGGGCTACATACTCGTTTTACCTTTTTGGGTATCGAGATTGATACCATAGCTGGAATTTCTTGTTTGCCTAATGAAAAGCTAGTGGCTATGAAGCAACAAGTTGAGATCATGTTAGGGAAACAAAGAGCTACCCTTTATGAATTTCAGTCACTTACAGGTCTTTTGAATTTTACCTGTAGGGTGGTAGTTCCAGGATGAGCATTTTGTGCAAGACTGTATAGGGCTACTGCAGAGATAGTCACCCAGCATCACCACATTAGAATCACAAGGGGCATTCATGAGGATTTAAAGGTTTGGAACTCCTTTTTGGAGCATTTTAATGGCATATCATTTTGGAGATCTAAAATGCTGCTTAGGGCAGACTTTCAGGTGCATTCTGATGCTGCTGGTGCCCATGGCTTTGGTGTTTATTGGAATGGCCAATGGGCTGCAGAGGCATGGCCTGCTGCATGGGTTAAAAGTGGTCTGACTAGAGACCTTACGTTCTTGGAACTGTTTCCAATAGTGGTGGCTGTGCACTTGTGGGCAAGCCAGTTTGCTAATAGGACTGTCTGGTTTTGGTGTGGCAACCAGGCAGTCGTATACATGGTAAACTCTCAGTCCTCCAAGTCTCCTAAAGTTATGGGTTTGATAAGGGCGATGGTGTTACAATGCTTGAGTTATAATGTGTTATTTAAAGCTCAACATGTTCCTGGTTTGCTTAACCCTTTGGCAGATCCCCTTTCTCGTTTTCAGTTCTCCAGGTTCTGGCAGCTGGCTCCTGAGGCGTTGACACACCCGTTGGAGGTACCGGCGTCGCTCTGGAACCTTGGAGATTAGAAGTATCTAGGGCAATTTTAAACTCCATGCTCCATCTATACGCAAGTCCTACCAAACAGCTTTGAATTTGTTTAACCAATTTTTGCAGGAAATTGGGGAGGATCAAAAATGGCCTATTGATGTTGACTTGGTCCTTTGTTTTATTGTATATCTTAAGCAATCAGGACTTTCACCTGTCACTATAAGGGGCAGATTGGCCCTGGCATTTTACTCTAGGGCAAAGGGCTGTTTTGATCCTACTAATGACTTTAGAGTCAAAAGAGCAGTGGAGGGATGGTCTAGAGAATCCCCTGTCACAAAGGATACACAATGGCCGATAACTTGCCATGTCCTTCTTAACTTATGGGATCAATTAGCCCAAACATGTTATTCACCTGGGGAAGAAGCTTTATTTAAAGCACTATTTTCCATAGCCTTTTTTGCTGATTTAAGAATCAGTGAGATTGTGCCTGGATCTTGTAATGATAAATCTGGCAGGGCACTATCAATTTATGATATCAACCTAACAGGATAGGGGATTCAAATTCACCTTAGGCATTCTAAGATAGACCAGTTTGCAAAAGGTCAGTCTATTTTCTTGGCTAAAGCGCCACAAGATCAAATCTGCCCAGTGGTAGCGATGATTAACTATTTGAATATTAGGCCCAATTTGGCTGGCTATCTGTTTATTCATTTGTCTGGTTTGCCCTTAATGCAATTCTAATTCAGGGCTGTGCTTAAAGAGACTGTAAGGAGGGCTGAGTTGCCTCAGGAATGTTTCTCCTCACATTCCTTTCGTATTGGAGCTGCGACAGCTGTGGCCACTCATGTTTTGAGTGAAGCCGATATTTGCAGAATTGGCAGGTGGCATTCACGTGTATTTAAGTCCTATGTTAGGCAATCAGATAACTGGACTCCTTATAAGCCACATTGACTTGTTTTGTTTCTTTTCAGCTGGCTTTTACCGCAGCAGCATATGGATTGTGGACCACAGCCTGGTCTTCTGGGCGGAATGCCACCTGTTGGAGCATCACCGTGACAATACATTGGGCCTTGCCCATATTGGACTTACTGAGTAGTTTAGACAAAGGGGCATGATGTGGGGATCTCTCCTTCCACTTATTATGGAGTTGGCACGTTCGCGTTCTCAACCCCGGGTTTTGGTGGTACATTTGGGGGAGAACGGTTTAGTTCGGACCCCGTGCTTGCAGTTGGCCAAGCCGATAGTCAAGGACATGCAAGAAGTCCAAAAGATTTTGTTGGGCGCTGTGATCCTGTGGACCAAACTTGTGTCAACGTGTTGCCAGCCTGGAGTGCAGAAGGACTCAGCTATTAATAATGCTCGGCACTGGCTTAACCATTATGTGACTAAGCAGCTTGCTAAATTGGGCATCTTTTTGGTGGAGCACGGTATTAAACTTACCGGCCGCAGCTGTACAGGGGGGGATGGGGTTCACCTCTCTCCAGAGGGATCGGAGATGTACGTCACAGCACTCTCTGTTCAAATTGTAAAAGCGGTCTGCGGTGGGGGGGATGCCTAGCTTGGCTGGCCCCCTCTTGTGGCGGGTAATGACCCCACCCCACAGAAAAGTTTAATTTGGCTATTTAAAATTGGGGAAAAATTGGCATAACACAAATTTAAAGGAAATAACGTATGCATTTAAAGGGATGACATCATAAAATTGCATGATGAAATATGACATCATTTCCGGGGGGAGGAGTTTGTAAATTTGTTGTTATTATTGTTTATTTGTTTTGTCACGTGCGGTGAAGGACCACCCACTTGGGGGGTCACACCCTCACTTACACACGTGACAAATTTGTTAATGTTTATTGGTTTATTAATAGACCCTGTACAGCTAAATAAAAGTTGTGGGCTGTTTAAATCCAAAAAGAGGCATCTTGTGTTCTTTGTGCCAGTGCAAAGACAGGTCTTCTGTGTTTCAGAGGAAAGAGTGAAGCTAACTCTATAGTGGTGGTGCATTTTTAAAGGCCAGAAATATAAATAATTACATGCAGATGAAATGTAGAGATATTCATTGTGTGTGGAATGCTTCAGAATTACATTAACTTGTCCCATACTCGCCCTCTATGCTTTTCCTAGCTATTTTGTCCAGAATCAATGCATACACAGTGGTAATTTCTCTTCCAAGATTTGGTGCTTACTCACATTTTCACTGGGAATCTGTACATGTTTTCCTCAGATCCAGTATTCTGTGAGACTCACTTCTAGGTAAGTGTGCATAGGACTTCAATCTTAAGCATCTGCCTAATATAGAAAGGACAATGTTGAGCAAAATATGGATACTTTTTTCAAGTAAGGATGTCAATGAGTCTTGAGTGAAATTTAGCAGAGAGAATATTATAGAGCCAGGTGCATTGAAAATGCCAAACAAAATGATTTTTAATTATATTTTTTATTGTTAAAATTTAAAACATACACTTTTGATACACAAATACTATATCTTTGAATTTGTTACATTCATATAGTTGGTTTGCACAATATTTTATCTTCTGTTTGCATAAATATATAATTGTATATGTATTCAAACACCTTAATTGCAACAATACATCCTAATTATTTGATTACCAAATATTATTCTTTCTATACCATCCTCATATCTTCCCTTCTTTCCCATCTCTATCTATTCATCCCCCTACTATCTCTCCCTATATTTCCACACTCCCTTCATTTTCTCTTCTTATCCATCCTTTCACCTTCTTCCTCTTCTCCATATCCTTCCTCATTCATTCTAAAAAATTTCATTCGTCCCTCTACCATCTATCTATATTCTCGTACCATCTTCTACTTTCTTGTCCTTCCTCCTAAAGTTTGCCTTCCATACTCCTTCTAAACTCTTCCATTCATTCCTACTTTCTCCTTGTCTTCCCAGGATTATTTGATAATATCTTTGTCCTCCTTGTGCCTTTAATTCTGTGAATTTTTCATGAACCAGTTATATAACCGGTTGTCTCAAAACCGGTTGTCTCAAAAGACCGTAAATTGAAGCTTTAGTTAAATTGTTTGCCTTTCTATTGTTTCCTCCTCTAGTTCCCAATTTAGTAATATTTTATAAAAATTCCCTATCATTTTTTTATTATCTCCAGTCCAGATTTTGTCCAATTTATTTAAAGTTAAATCGATTCCCTGAACTTTCAAATCTACTTTATAATGTTATGATAGTTGTCTATATTTAAACCAATCTATTACAAATCCTTCCTCTTTTAATTCATCTTGTGTTTTCATCTTGTAAGTACAACGTTCATCTTTACCCAATAATGCCACATATGTTATCCAGTTATAATTTTGTCTCATCTCCTTTCTATGTATCGACTCATGGGGAGAAAACCATTGAGGAAATTTTGGCATTATTCACTTTTTATGTTTGTTCCAAATCTTTAATAAGGATTGTCTAATACAATGATTGTTAAAAGCTTCATTTGCCTTGATTTTTCCATAACCTAAATATGCGTGCCATCCATAGCATAATCCGTTGCTTTCTAATTACATTAATTCATCATTTTCCAGTGTTATCCATTCTCTCATCCAGGTGAGACAACTGGCTTCCAAGTACAATTTTAGATTGGGTAGTCCCAGCCCTCCTCTTTCAATAGTGTCTTGTAGAATTTTAAGTCTAATTCTTGGCTTCCTGTTCCGCCAAATAAATCTACTCATGTCTTTATGCCAATTTTTAATGAAGTTGTCTTTAATTGTTATTGGTATCATTTGAAATAGAAAGATTATTTTAGGCAAAACTATCATATTTAGGGGAGAAATTCTTCGCATAAGCAACAATTGCTTTCTATTCCAATAATTTAAATCTTTTCTAATCTCTTTCCAAGTCTTTGTATAATTATTTTCAAATAAATCTATTGTTTTTTTCATTTTGTAGTTTTATGCCAACTTTTGCTTCTAATTCTTGTTCTTTGTCTTTGGACATGTTCTTTGCAAGAATAGATGATTTTCCTTTGTTTACTTTACATCCTGTTGCCTCACCAAACTTTTCTAATATTGCTATTAATTGATTCACACAATTATTCAGATTTTCCAAAAATATGACTAGATCATCAGCGAATGCTCTTACTTTGTATTTGTAGTTTTTGATTTCAACTCCCTGAAGATCACAATTTCTAATTTCTTTAATTAACCTTTCTATTACTCTCAAAAATAAGAGTGGCAAAAGGGGGCAACCCTGTCTTGTTCCTCTAGTAATTTTTATGTAGTCTGATCTCTCTCTCCATTAATAATAACTTTTGCTCTTTGCTCTTTGTAAATTTCCATTATAGATTTTGTAAATTTATCTCCTAATTTCATTTTTTTATTATTTCAAATAATGTTTGCCAATTTACTGTGTCAAATGCTTTTTTGAGGTCAATGAATATCATTCCTAAGTTTTTTTTTCCAATTATTCCTCTCATAATATTCCAAAACATTTATAACTGTTCTTAGGTTGTCTCTCATATGTCTATTAGGTAAAAAAACTTCTTTGATTTTCATCTATCAAATTTGTTAGGTAATTTTTAAATCTGTTTGCTAATATATTAGAGAATATTTTATAATCAGTATTAAGCAGAGAGATCGGTCTATAATTTCTTATATCTAATTTTGATTCCCCCTCTTTAGGAATCAATATGATTTTAGGTTCCTGCCAGGTTTTAGGTAGTCCTTCAACCAATATTGCATTCATGACTTTTTGTAATGGCTCACATAGTTCTTCAGTAAACGATTTGTAAAAAGCAATGGTGAAGCCATCTGGTCCTGGTGCCTTCCCATCTTTGCATCTTTTAATAGCCTCCCTATCTTCATTGTTAGAGATGGTTTATTCAACCCTTCTAATTGATCTTGCATTGGAGTTTGAAAAGCATGTTTCATTAAATATTCTTTTATTATGTTTGGCTCCACTTCATTAGCTTGATATAATTTTACAATTCTTTTTTGAAAGGTTTCCTTAATTTCTTTTTGTTGGGTAATTATTTTCCCCTCTTTTTCTATCTCTGTTATAGCCTTTTTCTCATTTTCTTTCCTTAATTTCCCCACTAATAATTTACCTACTTTGTTGTCCAATTCAAATTGTCTTTGGTTTAGTATTTTTAGCTTATTTCCAATTTCTATTGTATTTTTTCTAGCTTCTTGTTTTTTTAACACTTTATTTTCTTCTAATATTGTTTTATTTCCTAAATTTTGGTCCAAACCCTTCTCTTTTTGAATTATTAAGTTTAGTATCTCATAATTAGGTTTCTTTTTTGTTTTCTGTATGTGGGTATAGTGATTAATAAATAATCCTCTAAACACAGCTTTCCCTGCCTCCCAAATTGTAGTTTTTTTCATGTCCTCTGTCCAATTTTCCTTAATTTTTTTATAGCTTCTCTCATTTTTTTCTAAGACTCCTCTGTTTTGGATTATACTGGCTTTTAATCTCCAATTAAATTATCTTTTTTGATCCTGTAACAATAGTATTAGTGTGTTATGGTCTGATAAATCTCTTGTAAGAATTTGTAGAGATTTGGTCAGTCCAGTTAGTATTTTAGGGATCCATATCATATCTGTTCTGGAGAGAGAGCTGTGTCTATTAGAGTAAAAGGTAAATCTGTCTGCATTTTTGTATAAGTGTCTCCAAGAATCTATTAATGTAAACTCTTCAGTTTGCTCAAAGAAAGATTTAGGGAGTTTGCCCTGTGTAGTTTTTTTTTATCAGTTATAGATTTTCTGTCCACTTTCAGATCTACCACTCCATTAAAACCTCCAATCAGGATTACCTTCTCATGCTCCCCCTCTGAAATCTCACTATGTAATTTCTGGTACAATCTACCTTTATTTTTTTGGTCCCCGTAGATTCCCACTATTAAGATTTCTTCCCCATTCCAGGTTATTTCTACTCCTATATTTGCCATTTTGAGTCATTTATTACTTTGATTGCTTGCAATTGTTTAGAAATGTATAGTACTACACTGTTTTTCTTTTTTTCTCTGATGATATAAATGCTTCTCCTAATTTTTTATTTCTAATTAATCTTGTTTGCATTCTTTTTATATGCATCTCTTGAAGACATACTATGTTACTATTTTGTTTTTCTAAGAAATGGAATATTCTTTTTCTTTTTTTTCTTTGCCTTTAGTCCTTTTACAATTTATGGTTAGGATTTTCATTCTTTGTGCTACTTTGTTATTTTAATAATCACCCATTGTATTTTCATCTTTATAGTCCATAATTCATGTCGTATTGTCTTCCTCTTCTTCCATGTTATCTGTTCCTTGAATTCTTGCTAAATCTTCTCTGCTTTCTTTGCTTTCCTCTTCTCTGTTTAATATTTCATTTTCTTCTTGCATAAAGTTCACTCTCTGATCATTTCTCTCTGATGTTCTTTCTCTGTCTTTCTCTAATTCTTCTATGCTATTGATCTGTTCTTCTTGTTCCTCTTCATCTTCTCTGTTTGTCATTCTATTATTTCTGCTTGATTGTCTTTCATTCTCTTTTCTATGCTCCTTCCAGAACTCACTGGCATTCCCTAATGTGTTCAATCTATATCTCTTTGCATTTCATGTTAGTGATAGCCCTTCTTTTTTTTCCCATCTAAATGGGATTCTGTGATATCTTAATTGTTCTGTTAACCATATAGTTTCCATATGGTACCTATATGATCCAATGGAAAATGATAAATTAACACAAATTGTACAAAAAAAAACCATCTAAAATTTTAATAAAGTTTGGAAACCATTTATTAAATATATTAGACAAAAATGGGGTGAATTATGGGTAATGGGTTTAGATTAACTTATATAGTTATATATATTAGGAAAGGAACTTTAGTAGATTAGGGTACTATATACTATAGATAAACTGATGGGGACAAAAATTAAAAGATGAAGATAATGTATATATGCAATGATGAAATACTGGATTTAATGTATTTTTCAAATAGAAGTAAGAATAATAGGGAAAATATAAGTTACAATTAGTATCAACCCACATAATAAGAAGAAAATATAATTGAGTAAGGTTAACAAATCAGTAGAACCTAAAGGAAGCTAATTTCAATATTGTTGTTTGATGTTTGTTAGGGATAAATGTTAGAATGAGTGAAATATGTAAGGGAATGTGTCTAATGAATGATGTTTGTATATGTTTGTAAACATTATTGTAATGTTTTTGTATTGTTTTTATGTGGTTATGTTTTTTTTATAGAATTTAATAAACTTATTTTTTAAAAAAGTTCTATTAAGAACTGATAGTTTCTTGGTTTCCTCAAGATTTGGACTGGTATGTCTTTAAATACCTGAATTTCATTGCCATAGACTACGAATCTCATCTTGTAATTTTTCTGAAGGGATTCATCTTTAATCATTTTCTTAGTCCAGTAAATTACAATGTCTCTCGGTAGTTTTCTGTTCTTTGCCAGTCTTGAATTAATCCAGTACATCCTGTCTATCTCGTTATGCATTTGTTGTATTCATGTATTCAAATACTTCACCAGATATGGTGTCAAAAATTCATACAAGTCTTTGTTGGGTTGCTCCAGCAGTCCTCTAAACTTAAGGCATTTCTCCCTTTGTTTAATTTCAAGTTTCAAAATCATTTTCTGATCTTCCTGTTGTTGTTTGGTCAAGTCTTCCATTTTGCTTTCCAATTGCATTGTTTTGTATTCTAATTTTCCATTTTTACTGTTATTTTTTCCATATCTTTATTAATTTTATCTAGATCTTGTCTAATTAGTTTGGCTTCATGTCTCAATTCTTTCTTAGTTTCTTCCTTGGAGTCTCTTATTTCCCTTCTTGTTTCGTCTCTTGAATCCATTATTTCATTTCTTAATTTGATATGTAGTTTCTTTATTTTATCTAAGAAGTCAGTGTTCTGGTCAATGCTTTTTGTTGTCATTTCAAGTGATGGTCTTCTCTGGTTCAATGAGGCTGCAGCTTGTGTTTGTTCTCTCTTTTCTTGACATCATTGTACTTCGTGTTGCTATTCTTTCCCCCTTTATTCAAATTAAATTCTTAACCCCTTTCTGATCTTATTAGAAAGATCACAAGCAATGTTTCTTCTCAAAATAGGACACCTATGTATTGTTAGCTGCCCCTATTATTTTGTGCTACTGTTTATATTCAACAAATTTATTCAGTTGTTCTTACTTAAAGGAAGAGAAAGAGGGGTTATATAATATTTAACTTCTAAATAGATAGATTACTTATAATATGTACTATCTGCAATAACCTGTTTTGTGCTCACTTATTTTACAAAAGACCAAGAATCACTCTAAGATCCTCTACCAAGTCGTCACTATATATTCAACCTTCTAAGCACTAAGAAATTTTGTTAATCTCTTATAGTAAACTATAATATAGTAAACAAAAATATAGTAAATGTTCACATCAGTTTCAATCAATTTTATAATGTCCTCAATAAATCCTCTAATGCAAGAAAATATACCTGTCACTCTAGTCTACTTTGTTTCCAAAAATCTTTACTAACCAATAAACAATATTATACAATATAATTGCAATTATCTCTTCTGCTCCTTGTTAAACACCACTCCTCTTTTACAGATGATTTATTTCTTATCAAACAGTTCCTTATTAAACCTCCCAAATGTTGTTTAAGCAATGTACAAAAATGTGAGAATATTGGAACAAAAGTGGGATTATCCAAATTCTCCTTCCCCCTAGATTTGTGTTGTTTTGTTTTAATTTTTAGTTCTTTCCAGCAATCAGATAAGGGGAGAAGAAAAGTCGCCTTTCAGTTACTGAAGAGTATTGTGGGTCCTTGCACAGTAAGTTGGCTAGGCATATGTAAAAAAAAAAAGTCATTTTGCCTTTCTTCTTCTTCTCTCTTTTTTTATTTTAAAAATTTTATAGCAATCCATCCAGGGAAAAGCTGTATACTGTGTGCTGAACAGTGTCCATGTGCTGTGGCCACACGGAGAAGTCACTGTCCCTTCCCAGAGTCAGTTTTATCTATTTCTAATCCACCTGAATCCCCGAAGCAGGGCTGATAAAAATTGTCCCCAAGTAAATTATATCCACAATATAGTTCCTGAGAAGTGGTTTCACCCCAGTATTTTGTGATAAAACTTATTTGTGTGTTCACTCTCCCAGGATAAATATAGAATAGATGCTCATGGGGTTATATCTGATTTCACATTGCTCATATTTTTCAATTTGAGTCCACCCTCAAAAGGATCTCCAATTTATTATTTTCAATCTGCAATCACTCCTTTATTAAAGAAAGGACATCCGGAATGTATTAATTATTGTTTTAAGCCTCTTTCTTTCTTGTTACTTAGTTTCACCCTCTCTCATTACCATATAACGGTTATTTTTTACGTTGTTTCCTTACTTTCACTTTTGTGCTGAAGCTTTGAAACACTTTCATTTACTTTCACTTCACCAACTCTCTTTTGATCAGGTACAAGGTTATTTTTGCCACACATGGAGTTCATAGTAGGAGGAAGAAAGCTCAAATTTAGGCAAGACTATGGTTTTACAGTTAAACTCACTTATTAGCTTGATATAAGTGGCAGCAATGGTTGTGCCACTGCAGCAGCTGCTGCCCACGATCGTAGCCAGCTCAGACCTCCATGCCTCGGTTTCCTTTTGGATCTTATCCCTTTGTTCCAATCTTGCTTTCCTTGGGTGATTTAACAATATACTCAAGGCTTTGGGGTCCCCAGATGAGCCCCTCTGAATTTCCCCTTACTGGGAAGATAATTTCTACCCCTGGCATTTGCACCTGGGGGGGGGGTCTTGAATTCGCCGAGAGCGATCTCCCCTTCACTGGCAAGGTTTAGGGTGATCTCTGCATCACCATGCCACTGGAAGTACCAAAAAAATAATTTATTCATGAGATGTCCTAAGCCTAGCTACAGGAGAAGCTTCCACAACACATAGCATTGTTTATTTGTTTGTTTGTTTTAAAAAACTATTCTGGGTAACTTGATTGTTACTCATACTATATGATTACTAGGAGAATATTTTCCAGGCTTATTTTCTTTAAATCTGTATTTTCTCTAAAAGCACATATGCATCTTTCCATGATTTGCATGGCCTAAATATGTTTAATGTGTGTAGTTGTGTTTCATCTTCAGAACAAATTGTTGGGTGAGAAGATAGCCAAACAATGCCTTCACTAGTAATGTATTACTTAAATGTACTCATCTATGTAAGAAATAATTGATTTCAGAATCCTACTTGCATACACACAGTGTCTCTGAAAATTATGTTCTTTACTTCTTCAATTAACCCACTGTGCAAATCTTACTTGAATTTTAAAAAAAGTATCCTTCAGAGACCTGTAATAGACTGATCAAGACGAGTCAGCCAAATATTGTATCCTTGCCTCTGTGGAATAATTTACTCTGATCCACAGAAGTGGAAAGTTGAAAGAAGTTATTTTTAAAGACACCCACACCAGATTTAAATTTTATATAGAGATATGAATTATAGAAAGCAACCATTAGAGCCAGCATTTAATTAAACTCCTTAATGAGCCTGGCTTTCAACCAATGGGAGAAACAGTGAATATTTGAAAATCTGAAAAGGGATGTTAGTAAAGAAGGAGCCACTGTGATCCCCACAGCTGAAAGTAATGATGGGGACAATAATGTTGCTGGAATAACCATATTTGCTGGTATAGTATGTATATATCCAGATATGTGGGGCATATCTATTACTGTCCCTGGTAATTTTACAGCACTAGGCTCTCAAAGGTGGAAAAATGATGAAGATGAAAGAAGTGGTGGTTAAGCTCAGAGCTTGAAAAAAGTAACTTTTGGGACTACAGGTCTCAGAATCTCCCAGCCAACAACACTAATTGATCATACTTACGTGGGGGATTTGGGGAGTCCCAGTGCAAGCCTCAGTGCTAATTGTAGTCTCAACTTGAGTACAGCCATTCAATCTATGGATTTACATAAGTGTTTACTCACTGTTCAGCAATTGATTCAATGGGTCTACCTGGCTGGGACTATAAATAGGATTCATACTTCAAAAAGTAATTTTCCCACACTTGGGTTAATCCTATTCGTTATGCCCAATCCTTGTTTCAAGTTGGGCAAAAAGAATTACTAGACAGAGGAAAATTAGAAGTTGCTAAAGAAAAAAAAAAATAAGAATTTGTCTGCACTCTATGACTGAGCTGGCATTCCCCCAAAATGGAACATGGGAAATTGTCCATACTTTAAGAAAAATGTGCCATCCTAGCATTCAAAGATAATGAAGCAAACTGGAGATTACACCTGGATGGTCTTTTGTTTTGGTTCTGTTTAATAAAAAGCAAATTAAGGATAATGTGATCAAAACTGGAAGACAGGAGAAGAAAAGAGGTGCTCAACCTTCCTGCACTCTTTATTATTCTTTATACTCCAGTTTTCCCCAACCTTTTTCTCCCAGTTTTCCATAGTTCTAAAGAATCACTGGAAAATAGCTTAAGTAACCTCTTGGTTACTTAAGGCCAATTATAACCTCCCACTTCTGATTTTAATTTGTAGAAGATACGTTTTGATTGGTATATCTATTTGATGTCAAGCTAATGTAGTTTGAGTGCTGGACTAGGACTCCAGAAAACCAGGTTCTGAATCCCTGTTCCACCATGGAAACACACTGGGTGATCTAATGCAAGTCATTTTCTCTTACCCAAAGAGGAAGGCCATGGTAAAACCTCTCTAAATATATTTTGCTAAGAAAATCCTATGACCGGGTCACATAAATCAGTCAACATGAAGGCACATAACAACAACAAATTGATGTATATTTTGTATCAACACAATGATTATACACTGCATCAATTCCAGCTGGAGGTACCACTTGCATGCAAGTCCAAATTGCCTGCACAGCTGATAAACATGCTAATGGCCTAGCCTGAAGAAGAATGTCAAATAATATGTTGAAATTTCAGAACCCTTTTTATTTCATAAGACACTGGGGTAGGGCAGTGAATCTGGCACTGTGAGAGTTGCAAATCCACTCTTGATTTTACTGCCACTTCTTTCACAACTGTTCTTAGTTTCACAGGAGCTCTACCAATACCAATCATCTGATGAAATTAGATCCAGCACTGGCAGAGTTCCTTTTCAATAGCAGTACAATCCAGAGTGGATCTACCAGCTGTTCCTTAGTTACACTCATCCTTCATATTATTATTTGATGTTTTTAATTTGTTACCTCCTTTGTATTAATATGTATTATTTTATTATTTTGTAGAATGTACACCATTGGCAGGCTTATTTTTATCTCTTTTATTGACTGTATGTACAGCACTGTGTAAATCTACAGCGCTATATAAATGAAGCATAATAATAATAATAAGAAGAAGAAGAAGAAGAAGTGAGTCATCTAGGGATGCCTGCTTTCTCTTATTACAATTCATGAATGTTGAGCTAGATAGGTGTTGGTGTCAGACCAAGGACAAATCACTGTACTTAGCTAGGAATTTTTATTGACATGCATAGTGAAGTTTCCCCTTTGCTGTTATAAACACACAACTCGGTTGTAATGGCCATAATGAAACTTATTGGTGGATGAGTTGTCCCACAGTGTTTAGATGTCTGAAGGCAGTTTATCATTACAATCTTTCCATTGTTGCTACCTGGTTGTAGAATTCACTTACTCTTCAAAGAAGTATAAAGAACTGATTGGGGGGGGGGGGAAACAAGTGTGGTGGGATGCCTGAAAGTCAGTCAACAGATTTGTCATTGCAATGATCAGTTATCCAAGGTAATGCTGCTGACTCATATGAACTTGCTACATGTTAATTTTTCAGTCTAAATGCCGTGGATATAGCATGTACAAACAGTTAGTCTTCATGCTGCACCAGTGAGATAAACTGGCATGTGACAAACTGAATGGTCATAACATTGTTCCCAGAAGAGAAACAACAAGGCTAGTAATCAAAAGGTATATTGCAAATTAAACTATACAATCATTAATTGCATTTGAGCCCAGGTTCCCTTTGACAGGGGAAATAATAAAATTAGAAAACAGAGACCACAGTACAAAGAAAACCCCTATAGCCCTCCTTTGGCAATATGCTTTTAGCCTGGATGGAGGGCAATTTCCTTAACACATTGAATTAATTAATCAGATCTATCCCTGGAAGCCAAGTTCCCATTGCCATATTTCACAGAATACTAAATAGCCCTTCAATTCTGTTACTTTAATAGTCATTAAATAACAAAAATGGAAGAAAGGCAATCATGGCCATCTAACTATTTTTAATTAAAATAAAATGAAGAAGTAGTTGTAATTTACCCTCCACCTTTGACGGGAAACAGATAGTAAACTTTATAGCATGTGCTGGTGAAGGATTCCAGCTTTTAATTAAAAACTTTAGTAGTTTCAGTCAGAGATGAGCACTCAGCAGCTAAGATATTTCTGAACACAGAGATCAGCTCTTATCTAGAAAAGAGGTTATTTAAATTATAGTTAAGTGGATGTAATTTACCTGGTTGTCTCCATGCCATTAATATAATGTGCACACTGAGTTCTGGCTAGGTCTGGCCTCTATTCTTAAAAAAAGATTTGGCTCATCCTGGCTGGCAGAACTACAAACATCAATAATTCCAGTTTCAGATACATGCTAAGGAAAGGCTAGGGGATACTACTTTATGAACAGTATTGTTAACTTCAGATCTTAGCTCCTTGAATTACTGAGATTTCAGTAATTCTAGACATCTTTTAGCACTTAGAAATGATGAAAGAAATATCAACTTACATTAGTACACCAAAGTTCATTACATGTGGAGGTTTTTTTAAAAATCTATTTTGATATCTAGGTATTGTATCTCTACATGTATGGAAAAATAATCAACTGAAGGTAAACAATAAGAATATATTACAATAGGTACAAATGCCTCAGTATAATTGAATTTCCGATGTATAAGACGACTGGGTGTATAAGACGACCCCCAACTTTTCCAGTTAGAATATAGAGTTTGGGATATACTCACCATATAAGACTACCCCTCTTCCAATGCACACCAAATAAAAATTTAAAAAAACATCAGATTTGATTTCAATATGGTAATTTTAATTCAAATGCTTATGACATGCAGGTACTTAGCAGGAAAAATGTCACTTATAAACACAACAAACTACAGCTTCCATGTTCCTTAGTATTTATTTCTACAGTGTGTTTTGGAGCTTACTTTTTTAAAAATGGTCCAGATTTAAATGCTGCTTTAAAAATTATTTCCATCTCCCAACTATGAGATGGTTGGGGGGAAATGAAAAAGTGTTGGGGGGAAGGACTAGGTGATGCATTCTGGAGTATGTACAATTTGCGGCCAAGTAGGTGACCCTGGCCATGTCACACACTCTCAGCCTCAGAGGACAGTAATGGCAACCCCCATTTGAAAAAACATGCCAAGAAAACCCCATGATAAGGTTGCCTTAGGGTCGCCATAAGTCAGAAAGGACTTGAAGACACACAAGAACAATAAAAAAAGTCTGCAATTGTTTCACAGGTAGTAGAATCATAGAATCATAGAGTTGGAAGAGACCACAAGGGCCATCCAGTCCAACCCCCTGCTATGCAGGGACTCCCAATCAAAGCATCCCTGACAGATGGCCATCCAGCCTCTGCTTAAAGACCTCCAAGGAAGGAGACTCCACTACTCTCCGAGGGAGTGTGTTCCACTGTCGAACCACCCTCACTGTCAGGAAGTTCCTCCTAATGTTGAGGTGGAATCTCTTTTCTTGCAGCTTGCATCCATTGTTTCGGGTCCTAGCCTCTGGAGCAGCAGCAAACAAGCTTGTTCCCTCCTCGATATGATGTCCCTTCAAATATTTAAACACGGCTATCATATCACCTCTCAGCCTTCTCTTCTCCAGGCTAAACATCCCCAGCTCCCTAAGTCGTTCCTCATAGGGCTTGGTTTCCAGACCCTTCACCATTTTAGTTGCCCTCCTTTGGACACGCTCCAGTTTCTCCACATCTTTTTTGAATTGTGGTGCCCAGAACTGGACACAGTATTCCAGGTGAGGCCAGACCAAAGCAGAATAGAGTGGCACTATTACTTCTCTTGATCTAGACGCTATACTTCTACTGATGCAGCCTAAAATTGCATTGGCCTTTTTAGCTGCTGCATCGCACTGTTGACTCATGTTCAACTTGTGGTCCACCTGGATTCCTAGATCCCTTTCACATGTAGTCTCATTCAGCCAGGTGTCCCCCATCGTATATCTGTACTTTTCGTTTTTCCGCCCTAAGTGCAGTACCTTACATTTCTCCGTGTTGAATTTCATTTTGTTAGCTTTGGCCCAACTTTCTAGTCTGTTCAAGTCATTTTGAATTTTGATCCTGTCCTCTGGGGTATTAGCTACTCCTCCTAATTTGGTGCCGTCTGCAAATTTGATAACTATGCCCCCAGTACCATCATCCAAGTCATTAATAAAGATATTGAATAGCACTGGGCCCAGGACAGAGCCCTGTGGCACCCCACTGGTCACTTCTTTCCAGGTTGAAAAGGAGCCATTGTTGAGCACCCTTTGGGTTTGACCAGTCAACCAATTACAAATCCATGTAACAGTTACTTTGTCTAGCCCACATTTTACCAATTTGCTTGCAAGAATGTCATGGGGAACCTTGTCAAAGGCCTTACTGAAATCAAGATATACTATATCCACAGCATTCCCTTCATCTACCAAGCTGGTAATTTTATCAAAAAAAGAGATCAGATTTGTCTGGCATGACCTGTTTCTCTGAAACCCATGTTGACTTTTTGTGATTATGGAATTACTTTCCAGATGTTCACAGACTCTCTGTTTAATGATCTGCTCCAGAATCTTTCCGGGTATTGATGTCAGACTAACTGGACGATAATTGTTGGGATCCTCTTTTTTCCCCTTTTTGAAGATGGGGACAACATTTGCCCTCCTCCAGTCCGCTGGGACCTCTCCTGTTTTCCAGGAATTCTCAAATTCTAGAGAATTTGGTTCCGATATTACATTTGCCAGTTCTTTTAATATCCTTGGATGTAATTCATCTGGTCCTGGAGACTTATATTCATTTAGAGTAACCAGATGTTTCTGTACTATCTCTTTACTTATTCTGTGCTGAAATTCTCCTATTCTGTCCTCTGCTCCATTATCCTCAAGTTGAGCACCCTTTGCCTTTTCTGAGAAGACTGAAGCAAAGAAGGTGTTGAGTAGTTCTGCCTTTTCTCTGTCTCCTGTTAACTTTTTGCCATCCTCTCCACACAGTGGCCCTACCATTTCCTTCTTTTTCCTTTTGCTGCTGACATACCCCCAAAAGCCCTTTTTATTGTTCTTAACCTCTCTAGCAAGCCTGATTTCATTCTGCGCTTTAGCTTTTCTGACTTTAACCCTACACGTGCTAGCTATTTGTTTGAATTCCTCTTTGGTGATTTCCCCATTTTTCCATTTCTTATACATGTTCCGTTTAAAACATAATTCAGTTGCAAGTTCCTTAGTCATCCATCCTGGTTTCTTGAGACACCTCCCATTTTTCCTCCTCGTTGGCACGGTTTGAAATTGTGCCTTCAGTATCTCCCTTTTGAGAAACTCCCATCCTTCTTGAACTCCCTTCTCTTTTAGTATTCCTGTCCATGGGATCACCCCCAGTATTTCTCTAAGTTTAGTAAAATCAGCTTTCCTAAAGTCTAGAATGCGTGTCTGACTATGCCTAGCTTCTCCTTTCCACTGTATAATAAACTCCAGGAGGACATGATCACTCCCGCCTAAGGATCCAACCACTTGCACCCCATTAACTAGGTCTTCCCTGTTAGTTAGGATCAGATCCAAAATAGCTGACTCCCTCGTTGCCTCTTCCACCTTTTGAACAATGAAATTGTCTTCGAGGCAAGTGAGGAATTTGCTAGACCTTGAGGATTTTGCCGAGTTTGACTTCCAGCAAATATCCGGATAGTTGAAGTCACCCATCACTACTATATTTCTCCTTTCTGAGTGTGTGGTCATCTGTTCTAGAAAGGCTTCATCCAATTCTTCTGCTTGAGTTGGGGGTCTGTAGTAGACTCCCACAATAACATCCCTGTTGTTTCCCTCCCCTTTAATTTTTATCCAGATGCTCTCCACTTGGCTTCCAGGATTGATGTCCTGGATTTCTTCACTGGTGTAAATATCTCTGACATATAATGCTATTCCTCCTCCTTTCCTGTTTGTCCTGTTTCTCTTGAAAAGGTTATACCCCTTTATTTCTACATTCCAGTCATGAGACTCATCCCACCAGGTTTCAGTGATGCCTATTATATCATATTTGCTTTCTTGTGCTAGGAGTTCAAGTTCATCTTGCTTATTTCCCATGCTCTGTGCATTAGTGTAGAGACATCTAAGACCATATGTCCCCTTTACTTGCTGCCTGTGCACGGTTTTTTGCCTCCCACTGTTGGGTCCCTGTACTGTTTCCCTTGTTTCCTCTATGACAGTTTGACTATTTTCTCCAGTCCTTTTGTCTTCCAGGACGTTGTCTCCCTTCCCCACATAGTTCAGTTTAAAGCCCTCCTGATCAAATTCTTGAGACCGTTGGCAAAAACATTTCTTCCAACTGGTGTTAGATGCAGCCCATCCCTTGCCAGGAGTCCGTCCTCATGGAACCGCAGCCCATGATCCAAGAATCCAAATCGTTCTCGATGACACCATCTGCGGAGCCAATTGTTGACATCTGCTATCTTCCTCTCTCTTCCTGGACCATGCCCTTGAACTGGCAGAAGAGACGAAATGACAATCTGTGCCTCCATTTCTTTCAGCTTCTTACCTAGAGCCTCGTAATCCCTTTTGATATTCTGAAGGCTGTGTCTTGCTGTGTCATTCGTTCCCACATGAACCAAAAGGAAGGGGTATTGGTCAGTAGGCCTGACCAGTCTTGTCAGCCTCTCTGTCACATCTCGGATCTTTGCCCCAGGGAGACAACACACTTCCCGAGACATCTTGTCAGGCCCACAAATCACTGCTTCTGTCCCCCTCAGCAAGGAGTCCCCCACCACGACCACACGCCTCCTCCAAGGCTTAGCAGTGACTGTTCCCTGTGGTGGAACTCCCAGGGTCCCCTGCTCTGTCCCTGAAATCTGTCCTTGCTGCTCTTCTTCGTCCTCCTTGCTAAGAGTAAGAGCTTGAAATCGATTCTGTAGCCGCAAACTCCCAGAACGATCCTTGGTCTCCTTACTTCTGCGTGTGACCTTCCTCCAGCTTTCTACCTCCTGTGTGTGCGATGTGACCTCTTCCCCAGCAACTTCCTCTGTGTGTACCCCATCCAAGACCGTTTGTTCTGTTCTGTCAAGGAAAGCCTCTTGCTCCCTAATATGTTGAAGTGTAGCTACCCGCGCCTCCAGCTGCTGTACTTTGTCCTCCAAGAGGGCTACCAACTTGCACTTGGAGCATGTGTAGTTCCCCACATCTGAAGGTAAGAATACAAACATACCACAGGTATTGCAGGTGACGGCTGCTGTTCCTTCAGTGTCCATACTAAGTCTTAATTAGTAGCTGAAAGAGGACTACGGCTTCCCTCCTCAAAGAAAATCCCTTGCTAACACCAGTGTGTAAGTCTGCTGATGTACATGGGAATAGGAACCAGTGTAGTGTAGTGGTTTGAATGTTGGACTACAACTCTGGAGACCTGAGTTTGATTCCTCACTCTGCCATGAAACCCACTGGGTGAACTTGGACAAGTCACACTCTCTCAGCTTCAGGGAAGGCAATGGCAAACCTCCTCTGAGTAAATCTTGCCAAGAAAACCCCATGATCACCATAAGTCAGGAGCAATTTGAAGGCACACAACATACACATATAACTTCCAAGTGAAGAAACTTGGTGGTTCTTTAGATAAATCTTCAAGGGTACACACACACATATTCTCTCCCATTGTGCAGAATTATTTGTTAAAGAAGCCATGCCCAAGCAACACATCAACTTTGACTGTGTCTGTATTGCAGAAATTTATTAAAGCAGTTTGACTGCCCTGGCTCAAGGCAATGGAATTCTGGGGTTTGCAGTTTTGTGAGATATTTAGCCTTTTCTGTCAGAGAGCTCTGGTACCACAAAGCAAACTGCAGTTCCTAGGAATCCATAGGATGGAGCAATGGCAGTAAAAGCGGTGTCAAACTGCATTATTTCTGCAATGCAGATTCAGGCTGCATCCATAGAACTGGCTTCCTTCTCCTTCTCTCCTCATCCTCCTCCTCTCCCTAGCTTCCTTCTCCTTCTCCCTTTGTCCTCCTCCTCTCCGTGGCTTCCTTCTCTTTCTCCCCTCATCCTCCTCCTCTCCCTGGCTTCCTTCTCTGTCTCCCCTTATCCTCATCCTCTCCCTGGCTTCCTTCTCTTTCTCCCCTCGTCCTCCTCCTCTCCCTGGCTTCCTTCTTCTTCTCCCCTCCTCCTCCTCCTCTCCCTGGCTTCCTTCTTCTTCTCCCCTCCTCCTCCTCCTCTCCCTGGCTTTCTTCTCTTTCTCCCCTCGTCCTCCTCCTCTCCCTGGCTTCCTTCTTCTTCTCCCCTCCTCCTCCTCCTCTCCCTGGCTTCCTTCTCCCCTCATCCTCCTTCTCTCCGTGGCTTCCTTCTCTTTCTCCCCTCTTCCTCCTCCTCTCCCTGGCTTTCTTCTCTTTCTCCCCTCGTCCTCCTCCTCTCCCTGGCTTCCTTCTTCTTCTCCCCTCCTCCTCCTCCTCTCCCTGGCTTCCTTCTCCCCTCATCCTCCTTCTCTCCGTGGCTTCCTTCTCTTTCTCCCCTCTTCCTCCTCCTCTCCCTGGCTTCCTTCTCTTTCTCCTTCTCCCCTTGTCCTCCTCCTCTCTCTGGCTTCCTTCTCTTTCTCCCTCTCCCCTCCTCCTCCTCCTCCTCCTTCACCTGGCTTCCTTCTTCTTCTCTTTCTCTCCTCCTCCTCCTCCTCCTCCACCCAGTTTATAAGATGACTCTGACATTTGAGACCCTTTTCCAGGGTTAAAAGGTCATCTTATATGCCAAAAAATATGGTACATATCTTAGCAATAAGGCATCCTAGAAAGCTCATGTTTTTTCTAAATTTCATTTTAAATAAAACTTCAGTTTATTGTTAAATATGTGGATGCAGTGGCTCAAGTGGTTAAGACACTTAAACTTATTGCATGGCACTTACAAGAACAGGAAAGGAAAGGAACGGAGCAGAATGGAATGGGGCAAAAACGCACGTTCCCCAGATGTTCCTGGCAGCTGATTTTTGAAGGACGATTTTTAACCATCGATAAGCTTAACTGACTCTGTTGATTGCAAGATCAGCAGGCTGGCAGTTTGAGGCCTGAGTGCTGCATGATGGGGTGAGCTCCTGTAACTTGTCTCAGCTTCTGTCAACCTAGTAGTTCAAAAGCATGCAAATGCAAGTAGATAAATAGGTACCAATTTGGTGGGAAAGTAAACAGCATTCTGTGCAATCATGCTAGCCACATGATCACAGAGTAGTCTCTGACAACACTGGCTCTTCAGCTTAGTAACAGAGATGAGCACCGCCCCCTATGGTTGGACACGACTTCACAACCTTGTCAATGGGAAATATCTTTACCTTCATGGTTAGACAGCACTTTAAATTTTCTTTCAAATTTAGTTACAAGAATTATGCAATGTAAATAAAACTTCTTCCCTGTGTTGCTGGCTATTGCTTTTACTGATGTTGGAGTAAGTGATGGAGAACAACAATGCTGATCAAAGATGAACACAATTCTAAAAGGAAGGGGTTATCACAAGCCAGTTCCTAACAACAATGTTCAAAATCTACAAAACAGTGATACCTTTATTGAATCAGACAAATGCACAAAATACATGTTGCAAGCTTTTGAAGCTTCACTGGTTTATTCATCAGGCAAAGATGTTTTAAAAAAATGATCATTTTAGTCACAAACCTGCATTTTGACAAAATGTAGCTGCAAAATGTTTTTTTTTTCTTTCCATATGATTTTTGAAATATTTTGAAATGATTTTTTAAATATGCCAGCTACAGACTGGCATTGTCTAAGGAGCTCAGCTAGAGGTTTCTAATGTTAATAGAAAGACATTTAATACAATTATGCTGCCTGCATGCTGCTATAGCCCCATAAGACTACAAGCTGTAATATGATAATTTCACATTAGTAACATGATGGACTATTCAGACAACTTAGACAATGAAGTCCAGCAACAGAATTTATGGATACAATTGCACATTCCGGCCTGCACATGTGAACAAACACATACACACACACTCACACACATACATGGGATGAAAGGAATTACAGTAGGTCCTTGGTATCTGCTGGGGTTTGGTTCCAGGCCCACCCACCCCCCACCACCATGAATAACAAAATCAGTGGATGCTGAAGTCCCATTCTATACAATGGCATAAAAATTGTGCCCCTTATACAGTAGTTTCACTAGGGTTGGTGTCACCCAGTGTAGTAACTTATAGTGTGTCCCCCACCACCACCATTGACCTCCTCCCATTTCACACCATACAGAATCCTTAGTAATGCTTTTTTGCACTAATGTTACTAATAAATCATACTTCCCCTATACCACTGAATGTAATGCTTAGTTGTTACATAAACAACTAGCAAAATTAAAACTATACCTTCAGGTTGCAATATTATACACACAACATATACATACTGAAGATTTGGTTAAAAAGTGATATTTTTAAATTTTAAAAGAACATTTAAAAAAATAAAAATTTAAAAATGTAATTTTAAAAAAATCTGGAGCCTATTCTTTCTCTTCCCACTGAGCTTCACCCCACTCCCATAATCTCTTAAAGCCTTTTAAAGGGAAGCAGATTAATGCCACAGCTCATTTCTGCCAGTAGGTATGTGTTGGAGGAGCAGTGCTGTCACCCCCCCCCCCTTAGGGTGTCACCTGGTGCAGTCTGCACACACACCCCGCACCCCCTAGTGACACCTTGTCCTTATATAAAATGTCAAAAACAAGGTTTGCTTTTTGGATGGTTAAATCTATGCATAAGGAATCTGTGGATACAGAGGGATGACTGTACTTTGCTAGTTTAGATTAGTAGCAGCATCCTATCCTATTAATAGCAGCTTGTGGTGACACAAGCAATGAGGTCATGTCTGCAGTAGCCATAGAAGAAGTACACTGGGGAAACAGGATGCCTGGAAGCTTGCACATTTGATCTTTCTGTTGCCACCGTTATATACCTTTGAAAAACTCCAACAGGAATTTTCATCCTTCTGATGAACAGAAAGATAGCAGGAAGCTGTGAAGACCAGAAGACAGCTGACCAATCCTGAGACAGCTGGAATCAGCCAATGAGAGAGCAGCTGGAAGGAGATAAATAGCTCAGGTGGTGAAGGATATAGTCAGTTAGGAACTGTGGAACAGAAGGCTTGGAACCTTTGAGAGTGTCAGTTGGATCTGACTTATACAGAGGTACAGTGAGACAGTACCTTAAGCCAGAGGCTGTGGATTGATCCTGAGGGAACTAAGTTGTACAAAGATAAGAGTCAAAAGAAAAAGAAAAAGAACTCCTTTTGTTCAACAGAGCTCTAGTATAGAGAGTGTCTGTGTAGTTAGATTGTAATCATAGAAACAGTTGAAGAATTGTATTTGAAATAGCTACAATACACTTGAAACTGTAACTAGATAATACTATTACCAAGTTTGAAAACCAAGAAAGATTTCCTGTATGTTTGAAACACAATAAAACATTCTTCTATTTTATAAAAATCTATTTTGGCCTCTGTGTGAGGATTTTGAACAAACACTACCAGTGTGTTATTAATAGTTATTGGACCGGTAGGTAACGAGGGCTATGAAGCCAATCACATAACATTTTAAAAGAGGGAAATAGTCAAGGTGACAGGAGTGGTTCATCACAATCCTCTCCTTTACACCACTTCTAAAAGTAGTTTAATAATAATAATAAATTATTTATTTATAGCCCACCCAATCACAAAGAATCCTGGCGGGTTACAACAATAAAAATACATAGAGTACAATAGAATTAAAAAATTAATCCCTTCCCCCCATCCCCCACCCCTACACAATGCTAAAATTACAATTAAACAAACATTATTTAAAAACCAAAAATGCAAAAGTTTAAAAAGGAAGATAATTGGCAGACAGAGCGACGTAGATCACTTTGTGAAGGGAGAGGAACTAAGCTGGGAAGGCCTGCCAGAAGAGATCCGTCTTAAGAGCCTTTTTGAAGGCTGTAAGGGTGGAGATGTGATGGATCTCCTCCAGCAGGTCATTCCACAGCTTTGGAGCAGCAGTGGAAAAGGCCCTCTGGGTGACTGATGTAAGCCTAGATTTTTTTTTGGCTGTAGAAGATTCTTCCCTGAGGACCTTAGTGTGAGGGACGGACAATACGGAAGAAGGAGCTCCTTTACGTATTCTGGTCCCAAGCCATGTAGGGCTTTAAAGGTAATAACCAACACCTTGTACCTTGCCCGGAAACTAAATTGGCAGCCAGTGAAGGGACTTCAGGACCGGTGTTATATGGTAGTTACGGGAAGTACCCATAATCAATCTGGCTGCCATATTTTGTACAAGCTGAAGTTTCTGAACTTGGCCCAAGGGTAGTCCCATGTAGAGTGCATTGCAGAAGTTTAATCGAGAGGTTACCAGTGCATGTACTACTGTTTCAAAGTCTCCCTGCTCCAGGAAGAGGCGCAGCTGGTGTATCAGCTGAAGCTGATAACAGGAGCTCCTGACTGTCGCATCCACCTGAGCTGTCAAGTGGAGTGATGAGTCAAGAAGCACCCCCAAGCTCTGGACAGAGTCCTTCAGGGGAAGTGTGACCCCATCCAGAACTGGCTGACATAACTCCATTCCTGGGTTTGAGTTTCCTATGACAAGTACCTCCGTCTTACCTGGATTCAGCTTGAGTCGGTTTTCCCTCATCCAGTCCATTACTGCCCCAAGACAGGCATTCAGAGGAGAGATGCCATCCTTAGTCACTGCATCAGTCCGAGACATAAAGAAATATATTTGGGTGTCATCAGCGTACTGATAACACCCCGCCCCATGCCTCTGAATGATCTCACCCAGTGGCTTCATGTAAAAGTAGTTTACCAAATGCCATAGAAATACTTACAAACATATAACATCCTCCCATGTGTGTATGTGTGTTTGTACAAATGTGCAGGTACGTTTGTAATTGTATCCATACATTCTATAGCTGCACTTCATTATCTAAGTTGTCAAAACATAGAAGAGTGAATACTGCCATCCTGTAACTTTTAAATATTCTCAATGTCTCATCATCACAGAGCAACTTTAAATTAATATGGAAATTCCATTTGGAAGGGTAGGGGTTCTTTTGAATGGTGGAGGTGGGGTTAGATTAGATTTGTGGAAGGGTTGCAGGGTTGCAAAGGGTATGGTGAAACCTACTTCTCTTGTTATCACTTCCTCTGACCCCATACCACCTGTCAGGAGCCAGAAACCACTTGGTTGTCTGAGGTGACTCATTGTTTCCCTATAATTCGATCTTTAGCCTCAACCATTCATCAGTGATATTCACAATGAGAGTCAACTTATTTGCCTCCGTTTTGGTTCACTCTCACTCTTGGTAATGGCACTGAAACCACATGGTGATTAATGAGTATTGTTAGCTATTATGATCTGTCTCTTGCAAATCTTACTCTATTTGTTGACTTCATAAGGTTTGCCAGCTTTGTGAGATTGGCTGGCAAAGAGCAAAGTTCAACTGTTGATAACTTTATGATTTACACTGCTGCTGCCAGGGTTGAATTATACACTTAGTGAATTCTAACATCTTCATCATGCTGACTTCTTTTCCATTACTGAATTAGACAGACTGGATGGTTCATTTGCTACCTAGAGCCTCCTTTCCCCTTCTTTGAAGGAAGTTGGAAAACTGCACTGGATATCAACCATTCTGTTTTCAAAAATTATGCTCAGTTCAGTTTATCACACACTGAAGTTCATGTGCCTTGCCCGAGAAGAGGTGGGAAGTCTAGCTAGCAACAAGGAAAGTGAACCTATTTTTTATAAAAGTCTGGCATGTCCAATAGTCATGTGCAAATACAGTGGAGCAGAGATGGCACAAACAACAACAAGAACAACAACGATTATGATATGTATTTGTTATCTGCCTCTACCCATGGATCAGGGTGGGGAACAACAACAAATAAACAATGCACAACATCAATTAAAACACATTAATTAAAATATGCAACAGTTTAAAAAGGACAAATAGGGCATACACATTCTAAAACAATTCACATTTAAAATTCATAATTTAAAAATCATCTGGAAAGCTCTGGTGCCACAATAAACTACAATCCCCAGGATTCTGTAGCACTGAGCCAGGGCAATTAAAGCAGTCTCAAAGCAGTCTTTCTGCAGTGTGTTTTGGGCCTAGTACACCCAAGTTGCACCTTCAGGTGAGGTGTAAACACATCCAGCATGGTTTTGTACTTGGAGTCCTGAGCCAATTTAATTTCAGTGGCACATGGGACCTATGAGGGGTATATTTAGAATATGTCTATATATAGAAATATGTCTAAATTTCAACATATTTAGAATTGGTTTTAGCGGAATTAAGGACAGAAAGGGCTTCACTTCCTGAAGTGCTCCAGATCAGACTCCCTCCTCTGAAGTGGTTTCCCTCAGCAAGGGTCAGTGGTTGAGACAGAGCTTGTTCCATGAATTTATAGGGCACTTAAATCTTATTGTCTTCCCTTACTTACTCCTACTAATGTCTGTAATCTAATTTTCACAGATGCAGTGAGTTCTTAAAGTAGTAATAAAGGAAATTAAAACAAATTTGTGTTATTCCCTTAATTTGGTAGCAGTTACTGAATTTGAGATATTTTAATATGTTTTTTTTAAATATATATATATATATATGCAAAATTCACAAACATATGCAGGCTGTTCCATACCAGCCTTAATAACAAGTGTTTCAATCTATGTGGTAGATCAAAACACTCTGGCAAAAGTAATACCAAAACAGCAACAACATTAATTTCCCAATAAGTAGGTCAGAAGAAATCATTTCCAGGCTTACTGCAATAACCATACTTTCCATTTGTTTTAATGTCTCTGCATCTAATCTAATTGGATTTTTAAGAAACACATCATACAGGAAGAAATACATTGGATATAAATAGTAGTAAGCTGGAGATGCAATTTGTTTTCTGTAAGGTCCTTCAGAGTTTATCAGTCATCAAAACAATGCCTAGTTACCCACCTGAATCACTCTGATCTGAAAATAGCTTCATGCTTTCTTAATTTGTCATGAAGTTGACATAAAACATGAAGAAAGGGCATCCTGTATTCTGTACCAAAATGAATTAGTTGAGTTAATTGTATGCAAATCAAATCCACTAACACGTACCTTAATAACTCAGCCTTGTCTTCATTACCCAGAGAGTTAGAATATGTTTCACAGGGAATTAGGCAACGGATATTAATCAAGATGCCCAGCTAGTGGAAATGAGCTTGCTTGATAGTTGACCTCTGTACTTTTAAGGAGTGGGATGTACATATAACAGACAACAAGCATATTTCACCAGAGAAGGAGGTAAACAGTATTTTTGTCTAGATTTGGAAACTGGCTTTCTTTCATAGATTTAGAAAATATTTTTGTTGTTAACTGCCCTCAAGTCGATCTCGACTCATGGAGACCCTATGGATGAAACATCTCCAAGACCCTCTGTCCTCCACTGCTCTGCTTAATTCCTGCAACCTCATACCCATGACCTCCTTAATAGAGTCCATCCATCTAGCATGAGGCCTTCCTCAGAACTCTTCTCCAGCACCACATCTCAAATGAATTGATTCTCTTCTATCATCTTTCTTAACTCTCCAGTTCTCATATCCATACATGATAATAGGGAATACAATGGCTTGTATGATTCTAACTTTTGTGCTGAGTTGTATATCTTTGCATTTTAGAATATTTTCTAGTTCTTTCATAGTCACCCTCCCCATTCTTAATCTTCTTCTGATTTCCTGACTGCAGTCCCCATTTCTATCAATGTTTGGTCCCAGGTATGGGAATTCTTCTACTATTTCTATTTCTTCATTGTCCAGGTTGAACTTATGAAGGTCCTCAATGGTCATTATTATTTTCTTGATGTTCAACAGTAACCCTGCCTTTGCACTTTCTTTCTCCAGGTCTTAGAGGTTTTCTGCTAGCATTATGGTGTCATCTGCATATTTTAGATTGTTGATATTCATTCCTCCTTTTTTAACTCCTTCTTCTTCTGTGTCCAAGCCTGCTTTTCTTATAATGTGTTCTGCATACATGTTTAACAGATGGGGTGCAGCTTTGTCTGACCCCTTTGTCAATTGGGAAATATTATGTTTCTCCATGTTTGTTCTTACCGTAGCCTCTTGTTCTGAGTACAGTTTCCTCATAAGAACTATCAGATTTGTTGGCACTCCCATGTCTTTAAGGGCATTCCATAGCCTTTCATGGTCTATGCAGTCAAAGGCTTTGCTGTAGTTTATAAAACACATGCTGATTTTCTTTTAGAATTCCCTGCTACACTCCATTAAGCATCGTATGTTTGCAATGTGATCCCTAGTGCCTCTTCCTTTCCTGAACCCTGCTTAGACCTCTTGGGTCTCTCTTTTCATGTATGGTTGGAGTTTATGTTGCAGAATTTTGAGCAGAATTTTGCTTGCTTGGGAAATCAGTGCTATGTTCCTATAGTTGCTGCAGTCTCTTGTATCTCCCTTTTCATGGATGGGGATGTATATTGATTGTTTCTAATCTGTTGGCCATTGTTTTGTTTTCCATATCTGTTGACATATGTTGGTTAGCACTAGAGTTGACTCTGTCAAAGTGGGTTGCAGCAGTTCAATTAGAATATCATCTGTTCCTGGTGATTTGTTTTTCGCTATTTCTCTTATTACAGTTTCCACCTTGCTTTTTAGAATTTAGGGTTCATTTTCATATAGCTCTTCATTCCATGTGTCCTTCATTTTGTCATCTCTTTTTAATAATTCTTCTGTGTATTGCATCCAATGTCTTTTTATTCCTTCCTGGTCTGGAATTATGTTATTTTTATTGTCATAGATCGTCCCTGTCCTTGGTTTGAATTTTCTTTTGATTTCCCAGATCTTGAGAAATAGATCTCTTGTTCCCTTTTTGTTGTTGTCTTCTGTTTCTCAGCATTGGTCATTGTAGTAATTTTATTTATCTTTTCTTTAAATTTTCTTTAGAAAATATAGGTATGTCTAAAATTAAACTGATAGAAAGTAAGTTTTAGGAGAACAATCATGGTTGTAGGGTTGAGAAACATTTTTTCCTGTAAAGGGCCATATACCCTTGGGAATAATATGTCAGGGGTTGGGTGGTGGGTGGAACATGAACTAAAAGATAGAGGGAACAACTTCCTATCATTCCTGCCATCTCTTTTCTTTTCCTCTAATTCTTTTTCTTCTCAATCTCTCACTTCCCTTTCCTTTGTCTCTCTATCTGTATATCTGTTGCCAGAAGTGTGAACGTTGCTTGCAGAGAACTTTCATCCTCCTATTGCTGTATCATTTTCACATACACCATCCCACAAGTGGCTTATAGCTTCATTTCAGATGGTGAATCCATGATGAGTTTCACAGAGCTACTGTATGTTTTCCAGGATCTATCCAAGGTCCTACTGGACAAAGATATTGCCACAGAACTAAATGAAAGCCTTACATATCCTTACTAAGAAGGAACTGCTTTAAAAAGAGACAACTGGAATTCATACTCCAGAGTTGGGTGTTTTTGTATGCTACCAAAAATCCACAAAGCCAGCCATCCAGACCAGAGAAAGTATCTCTTTACATATTGACATAAATACACAGAACTTAATAAAAGTCTTCCTATCATATGTCAAAGACACTAATGATTTATTATTCAGACCAGAATCTTTAAAACAACAGTATCAATTTGGTAAAGATACCATTCTGGTTACACTGGCTGTTATATTCCTTTACACCAAGATTCCACATATTGAACAGATTCATGCTTTATGTGAAATCCTTAATACTAGGAATTCTAATGATCCTCTAATGGATGTTATTACCACTTTAGCAAGGCTAGTCCTCACTTGCAATAAATTCAATGAAGATAATTACTTGCAGCTACAGAGTACATCTATGTGTAGTCATGTGGCTCCTTCTTATGAGGATCTGTTCATGGGCAAACTAGAAAATAACATCTTTAATGAGGGAAATGACAAACCTTTCATATGTCAGTGCTACACTGATGACATCTTTATGGTTTGGACTAAAGGAATGCTTACAAAAGTTTGTATTAGATATGAGCTCTATCCATCTTTCAATCACATTTACATCTACCTACATAAGCAAACACTCACATATCCCTTTCCATGATATCTTCCTCATTCTTGATTAGGACTAAATGAAAGGAATGCTTCTTGAATGCTCATAAAAGTTTATATTAGATATCAACTCTATCCATCTTTTAATCATATTTACATCTACCCACTCAGCTGAACATCCATAAACCCCTTTCCTTGATATTTTTATCACTCTTTAGAATCTCTTCATTATCATGGATCTCCATAATAAGACTACTGGTGCTTATGCTTACCTGGACTGGAGATTCTTTCACCCCAAGCACATCAAAAATAAATATTATCTACAGATTGTCTCAGACACATCTGGAACACTGAAAAAAATATTGTGAAAGGACCAATAAACTCACAACATCTGACTCAAAGAGAATAGCTTCCTCACATAATTAATAACATCAGAAGACCAACCGCAATCTTTTCCACAAAAGGTATGTGTCAAATAACAACCAGCACCATATTCCTTTTGTTGTAGATTCCCATCCAGCAGCTCCTAATTATTAAATTTATCAATTGCTAGTGAATTTTGAACATCTTTCTAGAGCCATCAGGAAGCTTCCAGTTATAGCTTTCTGCTAGCTACCACATCTGCAGAGATTGCTGGTAAACGGTCCTGAAAACACCAGTCAGCAATCCAGGATTCAAAGCACTGCATCACCTGTAAATGGCTTAAGCAGGTTGTAACTTTTAGGAGCACAGGGACTATTAAACAACACATCACCTGCTAGCCTTGCAATCTTATTTATGTGCTTGAATGCAGACATACAGGATATCATCTGCAGTAAGAGTGCAAAATCACCACAGACCTGCATAGATGTTGTAGAACCATGAGCCTGTAACCCTGATCAGGAAGTTAAACCAACTATCAGCCAGGCATTTTAACTCTGCTCTAGCCTCTCCAATTTGTCCTTGTTTGGTACTGAACTGCTTTCTTTTTCAGACATTTTGGACAAAAAGGAGAATCTTTGTATCTATACATTTAAGATCCCAACACCACATGGCCTCAGCTTATATTTCACTAAACAAAGCTGGAAACAGAGTGTTCTAAACTTCCATCTTGTATGCATTTCAGTTTCATCTTTAGCAAGTGAAGAGGGTAGAAGTTGAAATGTTTTGCTTATGTTCTATTTTTCAGTTCTGCTTATTAATCACTTGTTTGTGTGTGGTCATATAAAAAATTCTGTTGAAACAAAAATCCAAAATCTTCTACACAAAGGAAATCATGTAAGGTGGGCACACTTATGTAACAAAAACTTGGAGAAGTTCATAAAATAGAAGGTGTTTGTGCCTCTGGAAGGCATTTATAAAATTAGAAGCCAGAACAAATAGACTGGAATTCAGTGTTGTGATTGCATCTTGTACATTTCATTCATGTAGTTGCATAGCAGTTGTACAACACCCTTCTGAATACCATCATTGTGCAACTGATTGTGTGATTTGTCAGTCGTGTGATTTTTGTTCCATTGTGCAGTGTTAAATACATAGTGGCTATCTGTGCAAATCCAATGGTACATTGAAGGTAATGATGAATAGTCATGCATCATCACAGAATGTGTAATACACATAAAATGGCTACACTTCTAATTATTTTACAACCATAAATTGAATACACCCCTTGCATATCCTTTCACCAGAATTGTGCAAGCACACACATAAAAGAACATGTGTATAATCCCTACAGGATTCCAGACACAATATTCTTGTCTCTCCTTCAGATCAGTTTTTCTTCATTTTTGTTTCAGGGTGACTACCATTAGAATGGAGGAGCATCACAACGTAGGTAATGGTTTGGTTTAGAAACTGAATATTATGAAGAATGACTGAAGAAGAAATAAGAAGAAAATGACATAGAGATGATATATTGGTTATCTTCAATAATCTGAAAGGCTGTTACATAGATGATAGAGAAAACTGGTATTCTGATTTTCCTAAGGGAAGAACATGGTCCAATGGGTTCAAATTACAAGAAAGAGATTTCAACTCCTGCCCCTATTTGGAAGAATTTCCTGATAGTAGATGTTCTTCAGCAGTGGAACACACTACCTCAGAAGGTGATGGATTCCCCTTAATAAGTGTTTCTTGTTAGTGTTTTTTAAAAAAACAGAAACTGCGTGAGCATGGTCTACCTGTAGATTTCTTACATTGGCAAGAGTTTGGCCTAGATGACCTTTGAAGTACTTCCCAGCTCTGCAGTTCTATGAATACAGTTATAGGGAATCACATGTATAAAAGACATCTACATCTTTACACAGCCTGGCTGCCAAATCAATGTTTTCTCCCCAGCTCACTGGCTCAGAGTATAAGATGGTATCATGTAAAACCACCCTGAAGGAAAAAAAAAAGGGGGGGGGAGATTATTTGCCATAACTGCCATCTAAGAGACAAAAGATGCCAATGAAGGTCAAAATATGAGAGATGAGGGGAGAAGGAGAAAGAGTATATGTGTGTGTGTATATATATATATATATATATATATATATATATATATGGGACTTGGAATCTAATCTATGACAACAAATAAGGGAAAGGTTTTGTAATGTTGTATTTTTTACCTTTTTGTAATATTATGTTTTGAGATTTTATAAGAATAACCCCTTTCCTCTGGCACTATACAGACATTTAGGGAAATGATAAAAATACAGAATTGAGTAGTATGGTAGATTTTCTCCCATGATAAAACATTCTGTTCTTGTCTGTTTGGAACATTTTAGAGTTCAATTCAGCCTGTTATTTTCTATTTCAAACCTCTTCAATCAGGTCTCTCTCTTTAGCTTCCTCTTTGCTATTGATTTATTTCAATTAAGGATTGCATGTTCAAGTACCATAATTGTGCCTTGTCACTATTAATTTCCATCCCTTCAGATTTATAAATGGATCCAGCGTCCATAATGAGCAGTTCAGAAGTATTTGCTCCTGTCCCAATGAGCCAAATGACAGAGGGAATTTTGGAGGTGGAAGACCCACCTAGCTTAAAGAACCAGAGCTGAGAACAAGGAATGCAAAAATGTCTTGACACTGGGGAAGAATTGTTGAATAGAATACATTCATTTTAACTGAAGTGAAGGGTAAGGTGAAACAGTTGGGATCAGTGGAATAATTTCTGAAAGCTTTCCTATGCTTCAAGCGCAAGCTCAGCCAGGGGATACTTGGCCATCTTACAATTTGCAGTACAATAAAAAAAGACTGTGTTCGCAGTCTGGGGGTACTCCTTGACTCGTCGCTCCTGATGACAAATCAGGTAAATGCGATGGTCAGGAGTGCCTGTTATCAGCTTCGGCTGATACGCCAGCTGCGCCCTTTTCTGGAAGTAAGGGATCTCGAAACTGTTGTGCACGCACTGGTAACCTCACGCCTGGACTTCTGTAATGCGCTCTACTTGGGGCTACCCTTGTGCTTGGTTCGGAAGCTTCAGTTGGTACAAAATATGGCAGCCAGGCTTGTTTCTGGTACATCTAGGAGGGACCACATTACTCCGGTTCTGAGGTCCCTCCACTGGCTGCCTATCAGCTTCCGGGCCCAGTACAAGGTGTTGGTTATTACCTTTAAAGCCCTAAATGGCTTGGGTCCAAGCTATATCAGGGACCGCCTCCTCCCGTACAATCCTCCCCGCGCTCTCCGGTCCTCTGGGAGGAACTTACTGCAGCCTTTAAAATCTAGGCTTGCAGCGACCTCCCAGAGGGCGTTCTCTGCTGTCGCCCCCAAACTCTGGAACGACCTGCCGGATGAGATCCGTCAGTTGACATCATTAGACAGCTTTAAAAAAGCTGTCAAGACGGATCTCTTCCGGCAGGCCTTTCCAGATTAACCATCCCGGCCCAGGCTTCCTGATCCCCTCATTCCTCCCGTGGCCCCATCTTTAGTGATGGTTGAGGATCTCCAGAGGGACATCAGGGTTTTAGGTGGTTTTAATTATGGTTTTATGTTCTTATATTGTGCTTTAATTTGTTATATTGTTTAATACTTTCTTAAGGGGGGGAGGGATTATAATGTTTAATGTTATATTTTAATCTTGTCATATTTTATTGTTGTCAACCACCCGGATTGGTTCGCCACAGGGCGGTATACAAATAAATATTATTATTATTATTATTATTATTAACAAAAGACAGAAACCCTAGCCTAGACTCTATTGTATTTGCTTATTATTATTATTATTATTATTATTATTATTAGCTTTCCCAGTGCATAGTTTTTTTAAAAAAAAAACAACAACTAGTAGTGATATTTTAGGTTAGAACATTAAATTCTATTTAAACAATTTACAGTCACATTTATAAATACTTTTAATATTTTGGTTAGTTAACATCTGAGCCCCAGAAATTCATCACAAATCTGCATACCTATTTTTTAAGCAGAACTGAGGTACAATTTAGTGCTAGTGTTATTTGGCCTATTTAGTTACCTTTTCTTGCAGTAAAACAGGAAATATTCTGCTACAGATTCACTAAGTGACTCAAGCAAGCTAATCCACATGAAGGGCAACCCTGCCATTAGACAGATGGAAGTAGTTGCCTGAGGCAGCAGATGCTGGAAATGGGAATGGTGAGTATGTATGTGAGGATAGATTTACTGAAAGCAAATGGCCGGTCTTGTTTCCTAAGTAGCCCACTGCCACTGAGAGCTGGCATTGGGCCTGGGATAAGATGCATGATCAAGTTCACCTCCCAAAATCTAGCAAAGCATATTATAGCCATTGGTTGGTCTGCTGAGATACCAACATATATTTTATAATGCATTGACTGGTTTCTTCCCATTATCCAGACTCAAAGGCTCAGGCCCTTCACAGGTTTGCCCCCCATGCATGTTTTTCCTTTGGCTCCCACTCCTGAGCCCTGTCTGCTGTCCTCAGGACATCATGACATCACCAGTGTCAAAACCAAATTCAGCTACCCTTTCAATACATTTCTGATTATGGAGTGGAATCACCATCTTTGCCTCACACAGCAAAGTGTCTTGGGCCAGCCCTGATCTATATCTAATTGCATAAAAATCACTGTGTGTCAGTCTAGAGAACATGGAAATATGCTGTTGTTAGGATTGTTAAGGTGCTTTTAAAGGGAGTCTCTAAATCTGGGGTTTTAAGCATCACAAACAACAATAATGGCAGCTTTGTTTAGCAAAGGAGGGTTGGGTGCATTTAATCAAATCATCTGTTGATATCTAGTGGTTACTTGAGAAAAAGACACCCCACCCCACCCCCGACGAGTCGGGAGGGGTTTCTTGTTGTGCTGGCCAAATAAGGACATGAGATGTCTGGTTGGTCAAAGCGCGCAGGGGAATGAGAACACCTGCGCGCTTTGTCCAATCGGGTTGCTTAGTTGCTACTCTAAGTCTCACGGTGCTACTGGTCTCACGAGACTTGGGATGAGAGTTTGTTCTTTATAGCTCTGTGCTGCCACATGGAGGCAGCCATTTTCTAGCTTGAACTGAGCGAGTAACATCACACAGCTCTTTGCTTTGTCTTTTGGCTTGGCTTGTGCCTAGCACTTACTCGTGGCTTTTGGCTGCATTGTGGTTTTTTATGGATTTCTCTTCCTTTTACAAGTGGGAGTGTTTAGATATTTTTCCTGAGCATCCTGGTGGACTGAGCGGGGCCTTCGGGCCGGTCCTCTAGGCCTGCTAGGGCCTATGCATCCCCAATTCTCAGGGGTTGTACACCCGAGGAGGGCCCTGCAGCAGGCATCCTCACTGGGTGCGTGGACCCGGTACTGGATACAGTCCCAGCGCCACCCCGGCAACCCCGGTCTGGTAAGGTCGGGACCCCATAGCTGGTTGGGAGGTTGTTGCACTTCTCCCCAGCGGTGAGTGTGTTGGAAGATGGCTGTCTTCAGTTTAGGGCTCCGCATAGGACCCTTGGTGGACACCTTTCCCCCTGGTTGGTTGCCAGTGACGCTTCCTGGCTGTTTGCGTCTTGTGAGAGACTTGGGAAAAGGCGGCCTTTTGGCCTGGTGGTAGTCATCCAAGGTTGGGTGATTTTGCTTTGGCCCATGTTCCATTCACTGAGGAAGGATGCCACGCAGTAAGGCCCAATCTAAAAGGGCTACAGGCTACAGCCACCAGCCCTATTGCTGGCACTTCTGGTACCACCAGCACAGAAGTGCTGCTTCCTTCCATGGCATCTGATGCTCAGGTGATGGATGCTACACCAGGTCCTTCTGTGGTTTCAGCTGTGGAGGCTGGGCACCCCACTATTGCCGACATGTGGGATCTCCTGAAAAGGGTCCCTGATGTGGAAGCTCAGGGTGCGGCTGCCCCTGTGTCTGAGCAGCCTACTATGGCTGATTTATATAACCTCTTACGAGGAGTGGTTCTTCTAGGTGCTGGTGCAATGGAGCAGACCTGTGAAGCGCAAAGAGGTGATCAAGCTGCTGCTACCTCTTCTGCACTTGACACCCAAGCTGTTGCGGGGCCACACTTTGGGGGACCATTGCGGTTGGTTTGCGATGCTTCCCAGCAAGCTTCTGTTTCAGTTTTGTCTCCTAATATTGCACATGCTAATTGGCCTGCCTTGGTGTGGCTACGGAACAGCCCAACCCTGCGGTTGTGGTGGCACCCATGTAGGCACCTGCACTTTCCCAGGTCCCTGACACTAGGGCGCAGCATGGTCAGCCAATGGATGTGGTTATCAACACCTCTGTGGTGTCTCTTTCAAGTGCTCCTTTGTTATCTGGAGCGGTTGGGCAAATTGAATCTGCCCCTTACGCTGGAATGTCCATACCCCTTGGTTCACACCTTCCTCTTTCTACTAAAGAAAGGATTTGGAAGGGAGAATACATTGACTTATTTACTCTTACTTTTAGGAATCCAGAGCCAAGGATCATGGTAAAAGATGAGATTGTTTTCAGTCTTCCCAAAGAGTTTCAAGCCCTCAAATGCCCTAAGCTGGAGTGCAATTTTGTGAATTGGATTACGGATTTCACTATTTACAGAGGTGTTATAGAGGAAAAAGAACCACTGAGATCTCCTGACTTTTCTAAATATCATGATAAAAGTGTACAATAATTGCCACCATAACTATAGAGGTGCAGCCTGGCTACAATACAATGAGCAGTGTAGAATGAGAGCTGCACAGGATCGCTCTTTGTCCTGGAGACATGTTCAGTCTGAGTTGTGGGCTGATGTTATGGTGGGGGCCTCCCCTTTGAGCAGGTGTGACATTGGGTATGTCTCAATGGTTACCATGCTGAGAGGGCCGAATGCGAGGCCTGCCATGGGAGAGAGAAGGCATATGCTGGGATTTTAATGCAGGCAAATACAAGAGGCAACCCTGCAGGTTTGAACATAAGTGCAACACCTGTGGGGGTGGTCACCCCAGAGCTTCCTGCAATAGAGGCAAGCGGCCAGGAGTTGCTACTGCCCCCCAGCCAGTTTCGCCTGGAGGAAAAGGCCCCTTCACCAATTAAGTTAGACACCATGGTGGCATGGCTAAAGATTTACCCTAATAAATTGGCTGCTTCTTATTTATTTCATGGTTTTTCCTTAGGTTTTCATATCCCTTTATACAGGTTCTAGGGTTCATCGTTTTGCACCCAATGCACTTTCCTGTCACTATTAGGGGCAGGTTGGCAGCCCTGGCATTTCACTCCAGGGCAAGGGGTTATTTTGATCCTACCACAGACTTTAGGGTCAAAAGAGTTGTGGAAGTTTGGTCTAGGGAATCCCCAGTAACAAAGGACTCGCAATGGCCAATAACTAGCCCAGTCCTGGCTAAATTATGGCAACAATTAGCTGATACATGTAACTCATCTGGGGAAGAGGCTTTATTTAAGGCGGTATTCGCTTTAGCCTTCTTCGCTGCATTAAGAATTAGTAAGATTGTGCTAGGATCGCGTAATTATCAATCTGGCAGGGCTCTTTTGTTTCTGACATATTATTAATGGATCAAGGGATTCAGATTTGTGTTAGGCACTCCAAGACTGATCAGATAGCAAAAGGTCAGTCTATTTTCTTAACAAAAGTGCCTCTTGGGCAGATTTGCCTGGTAATAGCAATGGTCAACTATTTGAAGATTAGGCCCAATGTGGTGGGCTATCTTTTCATTCATCTGTCTGGTATGCCCTTAACTCAATTTCAATTTAGGGCAGTGTTAAAGGAGACACTAAGGCAGGCTAACTTGCCCCAGGCCTGTTTTTCTTCACACTCCTTCCGTATTGGGGCAGCAGCAGCTGTGGCTACTCATGGTTTGAGTGAAGCTGATATTTTCAGAATTGGCCGGTGGCATTCCCGAACATTTAAGTCATATGTCAGGCCATCAGGGAATGTGACCCCTGATCAGCCACACTAATTTATTTTGTTTCTTTTCAGCTGGTTTTTACCGTGGTTCAATTTGGATTGTGGGCCATAGTTTGGTCTTCTGGGCGCAACACCACCTTATGGAGCACCAACTCGATTCCACTCTGGGACTTTCCCACATTGGACCCACCGTGTGGTTTGGACAAAGGGGCATGATGTGGGGAGCGCTCCTTCTATGGGTCATAGAATTGGCACGATCGCGTCTGCAACCCCAGGTTTTGGTGATACACCTGGGAGAAAATGATTTAGTTAAGACTCCGTGTTTACAGCTGGCAAAGCAGATCATGAGGGATTTGCAAGAAATTCAAAAGATATTCTCGGGTGCTGTAATACTTTGGACTAAGCTCTTGTCCTGGCGTAGCTGGCCTGGAGCTCAAAAAGATGCGACGACCAACAATGCTCATCGCTGGTTGAATCACTATGTTGCTAAGCAGCTTTCTAAAATGGGCATTTTCATGGTGGAACATGGAATCAAACTTGATCAGCTGCAGCTGTACAGGGGGGATGGGGTACACCTCTCTCCAGAAGGTTCGGAGATGTACGTTACAGCACTCTCCGACCAAATTCTAAAAGCTGTCTGCGGGGGGGGGGGGGTGATGCCTAGCTAGGCTGGCCCCCTCTTGTGGCGGGTAATGACCCCCACTCCATAGGAAAATTAATCTGGCTATTTAAATTAATTGGGGTAAAATTGGCATAAGACAAATTTAAAGGAAATGACATATGCAGTTAAATGCATGACGTCATTAATTTGTATGACGTCATATGATGTAATATGACGTCACTTCTAGAGGGGAGGGGTTTGTAAATTTGTTGATATTATTGTTTACTTATTTTGTCATGTGCGGTGAAGGACTACCCGTTTGGGGGGTTACACCTTCACTTACACACGTGACAAATTTGTTAATGTTTATTGCCTTGTAAATAGACCCTGTACACTTAAATAAAAGTTGTGGCCTGTTTAAACCCAAAAAGAGGTCTCTCGTGTCCTTTGTGCCAGTGCAAAGACCCCCCCCCCCCCGATGAGTCAGGAGGGGTTTCTTGTTGTGCTGGCCAGATAAGGACATGAGATGCCTGGTTGGTCAAAGCGCGCAGGGGAATGAGAACACCTACGCACTTTGTCCAATCGGGTTGCTTGGTTGCTACTCAAAGTCTCGTGGTTCTACTGGTCTCACGAGACTTGGGATGAGAGTTTGTTCTTTATAGCTCTGTGCTGCCACTTGGAGGCAACCTTTTCGAGCTTGAACTGAGCAACCCATCCCACCCACCCTTTATTAAGAAGCTATAAATCATTACTCTCAGGCTTAGGCTGGTCACCTTCGGGGGCCAGGAGGAAAATTTTCCCCAGGGTGCTTCCCTGGGTTTTTCGCCCTCCCTGAGATTATTAATCAAAAATGATTTTGGGAATGGGTCATGGTGTAATATTCCATGTTATTCTTGTTATAGCTTTGTCACAACTTAAGGGTAGGGTCTATAATTTGAAAATTGCTTCTCTTGTACTCGAAGGGTGGGTAATGACCTCCACCCCACAGGAAAAATTATCTGGCTAATTAAATTAATTGGGGTAAAATTGGCATAAGACCAATTTAAAAAAAAAATTACGTATGCAGTTAAATGCATGACGTCATTAATTTGTATGACGTCATATGACGTCATATGATGTCACTTCCGGAGGGGAGGGGTTTGTAAATTTGTTATAGTATCTAGATCAAGGGAAGTAATATTGCCAGTGTATTCTGCTTTGGTCAGCCCCCACCTGGAATACTGTGTCCAGATCTGGGCACCACAATTCAAAAAGGATGTTGACAAACTGGAGCGTGTCCAGAGGAGGGCGACTCAAATGATGAAGGGTCTGGAAACCATACCCTACAAGGAACGACTTAGGGAACTGGGTATGTTTAGCCTGGAAAAGAGACCGCTAGGAGGGGATATGATAGCCCTCTTTAAATATTTGAAGGAATGTCATATTGAGGAGGGCGCTAGCTTGTTTTCTGCTGCTCCAAAGAATAGGACTCAGAACAACGGATGCAAGTTACAGGAAAAGAGATTCCTCCTCAACATTAGGAGGAACTTCCTGACAGTGAGAGCTGTTCGACAGTAGAACACACTCCCTTGGAGTGTGATGGAGTCTCCTTCTTTGGAGGTCTTTAAACAGAGGCTGGATGGCCATCTGTCGGGGATGGTTTGATTTTAAGTTCCTGCATGACAGGGGGGTTGGACTGGATGGCCCTTGTGGTCTCTTCCAACTCTATGATTCTATGATTCTGTTGTTTCTGGTCTTAGTTTTAGATGACGGGGAGGCGATTTGCAGGCAGGATGGCATCTCCTCCTTTGTGTCACTGGTAAAGGAAATTTAATGTCCATTTGTGATTCAAAGAATATGCTTTCTTTGGAATCCAGCATGTCTCCTACCAGGCTTCATTGTAGGTAGAGAACACTGAATTTCTGAGGAAGCCTTCATGTTTTGCATCAGGAAAACTTTTGATGGTGTAGAGGTAAAGCATGCCAATCTAGTCCAAACATTAAAAAAAAATGCTTTACCTTTGTTGGAGGCAGAAGCCTCAAATAGCAAAATCCCAGTGTACTGGCTCTCTCTTTCGGATTGCCCTGTGGTGGCTAAAATGCAGTATCCAAAAATATCCAGGGGTAGCTGTATTTGACCCATTTACAAGAAATCATATAACATCCAAACAATGATACCTTTATTGGGCCAACCGAAATGCACAATTACATGTTGCAAGCTTTCAAAGAAACACTGACTTCTTCATCAGGCACAGGAGAGAAAATTATTTGAAGATGTTAGCCATAGGCCTGTATTATGTTGTTTCTGATCTTAGTTTTAAATGGTATGGAGGGAAATTTATAGGCAGAATAGCCCCTCCTCCTTTGGCCATGTGGTCACTGGTAAAGGAAATTTAATGTCCATTTGCAATTCAAAGAATATGTTTTCTTTGGAATCCAGCATGTCTCCTTCCTGTGTGAAGCCGCAGGCTTCTTTGTAGGTAGAGAATACTGAATTGCCCGTGTGGCTTCTAAAGCTTGCAACATGTAATTGTGCATTTCAGTTGGTCCAATAAAGGTATCATTGCTTGGATGTTATTGGATTTCTTGTAAATGCATCCAACATGGCTGCCCTTGGATATAGTTGTGAATGAAATTATACATCAGAGCTTCACTAAAAATCCATATCATAATGTGGTGCCAATATGAAACTAATATTGGTGTCAATTGGCCAACAAAGGCAGGGTACCACAGTAGAGAAAGACCTCTTTCACAAATTGTTCTTAGGACATAGACAAGTGTCCCTCCAAAAGGCCTCAGGCTTCTGGTGAGCATATGTAAGAATAGGTCCTCTTTCAAATATTGAGGTCAAAAAAAGAAATAGCATGAAATTCTAGATACATTTACTATGAAGCAACTCCCACTGAACACAGTGGGACTTAATCTGGAGCAAACTTTGATCACATTGCTTTGTTAAAATGGCATTAAATGGGAAATCACATCTTTCTCTTCCTAGTAGAGGCAGAAGGAAACAACCAGGATAGTATTATTTGCCAAAGAAACAGGATTTATTCATTCCCAAATATTTCCAATATAAACAAATACAGTTTTACATGTAGAAGCAATGGAAGGGGGGAAATGGGTATGGTGAATGAAGTATATCATACAATGGAGGGTTTTTGGACAATATAATTGTTTAGGAAAGCAAGGATGGATCATTCAAACAAGAAATCTATTTATCCTTTACCATTTGATATCCTTGATTTTATTCTCTCTGATTATATTCACTTTCTTCACCATGAGATAATAATAATAATAATAATAATAATAATAATAAATATTTTTTATTTATATCCCGCCCCTCTGCAGAGCAATCGGGGCGGCTTACAACATTACAATTTCCATACATTGAACAGAACATAAAATCCCGAATCCCACCCAACCTTTAAGAAGTAAGGGTTCTTCTTATTCTAGGCCAGGTGGTGCTGGGCTTAGTGTCTCTTCCCCAGATGACTTCGGATGGTAATGGAGGGAGGGCTCTTCTTCTTATTTTAGGCCCAATGGTGCTGGGCCTAGTGTCTCTCCCCCAGATGACATCAGATGGTAATGGAGGGAGGGCTCTTCTTCTTATTTTAGGCCTGATGATGTTGGGCCTAGTGTCTCTCCCCCAGATGACATCGGATGGTAATGGAGGGAGGGCTCTTCTTCTTACTCTAGGCCCGATGGTGCTGGGCTTAGTGTCTCTCCCCCAGATGACATTGGATGGTAATGGAGGGAGGGCTCTTATTATTATTTTAGGCTTATGGTGCTGGGCCTAGTGTCTCTCCCTCAGATGACATCGGATGGTAATGGAGGGAGGGCTCTTCTTCTTACTCTAGGCCCGATGGTGCTGGGCTTAGTGTCTCTCCCCCAGATGACATTGGATGGTAATGGAGGGAGAGCTCTTATTATTATTTTATGAATAATACAGCATAGTGATGCAAGACTCAAGCCCCTATTGCCAGTCACTGGCAAACATACTGAAGGGCTCACATGAAAGATAACAGAAGCTGCAGTGCAGGACTTCCTCTCTGTCTGTTTTGTTGAATTATAATTTCCATGGTCCTTTGAATTATTGCTCATTTTTACTATATTTTGTTTATTAAGAAGTTATATCCTACATTTGTAAAGTGGTTAAGCTCATAATTCTATCTCACTAAGATGGACAAGGGACAGCTGAAACAACACTATGTTAACTGAACGTGTGTTGAATCCTAACTCACTACAATGTCCATATTTTTTTTTCCATTAGAATTGCACTGTTTGTTGGGGTATGCAGACAGCAAGGATCTAGCATACACACATGCAGAGTAGGTGCACATAGGCAGGAACACCCAAAAGCTGGTCTTCTGTGATGGCACAGGAAAAAAAAAACCCTCCCACACGCAGCTACTGCTTTCAGCTTGGAGAAAAGAACAGCTTCACAGTTAGGTTTCTCTCAGAGAGGACTTTAATCTTTGTTGCAAATATTTACAAAGATACACAGAATACCAGATATCCATCTTGAATACTCTCAGCTATACAGAGTAACAAAGTCCTTCGCCAACCACCAACCACAACTAACCAACCACAGAGATTCTGACTCTCCCATATATAGTTGGTCCTCTTGAGAATATGTAACAGCCATGCACTTATGAAGCCTGGCTGGTTTCATCCCAGTGCCTATTGCATCAGGCTTCCCATGATGCACGGCTTACCAAATGCTGGCTCATGCACCTGTCACTTGAACTGTAGTAACCCTGTTACTATTGCACCAATTCCTTTCAGTGGCCACATTCATGTCATTTTCCAGACCAGGGTGTCACATGGTCTTGACAATCTCCTCCAAAATGACATGTGATGTATTCTATGTGTCCTTGCATTTTCCATCTGTAATATAGACCTCAACCACTGATACCCAGCCTGCTAGCCAACCTCTCATGGTGTTCCACAGGTAAAGGCTTTGTGAAAATGTCTGCTATGTTGTCCTCTGTACCAACATACTGCAGCTTCAGCATCCCATTCTGCACAAGCTCTCTCACATTCTGGTATCTTCACTGCAATGTACTTGGTCCTACATTTCAGATTTTCTGACTCTGCCATACCAATGCATGCCTGTGAGTCCTCATTCACCACAGTTGCTTTACCACAGTTCTCTCCTAGGTCTTTCAACCACTGCCTAGCCCACTATACCTCATTTACAACCTGACAATTCAGCAAACTCTGCCTCTTTTCTGCTGAGTGCAATGTAGCTTTGCTTTCTGGACCTCCAGATGACAGGGCTATCTGCAAAACTGATGATCAGCCCAGTTACTGACTTCCTATCAGCTGCCTCAGATGTTAGGAACTGGCAGCAAAATCTTCTGCTCTGACATCCCTCCTTTTATTACCAAGCACCTGTCCTTTGTGCCTTTCAGGTATCTCACAATGCGCTTCACTGCCATCCAGTCCATCCATCTGGGCTTCACAGTTCTCCTACTCAGTACCCCTACTGCAAAGCTAATGTCTGGCCTGATAATGTTCACCAAAGACAACAGACTCCCTATCACAGAGTGATACAAGTCCAGCCTTCCAAACAACTCCTCTGACTCCAGACTCTAGTAGTCAGGCGTCATTGGGCTCTTGACAACCTTGGCTTTGCTCAAGCCAGTCCTCTCAGTCAGTTTTTCTATCTTTTTCTTTTGGCACAACCTGAAGCCACCACTCTGGACTGTCTCTACCTCTATCCCTAGGTAATTTCTCAGGTGTCCAAGGTCCTTGATATTAAACTTCTGTGCCAACTCACACTGCACCAGTTTGATGTCCTCCTGATCCTTGGCTGCAACACACAAGTCATCAACATAAATAACCAGGATTATGCTGCCATTCATGTACACACACACACATCAGCCACACTGTGCCGATAACCCAGCCTCAACAGCTCCTCATGTATGCAAAGGTTCCAGCATCTGATGCTTTGTTTGAGTCCATACAAAGCCTTCTTAAACCTGTAGCCCTTGTCACTGCCTTCACAATCATAACCAGGAGCTTGCTCCATGAACACAGTCTCCTCTAAGGTGGCATTGAAGTATGCTGTCTCAAAATTGAAGTGATTCACAACTAACCTCCTTTTGGCAACAATAGCAAGCACCATTCTAAGACTCTCTGCCTTGGCTGTCGGTGAGAACATCCTGTTGTAGTTCTCAAACCGTTCCTGTGAATACCCTTTGGCTACCAACCTGGCCTTGTACTTCACAGTTCCATCGAGCATGTCCTTCTTTTTGTAAACCCAACTGCAACCAATTACTTTCTGCTCTGCAGGCCTATCAATCACCTCAAAACACTTTCCTGTACACCAATGCACCAAATTCCTGATCCATGGCCACATTCCACTTGTCCTGCTCACTAGCTGGATACCTGACTATGTCCTCATAACTATCAGGCTCGTCCACCACAACAGTACAGGCTTGTACCTCCTGCACAAAATATCTGTCTGGTGGTCTCCTGACTTGCTGTGTCCTTCATAGAATGATGACCTTGGTTCTGCTATGCTCATCCTCAGTGTCAGTACTGCTTTCCTGGATGTCATGTCTCTGAACTGGTGTTTGTGTTTGTGTGTCTACAGAAGTGCTAAGTTCCTCCTTCATTACATTTTGGAATACATCCACCCCTCCATTTCTGATGTTTGTACCAGTGTTTCCCAACTTTACAAAAACATCATGGTTGGCATGGATCTTCTCTCATCCAGCATGTGTTTCAAATCTTGCATTCCTTGAGTATAGGACTCTGCCACCACTCAATAAGAATCTGTAGCTATTCTCCTCATAGCCCATGAACCTTAGCCTCTGGCTCTTTGGTTCATTCTTCTTGCAGAACTGTGGAGGAATATGTACTGAGGCAAACTGACCAAAAACCCTCAAGTACTTGAGATTGGGTGCTCTACCAAATAACAGGAAATATGGTGTTTGCTGGATTGCACTGCATCACATCCTATTAATGATATGGCATGCAACCTTTTTATTATTATTATTTGAAAAATTGTTATGGTTATAAATATGTTACCATCACGATACAGTTTATGCATTCATACATTCTGTACTTAAACTATACATCATACTTCCTATTATCCAACTTCGGTCTTCATATCTTCTTTCTTCAGCTCTTGAATATTACATAAGCAAATTATTATAAATTATTCTTCCTTATATGTCCTTTATTACCATACATTGCATTATTCCAATTCAATATTTGCTTCTATTAAGACTGAGAGATTTAATCCATCATCATTTTTATCTCCCACCCTTTAACCACTATGTTGTAAACTTCTCCCTACATATCTTACAATATATTAATACATCTTCAAATCATATCTTCCCCTTATCCATATACTCCCTCTACACATCAGTTAGACCATCTCTCCTTACAATAATTCATTAAAAATTCCCAATCCTTTCTCCATCCTGCTTTATATGTATTTTTCATAAACATTGTCAATTTATCCAATTCCATCATTTCTATGCATTTTGTTAACCATTCATCTATTTTTGGAACCTCTTTTTCTTTCCATTTCTGGGCAAACATTATTCTAGCTGCTGTAATCGAATACAGAATAAATTTTAGATGCTTCCTATCATCTTCCCCTTCTACTTTATTCAGTAAAAAATATTCAAGTGCCATTCTGATTTGTGTTTGCAATATTATTTGAAGGGTTTTATGAATCTCTTTCCAATATTTCACTGCCAGTGGACATGTCCACCATAAGTGGTATAATGATCCATCCTTCTTCCCACATTTCCAACATTTGCTCATCTTATGTCCTTTAATTTTGGCTACTTTATTTGGTGTTAAGTACCATCAATGGAGCATTTTGTAAAAGTTCTCTTTCAAATCCATACATAATGTGAATTTCAAATCTTGTCCCCATGCTCTCTCCCATTTATCTATCTGCATTTTATATCCAAAAATTTTTGACCATTTTATCATACAGTTTTTAACCACTTCTGCTTCTAAGTCTATTTTCAATAGCAGCTTATATAATTTGGCTATACAGCCCTTTGAATCCTCAAACAAGATGTTATCTAATTTGTTTTTATCTTTGGCAAAGCTCTCCAGTTTGAGGTCCATTTTAAACCTTTCTCTCAACTGGTGATATGTAAACCAATGGCAATCTCGTCTTTTTTTTTCCTAACTCATTGCTTGATTTCAGAATTGGTGTCATTCCTTCCCTCTCTATTATTTCTTGACATTGTAGGCATTCTTTTAGCTGTGTTTTGAATCCAATCATTCATCCCTCTTGAGGTGATGCCCAGCCAGGCAGCGCTCTGTACGTCTTATTTTTTACCTTCATTCATACTTTTAGTAAGGCCTTTCTGATTGCATGATCATTAAATTCTTTATGCATTTCTGCTGTCTTGAACCATAGATACCCATGCCATCCATATACTTTGTTAAATCCTTCCAAATTTAATATTTTAACATCATCAAAAGTTAACCAGTTATGGATCCAATCAAGAGCACAAGAGTAATAATATAATTTAAATTCCTTAGCATCCCACCTCTTTCCTTAGCATCCCTTAAAATATTAGCATCCCACCTCTTTCCTTAGCATCCCTTAAAATATTCCTTTTTATTCACATTTTCCTCCCTGCCCATATGAATCTTGAAATTTCACCCTCCCACTTCTTAAACTGTTTATCATTTATCAGGATTGGTAAGTTTTGAAATAAAAACATTATTTTAGGTAAGATAGACATTTTAATAATTGAGATTCTACCCATGAGTGATATTCTTAAATTTGTCCATTTTTGTAAATCTTGTTTAATCTCCTTCCATACCTGTCCATAGTTGGTGTCAAATAAACTTATGTTTTTCTTAGTAATTGTTATCCTCAAATATTTAACTTTGTTGTTAATTTGGAAACCTGATTTCAACCTTAACTCTGCTTCATCTTTTTCCTTCATATTCAATATCAGAATATTGGATTTTGTGTTATTGATCTTAAAACCTGCGTATCCTCCATATTCTTGAATTAATTTTATGAGATGGGCAACATTTTCATTTGGATCTTCTAGGATGATTACTAAGTCATCCGCATATGCCATAACTTTATACTTACAGCCTTTTATTTGAGCTCCTCTAATTTATTCATCTTCTCTTATCTGGTTTATCAAAATTTCTAAAATCAAAATAAATAACAAAAGTGATAGTGGACATCCTTGTCTTGTTACTTTTGAAATTTGAGAGTAGTTGGACCTTTCCCCATTCACTATAATTTGTGCTTGTTGATTTCTATATATTGCTCAGATCCAACTCCTAAACGTATTTCCAAAATCCATTAATTTCAATGTCTTCATCATGAAATCCCAATTTATTGAGTCAAATGCTTTTTCAGCATCTAGGAATATAAGTGTAGCCTTTTTTTCGGGGTTTTTGTCTTAGTACTCTATTAAATTTGGCATCATTCTAATATTTTGTTTCATATGCCTCTTAGGGAGGAAACCACATTGTTCTTCCTGAATTTTTTCCATTAGCACCTTTTTAAAATCTTTTTGCCGATATCTCACTAATAATTTGTAGTCCTGATTTAGTAAAGAGATTGGCCTGTATTTCTCTGGACAAGTCAGATCTTTATCCGTCTTTGGTTCCATGAATCAGGAACTCCTCCATCTTTTATTTCATTCAATACTGCATGCAATGATAGACTTAATTCCTCCTGTAATATTTTGTAGTATGCTATGGTAAGGCCATCTGGGCCTGGTGCTTTCCCTGGCTTCAGACCCTTTATTGCTTCTGTTACCTCCATCATAGAAATATTTGCATCTAAGATTGATTTCTGATCTTCTTCCAGTTTGCTTAACTTATGTTGTTCAATGTATTTTTCTAGATTGTCATGAAAACTTTCATCTTTGTGTCCTTCTTTATATAAAGATGAACAATATTTCTCAAAAACTTTCCAGATACCATTAGGGTATGTTATTTTCTTTTCCCCATCTCTGACCTAGAGTATCAATCTCTTTTCCTTCATGCCTCTTAATTTAGAAGCCAATAATTTCCCTGGTTTATTACCTTGTTCAAAATATTTCTGTTTAGCAGATATTTCTTTCAGGCCTCTTATCTTCAGACATTTTCTACTCTGCTTGATTTCTCTCATCAAGTTGTTGTCCTTTTCATCTCTTTGAATCTTTTCTATCTCTTTTGTCTTGTTCTCTAATTCATCTGTTCTAGTTTGAAGTACTCCCATTTTGGTATTCATCTCCTTCATATCCTCATTTAGTGTTTTAATTGAAGACTTTAAGCCATCTATCTCTCTTTTGAAATCACCTCATATTTCTTGTCTCGATTCTTTTAACTCTTGCCTAAAGTTCCTTTTCATCTTCTCTATAGCTTCCAAAATCCTGGTGTTTGAGTCCATCATCTTGGCACTCATTTCAAGTGATGGTCTGCTTGTTTGCATTTAAATTTGTGCTTAAGTTTGGGTTGTCTTTCCAGATATCATAGGCATTTCTTTTTTCCTTGTTCACTTTCTTTACCAGTCCTAATTTCAAAATTTCCAATTCCCCACAGTGGCCTGATTACCCCTTATTAGCTCTCTCTCTCTCCCCCCTCCTTTCCTCTCTTTTTCCTTCTCTCCCCCCTTTTTACCTCTTTATCTTACTATTACCACATTAAGACTCAAAATATACCTCTATACAATCAGTACTAACTATGCAGTTTCTCAATAGATAAGGATTAACAACAACAACAAAAAAGCAAGAAAAAAAGGAGGTATTTTTCCCAATAACTCTAAATACACTAACAGCCTTGAGTACCACAACTCAGAATTATTATTATTATCAATAGTTTAGTTAGATCTGAGGGAAAGAGAGAAATAAACTAATCATTCACATTCTTTCTATTGGTGTAATCTATATTAACTTATTCCATATTTTAAATTATGATTATGAACCCCGGTTTCTTAAAGATAATCTATATATATATATATATATATATATATATATATATATACACACACACATACATATATATAATTCGATAGATAGAATTTTATGTATAAAGTCAACTTTCTATATTCTTCCAGCAGGCCTTCCCAGACTAAAATATCCTGGCCTCAGGATCTTCCCCCCTCCTCCTCAGCATCTCCATAGCTCCCCTTTTTAGAACTGTAGTTACAGGGGTTTTAATTGGTTGATATTATTTTCTGTTTTTAATTTGTTATTGTGATTTTAATTGATATACAGCTAATAATTTTTTAAGGGGGGAGGGAAATATATTGTTTAATGTTGTATGTTTTTAATGCTGTAAACTGCCTGGATTGGTTCGTCAAAGGGCGGTATAAAAATAAAATTTATTATTATTATTATTATTATTATTATTATTATGTTACCAGACCACCCCAAAATAAATATTATCAAATAATATTAAATCAGTAAAATAGTCCTCTTTCTATTTTACCACGGTTCTCTTCCAAACCCTTTATCAGTCTTCTCCCCAATGTCACCTTCCTTTACCAGCTTGTCCTTAATTCTTTCTTCCTTCACCTTCCTATTGTCCCGTCCCCTGTCCTCCTTCTGTCGTGGTCTTTCTTTTTTCTTGTTTTCCTTGTTGAATCTCCAAACTCTCTATGTATCTCTAGTGATGTCCCATTCCCCGTCCTCCATCCATCGTTGTCTTTCTTTACACTGTTTGTATATGTCTCCAATTTCTTTCCTTTTAGATCTAAAGTGGAGCCGCTCCCTGTCCTCTTTTCTGCGCTATCTTTCTCTTTCTCTTCCACTTTAAATTCTCTTTCTCTTCCACAGCAATCTGAAAGAAAAGGAGGAGGTAGAGGTTAAAGAGACAGCAAATATAGAAGAATGTGAACGAATGAGCAGTGATATTTTTTTTATAAAAAAAAAAACATTGATATTTTTTTATAAAAAAACATTAAATATTGATTTAAACAGTTTTTTTTATAAAAAAAATCACTGCTCATTCATTCACATTCTTCTATATCTCTTTAACCTCTACCTCCTCCTTTTCTTTCAGATTGCTGTTTTGAAACAATGTATCCCTTAGTCACTATCCACCATTTCTGTCCCTTTCACTTTCCACTTTCACTTTCCTCTCCACCCATTATGGGAAAGAATCTGTTACCATCCACTGTAGCCTCCACTACACTTTCAATCTCTTGTTACTAAATAAAATATTAGTTTCTCCACAACCTTAATATACTGTCATTTATATTGCATTGTAATTTGATGTTTTATTTTTATTTAAGTTAGATTCTCACTGGCTGCATGGTTTCCAATCTTTTTATCTCAATCTTTCAGCCATACAGCAGCATAAAAGGGAAGTACAAGACTGCTTTAGACAGTCTGCTATGAATCAGCTTTCCAAAATGCAAGTTAAACTTGAAGATCTTACCTGTCTCTAGGGCTTAACTGAACAATTACTTCATTATCATCTAAAATTTGTTATTGGCAGAGCTTCGCTTCCAAGGAAGCTCCAGATGGTGGCTATGGTTTGCTCGTGGTCCTCCATCCATCTCCTCCTTCTCCCTCTTCTCCTACCTCACACCATTGGTCAAGGGGCACCCCTGTGAGCCCTTCTGACTTATGTACCATGATCTAGTCAGTGGGATTCTTGCATATAGATTTTCCAAGAGGCATAGTTTGATCCATTCATCCTCTGAAATCTAACGACTGTTTTCATTTTAATTTTGCTCTGAGTCAGCGACAGTCAGATGCAGATGGATTTCTGGGCAAACAGCCAACAGCCTGGGCAAACAGCCAACACACATGGAAGCTTGATAAGCCTTCAGCGGCTCACTGATAAATACTAATGGTGAGAAAACACACTTAACTCACTCAGGACTTTGTCTTCACCCTCTGTAGATTCACCAGCACCACTGGCAATTCTGGAACACTCACAACCACTCAGGAGTGGTCTATGTGCACACTGGGCCCATAACCCATCTTGGGGTATGCAGACAGTGAGGATCTAGCATACACATATGCAGAGTAGATGTACATAGGCAGGAACACTGAGAAGCTGATCTTCTGTGAAAGGTCTGCTCCAGACGGCACAGGGGGGAAAAACTTCCCACATGCAGATGCCGCTTTCAGCTTGGAGAAAAGAATAGCTTCACAGTGAGGCTTCTCTCAGACAGGGCTTTAATCTTTGTTGCAAATATTTACAAAGATACACAGAGTACCAAACGTCCGTCTTGAATACTCTCAGCTGTACAGAGTAACAAAGTGCTTCACCAACCACCAACCACAACTAACCAACTACAGAGATTCTGACTCTTTCCCATATATAGGTGGTCCTCTTGAGAACATTTGACAGCCATGCACTAATGAAACCTGGCTGGTTTCATCCCAGTGCCTGTTGCATCAGGATTGTTGCATCAGACCTCCCATAATGCACACCTGGCTTGTTCCAGCCACGGTGTCTGTTGCATCAGGCTTTCCATGATGCACAACTTACCAAATGCTGACTCATGCACCTGCCACTTGAACTCTAGTAGCCCTTTTACTATTGCTCCAGTTCCTTTCAGTGGCCACATCCATGTCATTTTTCAGACCAGGAAAATGCCATGTGGTCTTGACACTATTATAGTGCAATCCTTACTCAGATTCAGTGAACTCATTAAAAACATCCTTAAAACAATTCATGCTCTTTCTGAACCTGGATAGTTTTGTTTTTTCCTTTCCATTTTTTGTTTCTCTCACATTTGAAATTTTAAAATTTTAAGTTCTTTCCATTCAAATTAGTGAACTTTTGTGGATTCTTATAAAATGAACTGAAATTAAATTCTCACCTCTCTCTAACCACAGGAATGAATCCTGATAAAATGAGTTCCTAATCAGAAAGACGCTTCTAATCATTCAGTGGAATGTGATTATAATTTCCCTTTAGACATTCATTTTGAGAGTAATTTTTTAAAAAATTGGAAGGTTATTCATTTATTTAATAAATAGAGCTAGTTCAATGATATTTTCTGCATGGCTGGTTTAGTGATGCTTTCTCTACTCTGTGTGTTACTTCAGCAAGTTTCAGCAAGTTTCTTATCAAATTATTTCTCATTCATCAGTTTGCATTTAAAAACCCTCCTTTGTCATAGCCGTGTTTGGGCTTCTGTTTCCATCTCACTACCTGACAACTTGGATTTTAATTAGGAGAGAAAAAAAATTGACCTGAATTCTGTTGCTAGTCCTATCCAAAGCAGAGCCATTGAATCAATGATTTACCTAGGTGTTACTTAACCATTCAATAATTCATTGAATGGGTCTGCTCTAGTTGGGATTAAATAACAGGAATCCAGCCTCTTTCTGTAATGTATGTGGCAGACTCATTACTTAATCCAGGGAAAGTTTTCCAGAAAGTCCTGGACACAGTGGGTTAACCTCAGGTTTTCTACTAGATGCCTTGGCAGGCAAGAACATTTGGACAGGAAAGGAACTTAGACATGGAAGAACATTTGGAATAATAAGGCATTCACCTTACAAGCTTTCAGTTCATCACAACTTTTACTTACAAGAGTTCTAGGCCTATAAACACAATATCAAAATAAAACAAATCAAACTGAGACAAGGTATGCAAATTACAGAAAAGAAAAATCCTAAAAAAAACACTAGTGTTTCTCTCTGTACTCCAGGAACTTCACCCAAGAGTCATATATAAAAACTGACAGCTCAGTTCATAAGCTTTTCATTCAATTCCAATTCCTTCATTAATCCTTTTACTGCTGCTGCTTTTACTGTTAATGTTTTAAAAGAAATCAAATACTCTACATTATATTCAATCAATATAAAAAAACTCAACTGACGTGCAAAATGTATAAGTGCAGAAATAGACAAAATATGTATTATTGGAATTCCATTTGCATTTTTTCCTCTGTTCTTCTGCCTCCCCCTCTCCCCTGTGATGTGCTCTTTATCAAACGTCAATATGAATAATTTTTAAGCTGCAGTTGTGCATAAAAGATCAGAGCCTCATCAATAACACCTAAGTTTGTGTGCGTGAAGGTGGAAGAGGGCAGACACAAAAGCATGGAAGATTTAATTTTCAGATCACATGAATTTCTATTGCTTCCAAGGGACAAAACCAACCACAATCTGTAATTTGTATCTGCTGTGCTTATTTCAGATGCCTTTGTGCTTTAAAGCTGAGTTACAGAAATAAATAAAAAAACTGGTGCCAACTCCAGGGAATCCTTCCAAGAGGTGTATTTCTTTTTGCAGAGTCAATTTCACACATAAAACCCAGAGATATTGATCGCCTTCAACTAAATGAACTTTCAGATTTATTCAGAGCCATAAATGATGCTGTAATAAATAGGAAAATGATATATGGATTGACCTTGCATATAGAATTGTGTTAAGCAAGAAAATTCTTTTTCTGTTATAAGAGAGAACAAGCCTCCCCTTTGGTCCCTTGGATCCTATCAACACTTATCAACAAAATATGTAGATCCTGCACAGGTTTCCTGGTATATCAGTCCCAATTAAGTGAATGGCAAAGTTAATTTTGTCTCATATTCCACTAGAAGGCTTTGCTTACAAATCCCACTAAAATTAGGAGTGGTGGAATCATTCAGGGCTGGATGTATTTGCCTACATGCAGCAGGTAGGGGGAAAGAATAAAGTTTACTGAAACCCATGAGTCTGTCTTGATTAATTTTAACTGAAATAACAGATAAGAACATAGGACTCTGCCTTATACTGGTGCAGAGCAATGTTTCATAATTCCAAGGATCTTATCGCATCAGCCCCTCTGCTGCTACAATTATTTTCCCTCCAAAAATACTAAGTAATCAAGATTGCAATGTTACCTCCCACACCTTCAGCCCAATCCAAGATTAGAGCACCTGTTAGTGCCAAATCACATGCAAAGGGAGCAACTATTGCCTTTACTGTTTCTGTTCCTGCCTCCCTTCCTCACCATTCCCTGAGAAGGTAATGTGGCCCAGAACACTCCTTGTGAGGGACATGCAAGAGTAGAGAAATTTGGAAAAAGGTAGAAGAGGGAGGAAAGGAGGAAGGGGGTTCACTCAACCTTCACCCAAATTAATGAGAATGGGGTTCTAGCACTGCCAGAGAAGGGAGATGTGTGTGTGTGCACATGTGTAAGAGAGAGAGAGAGATGTATTACCATTGCAGTGACAGAGACTGGGGAAAGCAGCTGGATCTCCCCTGATCAGTACCATTTCCTTACCCAAGCCATGCCCACTGACCAATCAAACTCAGCAGAAAAGTATTATTAAACTTTCACACTAGATATCAAATGCAACAGAAGCATTAAAGATGTCATTATTGGATTATTTCTATAAGTAAAAAAAGAATCACATTTACAATGGTCTCTTATATTATACTGATGGAACAGCACCATGTGGGAGGGGTGAATCCAGTGCACTATGATTCTGGTATCCCTATGCCTCATGCAATAAGGTCCATCACATTATTTACACACACTGTCAGTGGCTCATCAGAATTTCAATCAAGGGACTTTCCTACACATATCTGGAAATGCCAGTGAATTAAAACTGTATTTTCTTGATAAAAAGAATCACCACTGCCTGCCAATAACTTATTGCAAAGATTTTTTTTTTAAAAAAAAATAACTTAAGTTCTCCATTGCAAACCTATGCATGTTTATTCAGAGGTTCCCGAGTCTTCAACAGGGCCTAGTCCTAATAAGCTTACCCCCTAAGCAGACGGCTTAAAGGGCCGTCTTGGGGGCAGGGAAGGGTAGGGGCAGCCGCACGATCAGTGCCCCAACCCCTTCCCCAGGTCATCCTCGGAATGGCTGGCACTCCAAGGAGGACCTCCCACCGCAGCATTTGCACACGCTGCGGCAGAAGAGTCGGCGAAGGTGCTCTGCAGCCTTTTGCGGCACACCTTCATCGACTTGTGAAAAGAGCGCCAATTTAGCGCTCCTTTCAGGGGTGGCGAAGCTGCGCCGTGGGACCCATATCCATATATGGGGATGTCTCGGTCCCACGGCACAGCTTCCTGGGGCAGCCCATCTGCTTCCCCCCTTACTTAGCATTGCAGTCTTAATATCACTGTAGGGAAGGGATGCTTGAATTTAGCAACCAGGTACCAAGCTACAGATGTTGCTTGTGAAAAAAAATTCCCTGCTTTGCTAAACACAGCTAATTCTTTCTCAGCAGGGGAGAAAAATGAATTTCTTGGCTTTCAGTCCCTCTTCTATACTTCTACTGCATTGTACAGTGGGAGCTCTATTTTTCTCTTCCATTTTTAAAATGTATGAATATGCTGATCATTCACTAATTTCAATTCCCATTGTTAGGATTTTTTAAAAAATGTGTTGTGTGTATAGGCAGCAAGTGCTTCTCATCTGTTTTTGTCCACTTTTAAATGTTGATCTCTTATTCCTCATAGTGTTATATAGTGTATTTTCATCCATTTTTTTCTGTTCAGAGTGGTGATTTATACATCACATCAAAAGAGGGCATAGATTTGCATAAAACTGGCATATGCATATTGATATGCATAGATGGAGATAAAAAAAAATTGTGATACTTTATATAACTCATTTCACCATTGTGGATAGACTGTGAACATGGTGGAGAAGGCCATAATGAAGAAAACCTGCGTGCCTGCTGGGTCTGGGTCTAGATATTAAGTATTGATAGGCTAGTTCAAACAGCCTGATCTTTCACCATTCAGACTGCTAGGTGCCCTAAGCTGATTCACAATAGATAAAAACACAGTAAAATATTAATTTAAAAATTACCAAAATATTTTTCAAATACCAAATTTTAATAGACACATAATTTAAACAATGTAATGTGTAAGCCTGGTATTAAGAAACCTCTTGAATCTCATCTTGGGAGAAAGTTGGAAGATGAAGTTGTGGCCCCCTGTCAGAAACTAAATAGGAATTGAGCCAGCCTGATTCACTGCAAGGGAATTCCACAACTAAGGTGTAATTACAGGGAAAGCCCTGGCCAATCTGTTCTTACAGGGTCACAGGCCATGCCAAATTTAGCTTGTCTTCTGTTCCATATATCATGGATGATGTTTTACAAGACTCTGGAGGTTCATTTCATTTAATACTGAACTATCAAAGTTGCCAGGTGAAGTTAATCCTGCAAGCAAAGTGAACCAAAGCAGAAATGATCAGTACCAGGTTTTGGCATCCATGATGTGAATTTCTGATCAGCTGTCTTCAGCAAGGATCAAAGTCAAATCATAAGCATCTGCATTCACTTGACAGGGACAGATCAACACAAAAATATTTTATATATCAAAACAAGAATCCATCAGAAAGAAAATCATTTGAATGCCACTGATGTTTGCCAGATCAAACTGATACAATCCGTAATGCTGACCAAAGAATTCCAGAGCAGAAGTGCTGATGATAGCACCTCTGCTAAGCCTTGAAAATGTCACCTGCCAGATCTGTGTACCTGAATTCATTCATTCTCATTCTTCCTATCTTTGTATTTCTGCAATAAAGTTCAAGACAAAGCCTACTTTATATTATGAGCAGACAAGCTGTAATTTACTCTCTTGCACAAATCTGTTACTCAAATAAGTGAAAATACCTCTGAGAATCAGAGTGTTCCAAATGTGCAAAGCCTGTAGTTGCAGAATATAAGTCAGCCAGTTGCTTTGACCACTGGAACATCAGAATTACTGTGTGTGGTTGTTTTTTTAAGAGTTACCCACATATTCACATATTTCAGGTATGGACAAAAATCCTCAGAAAATAATTAGCTGAAAAATTCTGAGCATTTTGGGAGTGACTTCTAAGCATTTTGGGGTTGGCCCACTACATTTTTGGACTAGCATTTTCATTAGGCTTAGCAAGCATTATCAGTGGTGAACTACAGCTATGTGAGTTGCAGTTAAAAAATGTCTGGAGGAACGTTCTTGACTATCCTTGTCTCAGTTTTCTTCATCCACTATTATGAGTACAGTGGGCCCTTCCCATATGCAGGGGGTCCATTCTGCCCCCACCCCATAAAGGGAAAAATGTGTATGGTCAAGCCCCATTTAATACAATGGCATGGGTTCTTGAGGTGTGGTGTGTGAGGCGCAGGCATGCATACCATTATTGCTTCTGGGACTTGCCTTCTGCATATGGCGTGGGCACGCTGTATTAGTTTAACCTCTGAAGTAATGGAAATTATTAATAGAGATTAAAAAAGAAATTTCAAAAAGGTTTTTGAGATTCCCCCCATCCACTGCCTCCCTTCTCCCCTGGTCCTTTTCTAATTTAATTTAGAATTCACAGAGAGACTGGGTTACAACTATAGCACTGTCCGGACAGATACGATAGTCTTGTCTGATAAATCCAGTGAGATGTGGTTATGTTAAAGGGTAAAGGTAAAGGTTCCCTCTTGACATAAATGTCTAGTCATAATTGACTATAGGGGGTGGTTGTTATTGTTAACTGCACTTGAGTCAATCTCAACTCATGACAACCCTATGGATGAGACATCTTCAAGACCCTCTATCCTCCACTGCTCTGCTTAAATCCTTCAACCCTTTAATGCCAGTGACCTCCTTAATAGAGTCCATCCATCTAGCATGTGGCCTTCATCTCTTCCTACCTCCCTTGCCTTTCCCAACATTATTGTCTTTTCCAATGCATCCTCTTTTCTCATGATGTTTCCAAAGTACGACAGCCTCAGTTTGGCTTCCAGGGAGTTTTTCAGCTTGAATTGCTCTAGGATCCATTTTATTTATTTATTTATTTATTTATTTATTTATTGTCTTTTTGGCTGTCCATGGGATTCTCAGAACTCTTCTCCAGGACCACATCTCAAATGCATTGATTTTCATCCTATCATCTTTCTTAACTGTCAAGCTCTCACTCCCATAGATGGTAATAGGGAATACAAAGGCTTCTGTAATTCTGACTTTTGTTCTGAGTGGTATATCTTTGCATTTTAGAATCTTTTCTAGTTTTTTCATAGCCATCCTCCCCATTCTTAGTCATCTTCTGACTGCAGTCCCCATTTCTATCAATGCTTGATCCCAGATATGGGAATTCTTTTTCTATTTCTTCATTGTCTAGGTTGAACTTGTGAAGGTCCTTGGAGGTCATTATTTTTGTTTCCTTTATGTTCAGCATTAAGCCTTCCTTAGCACTTTTTTCTTTGATCTTCCTTAGTAGGTGTTCCAAGTCTGTGAGGTTTTCTGCTAGTACTATGGTGTCATCCGCATATTTTAGATTGTCGATATTCCTTCCTCCTATTTTCATTCCTCCTTCTTCTGTGTCCAAGCCTTCTTTTCTTATAATATATTCTACATACAAGTTGAACAGATAGGGTGAAAGGATACAACCTTGTCTGACCCCTTTGCCAATTGGGAACCATTCTATTTCTCTGTGTTCTGTTCTGACAGTAGCCTTTTGTTCTGAGTACAGATTCCTCATCAGGACTATCAGATGTGTTGGCACTCCTATGTCTTTAAGGGCATTCCATAGCATCAAAGGCTTTGCTATAGTCCAGAAAGCACATGCTGATTTTCTTTTGGAATTCTCTGGTGTGCTCCATTAGCCATCGTATGTTTGTATTGTGGTCCCAATGCCTTTTACTTTCCTGAACCCCACTTAGACCTCTCGGATTTCTCTCTCCATGTATAGTTGGAGTCTATGCTGAAGAATTTTGACATATGTTGGTTAGCACTAGAGTTGACTCTGTCAATGTGAATTGCAGCAGTTGTATTGGAATATCATGTTTCTGGTGACAGGGGGCAGTGTTCATCTCCATTACTAAGCCAAAGAGCTATCATTGTCTGAAGACGACTCCATGGTCATGCGACCAGCATGACTGCATAGAACGCTGTTGCCTTTTCACTGAAGCGGTACCTATTTATCTATTTGCATTTTCATATTTTTGAACTGCTAGGTTGGCAGAAGCTGGAACTAGTGACAGGAGCTCACTGTCACATGGCACTCAGGCCTTGAACTGCCAACCTTCCAACCTTACCATAATCAGAATTGGTGTCTTAACCACTAAGCCACTGAAATTTCAACAGGACAGGCCAGGATAGATAATTTTTCACAGCCCAGGATAGATAATTGTGGCTAGTGTTTGTTGCACCTCACCCAAGGAGAATAATTGTCTTAGGCCTCATTGCCACTTTCAAATAAATCGGTTTGTGATCCAAATTGATTAATCGTTTTGACAGCAGAGCGTGGTTCACACTACATTCTCCCTGTTCACATTTTGTGGCTGTAAAATAACCCACTTGTGGTTCACATTGAACCATTTCAAATGGATTTTTTTATCTGTCCATCACTGCAATTGCATTTACATACTTCTGCCACTGCCCACAAGTGACGCCCCACCTCTACATACATCTAGTGCTGATTTAAAAGTGGACAAAGAAGTAATGACCCATGTTCAAGGAGGAAGAAGGTTCTAGGAATGAAGGGCGGCAAGTGAGAAGGGATGAATCCAGGATGGAGTAGTGGAGATCCTAGGTTGGGACAGCAGGCTTTGAGTACTAGAATAGAGGGTACGGAGAGAGAAGCTCCCTTCACATTGTAAGGAGAGAGAAGCTCAGATAGGTAAAGAGGGGCTCGTCCATGCAGGGCTTTGAAAGTTAGCAACCGAAGCTTATATTGGATATGGAAGGGAAAAGGGAGCCAGTGAAGAGAAGATAGCAAAGGGGAAACATGGTCAAAGCAGTGAGCAGACATAATGATGCAAGCGGCTGGATGTTGGACAGAAATTAAAGGGCGAAAATGAGAGAGGGGAAGCTCAGCTAGAAGGAAATTACAATAATCTAATTGGGAGACAACCAAAGCATGGACCAGAGTCTTGGCAGTGGAAGCCGAAAGAAAAGGACAAATTTTGGCAATATTATAAAGGAAAAATCTGCAGGCTTTGGCTGTGGCCTGGATATGGAGAATAAAAGACAGAGAGGAGTTGAAAATGAAACCAAGGCTGCGGGCTTCCTGGACCGGACGAATAGAAGTGTTGTCAACAGAAACAGAGAAAGAGAATTGAAGGGAGCACTTCAGTGGAAAGACAAGAAGCTCTGTCTTGGACATGTTGAGCTTTAAACATTGACGACACATCCACAGAGACACAGCTGTGAGTCATGAAGAAACTTGCTCTTCAAGCCCTCGAGAAAGATCAGGGATGGAAAGAAACAGTTGAGTGTTATCGGAGTACAGATGATAGGAAAAAATGAAAGAACTAATAAGTTTTCCTAAAGACAAGGTGTAAAGAGAGAACAGTAGGGGACCCAAAACAGAGCCCTAGGGAACTCCAACAGATAAGGGAACGGGGGATGAAGTCTGACCACCCATGACCACTGCAAATGATCTATCTGACAGATAAAATTTAAAGCAGTCAAGAACTGAGTCTGAGAACCCAATGTCAGAAAGTATATCAACTAGAAGACAGTGATCCATGGTGTCAAATGCCACAGATAAATCGAGGAGGATAAGCACAGAATAGAGGCCATTTGCCTTGGCCCATAAAAGATTGTTGGAGATCTTTGAGAGGGCCATCTCAGAAGAGTTCCGTGGGCGGAAACCAGACTGAAAGGGATCAAGGATGGAGTTGGCTTTGAGAAACTCGAGGCAGTGGGAATAAACGACCCATTCCAAAACCTTAGAAAGAAAAGGGAGAAGAGAGATTGGATGATAGCTGGACAAAGTGGAGGGGTCAAGAGAAGATTTTTTCAAGATAGGGGAAACAAGAGCATGTTTAAAGTCCAAGGGAAAAGAGCCTGTAGAAAGAGAGAGGTTAAAGATAGAAAGAAGTGAAGGAAGGAAAGAAGGGGCTATAGAGATTAGGAGACGAGGGGGAATTAGATCAAGAGAACAAGTTGCAGGTTTGGAAGAGTGCAGCAGGGTAGAGAGTTCATCCAGAGAAACAAGAGGAAGCACAGAGAATTGATTAGTTGAAAGTTCCAGAAGATTAGTGGGTTAAGACAAGTTAGGAGGAACTATTTCAGATCTGATAGTAGTGATCTTAGTGATAAAGTAGTTAGCAAAGTCGGTAGGGGAAAATAATGAAGAAACAGGGGAAGAAGGAGGTTTTATCAAGGGGTTGAAGCAGGAAAACAAATGCTGTGGATGGCTCTCATTGGCGCAGATCAATGATTTAAAGTAATTCTGTTTTGCCATGGACAAGGTGCATGTGAAGGATAAAAGAACGAACTTATAATGAATAAAATCGGCCCACTCCCTGGACTTTTTCCAAGGATATTCGGCCGCTCAAGAGCATGACTGGAGGAACCTAACTATGGGAATAAGCCAGGGCTAAGGCCTGTTTGTAGAGGAGGACATGTGAACAGATACAGGGGCAAAGCTGTCAAGAGTTGAAGAAAGAGTAGAGTTAAATAAAGACATCGCTGAGTCAGCAGAGTCCCCAAAAGAGAAGGAAGAGAGGGAAGAATCCAAAGACTGACTGAGAAGGTCACAGTTAATAGACTGAAGATTGTGAAAATAGTGTTGAGCAGTATGACAAGGAGGTGGGATATAGGTAAGAGTAAAATAAATTAAATGATGATCAGATAATGGAAAATCAGATGCCAAGTAGTCAGAAATGACACACTTGGCAGCAAGAACTAAATCAAGGCAGTGACCAAGAGAATGGGTTGAAGAATTAGAATGAGGTTGAAGGCCAAAAGAGGCTAGAAGGGAGCTGAAGCGAGACATTGGAGGATTACTGGGGTTGTCCAGGTGGATGTTAAAGCCACCTAAAATCAATGTGGGTGCTGCATCCGATAGAAAAACTGTCAGTCAAGACTCAAAGTCTGACAGGAATTGGGTAGCAGAACCAAGAGGGTGATAGATGACTGCAACCTGAAGTTGTAAAGGAAAAAAGAGTCTAATGGAGTGAGATTCAAATGAAGAAAAACAATAACTGGGGGGGAAAGGAAAGAACTTGAAACTGGCAAGAGATGGACAGTAAGATACTGACCCCAGGAAGCTCCCAACCCTCCTGCAGATATATATAAGTGTAGCAAAGACTTGTTATGGGAAAAACACAAAGCAAGAAATTCACAAAAAGAACTTCTCATTTGCCATCATCTTTTTCTTCTCAGGAAGATTCATTCTGGAAAGCCTGAGGTGGCTGGAACAAAGAATGGACACACGCAAGGAGTCAGACAGAGCAAGACATCAGCAGCCCTAAATTGTGGTTTAAAGAATATTTAGTTGTTAATATAAATTCTTATCAAAGTTCACTTGTTGTATTTGCAATAAAAAAGTGTATTTCTAAATGAGGCATCATACGTCTTACTTGCTCTGTAGGACAATGTGCTCTGCTACTAAAATATGTGGTACAAACTACACAAACACATCACAAAGCAAGAACATTCATGGAGAGAGAGGGACGGGCTTACAGATTTTTCTTACAGGTCTGCCACTAGCAGCATTTACACCACTGGTAGTGGCTGCTTGGTGCTGTGATTCTGCACATGGATGCTGAAGGTTTGTTGGTGGTGTGGTCTGTTGGTGATCTGTGGGAGAGACTATAGCCCTGCTGGGGGACAGTGCCTGTGTCATTTCACTGGTTGGAAATGCTTGGTTCCCAGTAGCCACAGGTGCTGTGGCACAACAACAGATGTAGACATACCATCAGGGTTACTTGGTGATGGCCCACCACTAGCAGATGAAGTTGCATTTATATTTCTCCTCTTCCCAATGACACACTGCACTGGCTTCTGCCCTTGGCTTACAATGAGCGAAACAAGGTCCTCATGACCTGGTTTGCTCCTTTCAGCACTCACTAAGCACATTGAATTCCCTACAGGACTCCTCCAATATCAGATCCCTAGTCCAATTCTCCCTCATTTGATCAAGGATGGTGTTCATTTGCCTTGTTGAGTGTGCCATTATTTTTTCAGTGGTTTGTGCAGACATGCTTCGCTCCTTCCTCCTTCTGATCTGTGCTAGGCAGGAGTTAACTCAGCTCTGTGTTTCTTCTCAATGGCCACTATATTGGAAGTATAAACAGTGAGAAACAGAGCTTACAATACAGCTAGATCATTGCCACAGCAGAATTATGAAGTGTCTTTTTGTAAGTGGATTCATGTGGCACTTCAACATATTACCCTTGCTGCAAGTTCTGCTGATCCCAAGATTGCTGCAACTAAAACATATTACCTGGGAGTTCACCATCTGTGGATGTTTCACCAGTGTCTGAGTTGTTGAGTGGAGATTCAACAGCATCTACATTTTGTGTAGGTAGTTCCAGCTTGGGAATTTGTGTCTTCTCATCGTCCAGCTCCACTGCTATCTGTGTTAGCACTATAGGTCATCTTCATCCCTAGGGATATCTGCAGAAAGTGAGAAGAATTGTAAATAAAAATGTAAAAGTGTGAGAAAAGGAATGCAGCAACTGTACTCCTGGTTGGCACCCCATCCAAGGACAACCAATTATTGCAGAAACAACCCATCTGAATGAGTAGTCTACTGTGGTGGCCTCGTGTGTATTAGGACCTGGCTAGGAATATCATGGCAGTTGAAAGTGGTGGTCAATCCTATGGGCTAACAATGAAGCATGTAAGTAACAATAAGACCCATGGCATGCTTCATGAGGAATGGAAGGAGTGTATCTTTTCCTTGCTGCTTTCAGCACCCATATTATTATTAAAGGGGGATGCCAGATAAAAGGCCATGCTGTATGCATTAACCGGGAGGGGGGTGGCAACCATAGGAAGAGGGCACCTCTGTATCTAAACTAAAAAAAAACACCTTACCATGTGAGAATAATTCCTCTGAACTCCAAGGTTTCCTTCCCTCTCCTTGCCTTTCATGGGGACCTGGCAGGGTGGACATGGGGTGGACTGCTGTGAAGAATCCAGCAAAATGTGCACAATTTCAGTGGACATTGTCAGACATTTTGCCTCCACACTTGCATTACCTGAAAAAACTTCCTTCCATAAAAAAAAAGAAGCAACATCACAGCTCCACTACCACTCTTATTAGTGATCTGATTCACCTCTTTAAACTTCCATTTAATCCCATTAGCTTTGGTGCAACGTTACATAGCAGTGCAGTCATGGCCCTTGGCCCTCATCTTCTCTGCAAATTTCTCATAAATATCCAGGTTTCTATGATTGTTGCAGAGTTGCTGCTGCACTTTCTACACTCCAGGGAAGGCTATTAAATCCTGAGTTTCATTGGCTCTCCAAGATATCTCCCTTCTGGATTTTGCTGAACTATCAGACATTTTGCTGAAATAAAAGAGAAGCTGGTTGGCAATCAGTCATGAGGAAGTATGATCAGGAAAAAATGGTGCTTGGCCAAGAGAAGGGGAGGGTCGAAGGGTGGGCAGACACAGATAAGGTTGTGAATTTCCACTTCAACACAATGAAGACACTCCCCACATGGTGATCCCTTAACATGTCATAGGAAATCGATTCCAATCCGCATCTCATTCACACTAACACTAAATCAATTCCTGAAATTGATTCTTGAAATCGATTCCAATCCACATCCAGTTCACACTTGTATGGAATCAATTTATTGGAAAAAAGTGGAAAAAATCAGCGTTAAAAAGATATGCATTAAATGAGTCTAGCGCATGGCCCCCCTACCCAAACCGCTTCACTGATTCAGTTCAAGTGTGAACCATGGTCATTTAAACCACTTCAAACCAGTTTGCGAACTGGTTTAAAACAGTGGGGATGAGGCCTCAGTGACACACAGAGACCCACAAAAGCTGCTCTGGCCTTTGATCTAAGTTTTGTAAATGTCCATTGCCATGGTCTGAAACTATTGACTCTTGCAGCAGAGGACAGTGAAAACTGCAATTTCCAGGAATCTGAAAGAGCACTGTCATCTCACCTGGCAGGTTCTAGGGTTGCATACAGTGGCTGAGATCCTATATTATTAACTACGGCATAAACATTCTGTATGCAAAACTGCTATGGCACAAATTTGAAGATTCTAATATAGATTAAATATCTGAAGAATTAATAATAAAATAATAATAAAATTTATTTATACCTCGCCCCTTTGTCAACAATTGGGGTGGCTAACAACAGTTAAAATTCCATACAGTATATGTAAAACACAATCCTAATCCCACCCTCCCCTTAAAAAGTAATTAAACTAAAAATATTGTAAAACATCTTAATTAGACAATATAAATAAATTATGATTCTGACAGACTTCTAGACAAATATGAATTAAGCGAGCAGAGAAGCGGCTACATCCAAGGAGGAAGGAGGCAGAATGGGGGAATTTCTGAGGCTGGGAAGTCAATCAGGAAAGGCCTGCCAGAAGAGATCCATCTTAACAGCTTTTTAAAAGCTGCTCAAGGTCTTAATTTGAAGAATCTCATCTGGCAGGACATTCCACAATTTGGGGAGGATTACCGAAAATGTCCTCTGGGAGGTTGCGGACAGCCTAGATTTTAGTGACTGAAGCAAGTTCCTCCCAGAGGACCAGAGACTGCGGGGACGATTATATGGGAGGAGGCGGTCCCAAAGATAGGTTGGACCCAAGCCATTTACGGCTTTAAAGGTAATAACCAACACCTTATACTGGGCATGGAAACTAATAGGCAGCCAGAGACTTTAGTACCGGTGTTATGTGGTCTCTCCTAGATGTTCCCGAGACCACTCTGGTTGCCATGTTTTGTACTAATTGCAGTTTCCGGACCAAGCATGAGGGTAGCCCCATTTAGAGCGCATTACAGTAATCCAGATGGGAGGCTACCAGTGAGTGCTCCACACGCTCAAGGTCCCTTACTTCCAGGAAAGGGCACAGCTGGCATATCAGCCGAAGCTGATAACAGGCGCTCCTGACCGTCACATTTACCTGATTAGTCATCAGGAACGATGAACCCAAGAGGACCCCCAGGCTGCGAACACAGTCCTTTACAGAGATTGTGATTCCGTCCAGGACTGGCGGTTGCAACCCAATTCCCGGTTTCGGAGCCCCTACTGTGAGCACTTCTGTTTTGTCTGGATTTAATCTCAATCTGTTTTTCCTCATCCAGCCTATTACTGCCTTAAGACAGTCATTTAGAGGAGAGATGCCATCGGAATTTGAGGCTGATGACTGAGTCATGGAAAAATAGATCTGGGTGTCATCAGTATATTTTTTCAGGGAACTGACATTTCAGCTAGCTTCTGAAACCATCACTCTTTTCAGAATGACACAGGACTGATACAGTTTACATCCTTATACTATATTTAAGAGAGCCAGTGTGTTTTGAGTGCTGGGTTATGACTCTGGGAATGAGGGTTTGATTCCTGCTTGGTCATGAAACTCACTGGGTAACTTTGGGCAAGTCACATGCTCTCAGCCTCAGGGGGAGACAATGGCAAACCTCCTCTGAACAAATCTTGCCAAGAAAACCCCACTATACTTTTGCTTTAGTGTTGACGTTAGTTAGAAATGACTTGAAAACACAACAGACACGCACATTATATTATCTTTAATTTATAGTAACACTTTGTTTTCTTTGGGAAGCATTATGTATGTTTAATGCTTAAATTATTATCTTGTCCCAATAATAATAATAATAATAATAATAATAATAATAATAGAGGCAGAATTATGATGCCAAAAGAAAATGAAATTTCACAAGGGGCAAAGTCTAAATTCCAAGATTTGGACCTCAATAAGCCAGAACAGACCAGCATGAAATGTCAGTTTCCCAGCAGCTTGGGGGCATGGATGACATTTAGATGCCACACACACACACCCCAAGATGCCTGGAAACCACCTGGCTTCCAAAATGTGGGCCAACTTCTGGGCATTCCGGCAGTGTGGTGTTTACATGCCTCATGCCACTGGAGGGCTGTAAAGCCAGCTTCCATCCTTTTTTCTGCGAGCAAAAAGGCAAATTGGGGCCATGAATGAGGTTGCTGTGGTCCCAACCCATCTTTGGGGGAGGGGCAGCATGACTCAGTCCCTTTGGAGCAGTCTGTTTCACCCCATTGTTAACTCCTCCTGTAAAGATGTAAACGGGTAACTGTGAGATCCATTCAAATGATTCTGCACACAGGACCACATTGAACATGCTCCTTATCATGGCTGAAACTCATTGATTTCATTTGTTATACTACTCACTCATCTGAAATTTCAAGTGAATTCTGTCTTTCTTAACACCAGAAAGGGGTATATGATTAATAGGGGTGGGATGGGGAGAATATTAACTTCTCTAAAAAGATAGATCAACCTGCCTTGGCAAATATCTGATGTTCAGCATTAATGATTTCAATGATCACCAAACTGAGCCTTTGAAGAAAAGCATTTGGCATGTCTTTAACTTTGCTGGTATGCATTGGAATGTTGTAATATTTGCCAGCCTATACCTAAATGGTTAAGAATTAACAATTAATGCCTAGTCAAAAGATGCATGACTGAGGGACTAAACAGACAGCCCTAAGGGGCAACGTCCCACAACCCCTCTCCTTGCTGGATCAGGACCACAGCAACCGCATGCCACGGGCCCAATCCAGCACTTTGCTGCTCCAAAAAGAGCTAGCAAATACTGCTCCTTTTTGGAATGGCAAAAAGCTGCCCTTGCAGTGGTGGCAGTGGCTTTTCCACGCTCCTTTGGCATAGCGTGTCTGAACACTGCACTAAGGGAGCATCCTGATGGTGGTGGGGCATGCGGCATGATGGTGGCATCTGGCTGGAGTCAGGGTGGCTGGTGTGCAGTTGCCACATCCCAACTCCACCCCCAAGGCCAGCCCATTTGGCCAGTCTGTACAGCACCTAAGATATATGGCTAAGCACATAGCTCCCATGTTTATTACCAGGCCCCACTGCTATTGCAAAAAGAAACTCATGCATTTGTCCTTGTTTTGCACAAGATGTGACAAAATGCCACAGGCTAATCATCATGATAGATATACTAATCGGGGGGGGGGGGGGGGGGATTCTTGGACTCTAAAAAACCAAAACCAGATTTACCTCAAATTCATATAAGCTGAAATATGTAAATCTTGCTTAAATAAATGAAACTCTTTTATTACTATTATTACAATGATCTACATATTATTTCTCTCCCACCACTTGCAAAAATTAACCCTTTTGATTCTTTAAATCCATTCAAGGAATGCATTTCACTACATTCCACAATGGAAGGAAGGTAGAATATATGCATGTATTAACTAGCCAACTATACATATTCTTTCAATATTATGAAGAGGGTTCTACATTTCTAATGGGAGCTGTTGATACATGATGTCACCTGTTGCTTGACTGCACAATAAAATATTCCAGTCCAGTTGAAAGCTGAGACTTCTAAACACCATAGCTTGGAAAATTTATATCTTAAATTGTTGGTTGGGGTATTCTGAGAATTGTTGTCCAAAAACTAACTTCTCCAGGCTCTGAGAGGTAACCTTTTCACAAGGATTCTGATTAGCCAACTTGGTCCTCATCTTTTTTCTAGCTCTGCCCTAAATGCAAATTGTGCTGAATCTTTGCAGGGAAACCTTTTCAAACATTTGAAAGAATGGTGGAAAGGTAAAACAAAAAATGTTCTGAAGAACCTCTGAAGACCTTTATGGGCTCTTTCAGACATGGAAGAATATATATTTATGTTTTAGCAGTCAAGAGAAAGTTAACAGACAAAAGATTCTCATTGTTTGTTGTTGTTGTTGTTTTAAACTCTTTTTATTTTATTTTTTATTTTCTAAATCATTTTTCCCTGCTACTTTCTCAAAGCAGCTGCAAAACCAGGTTCTCAATTTACAGTGTATCTGAAGAGAGACACTCATTATCTTACTGCTAAAATGTATATTTTGGTCTGCTAAAGACATCTAAGATTCTCCAGTCCAAGTTCAAATGTGCAGAATATGCACATAAGTTATTCATTCATACATACATACATTTATTTATTCATTTTAGAACAAAACTCCCAGAATCTTCCAGCCAGCATGGCCAATTTAAATGTTGTTTTCCAGAAAAGTAATTTTTCCAACTCCTGGTTCTTCTCTAATTTTGCAACCTGAAATGGAATTTCAAAGGTAGGGAATTTGTCTCTCATATACTGTGATATCTATCTCCATTGTGCATTCTTGTGAAAAGTAGAACATGGTGCTTGAAGCAATGACTGAAGAATTGTATCTGACATCTTTGTGCAGGAGAATTTTTCTCTTTTATGTAATGCTCAAGAAACTATTACTGGTCTTTCAATAATGCACACTAGGGAGGAAATGGGGGAAAATGAAGATACAAACCTAATTTCCAATTTCACTGTTAATCATGAACTCATCATGGAAGAAGAGAGTGCAGGAGCAATTCTAATCCTTATGAGGTCTCTCTGGAGACATCTGTGAACATGTCCCATCTAGAGTTCAATTTCTCCTCTTTCTGTCAAGAGGAGAGGACAACAACTGAACAGACACACTATGGGGTGGGGAAAGGAAGACAAGGATAAATTTCTGTCATTGAGGGGAAAGAAAATGACATTTATAGTCTTGGGGTTAATTCTAACATAGCAAGAACTGGTCATTACATAACAATCTCAAAAACATTTTCCCCTCTTTTATTGGTACCAATCAGGAGTAAATTCTTTTGAAGTCTGTTGATTTGCACCAGAAGCCAGCAGGTATAAGCAGAGAAGACAAGCGCATGGGAGTGGAACTGTTACTTCCGATACAGATCTGTCATTTAGGGGAGATGAAAGGTTGCAGCTCAGTAAGGGCTCCTTTAAAGGATTTCAAAGATCTGATTGATCTGTAGCCTTCTCCTCACCAGCTGTGCCTTGCAACACTAGAATTTCCATTCACTTTCAGAGACTGATATAAATATCCTAATTTCTTTCAAACATCTGGCAACGTGCATACCAGTAGGAGTTGCAAGTTAGTTAAGGTCATTTCAATAAAATATAATTCAAACTTTTATGCACTGGAGATATAAGAGCTGTCTTCATACCCTTCACAAAATAATCACCTTTTGGAATTGTCAGGAGTCTTGAAGTCTATTTCTCTTCCAGATATTCAACCTATCTATCAGTCTTTTCTGTTTATGAGCATATTAGGCAAGAGGTCTACACATGAGGCATTACCTTTAGCCACTATCATTAAATTGAACTAGCATTCTGGCTAACATGTATTTAACAAAAACAATGTAAGTGGTGATAGTGTAAAGCACAGTAGAACAAATATGGGTTTACCTACCCCTATTGTTAATTGCAGTTGTTTCGATAGGTTTGGTATTCAATAGGTTTAACTTATTTTTGGCAAGAAATATTGTCCAGTCTTTCAAACAGCGATTATCAGAAAGTTTACACAATTGAAAAATTTGTTGATTCTCAGAAAGTGCATTTTTCCACCAAAATAAAATAAAATAATGCTAGGCAAAATAATAATAATAATAATAATAATAATAATAATAATAATAATAATAATTTTTATTTGTACTCTGCCCCTCTGAACACAATTGAGGCAGCTAAAATCCGTACAATATAAATACAAAGAAACTTGAGACCCACCCACCCTTTAAAAAAGTATTAAACCAGCAATGATTAAAACATCTTAATTAAATAAACATAGAATGAAAACTAGATAGTAGACCAGGGGTAGGCAACCTTTCCTCTTTAAGGGCCGAGGGACTTCAGCTCCCAGAAGCCTCAGCGATGTTGGCCAATAGTCCCATGTTGGCCAATAGCTTCTGGGATTCTGGGAGCTGAAGTCCCTCGGCCCTTAAAGGGGAAAGGTTGCCTACCCCTGTAGTAGACCATAATAATATATTATATATAGTAGCAGCAGTATCCAAAATGGGAGAGGGTAAAATAAAGGAGGTTCCTGAAGCCGGGAAATCTATTCTGGAAAGGTCTGCCGGAAAAGATCCATCTTAACAGTCTTTTTGAAGCTGTTTAGCTTTGTAATCTCACAAATCTCATCCAGCAGGCCATTCCATAATATGGGGGCAACTACCGAGAATGCCCTCTGGGAGGTTAAAGATAGCCTGGATTTTGATGGCTGGAGTAAGTTCCTCCTAGAGGGAGTGCACGGGGAGGGTTGTATGGGAGGAGGCAGTCCTGAAGATAGGTTGGGCCCAAGCCATTTAGGGCTTTAAAAATCATAACCAACACCTTGTACTGGGCCTGGAAACGAATAGGCAGCTAATGGAGGGACTTTAACACCAGAGTTATGTGGTCCCTCCTAGATGTTCTTGAAACCACTCTGGCAGCCATGTTTTGTACTAACTGTAGTTTCTGGACCAAGCATGAGGGTAGCCCCATGTAGAGTGCATTACAGAAATCCAGATGAGAGGTTACCAGTGCATGCACAACAGTCTCAAGGTCCCTTACTTCCAGAAAAGGGTGCAGCTGGCATATCAGCCGAAGCTAATAACAGGCACTCCTGACCGTCGCATTTACCTGATTTCTCCTCAGGAGCGACGAGTCAAGGAACACCCCCAGACTGCAAACACAGTCCTTTACAGAGAGTGTGACCCCATCCAGAACTGGAGGTTGCAACCTGATTCTTGGTTTTGGGGCCGCTACTGTGAGTACCTCCATTTTGTCTGGATTCACTCGCAATTGGGGAGCGCGCCGGCAGAAGCAAGACCGGGCATTTGGCTGTAGGCACGCCCAGGGAGACCTTCCCCACTCCTCCCAAGAGCAGGGACTATAAAACTCTCCAGAAGAGCTCTTGTCTTTGGGAGTGCACCGGCAGAAGCAAGACCGGGCGTTTGGCTGTAGGCACACCCAGGGAGACCTTCCCCACTCCTCCCAAGAGCTGGGACTATAAAACTCTCCAGAAGCGCTCCTGTCTTTGGGAGCGCGCCGGCGGAAGCAAGACCAGGCGTTTGCCTGCAGGCACACCCATGGAGACCTTTCCCACTCCTCCCAAGAGCTGGGACTATAAAACTCCCCAGAAGAGCTCCTGTCTTTGGGAGCGCACCAGCAGAAGCAAAACCGGGTGTTTGGCTGTAGGCACTCCCAGGGAGACTTTCCCCACTCCTCCCAAAAGCTGGGACTATAAAACTCCCCAGAAGAGCTCCTGTCTTTGGGAGCGCGCCAGCAGAAGCAAGACCGGGCATTTGGCTGTAGGCACACCCAGGGGGAACTTCCCCACTCCTCCCAAGAGCTGGGACTATAAAGCTCCCCAGAAGAGCTCCTGTCTTTGGGAGTGTGCCGGCAGAAGCAGGACCGGGCGTTTGGCCATGGGCATGCCCAGGGAGACCTATCTTCTTCCAAAAATTTTATTTTATTGGTAAAAGAGAGCTAGATTGTTAGATGATAATCAACTGATTATTGGAGTTCTGTGATATAGGTTTTAATCAATCCCTCCTCTCTGCTTCTAAATAGAAGGTGTGAAGAGGTGTGACTCATAGTCCAATCTTGGGGCTTACTTAACTCTATTTGAATTTTAACTTGTCAAAGTTTTTTTTTTAATATAAAACTTTTTAAAGGGTGGATTAGGTATATTAATTTTACTGTCTATATTGCCAAATATCTGATATTAAATCTATATAAATTTAAATCCTAGATAATCCCAAGAAAATCTTGATCACAATTGGGACCCTAATAAATACTGCCACTATTATTTAGAAATTATAAACATGAATAGAAAAGATAATATAACTCCAGAACATCTCTCACCTCCAGATCTTACTCTTAAAGAAAAAACTGTGCAATCTAAAATAACTCAGTTTTTTACAGACTGTAGACATAATTCCTCCCATACATTTTCTGAATTTAACGCAGAGGTAAATGCCATGGAAGGCAAGGAAGTAAGATTACTATCTCCAGTACCTATTCTGGACTGGTCTTTAGAAAAAAATAGGCTCCTTAATGCTTCTAGATAGAAGCCTTTCTATACCAAATCTAGAAACTGAATTGGCTTTTGCCAAAGGAAAAATAACATCCAAACCTATTGTAAGTGATAAGGTTTTTGAAACTGAAATGGAAATAGATTCAAGAAAGGGCGCCTTGAGATCTGATAGTGTCCTTAGAAAAATTTCTGGACTCAACAACTCTAAAGAGGATATGGAAAACACAAAATGGATTTCCATCCTCTTAGAAGAATTGACATCAGTCAAAAAATTTCTTACTGAATGTAACACTCTTCTTACTACTTTAGTTGATTTACATCTTCAAATACCTTGTACTAATCAAAGAGAACAAAAGTTGGACAAGGAAAACGATAAAGACAAACACTCTTCGATAATAACTCCTATTTTAAAAACTGATAGGAATATTAGACACAAAACTGTAAAAAGTCCAAAGAAGGGTCGTAAAAGAAAAAACTTAAAGTCAGAATTGTCTACAATTCCAAAAAAACTTTGTAAAACAGGGGAAAGTACAATATTAGGAAATGATAGGACATTTGATGATGAAACCAGACCAAAAAAATCCGCTACAGATCAAACATCTGAATTAATACAAACCTTATCAGACACTGAAAATTTTAATCCTGGAACTAACAGACAAATTGAGAATTTAATTACTTCTCAATCAAGAGAAAATCTCCCCCAAAATACTATTCTAAGTTCTTTAATAGCTCGACCAGCAGAAAGGGATTCAACATCCATAAAGCATCCCGTAAGTAAAGTATCCCATGTAACAAAAGATACAAATTTAAAAAAGAAAAAGGGACATCAATTAACCCTTAGCCAGCACCAACTTGTCTTATCAAATTTTCCTAAACCCTATGGTATATTATCACAGATTAGATGCAAATTCCACCTACTAGCTGTTTTAGAAAAAAATCTGCCCAAATCAAATCACTGTAGATGATATCATACAGGTTATTTATTTGTATTACAATACTCGCTGCACCCGTGCTTTAATTGAATTTAGTGAATCTAAATTTGTCTCTTTAATTTGCAAATACAAACTTTTACTTCTACAGGAAGGCATTTATGTATCTAGATATTTCATTAATACAGCTTCTCCCCAACCATTAATAGTAAATATACCATCTATAACTACTGCCTCTCCAAGTAAAATACGAAATTTAACAGACAAAATAAATACTAAATCTGGGAATTGTGAACCAAATAAATTCAGCAGTGGAAAGGATTGCATACCCCCTAATGCTACCAAATCACTTCACCTTGCTAACATTCCAATCATTAGAGAGGAAGAGGGGCTAATTGACTCTTTTGTGACCTTATCTCTACCTGCACAAACTGAAATATTAAACAGACTAGAAAATTTAAAACAATATCTTTCAAATGTATACTCAACAAAGGAGCCCCTTGTAAAAGTGAGAAAAGATAATAGAAAGACAATTGCAGCAGAAATAAATTCACCAACTTGGACTGAAATGAGATATCTGGAAAACTATGAGAATGGCCTATTACATCATAACAGGGCTCCCAAAAAAGAAACATCAAAAATAAAAGGTCTGGTAAGGTCAAATGTAAGCTACAACCAACCAACACTTGAAACTATTGAGGAAATTGATCTGGCCATCCCAGATGCTCAAATGGTACCTTTAGCTGTAAATCAATTAAACAATCTCTCTTATACCATGAGATTAAATACCTGACAACAAAAGAAACAGAATTAAAAAGCTTAAAATTTCTGTCGTGGAATGTTATGGGTTGGTGAAGACACACTTGTGATCCTTCATTTGTAAACTATATATCCAAGTTTGATATAATATTAATTCAAGAAACATGGTTGAGAGAAAAGATAACATTGAATGGATTTATAACAAGCACAGTTGATGCCTCTGTATTTCAGAAAGGGGGTCGGCCTAGTGGTGGATTATCTATTCTGACCTCTACAAGCATCAAGCAAGTTTCCTTTTCTATCCCACCATTAGCAAACTTGGCTTCTTCTTTACTGGTTAAATTTACTGATACTTGGCTGCTAATAATAAATGCCTATCTACACCAAAAAGAAAAATTAAAAAATATATGGTCAAAATTAGAAACCTATATTATTAATGCATTAGCTTTACATCCTGAAGTTCTCTTAATATTAGCTGGAGATTTCAATGCGAGAATTGGCTCCAATGAGGCAGACTTAAATAACATATTTTCACCTTATCCAGCCTGAAACAGATTTAGGTCTAATCCTCCCCCATAGACAGTCAAAAGATAAAGGATTTAACTGGGCTGGCCTTTATCTTACAGAGTTATCTCAAAAAACCTACAAAAAAAATCTATATGAATGGTTTGATTTAAAGAAAAATATATAAGAAATTGATAAAAATAAAAAAAAGTGATAGCCCTTAAAATTTCATGGAATACTCTAATAACAGCAGTAAATAACAATGATACAACTACTTTTTGGAAAATTGTAAATAGTGGCTGGCCAAGGACATTAAACCTGACTTACACTATTCCTGTTAGTTGTTGGGAACAGTTTTATAGCAGGTTATATGATCAATCCAAATATAAACAAAAGTACTCCCCTATTGATATTAAAGAGCTTCCAATATGGTCACCTGTTTCTGAACAGGAAATAAAGAGTCTGATCACTAAAATCACCCCAGGTAAGGCACCAGGTAATGATAATATACCCTCAGAGGTGTTTAAAACTAGCATTGAATGGTGGACTCCTATTCTTGCATCCCTTTTCTCTGCTATAGATTATACTACACATATTCCTGAGGATTGGGGTCTTGCCATTATTGTGCCAATATACAAAAAAGGTGATAAAAGAGACCCTGCAAATTATCGACCCATCAGTCTTCTTAACATCATAAGCAAATTGTATGCATTACACCTATTGGATAAGCTCCAAGTATGGCTTGAGGATGAAAAAAAATATTAGGGAAGAACAAGCTGGCTTCAGAAAAAACCATTCAGCTATTGATCATGCCTTAGTACTCAAACACCTATCTGAAAAATATGTTGCATCAGCTAAGGGAACATTGTTTATGGCCTTTGGCGACTTTAAATCTGCGTTTGATCTTATATCAAGAGATAGATTGTGGAAAAAACTTGAGATCACCAATATTGATAAACGATTGTTAATATTAATTCGTAAACTGCATGAGAATTCCCAAGTGGTAATACAATGTAATAGTTGGGGTAATACAACAAGACCTATTTCCACACCAAATAGATTTAGATAAGGTTGAATTATAGCACCCACCCTTTTCAACATCTGTATTAACTCCATGATATCAACCTTATCAGAAGTACATGCGCATCCCCCGACTTTGTCAAACAAGCCATTATCAATACTTGTCTATGCAGATGATGTTGTCTTAATGTCCATTAAAAAAATAGGTTTAAATAGACTTTTGAGAGCCGTAACAACTTATTGTACAAAAGATGCGTTAAAAATAAACTATAAAAAACTAAAGTAATGTTTTTTTCTAGAAGACACCTACGATACAATTGGACCCTTGATGGCAATATTATAGAATAGGTGTCCTCCTATAAATACTTGGGAATTATATTTCCCTATATATAACACCAATTGCACTGCAGTATCGAGGCAGACAAATAGAATTTTACATAAACTACCTATTAGCAGATCAAAAGGAAGGTATAACACAAGCAGTTGCAATTTTTTTTGCAGCTGCTATCATAAATTGGAAAAAGTATTTAAAACAGAAGTAATAAGTTTATATAAAAATTAAATTTGTATATAAAATTTGGCAAATTGGAATATCTGATAGCGAGGGGGTATGACTGGAGTTCACTATCAAATTACTTGATAAGGGACCAAGACAATATAATTTTGGCCAATGTACTCTGTTTATTAAATTGTATTTTTAGTTTGAGCTAATATATTTTAAATATAATTAAATAAATAGTACAATATTACGGAATTACTTAAGATGTAAAAACAATCTACTCATTATGGTATTTGGAAGTCTGTCTAGCTCCATTAAGCATTTCTATTTAAAGCAAGATTTGCTCTACTTATTAATTTATCTTTGGAAAAATCCACTGTAGGCAACTGATGTGTTTTAAAAATTTGTATTTTGCTTTTTTTAACAGTGCTGGCCAATTGGCTGTAATAAAGTTGTTGTCGTTGTTTTTCCTCATCCAGTCCATAACTGCCTTAAGACATTCATTGAGAGAGGAGACGCCATCAGAATTCGAGGCCGACAATCGAGACATGGAGAAATAGATCTGGGTGCCATCAGTGTACTGATAACACCCAGTTCCATGACTCTGAATGGTCTCACCCAGCAGCTTCATATAGATGTTATACACATGGGAGTGCCAACACATCTGATAGTCCTGATGAGGAATCTGTACTCAGGACAAGAGGCTACTGTCAGAACAGAACACGGAGAAACAAAGGGGTCAGACAAGGCTGCATCCTTTCTCCCTATCTGTTCAACTTATATGCAGAACATATTTTAGGAAAAGCAGGCTTGTACACAGAAGAAGGAGGAGTGAAAATAGGAGGAAGGAATATCAACAATCTACGGGGCTCTGCAGATGGTACAAAGTGCCATCTTGGAGCCAGGGAAGGGGAGGGGCAGCTGGCCCAGCCTCTGCATGGGTTGAGCCAGAAGAGCCACGGAAGAGCCGCACAACGGCTCTTCCAGTGCTCCTTCTGCCCACTCTGGAAGGAGCACTATTTTAGCACTCCTTCCAGGGCCAGCAGAAGGGTGGATTATTGCCAAGGCATGGGGCAGCCTCAGCCCCAATCTTGCGCTTCTCAGGGCAGTCCACAGCCGCCTGTCTGCAAAGGCCCTAAGATATGTAGATGACACCATAATACTAGCAGAAAACCTCACAGACCTGGAATACCTACTAAGAAAGATCAAAGATGAAAGTGCAAAGGGAGGCTTAAAGTTGAACATAAAGGAAACAAAAAGAATGACCATCGAGGACCTTCACCTAGACAATGGAGAAATAGAAATAGTAAAAGAATTCCCATACCTGGGATCAAACATTGATAGAAATGGGGACTGCAGTCAGAAAATCATAATAATAGTGCTGGGGAAGTTGGAGGGAAGTAGGAAGAGAGGAAGGCCACATGCTAGATGGATGGACTCTATTAAGGAGGTCACTGGTATTAAACGGTTGCAGGATTTAAGCAGAGCAGTGGAGGACAGAGGGTCTTGGAGATGTCTCATCCACAGGGTCACCATGAGGTGAGATCGTCTTGAGGGCAGTTAACAACAACAACAAATATAGAGGGAATAATCAAAGGACCATTTTGGCTCCTGAAGAGTTATTTGGGCTTCTTTTAACAAAGTTTCTAATATACATACATTTGACTATAATTTTTTCCTGCTTCTCAAGGGTTCTAACCATGTTTAGAAATAGTGAGAAATGTTCCTAGGAAACAAAGAATTCTACTGACTTTAAATGATGTCTCCTTGTTGCTATGTATAAATGTTGAAATTAAAAACAGGAAACAATGTGGAACCTTGTGGAATACCAACAGTCAAAACCTAGAAAGCATGGCAAAAATTCCCAGGTGTTACCATCTCATACAAGATTGCCAGGAATTCAGCCATTACAAAGGGAGTTCTTCAGTTCCTATTTATTTCTGCCACACAATAAATGTGTTCAGTTATACTAGAGACACAAAAAAATTGAGAAGAATTGTCAGAATTATGTGTTTTTTCCTGTTCATCTCTAGACACTGGTGATCCTCATCGAGGGCTATTACAAAACCAGTATCATTCAAGAATGCTTAGAATTATGATCACTCAATTTGCTCCTAAAAGACAAATTTGAATCCAAGCAAATTTACAGTTGTTCAAATAATAAAGGTCAAAGGAAAACTTGTTTATAAAGGCTTACATTCATCTTTGGTGATACAGCTTCCAAAGCATAATAAAATATTGCCAGAAAACCAAACTTAGCAACTAAACAGCATCATTTACACAATAATTCTGAGAGCCTTAGTTATTGGCCAATGTAAATGGATGAGACTTTAAAGTATTCTTGAATATCTGTAATGATAGACCCTGGTGGACATCCGTTGCAACATTGTCACAAATTAAACGTCAGCGGAAGAAAAGGTCCAATCCCTCATGTTCACTGACCATATTGCTCCAAAGTCCCACAAAGTTAATCTCAGAGCTCAGGGAGTTTTGTATGTAAAAGGTGTTCCTTCAAGTTGCTGGACCTTGCTATTCAACTAGAAGTTTCATATGACATAACCATTTAACACCTACTGATATTCAAACAGCTGTATTTTCTACCAGCTGAAATTTCCAAACTGTCATTAAAGGCAGTCCAACATAAATTGCATTGTCTGCTGGAGAGTGGACAAGTAAATCAAGCTCCCTCTTCTCAAGAAAGGGTCACAGGTAGTATATGATACTGGGAATAGCTGAATTTGTTTAATTTGGCTAATGCAAATGAGGAATAATTTTGCTTCAGTTCATTTCTGAATAGTTTACAAATATTCACAAGCTTCATGTTTGAGATAAAATGGACCTGAAGTAGTGGGTGGTGGTGGTGGGAGCAATGTGAGAGAAAGTGAAAGAGAAACAGTTTTTCCCATCCCTACTTGGAGGGCTCTAGCAAATGAGACGATTCTCATTTAAGGATTATTCGTGATCAGACATGTAATGAATAATCACACTGGTGTTTTTGTTGTTGTTGTTGTAATAGTGATTTGCTTTATAGCTGTATTTTTGTTGTTGTAATAGTGATTTTGTTGTTGTAATAGTGATTTGCTTTATAGCTGTATTTTTCAATAATAATAATAATAATAAGACACCTACTAAGCCACTGTCAGGAAGGATCTGACTCACTGATTGTTTTGGCCAAACACAGCAAGCTTATTAACCATATAACTCCCTTTGTTTGTACTTCACCTATCAAAACCCATTTGTTTTCAAATTTGCTACTAAAATATCAGCTTGCAGATGCTCTATGACATCCACCTCTCTGTTCATTTATTTTTCTTTTACTCTTAGTTTGGATGCACAGTGTATTGTAACTCAGTGTCAACTGATGTTGCTGATCAGTCGCCAAGAAGAGATAACAGGGGATAACAGGAGTGTCTGGGATCATTATAGGACATGAATCTTTAGAAGTAATTATAAGTGGCAACAACAGAGATGACAATCAGGTCCCAGTGCTCCATATCTTGTTGCTGAAAACAACTGCTAGGGATATTTCCCTAAAGGAATGTGTTGTAGATTTCAGAAACTTCCTGATGCTGTTTTCTATCATGTTCTAATATGCATGTTGACCAAAAAAACATTCTGTGACTATCTATTTGAATCTCCCTTGACTTACACTACAGGATTTAAAGGTCATAGTTCTTGAACAAGAAAATTACAAAGGAAAACTAAAAGAGAAACAGCTGAATTGAATTGAATTAAAGGTCCAAAACACACTGCCAAAATAATCCAGTTTGAGACTGCTTTAACTGCCCTCAGTGCTAAGGAAGAAAGGAAAATGTAGTCTATTCCTAGACTATTCCTAGCACTGAGCCAGGGCAGTTAAAGCAGTCTCAAACTGGATTATTTCTGCAGTGTTTTGGGCCACAAATTCCAATCCATTACTAGAGGTATGAACAAAAACAATGGCTTCATGGCACACCACATGTATTAATACAAGAGTACTCACTATTACACATATCACAAAAGGAATCTTCTCAGAGAAGGATTTGAATCCAAGGAAACTGATTTTTGATAAGCAGACGCAGGGCCTGTACAGACCGGCCAAAAGGGCCAGCTTGGGGGTGTAGTTGAGGCTGGGTGACCACACACTGGCTGCCCCGACTCTGCCCTGATGCTGCTGTCATGCTGCATGCCCCACCACATGGCATGTGGTGTCAGGGCATTCCCTTGGCACAGTGTTTAGACACACTGTGCCTAAGGAGTGCAGAAGAGTCGCGGTGGCGGCAGAAAGGGCAGCTTTTTTGCTGCTCCAAAAAGAAGCAGCATTTGCCAGCTCTTTTTGGAGTGGCAAACTGCCAGATTGGGGTTGTGGCATGCAGTTGCCATGGTCCCGATCTGGCACCGATCTGGCACTCCTGGGGCAGCACAGAGCCACCCCTTAGGGACCATCTGTACGGCCTCTTCGTCTTTTCACACATCAACACTAACTGACTGCTGTACAGAACTGAAAGTCTTGTATCACCTTACACAGCTCTTTGAAAAATTAGGGCAAGAGACATGATTTGCATCTTTTTTGGATCTATTCCACTCCCAAAACTGCATAAATATGCTTTGTATCCTGAGGCCTATGATATCACTCTGTACTGCATCTGAAGAATTGGGTTTATATCCATGAAAGCTTATACTATTTTTTTAAAAAAAGTCTTAAAGGTATTGCTATATTCCTTCTTTTCCCCCTCCCCCTCTCTTCCTCCTTTCCATCTATTTCTAGTTAGCTTAAAAGATATAAACATGAGAAACTGTCCTATACTGGAGTTAGACCACTTTGCGTTGTCTTAAAGGCAGGGAAGGGGAGGGGCAGCCACACGCCAGGTGCCCCAACCCCTCCCCAAGGATGTCATGACAGCGTATGCTATTATACACTGCGTGCACTGTCAAAATCCTTCTGGCACAGCGTCTTGATGCACTGTGCCAGAAGAGATGCAGAAGAGCCGCGTGGGGGCTCTTGATGCATCCCTTCCACCGGCTCGGAAAGGAGCGGCATTTTAGCACTCCTTTCAGGGCCAGCAGAAAGAAGGATTGGGGCCAAGGCATGGGGCAGCCTCGGCCCCAATCCTCTGCTTCCCAGGGTGGCCTATGGCCGCCCGTCTGCTTCCCCCCTGTGTCTTGCTCATTATTGCTGACACTGACTACTAGTGACTTTCTAAGGCTTCATGCTAGGGATGCAATTCTTCATTAATTTTGTTCTTGAAGAAAGCAACAAATAATTTCAGCAGTATTCCTCCTGCTGCAAGAAAATCTTGAAAACTGCAGTTTTCAAAGACGATTGTTGTTCAAGACATATTATGTAGAAAATTTGTATGTTGTATCTTTGTCCAGAAAATAGCATGTTCTGCAGAAGAACATTTTCTTGCACAAAATGCCATAAAGCCTTTACAAACTGTCAGAAATAATGCAGCTTGAGACCATTTTAACTGCCCTGGTTCAGTGTGAGGGAATCATGGGAACTGTAGTTTATTGTGGCATTAGAGCTCTCTGACAGAGATGGCTCAATGCCTCATAAAAAAAACTACAGTTCCCATGATTCCCTAACATTGAGCCAGGACAGTTAAAGTGATCTCAAGCTGCATTGTTTCTGGCAGTCTGTAAAGGCCCATTGTTTAGGAACTTGATGCTTAGATTCAGACTATCTGAAAGTCCCTATCTCCCCATGTTAGCCTGCCTGTGTTCTACAATCTTCAGGAGAGGTATTTTCTCCAATCCACTACCTGGGCTCATCTTGGATACAGGAGAGAGGCTAATTGAAGGCTGCTCCTAGGATATGATATTCCCTCCTAAATGACCATTGGCTGGTCCTCTCTCTGCTATCTTTTTGCTGTTAGGCAAAGACTTTCCTATTTAAACAGGTCTCCAACCTCAAACAAGTTAAGAAGGATGTGGAATGGGTGAGTGATATGTGTTTTATATGTTTTTCATTATGTTAAATTCATGTCTTAAAAGTAAACATTTGAGATTGTGTGTTCCCATCATAACTACAATAACAGAGTTCTGTCATCATAGTTACAACTGATGATGGCCCCACAACCTGCTTTCACAGAACTGCTGAAGATTAGAACACTGGGAGACTATTCAGATGTTACTATTTTAGTGCAAAAATGCAACTAATCTCACTAATGTATTCTGGATTGTTCACACTATTTTTTATTGGAACCATATCTCTGTGCATCTCTCCATGTTATGTTACTGACATGTGCTTGCCATCCCTGCTTTCCCACTTAAAAGTGCTGTCAATTCCTGTGAGAAACTTTCCATAGCCTGATGTCTCGGGTTGGTGGTGGCAATGTCTCCTGCTTCCCTTTGGAGCTGCCAGCTGCCAAGAGACAGTGGTAGTGGTGGGGAACAAGAGAGAGAGAGTCCTCTTCTCTCCTCACTGGAGGAAAAGGATGCAGCAGAACATGCAGAGTTTAATCCTGGGTCTATTTGTGTTGGTTATTCATAATGCCAATTATGTAAATATTTTAAAACAACACCCAGTACTGATTATCCTGGGTTAAGTGGGTTTTTTGGCAGCCCACCCCCCAACCTAGTTGGGTGCATTCAGAATGCATGTGAACAATGGAGATTTAACCTGGATTCATCCTGGATTATTTTCACCATCTGAATAACCCCTTAGTCAGGGGCACTCTCTTGGCCATGGGTTGCCTTGAAAACAGGCATCTAGAGAAATTGTTTGGGGTCTTGTCTCAGAGTGTGTTCCTAATAATGTGATCTTTACCACATGAGAAAAAAACTTCTGTTGGGGTGCTGTCAGGCTGCAAAGGTAGTTTTGGGGGGTCATATTCAGTCATTCATGAACATAAACATGAATCCCAAGCAGTTAGGATATCCTAAATCCAATTTACCATCTTGTAACTGCTGAAAAGGATGCCACTTTATGTTTTAATTAGATTGGTGATTTAAATGTATTTTAAAAGTTTTTACCATATATTGCTTTGGCTATTTTGTCTTGTTTTATATTGTAAGTCACTTTGACTCCTGCATGGAAGAAAAGTGGGATATAAATAAGATAAAAGAAATTCTCCTGCACATAATTTTCACTTTTTTGTGTTGAGAAAATAGCATTTTCTTATCAAGAAATAGTATTTTCTGCAGAGAAAGTATTGTTTTCTCCAAAAACACACATGCAATTTTATGCAGAATATGTCCTGAACGTCAAAGATTCTCATCAGTCCAACATTATTGTTAGTTTTCTGACACTGAAGAAACATATTTTGACCTTTTACAAATATTTTTAATATTCTTTACATCCTTATTTCAGACAGGTGTTTTTCCTAGCTGTCCCTTTAGATGCAAGGGACTGATCTTACTGGAATCTATAGAGCTACCTAAAATTATCAGTAGAAACACATACTTTCTCTAAGTAAAAGAGGGAAATCACCTCTTTGCCAACACTTTAATTCTTCTTTTAGTGTTTCATTCTGACATGTTATTAAAAATGCTTATTGATTTTAACAGGTACAAACTAGTTTTAAGCTCTCATATGCCACCATGCAAAACATCTTCCTTTTTTTTAAAAGAAAATGTGATTTTGGTACCCCTCTTGTCACTTAAGAAGTTCTCTTGTGATGCTGCAGTGCAGCAGTTATGCTATATATCTTTGATTGTATTGGACTTTTATGGGGGGCAGAACATCACAGACTCAGGGTAAAGTAAATGAGATAATATAAAATAAGCTTAGGTGGGACATTGATACAGTGTTGTCATGGATATTTGCCAGAGCTGGTCATGACAACCCCTCCTCATAATTATGCCCAGAAAGATAGGCTAAAGTTATACCTCCAGTATATATTTATATTTGCCCTTTTATTAATTATATGCAAAAGTGCTAATGCTCTACGTAAAAACACAATAGTAAAATATAGGCATGAAAAACAATAAACAAAGAGACTACACGTATTTCAACTTTATGACATTAACTCCAGTTTTGAGTGTACTTGCCTGAGGCTCTTTCACACAAGACAGTTATAGTATGATGACTCTACTTTAACTGTCATGCCAACATCCTATTTTGCATTACAGAAAGTGATATTTAAAATTCTCAGTCAGAGTGCTTGAGCGCCTCTCCAGAACACAGATTCCAGGATCCATCAGATGTTGCCATGTCAGTTAAAAGGAACATACAACTCCCTTGTTGCAATAGCTCCATTGTCTGCCAGTCCCTTTCCTGGAACAATTCAAAGTGCTGGTTTTGACCTATAAAGTCCTATACGGCTTGGGTCCAGGCTATTTGAAAGACCGTATCTCCCTGTATGAGCCCCCCAGAATATTGAGATCATCAGGAAAGGCCCTTCTCTCTGTCCCACTACCTTCTCAGGTGCTTTTGGTGGCAACAAGAGAAAGGGCCTTCTCAGTGGCTGCTCCCAAGCTTTGGAACTCCCTCCCATGGAAGCCAGGATGGCTCCATCCCTGCTGTCTTTCGGCAGCAAGTAAAGACGTTTCTATGCCGCCAGGCCTTCGCTTGACATGGATGATGTTCTTGTTTTAATTTTTTAAATTTTAAGAATGTAATGTTTTTAATTGTTTACTTGTTTTTTAGACTTTGCTTTTTTAATGTCTTCTATTGTTTTAACTCGCATTGTTTTAGAGTTGTTAACCACCTTGACTCACTAGGTTGGGAGGAAGATGAAATATAAATAAACAGAATAATAATAATAATAATAATAATAATAATAATATATTATAATTGTGCCATGTGAAAGCCCTCCTTCAAGCAAACTCCATTGACCCTAGCAATATAGATATTTTCAGCCAGCTAAATGAAAGTTTTGAACATTTAGGCACAAATAGATAATATCTGAAAGAGATGCAGTGGCTCAAGTGGTTAAGATGCTGACTCTGTTGATTGCAAGATTGGCAGGTTGGCAGTTCAAGGCCCAGGTCCTGCATGATGGGGTGAGCTCCTGTCACTAGTCCCAGCTTCTGCCAACCTAGTAGTTCGAAAGCATGCAAATGCAAGTACATAAGTAAGTACCACTTTGGTGGGAAGGTAAACAGCATTCTGTGTAATCATGCTAGCGACATGATCAGAGAATAGTTCTCGGCTTAGTAACGGAAATGATCACTGCTCCCTACAGTCAGTTACAACTGACATGACTTGACAACTTTGTCAATGAGAACTACCTTTACCTTTAGATACAGTCTAGCAAGAAGTGTTAACCACTTAATCTGTTATAGTGAAGTAGCAATGTCATCAAAGAAAAATAGCATTCTTAATTTATCCATTATTAATAATTTCCTACATCTTCTGCTTTTCTTTATACCAGGGGTCGGCAAGTTCACTTACCTGGGGCCGGTCTGGGAGTCCCCTGGTCTTCTGCAGGGCGATGGTGGTGGTGGGAAATGGTGGTGCGCACTCACGTGCATGCGCATATGCAGTAGACCGAAAGTACTGCATGTGCAGTACTTCCGGAGTACTGCGCATGCATGAGTGAGTTGCAGACGCCATTTTGGAACACAAAATGGCAGCCACGCCTCGTTTGCGCATGCACAGTACTCAGCTCATGCGCAAACGAGTCGCGGCAGCCATTTTATTTTCCAAAAGTACGGTGCATGTGCAAACCAGTCTTGGCCACCATTTGGGAAAACAAAATGGCAGCCACGACACTCATAGCAGTGGCGCAGCAGCAGCGTGTGCGGCAGGGGTTGGCAGGGGTTGGCGGCGGCAGTGCCGGGGGTTGGCGGCTGCTGGTCCAAAGGCCTTAGGGGGCCAGATTTGGCCCCCAGGCCATAGGTTGCTGACCCCTGCTTTATACTAATCTGTATAAACAGAAAATTTAATCTGAAAGCATTGTTTACAACTGTACTCACCTGCCAAAGCAAACTATGTCCATTAGTTCCTTGGGTATTCTGGGGTGTGCATGTGTGACATCATTGTTCCTATGTTGAACAACAACAACAAAAATCTGAGAACTACACTCCCCATGAAGTAATCCTGAACAGAGAAAACTGAATGAGATTATTTATTTCCCAAAAACACACACGGGGCTTCAGCTATAGTATTTCAGGGGATATAAAAGGAAGAAAGGGTATTGAGAAACAGAGAATGAAATGACATTAAGAGTTAAAAATGGCATCAGGTAATTATTTAGATCGGGTCCAGATAGCTTTTATCACTACACCTACCAACACTGCTCACCAGATTGTGCAAGGACAGTTCTGATGAGCTCTATTCCTCAGGTAAATTGAAAAGCTGAGGCCCTTGCTTCCCCTATCCTTACATTGTCCTGTCTGGACAATGCAGACCATTAGTCCTGGGCTGGAATCAACCAGTCTGGATGCTGATCCAGTGGTTGTTTGTTCTGAAGTTTTCAGAAAATGCTATGGTGACAGCTGGCAGACGAGAAAGCCCATATATGCCACTACTGTTGCAACTATCCCAAAGGCCCAACTGTGACCTCTGACATATGAATGGGGAGCCTAGCCATGTGGATGTAGCCATGTGCTCTGATTCTACCTTTACAGCCTATTGCATGGGCCTTTGGGATGAATGTGACAGCAAAGACCTAAGTAGAAGCAGGTATGTAAATACCTGACAAATCACCATGCCAGGCTGGGGACTGACTGACTTGGGTTGGAATCAGGGGCAGGATACCATGAGCTTGGCTTGTGGTAGCCTGCCAATCTGCTTAAGCTCTGGTACTGCTGATATATATATACTCTCAAACATTCGCACAATAGTGAATGAAAGAAAAGCTACACCAAATGAATTTTGTGCAGCAGGTTAAAACAAAAGCAATGGAAACAGAACAACGGAAAGAGTCGGCACTCTAGTCAGAGTTCACAGTGGTGCAATGTCACCATGAAATCTAGCCAGACCCCAATGTGCCTGATATTGTAGGGAGCATTTATATCTAGCCTGAGGTGAAGAGTTGCTATTGTATATCAAAGGATTCTGATTGCTATGCTCTAAAGTAGACAATTCCCAAGGAGAGGAGATACGATGTTAATATTATCTCATCTTTAGCTGGACACATCCTCGCTGGCAATCATAAATCCTCTAGGTGTGAATGTCCTGCTTAGCAGCTCCTAGGCCTGGCCCTTTTGGTCTGCAAATTGTTGTAAATGCAGATGTGACCTTTCAGGTGCCTACGTGATGTGCATGCCTTGAGCTCTCAGACCAGGCCCATGGCAGGGACCCAAAATGGGGTCTTTATATCAAATGAGTTATTGTAACAAGATGAAGGCAACTTTCTTTCCCACCTAATCAGCAAAGCTGCTGGATGCAGAAAACATCCCCTTCTCACAAGCAGCTGCTGGTGGAGATGGGACCTTCCTGCCATGCCACAGCCTTTCTGGGTCTGTCAGAGCTACTTGCTATGTGGGAGAGGGAGGAAACTCACTTTCTCATCCAGCTAACAGGACCACCAGACATGGAAGGCACCCCATCCCATCAGCAGATGGATGACACTTCCCTTTGCATTGTTACCCAGAATGGTCTGAGTCCCCTTGCACCTGCCTAATGGTGTCCCTGCTGTACTTTTTAAAATTAATATCACAGCCATCTTTTGAGCATTTTGAGACATGTCTCTATTTTTTTTTCCCATGGTACTAATGGTGATGATTAACATGCACTTGTTCAATTTCTGAGTCTGGCTGTAAATAATAACTAAGAAAGTATTTTCCTCCTGGAGTATTGCCCTCAAGAACATTGCATGTGACTTTTTCATTTAATTAAAGTGATGATGAAAATTCTTGGTCTGGGGTGGTTGCATATCTTTGCAGTGATAGTGTTGTTGTCTTGCCAGTGGAGTATTCCTTAATATTCAATGTAAAAATGAATTTTGGTAAAGCTGCATTCAAGTTTTACATTGATTAAAAATATAATTTTGTACATAAGCAGGATGTCTTAGGGCTTATAAGAAATATAAGAACTCCTTATCTGACTAAGCACAAATGTTTATAATGCTTTCTGGAATCATCTGCAAAAATTTCAGATCATGGTACTGATAGGATACTTTCAAAGGGAGATAACATTTATCAAGGGGTTTTTGGAACGTAGGTTTTGTCTGTTGTTCAAACTCTGCACAAATACTTTGTCTTGTTGATACTTATTGTCCCTAGGGAACATCAGGTCAAGCAAAGAGTATGCTGGAAGTTAATGGGAACTTCTTTGCTGAAAAAGGAGAGAGACAACTGAGCTGTTTTGCTGCCAATCAATCACTCCTCCAAGAGTGACTGGGATATAAGAGAGAAAAGGCAATAATGGAAACTGTCATTTGAAGGGGGATAAGAGGAAGTAGTCTAAACAAAGCTGAATGAGAAAACTTCATGAAAGGCAGAAAGAACAGAGTCTGGTAACTGAAGAAATTATGCATAATAGGTACCTGAGTACAGTGAAATTGTACAAGTTAAGTAAGCAGACCAATTGTCAATACAGATCCATATCTACATCTAAAGTATTAACAAGAGCAAAATGTACTGTGCACAGTAGATAAGATGGCATTGCACATGGCTGTTTATTCTAGCAGGTAATGCTCCACATAGTACTTCTTAGAGGTGGCATAAATCCTGACTAGCAAACTATGATGTAGTGTTTTTTAACTCCAAAAAACAGCAAGTTGCTTCAGAGCTTGGTATTGAAGGGTTTTCAAGTTATACCACATACCACACTACACTCTTGAAAGGCCTTTGCAGACTGCCAGAAATAGTGCACATTAAATTGAGGCACTGCCCTGGCTCAGTGCTAGGGAATCATGGGAACTGTAATTTATTGTGGCACCAGAGCTCTCTGACAAACAAGACTCAATGTCCCAGAAAAAAAATACAATTCCCATGACTCCCTAGCACTGAGCCAGGGCAGTGCCTCAATTTAATGTGCACTATTTCTGGCAGTCTGCAAAGGCCCATAATGCTGCTATTCTGCTTTTACTGCTCTGGCTGCCTCCTGTGACATTTTGGGGTTTGTAGTTCAGAAAGGCCTAAAAGCTCTCTGGCTGAGAATTCTAAATGACCCTCATCAACTGCAAATCCCAGAATGCAACAGGAGGCAGCCAGAGCAGTTAAAGTGGAGTAGCAGCACTATATGAGTGTAGTGCAGTAATCTAGTTAATTACTTTAGCAAAAAAATAAAATAAAAAAATAAAAAAACAAGAAACAAATGGGACTTGCAATAAAATTTTATACTGTGACACTCCTCTTCCATATTACAGTCAGCCATGCCTTCTGCAGTATCCCATTCTGTCCCTTTTCTATTATTATTTTTTCAGAAGATACTGTGACCAAAAGATACATTCTGTGATCATGAACTATTTGCAGAAGGATAGCTCCTTAATAAGTGTTTGTTACATTTTTGTCTTTCCTAAACTCTGAGGGTTTTTTCAGCCTTTCAGTCTCTCTCTCTCTTGTGCCTGAGTATCCTCATTTCTGTGGCAGAAGCATCATAATTCTGCATGTCCTTTTAAAATATATACAATTCCTTCCCTAGCTTTTTTTCTGAAAAAAAAATGATTCTAGTTTTTCTTGGATCAAAAAAACCATATGGCATCTTCCAGACCCCCCTCCCCTCCCACACACGCACTTATAGTACAGGAACATGGTGACAGATGAGACATTTATGAAATTCCTAAAAGTTGAAAGTTTTACATCCTACACTTTATTATCTATTATCTATTATAAAATAATATTGACAAAGATACACATTGCTCAAAGCTTTTTTCATAATTCTCAGAATTCTTTTGTGTGTTACATTTAAGTGGAATAATAGTACTATATTAAATCATAATTGATTAGAAACTGAAAATCAGGAACTACTGTTTTCAGTAGCTTTGCTTTTCTGGTAATATGATTATAATTTTAACTGATATTAAAATTATTCACATTTAAAAGTTTAAAGTGCAAATTATATTCTTTAGCTAGAGAAAGGATTATGTTGAATGGCTTGGGAAAAGAGCTAGAAAATTGGGTAAATGCTGCCATATTGCCAGATTTTACCCAGACTATTGGTGTGCCAATGGGGCCCTTTCAAACTGCACACTAATATCACTACCATTCTGCTTTAACTTGCATGACACATATTATATTGGAATCCTGGGGCTTGTAGTTTGGTAAAGCACTACAGCTCTCGACCTGGGAATTATAAATATCTGCTCCTAAACTGCAAATCCCAGGATTCCATAAGACAAAATCGTAGAATCGTAGAGTTGGAAGAGTTCAATCCAAACACATTCTGCCATGCAGGAACACACAATCAAAATACTCCTGCCTAATGACCATCCAAGTTCTGTTTAAAAACCTTCAAAAAAGGAGATTCCACTACTCTTTGAGGGAGTGTTTTCCACTGTAGAACAGCTCTTGCTATCAGGAAGTTCTTCCTAATGTTGAGGTTGAATCTCTTTTCTAGTTTGCATCCATTACTCTGTGTCTTAGAGACCACTTTAACTGTCCTGGCTTAATGCTAGGGAATCATGGGAATTGTATTTTTTTCTGAGACATTGAGCCTCCTCTGTCAGAGAGCTTTGGTGCCACAATAAACTACAGTTCCCATGATCCTCTAACACTGAGCCAGGACAGTTAAAGTGGTCTTAAGATGGATTATTTCTGGCAGTCTGTTCAGGCCCTTAGTCTCTGGAGTAACAGAAAACAATCTTGCTCCATCCTCAATATGACATCCATTCAAATATTTAAACAGGACTATTATGGGGGGAAGCAGATGGCACTTTACGCCGTCTTGGAGGCAAGGAAGGGGAGGGGCAGCCTTACGCTGGGTGCCCCAACCCCTTCCTGAACAAGTCATCAGAGCACCCGTCGCTCCACACAACCGGCACTCCGACGACGTACTTCCGCCACAGCGTCCGCACACGCTGCATCAGAAGAGATGCCGAAGGTGTGCCCAATGCCTCTTGTGGCACACCTTCGGCGCCTTGTGGAAGGAGCACTATTTTAGCACTCCTTCCAGGGCCCAAAAAGAAGTGGATCAGGGCCGAGGAGTGCGGATACCTCGGCCCCAATCCACAGCTTCTCGGGGCGGCCCACAGCCACCCATCTGCTTAGGCCCTTCATTATCTCTTACCTTTCTCTTCTCCAGTCTAAACATCCCCAGCTCCCTAAGTTGCTCCTCATAAGGCATGGTTTTCAGACCTTCACCAATTTGGTCGCCCTCCTCTGGACATGCTCCAGCTTGTCAATATCATTTTTGAATTGTAGTGCCCAGAATTAGACACCGTATTCCAGGTGAGACCTGACCAAAGCAGAATGGTGTGGTACTATTACTTCCCTTGATCTAGACACTATACTGCTATTGATGCAGCCTAGAATCACACTGGTTTTTTAGCAGCTGTATCACGCTGTTGACTTATGTTCAACTTGTGGACTACTAGGACTCCTAGATATCTTTCATATGTACTGTTGTCAGGCCAGACCCCCCCCCCTTCCTATATCTGACATTTCATTATTTTTGTTTGCCCTAAGTGTAATACCTTACATTTCTCCATGTTAAAATTCATTTTATTAGTTTGGGCCCAGCTTTTTAATCTATTAAGGTCATTTTGAATTTTGATCCTGTCCTCTGGGGTATTACTTACTCCTAATTTGGTGTCATCTGCAAATTTGATAAGCTTGCCCTCTCTTCCTTGGTAATTGAAGTGGAATCATATTGATATAATTGTGCAGTGTGAAAAGTCTCCTGGTACTAATTTGGAATATTAGCTAGCCTGGATTCAAAGCTTTTACTTTTATAAAAGCAGTACTTTAACCCTTGTAACATCAGAGATGTGAAGCAAAATCTATTGATTGGTTTGTGAATTTGAAGGCTTTCACAGCCAGCATTCATAGTTTTTTGTGGGTTTTATGGCTATGTGGCCACATTCTAGAAGAATTTATTCCTGACATTTCACCTGCATATGGGCTGACATCTTCAGAGGGTGGTGGCATGGAAGTATGTGTGTTATATATACTTGTGTGATCTTTGGTTAGGAGGAAGTGATTTACATGTTAATCTGTGTATTGGTCTGTTGTTGAATGACAAGGCCTCAGGGTGGGAGGATATGCTGGAGGATATGTGTGTCTATTTAATTAGCAATCCATTGTCTGTTTCCCTATCCCCTGACCCTGGGTGGTGTTCATTTGCATGTACTGAGTCTTAATTCTAGTGATCATCAGTAAATTTGGTTTACTTTCAGTGTTTCTTCTTTCCTGTTAAAGTTGTCAAAGTGTTTGTAGATTTCAATGGCCTCCCTGTGCATTCTGACCTGGTAGTTGCTGACATGGTCCAGAATTTTAGTATTTTCAAATAGCAACTATGCCAGACTTCTGGTGGTGGAGGCAAGATGTCTGGTTGCTGAAGACAATAGCTGATCTCAGTGACTTGCCATCTGAGGCTTTCAGAGTTATTAAAACTCTACAATTCTCCTCCTGGTAAGGAGAAGATGAGTCAGAGCTTGTAGTAGACCTTTTTAGCCCTCTCTGGTTCAGCGGATTTCGGAGTCGGTCCACAGATCAAAGAAGGACTTGGTCACAAGGCAGCCGAAGCCTCATCATGACCATCCTGTGGGACCTGAATCTTGCCGGCAACACACAATAAGAACAAAGAGCTTCTGAATCAACAACTCCAGTTTGGTGAGAAAAATCTTTGAAAATATTCCCTGTGTATGGAAGTTAGATAACTAGTTGAACAACAAATTTGAGAAATTTTAATGGACTGATCAAGATAGAAGAAACAATTAATTTAATTTGCATATGGGGATAAAATCCACCTACTGTATGAGAAAGAACTTCTGTTTTGTTTTCCCTTCCTGATACCCCCGATCTCTAAGCAGAGACATAAGTCAAAGAGATTATTTTTTGCCTTCTATTTCATTATAAAGTATTAATCTGAGCAATTAATAAATCTCCCTTCTGTGAGATACAAGTGGACTGAGAGGTGAAGATATGGCAAAGCTGATAGGTAGAAGGAGAAGGGGGGGGGTAAGGGGAGGATTAATGGCGGTGGAACTTTAATTTTTTAAGAGAAGATGACTGGAGAGCTAAGCAGAACAGAGACCAGAACTAGAGGTTTAGAGAAGTAAATAGTTCAGAGAGAGAAGGTAAAGAGGCTAGAAGAAGCTGTATGAAGGAGTAAAATGAGATGGGCAAGAGAGAGAAGAAGGAAAGCAGAGCCCAAGTGATGAGATGAGTGGTGAGTGGAGGAGAGCTGAGCCCAAGGGACAAGGCGAGTGGTGAGAGGAGGGGAGTTGAGCCCAAGGGACAAGGTGAGTGGTGAGCAGAGGAGAGTGGAGCCCAAAAGACAAGGTGAGTGGTGAGTGGAGGAAAGTGGAGCCCAAATGACGAGGTAAGTGGTGAGTGGAAGAAAGCTGAGCACAAGGGATGAGGCGAGTGGTGAGTGGAGGAAAGTGGAGCCCAACAGACAAGGCAAATGCTGAGTGGTGAGCAGAGGAAAGTGGAGCCCAAGGGATGAGGTGACTGGTGAGCAGAGGAAAGTGGAGAAGGGTCGAGGTGACTGGTGAGCAGAGAAGAGTGGAGCCCAAGGGATGAGGTGAGTGGTGAGCAGAGGAGAGCAGAGCCCAAGGGATGAGGTGACTGGTGAGCGAAGGAAAGCGGAGAAGGATCGAGGTGACTGGTGAGCAGAGGAGAGTGGAGCCCAAGGGATGAGGTGAGTAGTGAGCAGAGGAGAGCGGAGCCCAAGGGATGAGGTGAGTGGTGAGCGGAGGAGAGTGGACCCCAAGGGATGAGGCAAGTGGTAAGCGGAGGAGAGCAGAGTACACGGGATGAGGTGAGTGGTGAGCAGAGAGCAGAACCCAAGGGATGAGGCAAGTGGTGGTAAGTGGAGGTGAGCGAAGTCCAAGATTACAGGAAAGAAGAAGGCAGCAGGACCAAGTGAGTGGTAACGAGAGGAAGGGAGTGGAGCTGACATTGAAGGGAGAAGAAAAGAAAAAGACAGACCATTGAGGCGAGTGGAATCTCTACTTGATTTATTTAGAATTCTGTTATTTGGAATCTTTTACTAGGATTAATTGATCTACTTCTGGGTGAATTTGAGTGGTAACTTGAAATAACTATTTGGATTATCATCTGGGTGGGTGGGAGCCCTGGTGGCACAGTGGTTAAATGCCTGTACTGTTGCCTTACAGCTGTAAACCGCTTAGACACTGCATAGCACAGTATGAAGTGGTATATAAATGAAGCTGCTTTGCTTTTAGTTTGAACTTTTTGTTTGGATTGCTACTTTAACCTATTATTTGGAGCAGTGAAGAAGAGCCCTGGTGGCGCAGTGGTTAAATGCCTGTACTGCAACCACTCACTCATAGACCACAAGGTTGCGAGTTCAATACTAGACAGAGCTCAGGCTAGACTCAGGCCTACATCATTCCGAGGTCGCTAAAATGAGTACCCAACTGTTATGGGGCAAGGAGCTTACAGTTGTAAACCGCTTAGACCAGGGGTAGGCAACTTTTCCCCTTTAAGGGCCGAGGGACTTTAGCTCCCAGAATCCCAGGAGCTATTGGCCAACATGGGACTATTGGCCAACATGGCTGAGGCTTCTGGGAGCTGAAGTCCCTCGGCCCTTAAAGGGGAAAGGTTGCCTACCCCTGGCTTAGACATCCCATAGTGCGATATGTAGCGGTGTATAAATGAAGCTGCTTTGGTATATAAATGAAGCTGCTTTGAATCCAGACAAAACGGAGGTACTAACAGTAACAGGCCCTAAACCAGGTTTGGGAGTACATCTTCCAGTCCTGGATGGAGTCACACTCTCCTCCAAAGACTGTGTCCATAGTCTGGGGGTGCTCCTGGATCCGTCGCTCAAGATTTCAAATCAGGTAAATGCGACAGTCAGGATTGCCTGTTATCAGCTTCAGCTGATACGCCAGCTGTGCCCTTTCCTGGAGACTAAGGATCTTGAAACTATGGTACCTGCTCTGGTAACCTCACATCTTGACTTCTGTAATGCTCTCTACATAGGGCTACCCTTGTGCTTGACTCGGAAACTTCAACTAGTTCAGAACATGGCAGCTAGGTTCGTTTCTGGAATTTCCAGAAGAGAGTATATTACTCCTGTGCTAAAATCTCTCCACTGGCTGCCCATTAGTTTCTGGGCACAGTACAAGGTATTGGTAATGACCTTTAAAGCCCTACATGGCTTGGGTCCAACCTATCTCCAGGACCGCCTCTTTCATATGATCCACCCTGTGCACTCCAGTCCTCTGGAAGGAATTTATTACAGCCAATAAAAACTAGGCTGTCGGTGACCTCCCAGAGGGCCTTTTGCACTACCAGTCCCAGATTATTAAAAGAAGTGACACAAGAATTTAAAAAAACAAAACATCAGAACAAATGATGGACACACAAAATAAAGATGAAAACATGATTCTATGGCAAGAAATCCATTACAGGGATTGATGCCTGAAATTTAGAGGGATATCTAAAAAGCTAAGGAAAATATTTACGAAAAACTTACACTGATATTGGCTGACTATATAGGATTGCCGAACTCAGAAATTGACCAAGACACAGATAGGATATTTAGAATTATTTCAATATAGCCAGAGAAAAGAAATTACCTCGGGATGTAGTAGTGTGCTTTACAAGGACAAGAATTAAAGATTTAATAATACAAAATAGTTATGAAGAATACCTATTAATGGATGGCTGAAAAATAAATATTTTTAAAGATAGCCCTTTGTCAATACTAAAAAAGCATCAAGAATACAAGTTTTGACACAACTGTTACATAAACAGACTATAATATGCCTGGGGGGAAATTGAAGGCGTGACATTTACATACCAACAAAGAAGATTCAAAATAAATTCCCTACAAAAAGCCAAAGATTTGTAGATGATTACAGACAGAAATGGAATTGGAAACCAAAAAAGAAAAGGCAGCTGAAGTGAGAAAGGGAAGAAAGACTCAAAAGAACAATGTAGGAAACCTAGAATCTTAATGGAGATCAGAAGTCAAAAACAAAATTAAAAGAAAGAGATGGAGACAGAGGAAGGTGAGGAGAGTGAACCTTTCTCAGATGAAGGCAAGACCCCTGAACGATTACAAGTAAGTGATGAAGGAGAGATAGAGGAACCAGAGGAGGAACAGGAAGAAGATATATAAATAATAGTATAAAATAATAATAGCAGAAAGAAGAAGTACATATAAAACCAAAACTTAAGAGATATAAAGCTATGATGATGACTCAGATTTGTTCATGGAACATCAAAGGATTAACTTCAAAGTATAAACGTAGCAGAATTTTTCATTACCTTGAAAAGAAAATTCAGGATTTCCTCTGCCTTCAAGAAACAGATGACTGTCAGATTTTTGAGAAGCCCCAAATTAGGTCAAATATTTGTATCGGCTAATGAAAAGGAAAAAAAAAGGGAGTGGTGATCTACATTAAAAATAAATATAGTGCAAAATAAGTATTTGTCAATCAAGAAGGACATTTTGTAGTGATAAAAGTAATCTGGCAACAGATAAAAATTTTATTAATTGGTGTACATGCTCCACAATAAAATAAAGATTTTTTTAAAGAAACTGAGCAAAGAAATAGAGAAATTTGAATATGAACATTATCTGATTATAGGAGACTGGAATGGAGTGATAGATCCCAAAGTAGACAGAACTACATGAACAAAGACAAACAAACAAAAAAAAAAAAAAAAAAAAAAAAACAAGACAAATTGCCAAAAGTCTTTTTTTTAACTATAAGATAAAAATATTTTGACTGATGTATGGACTAGATTATATAGTAAAGCTAAAGGTTGTACCTTTTTCTCAGACAGTCATAAAATGGAATCCCATATCGATATGTTCCTAATCTCTGAGCATCTTTTACATAGAATAAAAAAGATGGATATTTGGCCAAAGATTAGTTCAGATCACAACCCAATTCAATTTATTTTGATTGGACAAAAATCCCACTATAATTGGCATCTTAATGAACATTGAAAAATGAAGAATCTCTAGGAAAAACAAAAGACAATTTGAAACAATACTTTTGTGAGAATACAATGGAAGATGTTAAATAAAAACGGTATGGGACACAAGCAAAGCAGTAATGAGGGGGGTATTATTCAAAGAGGTGCAGAAATTAAAAGACACTTACAAGACAAAACAAAAAACTGACAGAAGAGATAAGAGAAAAAAAGAACTTCAAGAACAGCCAACAAGGAAAGATTTGAAAAACCAATTAAAATACTTCAGAAAAAGCTGGATGTAAAACTAACAAAAGAGGTGGACAGGAAATTAAACTATATTAAACAAAACAACAAATCAAAAATAACAAAAACATTTCAAATCAGCTAACATAACTGGAAGGTGGCTTGCAAATAGGCTGAAAAAGGAAAACGAAAAGAAATTGATTCAAGGACCGGATGGTTTCACAGCAGAATACTATCAAAGTTTCAAAAAAGAATTGATTGTGCCACTACGGAATAACAATCCTAAATCTTGGGAAGAGGCAAACATAATGCTCATTCCAAATGAAGGCAAAAATAAAACAAAAGTAGAGAATTATTAACCCATCTCATTATTAAATGTTGACTAAAAGATTTTCATGACTATATTAGCAACAAGATTGAAAAACATTTAAAACAAAGTGATACACAATGAGCAGATGGGTTTTCCCCCAATAAGATATATGAAAGAAAATACAAGAATAGTCTTAAATGCCATTGAATACTAAAAAAAAACACAATAAAAAAAAGCTACTATGATTTTTTTAGATGCTGAAAAAGCCTTTACAAGGTAAAATGGAGCTTCATGTTTGAGGTCATTAAAAAATGAATTTTGGAAAAAAAAAAACTTCTACGAATGGATAAGGAATATATATAATAATCAGAATGCTAAATTAATCATTAATGGAGAAAGAAGTCTAAAGTTTAATATACAAAAAGGAACCAGACAAGGATGTCCGTTATCCCCACTTCTATTTATTATGGTTTTGGAAATTTTAAACAATAAGATCAGAGAGGATACAGACATCAAAGAAATAAAAGTTAAGGGACAGCATTACAAACTTAAGGCCTTTGCAGATGATATAGTTCTTTTTTTAGAAGAACCATTAACATCGATTGCAAAATTATAATCAATTCTACTTGACTTTGCAAAAGTTTCAGGTACCAAAGTAAATAAAGATAAGATGGTCATACTTGTTAAAAACATGACGAAGGAAGAAGAAAAATTACAACTGATATCAGGTTATAAAATAGAGAAGAAAATCAGATACTTAGGTATCTGGATAACAAAAAGGAATGCAGACTTATTTGAAAATAACTAATAATAATAATAATAATAATAAAATTTATTTGTATACCGCCCAATGGTTTCCCAATCCGGGCGGTTGAGAAGACATGGAAAGGAATAAAAGAGGAACTAAATAAATGGAGAAAAATAAATTTATCATTATTTGGAAGAATAGAGGCAATTAAAATGACAGTATTACCTAAGATGAACTTCTTGTTCCAGAACATACAAGTAATTTTGAATGAAAAACCATTCATGCAATGGAACAAAGATTTGGTGAAATTCATTTGGTTAGAGAGGAAACCAAGGATAAAAAAAAAAATGTTTTACCAAGGAAATGCTTTAACTTGGATTATGGACTGGATAAAATTAGATAAAGAATTTTGGCCTTTGAAGGTTTGAATTTAAGATATGGGTGGCACGCTTATACATAATAAATCAAACATACATAAAGAATTTGACCATCATTATATTAGAAGATCTCTACTTAGAATTTGAACACAGCAAAAGGGAAAATTTTACAGAAAATTGCCACTATGGGTGTCAATCCAGGAAGCATTCTTTGGAAGATATAAAGAAGTACCAGATTGGTTAAGATATCAAGATATTTTTAAAAAGCAGCGGGGAGCTGCACAGGCAGGATTAGAGTGTGTCTTGTTACCTTCATCATCAGCATGCCCAAGTACTTACTGATGTGTGTGTGTGTGTGTGTGTGTGTGTGAGAGAGAGAGAGAGAGAGAGAGAGAGAGAGAGAGATGAGATTATCATACGGGGAAAAGAAGAGGAGTGGAGCAAATTGCCTCCATTCTTATCCAGTCTTTATTGCATTGCATTTATCTCATATTTCTTCCATCAGTGAAGTGGAATGAGCCTGTCACTTTGTATTAATGGAAGTTTCCATTAATACAAAGTGACAGGCCCATTCCACTTCACTGATGGGAGAAGGATGGGGTAAGTGTGACATCATCTGATAATCTTTGCACAATTGCATGTTAAGGGTGGCATAAAGATGGCATAATGACAGAATAAGTGTGACGTAATCTGATAATCTTCACATGATTGCATGATAAGGATGGAGCAATCACTTCATTCCCTCCTTTTCCCCATGTGATGATCTCCAGAGAGAGATAGGGAGAGAGGAGGGAAGCTATTTTTTGTCATCCTGGTAAGGAACTAGCTAGGGTGACCGTCTAGCATTGGTGAAGAAATTGTTGCTCCCCCTTTTAGTTCCTCCCCCTTTTTTCTGTGTAACCTCCTACTTTGAAATCTCCCAAATCCTGTATTATGCAATACTTCAGTCAATCATTGGTGAGGGTTTTGCTGCTGCTATTGTTGCTGCTGTTAGAAAAAGAAAAGTTAGAGAGCATCCTTCTCAATTTTTGCCCAGTTTCACTTTTTCTAAGAAAATTATTTAAAAATGTAGAATGGTTGCATTCTTGAAGACTGAAATTCTGAGCATGCTTTCCAGGAAGCAAGATCCTCTGAGCTTTTTTGGACATTCCTAAGAAAGCATGTTTTCTGAGGCTGATTAAACTTGCAGGGTGATGTGTTGTGAAGTAAAACGCAGCTGGCAAAAAAACTACAAAGATTTCTTTAACATACCACTGGAAGTGTTTATGTGTGACAAAATGTTGTGTCTGTTACTTGTACCACAGCACCAATGAGCATGGACACTTTACATGGTTCACCTTTCAACATTAATCCCCACACCACAAAGTAAGATGGATTTGTTGAAAAGCATTGACTGACTCAATACAGGACTTCATCACACAGAGAAAAATCAGGGGGGAAATCAGAGGTTTAAAGAGCCATTATCCCATGAAAATTGCACAAGATTTTCACACACATCACACATAAAGAGCCATTATTCCTGGAATAATCAGGCAATAAACAACAACAAATTATTCATGGGATTTTCTGGTTATTTCCAAGATAATGGCTCTTTAATGGCAACGTTGTGTGAAATTATTTACTGTGATCACACAATTTTCCCAGGATAATAGCTCTTTAAACCCTCAATTTTCCCGGTGTGCTAAAGTCCATAATGTGGTAAGTTCCATGACCCAGCAGAGATTTGAACTTGATTCCCTGTTCCAAGCCCTGCACTGTAATTATTACATTACACTAGTTCCTGCAGATCAATACTTATTATGTAAATGGTACCATTCATGAAACAAAGAGGTAGAGAGTGAATGCAACAATTCAAACAGAAAAAATGTCACAATATTTAGATTTGCATAATGTGAAAATTTTCTCCTGTTGTATGTCTTCAAGTAATTTTTGATTTATGGTGACTCTAGGGTGAATCTATCAGGAGGTTTTCTTAGCAAGATTTGTTCAGAGGGTTTTTTTGCCTTTGCCTTCTTCTGGGACTGAGACAGTATGACTTGCCCAAGGTCACCTGGTGGTTTTCCATGACTGGGTGGTGATTGAAACCCTGGTCTCCAAAATCAAAGTCCAATATCCAAACCACTAAATGATTCTCTATGAAAATTTGGTATTTATATTTAAAGAACTTGAATGTGGCAATCATAGTCATTATAATGACCCAGAATCTGGCCTTTGTACAACACTGGCTTGGGGTTTGGAGCATAGGCCAAACAAATTTGGGTTAGCTGTTTTCCTGGTTACTATCTTTTCAGGACTGAATGGCCAGCTCTTACTGTCTGGCATATAATAAGAAAAATCAGAGGAAGAGCCAGGGAAGAAGGGCATTATGTGTCAAAAAAAAGTGTGAACTGGGTAATAATAGCAATAAAAGTGTTTGGTGGCCTGAGAAGAGAGCTAGGGACCAGGAGGTGTGTGTGTGTGTGTGTGTGTGTGTTATTTATTATATAAAAGAAGAAAGTTGAAATTACTGTAGGGTCCTATTCATCTTTTGCTACTTTTTGTTGATATCTAGCTATGGATTTTAATCCTAGGCTTTCTTGCATAGTCAAACATGCTTAAATGTTAATACCATTCTGTGTGACATGGAAGTAGTACATTATGTCTAGATCTAGGCAGGGTTTTGTAGTGTAGCTTTCAGTGTGTGCATGTGTGTGTGTGTGCACACACTTGTATCTCCTCTCTTTCCCAGATGAGATCTGATAAATGGCCTCCTTCTTGACCACATGATTTGAATGAATACATATTTTGTTAATCATAACACAGGTTTTTAGGATTCTTTTCAACAAAAGGGTATGACCTCAGATACTTTCTAGCACCATATACTCTTTGACTCTGGAGAGACCCCTTGCCTCAACACTGCCCTACCATCCAGTGCAAGGCAAGAAGCCACATAGTTTGTTCTTGATATAAAACTAATACACAGTTCTGTTTTTCCCCTGATCTATAGGGCTATTTCCTTCCTTTGCATCAGGTAGTTTGATTCTGTTGCTCAGGGCATGATGTTGTAACTATCTGTGCTCAGTCCTTGAAAACAGCCCATCTCAATGCATTGCAAATCAGCTTGAAGCTTTCATTTTGTCTTAGCAAAGGCCCTGGGACTACAAGCCATAAATAATTCCAACATTCCCAAACATCAGAATGCCATGAATTATGAACTTTTCATCAAGGATCAATAGAAACAGAGGGTGTCTAGATAAGCACATTTCATAATTACTGCTTAGAACTGCATAAATCAATTTAGTGACATGCTTCAGAAAAGTTTTCCAAAATACTCTCATTTTTGTGTGTGAGATTTATAAGAGTAATGGTGTCTCAGTGGAAGATTTCATACCATCTCTTTGTTAATATAGCTTTTAAAGGAAATTTAATTTCACCTTCAAAAGGATTTACATTAAATATCAATCCTGCAGAATCCTATCTGACACGTTTATGTTTCATTATTATGTTTTTTACCAAAGGAAATGAATCAATCATCTGGTTACTCTTGAATTCATCATCCTCTTGTACTGCAGCATCTCCTTGAAATAATCAGAAGACTCTGGCAGTAAATTAATGAACAGGCACTTAAAGATTCCTTTCTTTCAGTCAAATACTCCAGTTAATGAGGTTGAAATGGATTGCATGATATGAGTTACAGAGGACCCTTCACTAATATTAATCTAATAAACTCTCAAACTTTGTATTAAAATGCATTTGAACTTTCTGGTCCTACAGTTACAAAAGGGGTTTGAAAATGTGCCATCTTATATGCAAAACATATTTATCAAGGTTTTACTTTCTTTTTTTTAACTGAAAGATACCAAAGGATAGGAATATACTGTTGGCTTGTTATAATGATCTGAAACAGCAATGGTCCTGTAAACTGAAACAAAACCAAACTGAAATGTCCTTGTAGTTTGCCTTCCTCAGCTACACAGAGTGGTGTTTTTTTGTGTGAATTCTCTCTTTTATTGTAGTGTTTCCCTTTCATTAAGACATAGTTGCTTTACCACCATAACCTAGAATTGTCATCATTTTAGATTTGTAGAGAAAGTTGTTGTTGTTGTTGTGTATCTTCAAGTCATTTCTAACTTATGGCAATCCTAAAGTGAACATATCATGGGGAGTTCTTGGCAGGATTTGTTCAGAGGGGGTTTACCTCTGCCTTCCTTTAAGGCTAAAAGAGTGTGACTTGTTCAATGTCACCCAGTGTATTTCCATGGCTGAGCAGGGATTTGAATCCCAGTCTCCAGTGTTGTAGTCCAATGTTCAAACCACTTTATTCACTGTTAAATATGTTATTACTAATGGCCTGAATCCTACTATTAGTCCTGGCTAGAGCAGAACAGTTTAATCAATGAACTTTACCTATGTGTTGACTCACTGAATATAGTGATTGATTTAATGGGTCTACTCTCTTTGAGACTAATCAACAGAATTCAGACCAATTTCTATATTTTATTTACTTGCACATTTTTATACTTTTAATACCACATTCATATACATTATATATCACATTTGGGGGCTGTGCTGTTTTCTCAAGGCACTTCAATCCTAAAACAAGTTAAGATTAAAGTGCAAATTCACAACAAGAACAAAACCAGTTGAAACAAAAAGCCAAAAGTAAAAATAGCAATAGCAAATACATTTCTATATCACTTATCAGTGCACTTAAGCACTCCCTAAGTGGTTTACAATGTGTATACTAATTGCCCCCAACAAGCTGGGTGCTCATTTTAGCGACCTTGGAAGGATGCAATCCTGAGTCGAGCATGAGCCCCCTGACTAGTATTGAACTCACAACCTTGTAATTTGTGAATGAGTGGCTGCAGTACAAGCATTTAACCATTGTGCCACCAGGACTCTTATAGCAGGAAGAATTTAAGTAGTTTAAAAAGAATTTAAATAATTTGAAAATAATTAAAACAGCAGGAAGAATTTAAAATAGTTACTTAAAAACATGGGCTAGTCATTAATATGCCAGTTAAAAGTCATTACAAACAATTAAGTCTTTAGAGTCCATTCAAAAGCAACCTCTAAGAGAGTAAAGTGAATTTCTAACAGGAGGGGGACTTCCTAGTGGAAGTTCCATTTCCCACGAGAGGCAGTTCATCACAGAAAAGATTCACTGATCTAATGAATTCAGAGGCAAGGTCTTCATGACCAGTCTTTGAACCTTAGCAGAATCACATGAATGTAGGCATTCCTTCATCTTACTTGGTCTCAGGTTGCTTAGGGCCTAATGTAATGGCCAACACTTTAAATTGGGGCAAGAAGTGCCCTGGCTGCAAATGCAACTGATAAATGATTGGTGATAGGTACTCTGATCACCTATTTGACAAGTGGTCAGATAGTTTTGAACTCTTAATTCCATCAGCTCAAGCTAGCACAGGTAATGTTAAAGAATTCTGGGGTTTGCAGTCAAAATATCAGTGGTCTTCATTTTGGCCACCTTTGACTTAACTCCTGGAAGCAACCACAGTAAAATGCACCAGCTGATGCTTCTGAACCATCTTTAGAAGCATGTAGAATTTGTTACAGTAGGTTGGATCAGGGCATCATATTCTACCATACAAAAATAGTACATTAAAACAGAATTAAATTACTACAATAACTAAAACAGATTGCAAATACTTTAAGAAAATAAAAAATGTTTAAAATATATTAAAACAATATAGCACCCCAGGCTATTCTTTAAAAGCTTTCTATTTTGAAAGCCTGTCTGAAAAAGAAGATTTTTGCCTGTTGACTGAAGGCAATCAAGGAAGGAGCCATTCTGGTCTTCCTGGGAAGGAATTCCAGAGTCTAGGGCCACCCATGGAGAAGGCCCTCTCTTGTGATGATGATGGAATGGAGAGAAGGGTCTCCCCTGAGGATCTCAGAGCCTGGGGCATCTCACAGACGGAGATATGGTCTGTCAAATAGCCTGGATCTGAGCCATGGTGATGAGGTTTTATAGGTCATCAGCAGGACTTTGAATTGTTCTTAGAAACAAACCGGCAGTTGGAGTTGTTCCAACAGGGGTCTTGTATGATCTCTGTATCCTGCCCCTGTTAGCAGCCTGGCTGCAGCTCTTTAGCCCAGCTGAAGTTTCCAAAAACTCTTCAAAGGCAGCCCCAGAGTGCATTACAGTAGTCTAAATGGGATGTAACCAAGGCATGTACCACCAAGGCCAGATCCGGCATCTCAAGGAACAGGCATAGTTGGTGCAAAGTTTTAAATGTGCAAAAGCATCCTTGGTCACTGCAGAGACCTGGGCCTCCAGGTTCAAAGCTGAGTCCAGGACTCCCAAACTGTGAACTTGTGTCTTCTGGGGGAGTGTGACCCCCATCTAACACAGGCTGCATCCCGATTCCCTGATCTGCCTTCCGACTGACCAGGAGCACTTCTGTCTTATATAAATTATCATTAATGATGACAGACACTGGTTTAGGACCAGGACAGCCTCCTTGGATTGGGGTGGAAAGGAGTAGTAGAATTGAGTGTCATCAGTATATTGATGACACCACACTCCAAAACTCAGGACAACCTCTCCCAGTAGCTTCATGTATATGTTAAATAGCATAGAGCAGGGGTAGGCAACCTTTCCCCTTTAAGGGCCGAGGGACTTCAGCTCCCAGAATTCCAGGAGCTATTGGCCAACATGGGACTATTGGCCAACATGGCTGAGGCTTCTGGGAGCTGAAGTCCTTCAGCCCTTAAAGGGGAAAGGTTGCCTACCCCTGGCATAGAGGACAACAAAGAACCCTGAGGGACCCCACAGGCCAATGGGGGTCAAGCAGGTGTCCCCTGGTACCACTTTCTGGGTTCACCCCTCCAGGAAGGAATGGAGCCACTGTAAAACAGTACCTCCAAGTCCCAACCCATAGAGGTGGTCCAAAGGGATGCCATGGTTAATGGCATCAAAAGCTGCTGAGAGGTCCAGCAGAACCAACAGGGACACACTTCCACTGTCCAGTTCCCTGTGTAAGTCATCTATCAAGGTGACCAAAGCTGTTTCTGTCCCATAGCCGGGCCTGAAAGCAGATTGAAATGGGTCCAGATAATCCGTTTCATCCAGAAACCCCTAGTGCTATGACACGGTGGCTCAGCAGTTAAGGAGCTGACTTTAATGATTGCAAGATCAGCAGGTTGGCAGTTTGAGGCTCCAGCACTAGTCCCAGCTTCTGCAAACCTAGCAATTTGAAAGCATGTAAAAGTAGTAAAAAGTTTACTTGTTGGGAAGGTAACAGCATTCTGTGCAGTCATACTGGTTACATGATCATAGAGTTGTCTTTGACAATGCTTGCTCTTCAGCTTAGGAACAGAGATGAGCACTGCCCCCTACAATCAGACACAACTTGACAACCTTGACTTTTTAAGGGGGGGGAAGGAATTAGACTGTGTTGTATTTTATGTTGTATTTTTTATTGTTGTTAGCCACCCCGATTGATCTCAAAGGGGCGGGATATAATTAATTAATTAATTAATTATTATTATTATTATTATTATTATTATTTATTAAAGGGAAAACTTTAGCTTTTACGTAGTGCTATGACTGTTTCAGTGACAAATTGTTATGCCTGGCAGTTGGAGAACCAGGACCGCATTGTAGTGAAAAAATAACTATTGCTTTATTCTGGATTCTAAGACACACAAAACTACCCCACATCAGTTAGAATCAACTCTGAGTTTTCCCAAGTTAAACATCACTTTAAAAGTCCTTTGTCCAGCCCCCTCCCCACACTTTTAGCCAGACCATCTGTCCAATTCAAAAGTATGCGTTGAAGTTTGCCCTTTCTCAATTGCTATCTCCCCACCATTTTCCAGGAAAGGAAAGCACCATCATAAACAGTTATAAACAGCACAGTTTTCCTGCTGCAGACATCTGACCCAAAATACAGTTTCCTTTTATTTTCATCCATTGCCAACTGCATCAATTTACAATTCCCCTTGATGTCCCCCCTTCACACATATCACTTTGATGGCAGATTCGTATGGCTACACAGGAATATGGCACACAACACTATACTATATACACAACACTTTGATGGCAGGTTCCTATGGAACACAGGAACATGACACAAATATTCTGGTACCACCATTCAAATTACTGGTACACTATCCAGACAGATATATGCATTATTGAGTCCCATTGACTTCAGTGTGAGAAAATAACCAATAGAGAAGAAACAACAATAGAGAAGAAACAACCTGGTTCCTTCTTACCTATCAGAAATTTCTAGCAACCTGGAAATCAGAACAAAGCCTATATTTCACCTACAAAACTTTATACTTGTGTCCTTTTTAGTCTCCCATAGAGTTTGGAAAATAATCCAATGTGAAGATTTGAAGCACCACTCAACCTCTTCCACAGATGGAAGCAGTGGCCAGAAACTGGAACTAAATGCCTTCACTGTATCTAGGAGAAAAATAAATCACTGCACTGTTTTTAACTGAATATTTTAACAATTCTTATCATGTTGTTCCACACCTTTTATATTCAGCAGTCCTGATGGATCATTGGAAAAGCCATTGGTCTGAGAAAACCTCAGAAAAGTATAGAGGATGTGGTTTACATATGTAATATAAACAACAACAGATTGAAACCCCATCTTACCAATGTTAATCCACAAGATTCCTCCAGAGATAAAAGAGGTCATGGAGCAAAAAACAAGACGGGCATAAAGAAAAGTCAGTTTAGGACTACAGACATTCTCATCCTATTACAGTGTATCCTGAACTGAAGCAATACAGGCTAGTTTTGTGGCCAAAGTACACAATCAGGTAGTATATACAGTATATAAAGGCTTTGAAGATACCTAATGTGACCTGGGTTTTACTATAGAATGGCAAGGGTTTGTTCTGCTGTCACAAGTGACACCTGCCTCTAGTGCTATGGGGCAGACTACATCATATGCTAAATGTAGTTATATGTTTTCTTTCTGGAGATGGATGTGTGTATATGTAATTTCCATCTTAAATGTCATATGTGGTGAGATGAGGTTTACCTTTTCCCTTCCAACCTTTATCAGAATGAAAATCACCCTTCCCTCAGTGCTAGAGTTTTATAGGAAAGTCCCAATGGGCACTAAATGCCATCTTGTTTTCATCTCAAAGGATATAGGATAGAAATATAATGGCTAATGTGAAGCTACTGAAATGGCACACAAGATTTCTTGATTTCCTTGTCACAACTTGCAAACATGAAAAATGTTTGCTTTTTCTAAAAGTTTGCCTTTTCTTCAGCTCACCTGCATTTTTGCACACAAAGGATTGGTGGTAGCTTTTTGTTAATTTTTTTTTTTTATCATACTGGAGGTTAGAATTATGTACCAATCTTACACAATAAACTACCTCTCCTCAATGTACTTCAGCCCAACTCAACATGGCCTTTTACTGGTCAGTAGAGAGCTTGAGATGCAACTATGTTTCTATAGAAGGATGTACAGTGATGATGTCATCCTCCAAGATATGTAACTAGAGATATAATTCTTCACTAAGTTTCTTCTTAAAGGTAGTAATGAGTAATTTCAGCAGTTTTCTTCCCACTGAAAGAAAATCTTTGAAAAACGTGGTTTTATTTGCAATTCAGGACTTATTCTGTGCAAAAATTCACATGTGATTGTTTTGCACAGAAATCAGTATTTAATACAAAGGAAAGAACATTTTCTGCATGTTTCAATGCAGAAATATTAATTTCAATGCAGAAATATTAATTCCTGCCCCCCATGCTTTAATTGGGGATTTATTCGGGGTAATATCCAGATAGGTTTGATTTGCATAGAAAACAGCATTTTCTGCACAAAAACAGACTTTTCTGCCCAGGAATGTTCTGCAATCACATTTTCCATTTAGAAAAGGTTGCTTCCTGTGCAGAAAGGACTATTTCTATACAAAACAACAATGTGTGACTTTTTCATAGAATAAGTCGAAAACAGAATGATTCTCATCAGTCCATGATTCATCTTGTCATTGTTGTTCAACAGTAAAAAAAAAAAAAGTCTTTCAACCCTTTTGCAAATATTTTCAAATATTCTTTCAATCCCTATGTCTGACTTTTCTGACATTATCTTTCTTTCTCACACATTGTTTTCCTTCCCTCCCTCCTTCCCTCTTCCACCATAGTTCTGCCTGGTGCAAATTTACACTCTGTCCCTGATCCAGGATCTGAAATTGTGCACAGAACATGTTCCTTTTCCACGCAAACAAAACTTTCAGAAAAAAAAAAAAACTACAATGCAGAAAATCAAGAGAAAATGTGCAAAAGGAAGGAAGAAAATTAAAGTTATTCCTTCTTCATGTGATAATGAAAAATGCAAATATTTAAAAACCAATGCATAGCATAAGATGCTCACAAGAAAGGTTAGAAATGAATTCATGACAATAGAAGAATGGTGTCTGACAGGCATAATTGTCAGACTTGGTACCTGATCAGTTCTGGTATATGTATTGTATGCTTTTCATTTCTAACAGCAATAATTCCTGACTGGTGAATGCTTACTACCTATATTTATCTCATTTCCTATATAGCAAAAAAGCCAGTTTGTTCATCTGATACAATACAGACTGCCATCTTGAGGCCACTTTAACTGCCCTGACTTAGTGCTAGGGAATCATGGGAACTGTAGTTTACTGTGGCATCAGAGCTCTCTGAGAGAGAAGGCTCGGTGTCTCAGAAAAAACAACAACTACAATTCCCATGATTGTCCATTGAGCCAGGACAGTTAAACTGGCCTCAAGATGGATTATTTCTGGCAGTCTGTTCAGGCTCAGTAGGTCTCTTCTTCCCCTGTTGTAACAAACCTTTGGTTTCAAATGTTCCCTTTTCTCTGTAACCCACACTATTTGTCCTCAAAGCAACTTAGCTGCAACAAACCTCTAAAGATACAAACAGTAATCTCTTTAGCGGTTGTGTGAGCAACTCACACAATCTGAAATACTTGAAACAGCTGCTCAAATTAAATGTAATGCTTAAAGGATTTCCCAATTGCTTTACTGTATAAACAGCATAAATAACCAAATCATATTAGCCTTTAACATAATTAGCTGAACACATAAGTATATAGATAAAACCCATTTCTGCTCCCTCTTAATAAAAAAAGGGAAGGGACGGGAAAACAAGATCTTCAGAAGACTTAAATGCTGAGCTATTTGCATGAATTTCTAAAGATCAAAGAATTGTCACTTCTTAGCTAATTCAGCCTCTTAGCTAAGAAAGGCATGACATTGCTTTCTTTGATAGCAAGAAGAGCAAACTGCAAGGCAAAAATCTGACCTCAGAAGAATTAACTTAACTTTTTTAAAGAGTTTTAAGTAACACAAATGCATCTGTGATCATACTGAACTTCCTCCATCCATCTTTTATCCCTCACCCCTCCCACTCAGCAGTGAAGGATCTTTTACACACATATAGATCATTTCAGGTTAAAGGCAGAAAAGATATGCTGATACTGCATATGGCTGGGTGGGCAATCTGCAGTCTGAATCCTAACCTCATGTGACCCTTAGTTTAATTTCAAAAGTCTCCTGGAAGTTATCACTTTATCCATCAAGTAAGGGTGAGCTATGCTTCCTCCAACAAACTGATGAATATGAAATAAGAAGGATTGTGTGACAGAAAGTGAAGAGGCATCAGAAAAGGAGACTGAAAATGTTTTAAGAGAAAGAGAGAGAGAATAAGTTGTTAGATTCATGCGCCTGCTTGGCATTGCTCACTACTGGAATGCTGTGGAAATGCAAGCAGACACACCTAATGCCTTGGTTGCTCCAATTCAGTGAATTCTCATTGTGTTTAAGAGAAGATATACCAAGTTTCAGATTAAAAATTAATTTGAAATATGGTGCTGGAGAAGAGTGCTGAGGATACTATAGATGGTCAAAAAGACAAACAAATGTGTCCTAGAACAAATCATGATGAACTCTTCCTTGTGGCTATCACTAAAATGTTGGAGCAAGGAACCAGAGTTCCTTTGAACCCTAGGGGTTCACCAGAGATTTCTAGGGGTTCTGTGAGAAATCATGATTGAAGAAAAGGCATAGATAGATAGATAGATAGATAGATAGAATTTCTATGCAGGGGTTCCCTAGACTTGAAAATTATTTCAAGGATTACTCCAGGTAAAAAGATTGAGAAAGGCTGTGCTAGCCAAACTTCAGAAATTCTGAAGAAAAAATTCTGCAAAATGTGCCCTTTTCTAGATAACTGAGTAAAAGAGAGAGAGAAGATGAGTAGTTTTCTAAATTGGGGGACTCCCCTGAGAAATTTAAACATAGCTGTAATCACAAAAGAACACCTCAAACAGAGCACTTAATATCACCAATCTTCCAGTTTCTCCCTTTTATATCTTTACACGTTCATATAGTAATGTTATAAATGGTGATGTGCATATTCTTGGTGGGCAAAAGGGTGAGATGTTTGACTGATAGGGAAGGTCAGTTTGATGGGCTTCCCACCCTCCCCCAGGATATTCTGTGAGTATGGGGTGGGATTGATATTCCAAATTAGTATGCCTCAATCCAGTTTTTAATGCATTTTTACATTATAAGTTACGCGCAGTGCAGAGATCCTTCTCCTCTACACATATTGCATCTGCAGAGTCCCTTCCAGCAAAGTTGTTTAGGGTGGTGAGGGAGCTGACGCAGGTACCCCCTGCACCAAATCCCTTACTTAACCCAACGACAGCCTGCTGTGACACGTTTAACAACTTCTTGGCAGATAAAATCTCTTAGATAAAAGCCGACTTAGATGCCAGTATTTTAACAGAAACCATAGACGAGGTGTCCAGCAACTCCATTGATGAAATTATTCTGGATCAGCTCCAATCTGTGAGTACCAATGACATGGACAAGCTCCTTGGTAGAGTGAGGAAAACAACTTGCCCTCTCAACCCTTGCCCATCATGGCTGGCTGTCTAGGGGGGAGAGGCATTGAGGAGATTCCTTATGGATATCATCAATGCATCCTTCAGGGAAGGATATGTTCCATCATGTCTGAAAGAAGCGGCAGTTAGCCACTTCTGAAAAAACCTTCCCTGGACCCCCTGGATATGAACAACTATAGGCCAGTCTCTTTATTCTTGAGCATGGTGATCGAGAGGGTGGTTGCTCTTCAACTCCAAGCTGTCTTGGATGAAACCGATTATCTAGAGCCATTTCAAACTGGCTTCAGGACAGGCTTTGGGGTTGAGATTGCCATGGTTGCCTTGACTGAGGACCTGCATCTGAGCATCGATGGGGTAGTGTGACCCTGTTGGTGTTCTTAGACCTCTCAGGAGCTTTCGATACAATAGATCACGGCATCCTCTTAGATCACCTAGGGGGTTAGGTATTGGAGGCACTGCATTGCAGTGGTTCCGGTCCTTCCTCTCAGGTAGGTCTCAGAGGGTGCTGCTCGGGGACAGTTGTTTGACTAAAAGAAAGCTCACCTGTGGTGTTCCACAAGGTGCCATTCTGTCCCTGATGTTATTTAACATCTATATGAAGCCGTTGGGTGAGATTATCCAGAGTTATGGAGCTGGGTGTTATCAGTACGCTGATGACATCCAGATCTATTTCTCCATGTCTTGTTCGTCAGCCTCAAATTCTGATGGCGTCTCCTCTCTCAATGAATGTCTTCAGACAGTAATGGGCTGGATGAGGAAAAACAGATTGAAACTGAATCTGGACAAGATGGAGGTGCTCACGATAGCAGCCCCGAAACCAAGAATTGGGCTGCAACCTCCAGTCCTGGATGGGGTCAACCTCTCCTCCAGTGACTGTGTTCGCAGCTTGGGGGTGCTCCTTGGCTCGTTGCTCCTGATGATGAATCAGATAAATGCGACAGTCAGGAGTGCCTGTTATCAGCTTCAGCTGATACACCAGCTGCACCCTTTTCTGGAAGCAAGGGATCTCGAGACTGTTGTACACACGCTGATAACCTCATGTCTGGATTTCTGCAATGTGCTCTACATGGGGCTACTCTTGTACTTGGTCTGGAAACTGCAATTAGTACAGAACATGGTAGCCAGAGTAGTGTCAGCAACATTTAGGAGGGACCATATTATTCCGGTATTAAGGTCCCTTCACTGGCTGCCTATTAGTTTCTGGGCCCAGTACAAGGTGTTTGTTCTCACCTTTAAAGCCCTAAATGGCTTGGGTCCAAACTATCTCAGGGACCACCTTCTCCCTTATAATCCTGCCCATGCACTCCGGTCCTCTGGGAGGAATTTGCTGCAGCCACAAAAATCTAGGCTCTCGGCTACCTCCCAGAGAGCTTTTTCTGTTGTTGCCCCCAGATTATGGAGCGGCCTGCCAGATGAGATCCATTAATTGACATCTTTAGACAGCTTTAAAAAGGCTGTCAAGACGTATCTCTTCCAGCAGGCCTTTCCAGGATAGATAATCTCCGCCTCAGAAACCTTTGTTAGGAGGGTCCCCAATAGTTCTTCCCTTAGAATTAATACAAAGCTGCCCCAGTTTCATCATCACTGTTATAAATTGTGGTCTTTACTTGTTGTTGTTTTATCTGTTGGTTTTAATCTGTATCTGGTTTAATACTTTTTTAAGGGGGGGGGAGGGATGGGGTTTGATGTATTCTAATTTTAATATTTGTTAGCCGCCCCGATTGATCTCAGAGGGGAGGGTTAAAAATAAATTTTATTATTATTATTATTATTATTATTATTATTACATGTATGTATGAGGGAACAATAGATCTGTTTTGGTACAGAAATAACTGAGTGAGGAATGACTAAACATGACTAAAAGAGAGGAAATGGAGTTAGGAAAAATAACGCAATGTGGGGTCAAAAATAAAGTCAAGTATCTTGGAATATGTATATCAAAGAGGAATGTGGACCTTTTTGAAAACAACTATAAAATGAAATGGAAAGAAATTAAAAAGGATCTACTTGACTGGAGGAAACTGAAGCTTTCAATATCTGGTAGAATAGAAACAATAAAAATGATGAATGAATTTCTTATTTCAAAGCATCCCAATTATCCATAATAAAAAATATTTCAAGAATGGCACAAAGATTTGAGAGATTTTATTTGGAACTATAAAAGACCAAGAATAGATTGGAAAACAATGATAAGAGAAAGAAAAGAGGGAGGTAGAAGTGTACCGGATTTAGAATTATATCACAAAGCAAATGTCCTAGATTGGCTGTCTGAATGGGTGACCTTGGAGAAAACTAAAATTTTAAACTTAGAAGGCTTCAACAATAGATTTGGATGGCATAGCTATCTTTGGTACGAAAAAGATCAAATCCACAAGGAATTTCAACATCATGTGATAAGAAGAACTTTATTAAAAGAATGGACAGAAATTAAAAAAGAAATATATTGGAAAATTCCTTTGTGGATATCTCTTCATGAAGACTTCTTTGGAAGGTGGACGGCAGTCAAAATGTGGCTAAGATACAAAGAAATTCTAAAAAAAAATAAATAAAAAAATGGATGGCAATACAAACTTAAATCTATGGCAGAATTTGGACATCTTGATTCAAAAATGCATTGGTTGTTGTATACCCAACTTAAGGAAAGATTTAAAATTGATAACAAACTACAAGGATTTGAAGAGGAACTTACAGATTTAGATAAAGTACTATTAAAAACACGAGAAAAAAGAATAAATAAATTTTATAAGATACTAATGCAACAGAACTAGGAAGCGGAAATAATATCAATCAATATGATCAAGTGGGCAATACATATTGGAAGAACGATAAAACTAGAACATTGGGAAAGAACAAGGAAAAGAACAGAAAAATTTACACGCTCACAAGATCTAAAAGAAAACCTATGGAAAATGGAACAACAGTGGTATCTCACTCCAGCCAGAATAGCAAACATTTATAATAAAAAGTCTAAGGAGTGCTGGGAATGTAAACAGAATGTAGGATCGTAGTGCCACGTATGGTGGAGATGTCCAAAGATAAAAACTTATTGGGAAAAAATACATACTACAATTGAAAATATATTAAAATTCAAGTTTAAATTATACTCAGAGCTATACCTGTTAAACATGACAAATAGAATAGACCCAAATATAGAAAGGAAATATTAGAAGATCCTCCTTTATATGGTATCAGCTGCAAGGATACAAATTGCTTCAAAGTGGAAACAAGAAGAGATCCAAACTGGCTTTCCAAATTAATTGAAATGAAAGAGATGGACAGATTAACAACAATACTTAATAATAAAGATTCAGAATTAATCAATGAAGATTGGGCTCCAATACAAGAATATTTAAAATTAAGATGGGAATAAATTGGCAAAGCTAATAAGTAGAAAGTAATTTAGATAGATATTGAAAAATAATAGTTTAATGATATGTTTTTTTAGTATTTTAAGTAAGAGTATCAATTAACAAATTAAGAGATATAGAAAGATAAATTTTAAGGAAAAAGAAATGTGTACTTACTTTTGAAGAACTAAGGAGAAGTGTATAGAAATGTATATAGGTAGAAGATGGAGAAGACTGATGTATTATATAAGTAATATTTTATGTATATTTTTAAATTAATAAAATATAATTTTAAAAAACATACAATTCCATCTCACAACAGCCCACCCCCACCTCTAAAATACAATTAAACAATCATAGTTTAAAACATAACTGTAAATGACAGATGAACAGCAAGTGACAAATACATTAAAATAACTGTAACAGAAATCAGGGTCAGGCACAACTTTTTCGGTGTCTGGTTGTCTACTCAGGAAAGGCTCACCGGAAGAGATCTGTCTTTATAGCTTTTTAAAAGCTGTTTAAGGTAGTAATGTGACAGTTCTAATCCAGCAGGCCATTCCATAATCTGGAAGCGATCGCCGAAAAGGTCCTCTGGGCAGTTGCAGACAATCTAGTTTTTATAGGTTGCAATAGATTCTTCTCAGAGAACCTGAGTGCACTGGATGGATTATATAGAACAAGGTGGTCCCAAAGATAGGTTGGACCTAAGCCATTTAAAGGCTTTAAAGGTGATGACCAACACCTTGTACTGGACCTAGAAACTAATGGGCAGCCAGTGATGTGATCTTAAGACTGGTGTTATGTGGCCTCTTCTTGTTGATCCTTGTTGCACCACTGTTTCAAGGTCCCTAACTTCCAGGAAAGGGTGCAGCTGGCATATCAGCCAAAACTGATAACAGGCACTCCTGGCCATCGCATTTACCTGATTTGCCATCTGAACTGACAGATCTAGGAGCACCCCAAACTGCAAACACAGTCCTTTGAGGAGAGTGTGACCCCATCTAGGACTGGGGATTGTGTCCCAATATCTAGGTTTGGGGCTGCTACCGTTAGTACCTCCGTTTTGTCTGGATTCAATTTCAATCTGTTTTTCCTCATCCAGTCCATTACTGCTTTAAGACATTCATTGAGAGAGGAGATGCCATCTGAAGTCAAAGCTGTAGACTGAGACATGGAGAAATATATTTGGGTATCATCAGCTTACTGATAACATCCCACCCCATGTCTCTGGATGATCTCTCAAGCAGTTTCATATATATGTTGAATAGCATCGGGGACAGGATGGTGCCCTGAGGGATGCCACAATTAAACTCCTTTTTAGCTGAGCAACTTTCCCAGAGCATCACCCTCTGGAATCTGCCTGAAAAGAACCAATGCAGTGCAATGCCTCCAATTCCTAATTCTCTCAGGCGTTCCAAGAGGATTTCATGGTCAATCATGTCAAAGGCTGCTGAGAGGTCCAGTAGCACCAATAGGGTCACACTACTCCTGTTGATGCCCAGACGAAGGTCATAAACTAAGGCAACCATGGCAATCTCCACTCCATATCGTGTCCTAAAGCCAGCTTGAAATGGATCCAGATAATCAGTTTCCTCCAAGACAGCTTAGAGCTGAAGAGCAGTAGCCCTTTCAATCATCTTACTCAAAAAAGGTAATAAAGAAACTGACCTATAGCTGTTCATTTCCAGAGGGTCAAGGGAAAGTTTTTTCAGAAGCAGCCTGACCGCCGCTTCCTTCAAACAAGATGGAACATGACATCCTCAAGATAACTCCCCCGTGGACAGCCAGCCATGAAGGGCAAGGGCCAAGAGGGCAAGTTGCCTTCCTTACTCTACCAGGGAGCTTGTCCATATCATCAGTACTCACAGGTTGGAACTGATCCAGTATAATCTCATCAGCAGAGTTGCTGAATACCTCATCTATCGATTTTGCTATAACACTGGTGTCCAAGTCGCCTCTTATCTGAGAAATTTTATCTGCAAAGAAGTTGTTAAACACATCGCAGCAGGCCATTGTCAGGTTAAGTAATGGGTTCTGCACAGGTGGAATCTGTGTCAGTTCTCTTACCACCCTAAACAGCTCTGCCAGATGGGACTCTGTAGACACAATACATGCGGAGAAGAAAGATTTCCTCGTTGCATGTATTGCCTCTCTACAGGAACAAATAAATTTCCTATGGCGAGTTCTGTCAGATAAGAGTCGAGTTTTCCTCCAGATGCACTGTAGTCGTTGTCCAACATCACCCTCAATATCACAGATGCCATATGTTCCTTGTTGGAAAGGATTTTAAATAGTGATGTCAGAAGGAACTGAAATGCAGGACACAGACAGATATAATTACTTTAAGATTAAGATTCTTTGTTTTAAAAAGAATAATTGTTAACAAAGGCATCCTTACATTGGCAAGTTGATTTAATGCAGAGAGATTTTCATGCTTTTGTCTGTATTTAAGGCATAAGAAATGAAGGTCAGACTCTTTCTCTGAGGCTCTTCAGAATGACCTTAAAGTCATTGAAAAGGTGTCCTATGGGGTGGAAATGGGACTCCCACCAGTTTAATGTTTGCATATCATATTTGTGTCTATTTATTCTTTTATGAAAAGACTGCCTATTTGTAGGCTGCAATAGGGCACTGATGGCAATTGATAGCATATGTCATATTGTGTGGGTAGGATCCTGATGCTGTCGTTGATGTTATTGGGTTCCGTAATAATGCAGCAGGAATAAATATAGGGACAGTTCTGACATTTGTCTTCTTACATTATTCTGTAAGCAAGCAAAACCCAAGGCCCAGGAAGGATGTGTCATTGTCAAGCATGGGTTTAGATCACTGATCAGTTTGAATTACTTTTAGTAGCAAACTTAGGTGTCATTAAATGGTGCTATGATAATTTCTGTTATTCTTGGCTGCCATTTTGGCTATTTTGGCTGCCAGCGTCAGTGTGGGGTTGAGGCGGCCTGCGTGTGGCTGCCCCACCCCATCTCTGCCTCCAGGCCAGCCCTTTGGGCTTCTCTGCAGAGACCCTTTGTTTGCTTTGGCCCATCTCTCTAATCTGTTAAGGTCATATTGAATTCTGATCCTGTCTTCTAGGGTATTAGCTACCCTCCTAGTCTTCTTTTGTCCAAGTTTTAAAATACATCTTCTGTACCACTTCCAAAATTATAGGAAGTCCCATGACCTGCATAGGTGAAACTAAGGCTGCTCATGCACTACATAAATATGCAGTTTAAAACCACTTTACCTGTCATGGTTCAATGCATAGAATTCTGGGATTCATGAGATATTTAGTTTTCTTTGTCAGAGAGCTCTAGTGCCACAACTACAAATAGAACTTTTTGGGCTATAATTCTCAGAATCCTCCAGTGGCCAGTGGCGAGACTGTAATTCAAAAATAGTAGTTCAAAGAGAGGTTTTCCAACATGAGGGTAAATAATTCTATTTTATGTATATCTTGACTTGCAAATGAAGGACAAAATAATCTTTGTAAAACTGTATTCTAGAACTTGTTCCATTTAGGACATGCAGGTTGTTTTCTTGCTGTAGTGTTCAGAGGATATGTTTGCATATTAAGTGCACTAGTTGTTGACATACTAACAGGTGGGTATAAAAGCAGGTGGGACTGAAACCTGTATGTGTGAATTAAGGTATTATCATTTTAATAAACATATTGCTAATCATACTCAGAGAAGGTTGCAGGCAACTCTCCAAGAGACTTTCACTTTGCTAGGATGTTACTAAGATTTATAGGTTTCCCTAACTACTGACAGCTGCTGCTGTTCCATGTTTCATATTTTTTCATACATCAGTAATATCAAAGAAAGCAGGTTATTTCCTCCTTTTTCTTTTGGCACTTTTTTGTACTTTCCTTGCGGGTTTCTTATTTAAATGATTACCAATGAGAACATTAGTCCGTGTAATTTCAGTTGGACAGATTCCTATGGACAAAACATTTTTCCTTATATTTGAATTAAAATTTTACACAATGGTTTTCACAAACCATGAAATTGCCTTAACAGTGAGCATTACTGATTGAAATTACACACTTGTCAAAATGTGCCTAATTAGTCATTACTTGCTGAAACAGGCAGTCTATTCTTTTTATGTGATGAGAATAATATTTCATTAGGAACTGGGGGCTGGGCTGCTTTTTCAGGTTATGCTGCTGCTGTTTCTTCCTCTCTTCTTCTTCTTCTTCTTCTGGGATCTCTGTGTTGAAAAGACAAGTCAAAGTGATCATGAGGTTGACTAAAAATCACTCTTGGGATGAGGCCTGGTGCAAGAACTTTTTTCTGGGTAAGGCAGAAGAGGAAATAATAATAATAATAATAATAATAATAATAATAATAATAATAATTTATTTATTTCTAGCCCCAATCGGGGCGGGTTACAACATTTTAAAACATACAAAGTTAAAACAAGCCTTATCCCCATAACCCCCCTCCCACCCCCTAAAACAAGATTAAACGTTAAGAGATTAAAACATAATACAGTCTAAAACCAAACAAACAATACATTACAATAAAACAATAAACTCAAAAAAATGAAGCAAGCTACAGACAAGGGACAGTTGAAACCATCTCCCCTCAGGTCGGAAGATTATTCCGGGAAGGCCTGCTGGAAGAGGTCCATCTTTACTACTTTTTTAAAGGCAGCAAGAGTAGTAATATGACGGACCTCATCCAGCAGGCCGTTCCACAGCCTGGGAGCAGTTGCAGAGAAGGCCCTCTGGGAGGTCTGAGACAGCCTAGTTTTTATTGGCGGTAACAGGTTCCTCCCAGAGGACCGGAGGGCATGGGGGGGGATCATATGGGTAGAGGCGGTCCCACAGATAAGATGGACCCAAGCCATGTAGGGCTTTAAAGGTTAACACCAACACCTTGTACTGTGCCCGGAAACTAATTGGCAGCCAGTGGAGGGATTTGAGCACAGGTGTTATGTGCTCCCTCCTAGATGTTCCTGTGATCAGCCTGGCTGCCATATTCTGTACCAGTTGAAGTTTCTGGGTTAGGCACAAGGGTAGCCCCATGTAGAGTGCATTGCAGTAATCCAGACATGAGGTTACCAGAGCGTGTAGCACAGTTTCCAAGTCCCTCATATCCAGATAAGGGCGCAGTTGATGTATCTGCCGAAGCTGATAACAGGCACTCCTGACCATTGCATTCACCTGACTAGTCATGTGAAGTGACGAGTCAAAGAGTACCCCCAAGCTGCGAACACAGTCCTTAGAGGAGAGTGTGACTCCATCCAGGACTGGAGACTGCTTCCTTCCTCATCAAGGCACATAATACCTAAGGCCAGTCTAGCTATTTTGATACCTAAAACATAAAATACAACAGTTGCCTTTCCCACTTCCTGGATGTAAAATAGCAACAGTAACAACAGAATAGCTGAAAGTTATTCTGCATGAAACTGCCCAGAATTTGAGATCTTCAATAAGAGCTCTGTACATGGTGAGTACATGTGTCGGAGCTTTCTCTATAGAAGTACCTCAATGGAGATAAACTTGGATCCATCCCTAGTGAGCCTCGAATAACTAACTACAATTGTATTATTACAAGAGACCTCTGTTCTTTAAAACTGCTCTGTTCTTTGAAAAAGACCCCCGCCTACGCATCGTGAGGGGCCCGCTGTTGCGCAGGCCATTTGGAAGGCCGACGCCGCGATTGGTTGGGAGGACTGGGAGTCCAGCCCTCCCTGCTCCTCCCAACCAATCAGAATTAATTGGTTGCTACCAGAATTAGCGAGATTGTCCCTAGCTCTCACTCTGATACGTCAGGCAGGGCGCTATTGTTATCTGATGTTCAGGTTTTGGAGCAGGGCCTAAATTTGTGTTTTAGGCATTCAAAGATGGATCAATTGGCTAGGGGTCAAACCATAGTCTTGTCCAGGGCTCCCAAGGGCCAGGTTTGCCCAGTATTGGCCTTGTCAGATTACCTCAGATTGCGCCCAGCATCCCCTGGTTATTTGTTTTTGCATGTCTCGAGCCTTCCCTTGATGCACTTTCAATTTTGAGTGGTGTTGTGGGAGGCTCTGAAGCATGCGGGTTTACCAGCGGCCCAATTCTCTTCTCATTCTTTTTGGATTGGAGCTGAGACGGCTGCAGCAGCTCATGGCCTAAGTGATGCTGTGATCCGATGTATTGGGTGATGGCACTGTGGAGCATTTAAATCTCACATTCACCCTTAGTATGGTTAGATGTTGATTTCTAGTACCAGGGGACTGATGTGATCTTGCATTCATGTTATAATGTGTGTTTTCTATTGAGCAGGTCAGGAACAGGGTGACGTCTGGATTGTAGGTCACAACTTGGTCTTTTGCGCCAAATGGCATGTTGTCCATTCGGGCCGAGATCCAAACTTGGGTCTGGAGCGAATTTGGTGCATTCAGTGGTTTGAGCGGAGAAGCATGCTATGGGGGTACCCTTCTTCCATGTATCATTGTGTTGGCTGCTACCTTCCCACTTCCCCGGTTATTACTCATTCACCTAGGTGAGAATGACTTGGTTATGATTACTGGATTGCAGCTAGTCAAAAGGATCATGGTGGATCTACAGGAAGTACGACAATGGTTACCAGGGACTTGCCGAGACGAACTTGGCCTGGGGCAAGAAAAGACTCTGCTATTAACACAGCTTGTCACTGGGTGAATAGAAGTGTTTTGAGGAGGTTAGAAGATTTGGGACCTCCTGTGTAATGCATGATCAGATCAGAGTTGATTTGCCACATCTGTACAGGGGTGATGGGGTTCATCTCTCCCCGGTAGGCTGTGATGTATACTTGGATTCCATTGTCTCTCATATTAAACGGGTCCTTCTAGGGAGGGGAGGGGATGCCAAGCTAGGCTGGCCTCCTCCTGTGGTGGGCAGGGACCCCCCCAGGGGATAATTGGATATCTGAAGTTACAATATTTGGTCAGATAAAAGGGATGAAGGGTTTACATCATCAACTTAAAATTCTCTTATATCATGAATCTTAGAGATAACATCAAAATTTGGATGGGGGGATGATTTGTTTATATGTTTAGCAACTTGTGTGAGAACCTTCTTTTTTAAAAATATATTTTATAAGTTAAAAGACATAGCATAACAATCAAACTTTGTTGAAACATAAGACAAGCAAAAAATCAAATCAAATAATAACAGTTAGAAACACAAATATATAAATAAATAAAAAAAGTAAATCCAATGAATTTTTTCCAAAAGATAAGGGAAGGGGGGAAAAGAAACAAAACAAAAAGGAGAAAGGAAAGAAGAAAGAAAGGGGAAAAACAATTAAAATCACAGATAAAAACTTCATCACTTATCTGCTGAATCTTGCTTAACATTATTCATATTTCTTCTCCTAATATCTATCTATCTATCTATCTATCTATCTATCTATCTATCTATCTATTCATCTATCTATCTATCTATCTATCTAAATGTTTGTACTTCATCGATATCTTTTCATTTATTTACAAAGTAAGAATAAAACTAAATTTTGTACATTTCAAAGTTATAATGAGTAGTATATAGGTCCTTCTTTCTCAGTCATTTTCTTTCTCATATATTCTAAATATATCCATATTTCACCTCATAGTTATATGTTTTCTTATATACTATTTTATAATATATTTGCTTTTCAGATTTCCTATTTGTTTGTTTTCCATTTGTTAAGAATAGTCTGAATTTATCTTATTTCCAAATCTAATATTAGCAGTTGGTTCTTTTCTTTTTTCCCCCCAAATATTCAGTGAAAGGACTCCATATTTTCTCAAATTCCTTGTGTGTTTTTTTCTGTATAATTTGCGTTAATTTATTAGTTTTCATTAGTCATATAGTTTAATAATCCAATCTTCCATATCTGGTATTGTTTTTTTGTTTTGTTTCCATTTTGCAGAAAAAAATCATTCTGGCCGCTGTAGTCAAGTAAAATATTAGTCTACCAAATTTAATCTCTAATTTTTCTTCTACATTCATACTTAATAAATATCGCATCAGATCTTTTTTAATTTTTATGTTTAGTATTTTTTCTATCTCTATGTGAATCTTATTCCAAAAATTTTGTGTCATTTTGCATTCCCACCAAATATGGTAATATGTGCCTAATTCTTTCTCACACTTCCAACATTTGTTCTTTTTATAAATTTTTGCTAATTTAAAAGGTGTTAAATGCCATCTAAATTGCATTTTATAGTAATTTTCTTTTAAATCATTGCTTAATGTGTACTTTAATTTTCTGTTACAAGTTTTTCCCCATTGTTCCAATTGAATATGGTGGCCTAAATTTTGTGCCCATTTTACTATTTGTGGTTTAATCCTTTCCTCCTCAGTATCACACGCTAGTAATAATTCATAAAAGTTTTTAATCCTATGGTTCTCATCCAATTTTATAATCTTTACTAAGTCTTGATCGGCATCTTGGAATTTCCTAGATTTCAGATCACAGTTAAATCTTTCTTTTAATTGGTAATAAGTGAACCAAGTACAATTATAGCCTTCATTTCTTTTGTTCTATTGGTTTTATTTTCAATTTCCCCTCCTCTAGTAGTTCTTCATACAAGATCCATCTCAAATTGTCTAATTTAGTTCTATTAAAGAAAGCTTCATTTATTGAAGCCCATTTTGGTATTCCTCTACATAATCTTGGTTTTAGTTTAAGCCAAATTCTAATTAGTGATTTTCTAATATAATAATCATTGAATTTTTTTTTACTTTTAGTTTATCATAAAATAAATATGCATGCCAGCCAAATCTATTATCTGTGCCCTCCAATTGTAGCAATTTGTCATTTTCCAGTTTTATACAATCAGTGATCCAGTCCAATCCACATGCATAATAATAAATTTTGAAATTTGGGAGTGCCAGACTGCCTCTTTTGACTTCATCTTGAATTAGTTTAAATTTTGCTCTTGGTTTCCTTCCTGTCCATATAAATTTGGAGATATCTTTGTGCCAATTTTTAAAGGGTTGGTCATTTGTTATAATGGGTAAGTTTTGAAAAAATATATCATTTTTGGTAGTATACTCATTTTTACTACTGAAATTTTACCCATCCAAGATAATCCTAAATTCTCCCATTTTTTAAAGTCTTTTTAAATTTCCTTCCATTTTGTCTCATAGTTGTTTTTAAAGAGATCTGAGTTTTTAGTGGTTATATTAATTCCCAAATATTTTACTTTGCTTACTACCTGAAAGTTGATTTTTTTTCTTTCATTCATTGTTTCTCTTCCTCAAATAGATTCATTAACATCATAACAGTTTTTTCTTTATTTGTGGATAGTCTGCAAAATATTTCTGGAATTCTTTCCACATTTCTTCAATATTCTCCAAGGGATTTGGCAATGAAATCATAATATAGTCTGCAAAAGCGCATACTTTATGTTCTGATTTTTTAATTTTAACTCCTTCAATTGTGGAGTTTTCTCTAATAAAGTTGATTAATATTTCTTATGTGGTAATAAAAAGTAGGGGTGACAGGGGCATCCTTGTCTTACCCCTTTTTGAACTTTGTATTTCTTAGTGGCTTCTCCATTAACAATTAAAGAGGCTTCTTGATTGTTGAAGATTTTTTTTAATCATTCCATATAATTTCTTCCAATATTCATTCTTTCAAGGACCATAAACATAAAATTCCAATTTAACTTGTCGAAAGTCTGTTCAGCATCAAAATATATGAGGGCAAATTTTTTATCTATATTTTTAACATGATATTCAATTAAGTAAAGTAAAATCCTAATATTATTTTTTATATGTCTTTTCGGAAGAAAGCCTGATTGATCTTTTTGAATCCAAATAGAAAGAACCTTTTTGAAACATTCCGCTAATATATTTGCTAGTATTTTATAATCACTATTCAGCAAGGCAATGGGTCTATAATTTTTACAATCCATATAATCTTGATTTTCTTTTGATATTAGAAATATATTTGCTGAAAACCAAGAAGCTGGTGCTTTCCCTTTTAATATTTCATTGAAAACTTTTTGGAGAGGCTATATAATTTGTTCTTTAAATGTTTTATAGAATTCTGTTCCTAGTCCATCCGGACCTGGTGTCTTTTCAGATTTACATTTTTGTATGCTATTTTCTATTTCTTCCATTGATATCTCTTTATCTAAGGCTTCTTTTTGATGTTCTGAAATGTTCTTAATATTTTGATCATCTAAATATTTATTAATTACTTCTTTTTTAATTCCTGTTTCTTTGGCCAAGTTTGAAAAATATTCTAGAAAGATTCCTTTTATTTTCTTTTGGTCTCTAATAACCTCATCAGCTTGTTTTAGTTGAGTTATAGTTTTTCTTTCTCTTTCTTTTTTTAAATTTGTATGCAAGCCATCTACCAGGTTTATTTGCATTTTCAAAAAATTTTTTGTCTGATCCATCTCAGTTTTTTCTCAAGTTCCTCTGTTATTATTAAAGATAGTTGTTTCCTTAATTCAGTTATTTCTTTACCACATTGTTTATCTTTTGAATTTCTCTTCCAAGCTTCTTCTCTTATGCAAATTTCTTCTTCCAGTTTTTTTTAATTTCCCTCTGTTTCCCTTTATTCAATTCACTATTTTTGTTTGGATAAAAAAGCCTCTCATGTAGGCTTTAGCTGTGTCCCATACCACATGGGTTGCCACTCTTTTATTTAAGTTTTCTTCAAAGAAAAATTTTAGTTGTTTTTTCCCCTCTTCTAATATTCTTTCATTACAAAGCAAATTTTCATTTAATTGCCATCTATATGAATTTCTGTTGATACTGATTACCATTGACACTGGGTTGTGATCTGACCAAATTATTGGGAGGTTTTCAATTTTATCTATTGATTTAAGCATTTGAGTTGTAGTAAGAAACATATCTAGTCTTGCCCATGATTTATCGGGGTTTGAATAAAATGTATATTCTTTATATTTTATTCTATAAACGTCTAATAATCCTAAATTTTCCATTATTTTAAAAAAACATTTGGTAATTTCCCTTGGTTATTTTTTTATTTTATTTTCCGAATGTCTATCTAATTTGGGGTTGATAACCCTGTTCCAATCACCCATGGTCATAATCTTTTCGTAGTTTAATTCCTCCACTTCCTGGGTTATTTATTTATTTATTTATTTTGTAGAATTTATTTCTTTTTTCACTGGTGGTATAGATTCCTATGAGGAGTGTTTTTTCCTATTTGACCATTTACTTCGACTAAGATATACCTCCCTTCTGGATCTTTACTAATTTATTTTGCTTCCAAATTATGGTTTACATAAATCACTACTCCTCTTTTCTTTCCATCCTTAGATGCTGCTATAAATTCTTTCCCCAATTTTTGAACTTTTAAATATTTTTTTTATCTTTCTCTTTAATGTGTTTCTTGTAAACATATTACTTTGTTTTTTTCCTTTTAAATAGTGAATATTTTTTCCCTTTTTTGGGGTGAATTAAGTCCTTTCACATTCCATGTTAGGAATTTTACTTGTTTCCTCATTTATCTTTTAAGTAAAGTGGTTTCTTTAGATTTCTTTCAGTTTATATCATTCTGGGTCCCACTCAAGTTTTGTTTTATCTTCTTCTTCTTCTTCTTCTTCTTCTTCTTCACTGGCTCTTACTAATCAAATTAGGTCTTCTTCAATTTCAGATTCCCGTTGCTCTTTTAAATAATTTGTTTCCCTTAATGATAGAGATCTAAATTTTTCCATTTCTTCTTGAACTATCGAATTTTGCCCATCTGATTCTTTTGTTTTCTGTTTTATTCCTTCTTCCTCTGCTCTTGTCCTCGGGTTTGTTTCTCTTCTCTCTTCTCTCTCTCTTTTCCTACTCTTCTCTAGATATTCCCAAAATCTTTTCACTTCATCAGGAGATTTGATTATAATTCTTTTCCTATTAAACCAGAAGGACAAACCCTCTGGTTGAATCCATCTATATGGAATATCATAGTCTCGTAGGGTAGCTGTCAAAAATGTGTAGTCTTTTCTTTTGTGAAGAATTCTCGTGGGCACATCTTTAATGATTTGAAGTTCTCGACCATCTACTAATAATGGTGATTCATTATGTAGCCTCAGTAGCTCGTCTTGTGTTTGTTTCCTCACAAAGTAGATGACAACATCCCGTGTGAGTTTTTTCTTTCTTGCTAAAATTGAATTCAGTCAAAAAATGCTATCTATTTCCATTTCAAATAATTTCTCTTCTTTCTCCAAAAAGTTTGCCAGTTTTGGTGAGAATAACTTCATTAGGTTTTCTTCCTTTGTTTCCAGGAATCCTCTAATTTTAATACATCTATCTCTTCATTTCTGTTCCCATATCGCTTTTTCATCTAAATCTATCTCTCTCCTTATTTTGATAGCTTGAAATTCTTCATCTGCTATGTCAGTTTTTTCTTCCGTGTGAGAACTTTCTTGACGTATGCTTTGTTGGAGGCATGACTTATCCCTGATGGCTTGACTTGATTATGATGAATATTGCATCAGGTGTTATGGCATGCACACATACACATGTGTCAAGAAGGAAGTTATAATCCAGTGAAGAATTTGAGATGTAAAGTTATTGTTTCAGACCCTGTACAGATGAATAAATTTGTGGTCAATTTGTTATCCAAAAATGGCATTCGGACTTTTTTGTGCTGGTGCAAAGACCACCACCCCCCGATGTGTCGAGAGGGCCCCACTGTTGCACCAGCCATTTTGAAGCCACTGCCTCAATTGATTGGGAGGGCTGGGAGTCCCGTCCTCCCTTCACCTCCCAACATCAAAATTTGGATTGGGGGATTATTTGTTTATATGTTTAGCAACTTGTGTGAGAACCTTCTTGACATATGCTTTGTGGGAGGCGTGACTTATCCCTGATGGCTTGACTTGATTATGGTGAAGATTCCATCAGGTGTTATGGCATGCACACATACACATGTGTCAAGAAGAAAGTTATAATCAAGTGAAGAATTTTGGATGTAAAGTTATTGTTTCAGACCCTGTACAGAAGGATAAAGTTGTGGCCATTTTGTTATCCAAAAACGGCATTCGGACTTCTTTGTGCTGGTGCAATTAGTCATTCACGTTGTTTTAATCCATTTTTATTTTTAAAAGCATGTTATGAATTTTACATGAATAAATACTTTAAACTCACAAACACAATTTATTATTCTTTCATCAATTTATTATTCTTTCATGCTATCCAAAATCAATCGGCTGTGGCAGGCAGGCTGCTTAATGATAAAGTTGGCCCTGCTATTGCTGCAACTTTCAAATCACTTATACTAGACTAGAGCAAGTCCAATTAGGTCAACAACATTTTACTATTAACTCCTTTGGTTTTATTTTCTTTGGTTTGTTTTCATTTTTTTAAAAAAAATTACAATATGTGCATGTTGATCTTAAGTAAGTCTACTGAGAAGTAAGTCCTACTGATAGCCATGTTTAGGATTGTTGCCTAAAGTCTTGCAAAAGGATTCTAAAAGGGTTGCTCTAATTCTAGTTCTGCTCTGGTTTCTGTTGTTAATTTAATTGATCATACAAATAAGGGGAGGCCCCACTGTGATTCACCTTAGGATTCTTGAGGTATCTTAGATATTGCTCTCTAATGCAAAAATGACCTGTCATAAGCTCATGTGCTCACAGAAAGACCATCTGCACATAGGAAGACTAGTCTTAGAGAAGGGAAACTCAGACAGCCACATCCCATCAAGCTAACCACTATTTTGTTCAAGCAAATAATGAAAGGTGACCTTGTGAATCTGTATAGATTAAAGTTTGCTATTATGGCTTAATAATTCACAACTAATTGCTCTTATGGGAACTGGTAAATCTTTCTTGTTACTAGCACTTTATTTACACCATACAACACACTTTGAAATAATACGCAAGCTTTCCCTGAAGAAAGGTGTACTTTAGTTATCTCATCTCTTTCTGTTGTTTAGTTCTTTCCCAGTGAGACTAACTACATTATGATCATCTATATAAAAACATAGAGCAAAGAACTAAGGTTTGTGATTGACACCTTTTAGGTCTGATGAAAATAGAGCATCATCTGGTTTAGCTCACTGTTGGTTGCATGTAAAATGTTTCTTTTATCATTGCATTTGAAGGGCCAAATAATTCAAACCAGTACAAATTAAAAACATATAAAATATCAATATAAAATACATGCAAAGGTTATTTTAAAAACAATTTAGAAATCTAAAGGGTTAAAAATTATTTAAAATTCATTAATAGACAGAATATATGCTTTGAAATTATATAAATAGCAGCTTCTGGGAGTGGTCTCACAGGATGAAAAGTTATTTTTTTTTAAAAAAAAAATGAATGCAATGACATGTTGACATCTCAGAGCTTCATGCTACTACTGCTCAGTCATGGATAGCTACAGTGGATTATTATTTTCTGAAATGTTATTATAAATAAATACCCTGGGATGCAGGGTAGTGGTAATTTTCAAGGTCACAGAGGGGAAATTTAACCTTTTCTTTGTGCTGGTCTATGACTGTAATAAAGATGTACTGAACTTTTCTTCCCCTGAGGAAAATCCCTCACTGAAGCCACTTTTTTGGAAAGAGCAATGATCTCCCATTGGCACCCAAAGTGATGTCAGATGTAGCTGGATCTTGAGATGGCTTTTTCATTATTTGTATACAGCAGCTTCTCCTAATCACACATTGCTACATTTTTAGCCATTGGATTTATAGACAGAACAATGGTAATGTAACTTACCATTATTCACGAACAGACTGTTCAACTCATCATGTTCCAAATATGTTGCATTGCCATTATATTGTCTACAAATCCTAAGGATTACCAAATGTCTTTGAATATGAAATAAATCCTTTCACCTTCCAATCTGCTAAAATGCTCACAAAAGTTCAAACCCATTAGTGTGACATTTCATAATGCAACAATTGTAATTTCATTTTATTTTTCTAAAAAACAAATCTTCCTAAACCCTAAAAATGAAAGCTTGCAAGTGAGAGAGGAATCCAACACTGAAATCCAGCATGTTCTTTCATGGAAGTGATGAAAATACACACTGAAATCAACTGATAAGTTGTATGACAAGATAGTTATGCAAATGGTGCTGATAACCATCAATGTTTGACATTGGCTACTTAGGGCCTAAGCAGACTGGCGGCATGGGGCCGCCCTGGGAAGGTGTGCCACGGGACCGAGGGATCCCCACGCCTCGATCCTGCGGCGCACCTTCGCCGCCCCTGAAAGGAGCGCTAAAATAGCGCTCTTTTCACAAGTCAGCGAAAGTTTGCCGCAAAACTTTGCGCCGCACTTTCACGGACTTTTCCACTGCAGCGTGTCCAGACGCTGCGGTGGGAGGCTGTCCTCAGAGCGCCGGCCATGCGGAGGGCCGGCGGCTCCGAGGACGACCTCGGGAGGAGGAAGGGGCGCCGAGCATGCGGCTGCCCCTCCCCTTCCTTGCCCCGAGGATGGCTTTTTAAGCCATCTGCCGAAGCCCTTAGTTCTGTATGTATGACTAAGGGGTGGAGCAGAGTTCAATCCTGCTTTTTCTGAAAGTGTATTGAAACCCTGCTGCCTGCCTGGCCTGCTCCCAAAGTGGACAGAATAAGCACGGGCCACCTGCATGGCACTGTGCCAAGCCATTTCACTGAGTAATTTTGTTGACCCACCATCATACATGTGCACTGTTGCACAAACACAGCATCTGTGACCCCCCCCCGTACCTCTCACATCTGCCCAGATGCCATCCCATTGCACAATTGGCCCTTCAACCAGCCACAGAGTCACACATGCAATGCTCCACCAGTACAGGGCATCAGTGCATTGGTGTCCAAGTGATACATAGGCAAAGCAAAATCATGGAGGCCCCCCATACATGCTCCCTTCACCTCCTTCACCCCATGCTCCCCTGCTGAACTGTATGGTTTGTGTATATTGCAATTATATCCATTGGAGTTGCTGCATTTTCATTTGTTTGCTTTGTCGCAGCCCCACACTGCCATCAGGTGTTCTTTTGAGCTGTGAAGATGTTCATTTTCTGCCTTACTTTGGATTATCTTGGTTCCTTTTTGTTCTGGTTTTTAGTGGCTTTGGTCTTGTTTCCAGCAGTTTTTAAGATGTCCATCATCTGAATACACCATGTTCAAAGGGGCTGAAAACTGCTTTATTTTGTCTGTCTGTATCACTCCAAAATAACATCTTATGACCTGCACCCCCATCTTAAGAACCAACAGCATCATCAGGCAAATTGGGATGCTGATACAGATCTTAAGGAATGATATGTTTTGTTATCAATATCAATTACAAAATAACAACAACAACAACAACAACAACAACAACAACAACAACAACCTTGTGTTTCCTCTTAGTTATTGCAAATTAAGGTGTCTGCTACTGACTTCTATCACTTCACAGAGAGGCTGTTCCATGCACATGATTCATTCTCCTACTCTCAATACGAAAGACTGGGTAACTTGATCAGGCACCAACAGTGGCACAGATCACAAACTATTTATATCAAAAATAAGAGTAAGACACAAGAAGAAGAAAAAAACAGTGATTATTATATTATAGACTGAGAACCAGAGGAACAATGGTCTGAAGCCAGGGAGATAATAAAAGAAGAATGCAGACAGACACTTTCAATAAGCAAAAAGAAAGAGAAAAAAACTGGATGACATAAAAAAAAACATTAGAAGCAATAAAGAAAAGAAGAGAAGAAAAACAAAAGGGAGATAGCAACAAACTAAGAATTATGAATGCAACAATACAATGGCTTGTGCAGAAAGATAAAGAAACTTACAACAACCAATGCAGGGAAATAGAAGACAACAACAAAAAGGGAAGAACAAGAGATCTATTTCACAAGATCTGGGAAATCAAAGGAAAATTCAAACCAAGTACTGGGACAATCTATGACAATAAAAACAACATAATTCAAGACCAGGAAGGAATGAAAAGATGCTGGATGCAACACACAGAAGAATTATACAAAAAAGATGACAAAATGAAGGACACATGGAATGAAGAGCCATATGAAGATGAACCCCAAATTTTAAAAAGTGAGGTGGAAATTGCAATAAAAGAAATAGCGGAAAACAAATCACGAGGAACAGATGATATTCCAATTGAACTGCTGCAACCACACTGAGAGAGTCAACTTTAGTGCTAACCAATATATGTAAATAGATATGGAAATTGGAAATGATCAATATACATCCCCATCCATAAAAAGGGAGACACAAGAGACTGCAGCAACTATAGAACCATAGCACTGATCTCTCATGCAAGCAAAATCATGCTCAAAATTCTGCAACATAGACTTGAACCATACATGGAGAGAGAAATCCCAGAGGTCCAAGCAGGATTCAGGAAAGGAAGACGCATGAGGGACCATATTGCAAACATTCAATGACTAATGGAGCACACCAGGGAATTCCAAAAGCAAATCAGCATGTGCTTTATAGACTATAGCAAAGCCTTTGATTGCATAGATCATGAAAGGCTATGGAATGCCCTTAAAGACATGGGAGTGCCAGCACATCTGATAGTCCTATGATGAATCTGTACTCAGGAGAAGAGGCTACTGTCAGAACAGGGAGAAACAGAATGGTTCCCAATTGGCAAAGGAGTCAGACAAGGCTGCATCCTTTCACACTATCTGTTCAATGTATACAGAACATATTATAAGAAAAGCAGTCTAGGACACAGAAGAAGGAAGAGTGAAAATAGGAAGAAGGAATATCAACAATCTAAGATAAGCAGATGACATATAGTACCAGCAGAAAACTTCACAGGCCTGCAACACTTACTAAGGAAGATCAAAAAAGAAAGTGCAAAGGCAGGCTTAATATGGAATATAAAGAAAACAAAAGTAATGACCACCGAGGACCTTCACAAGGTCAATCTAGACAATGAAGAATAGAAATAGTAAAAGAATTCCCATACCTGGGATCAAACATTGATAGAAATGGGGACTGCAGTCAGGAAATCAGAAGAAGAGGGTGGCAATGAAAGAACTAGAAAAGATTCTAAAATGCAAAGATATACAACTCAGCACAAAAGTTAGAATCATACAAGCCATTGTATTCCCTATTACCATGTATGGAAGTGAGAGCTTGACAGTTAAGAAAGATGATAGGAAGAAAATCAATGCATTTGAGATGTGGTGCTGGAGAAGTGTGCTGAGGATCCCATGGACAGCCAAAAGGACAAACAAATGGATCCTAGAGCTGATCAAACTGGAAACCTCCCTGGAATAATAATAATAATAATAATAATAATAATAATAATTTATATCCCGTCCCTCTGTTAAAAACAATTGGGGCAGCTTACAACAGTTAAAATTACATTAAATTACAAGCTGAAAACCCCCAAACCCCACCCTCCCCATTAAAAAAGTATTAAACTAGACATCCATAAAATCTACAAAAAAATTAAAAATGACATAGGATATATTAAACCAAGCAGCAGGCAAGCCAGACACTAAGAGAAGACGAGAGGTGCAGCTCCTGAGGCTGGAATCCTATCAAGAAAGGCCTGCCAAAAGATATCCGTCTTTATTGCCTTTTTAAATCTAGGAAATTGTATTCCTTTCATTTTCGAAGAATCCTCGTGGGGATGTCCTTGAAAATCTGAGGTTCTCGCCCTCCTATTATCAATGGGGATTCCCCATGAAGCCTTAACAGATTATCCCTTGTTTGCTTTCTTACGAAATGTATAATTATGTCTCTAGGTAGTATTTTTTTGTTTCACAACCCTTCAGCTAAATCTGAAGATCCTATCGATTTCGAATTCAAGAGTTTCCTCCTCAGATCCGCCTCTCTCTTTTCTGGGAATCCTCTAATCTTTACACATTTCTCCCTTAATTTCTGTTCCCACATGGCTCTATCATCTAAATCTTCCTCCCTTTTTGGTTTGATTTTTTGAAATTCCTCCTCAGCTAGGTCTGCTTTTTCCTCTAGCACTCTAATTTTTTTGTTTAGTTACAGACATATCATTTACCAATGTTTCAATTGTCTGATTTATTTCTTTTAGTTCTGTCTTAATCTCCTGACGGATTTGAAATCCTTCATCTCCTGCCTAAGATCCATCTTTAGTTTCCTAATTTAGTTTCAAGGAGTATTTGATTGGTGGGTTCCATTTTTTGTTGCTCAAGAGAAGAGAAGACTAGGAAGGAAACTGACAATTTGTATCACCCCTGAATTTATCTTCCATTTTTCACCACACCGTGAAAAGGTTTGTTCAAAGAGATTTTACTTTTGCCTTTACTTTTTCAGTTTCCATGGCCAAACAGGGATTCTAACCCTGGTTTCCAGAGTTTCAAACCATTGCACCATTACTTACATATCTCTTAAGAGGTAATTCATCCTGGTTTTATTTCTTAGATTTTTACTCCCTCCTTGTTATCATAAAAAAGGGGGGGGGAAAGGGTGGAGTATTTAGTCTGACATTCTTTTATTTCTTTGATGGCAAGATCTTTAACAAGTGGCAAAATAATTCATTATCTTAATTCATTCTCACATGAAGATAGAAGATAAAAGTACAATTGGGAACTATATGTGAGATTTGTTTCTACAACAGACATGGGCTGATTCATTTCAAAAAGCACAGACATGCACATTAATTATTTTATTTCACTCCATTATAAGAGATGTTGTGGCTTAGTAGTTAAGACACCAATTATGATGGAAGATTGGAAGGTTGGCAGTTTAGGCCCAAGTGCCATGTGATGGGGTGAGTTCCTGTCACTAGTCCCAGCTTCTCCCAACCTAGCAGTTCGAAAGCATGCAAATACAAGTAGATAAATAGTTACCAATTTGGTGAGAAGGTAATAGTGTTCCATGCAGTCATATTGGTCACATGACCACTGGAGTCATCTTCGGACAAATCTGGTTCTTTGGCTTAGTAACGGAGATGAGTACCATCCCCTAAAGTCAGTTATGACTAGACATTCATATCAAGGGAAAACCTTTACCTTTTTTTTTTTTTTTTACTCCATTACAGTCTCACCATGTAGCCCAACCCACTAACACTGCACAGACCAGATAGTTCTCTCCTATTACTGGTATGAAGAACACAAAAAATGCAGTTCCTATTCCCATTGGAGCTTTCATCAATGCAGATATATTCACAAAAGTATTCTCCCTTTTGATGTCCACAGTGCATGCATATACATCAGAGGAAGGGACCTGCATATCATCAGGGTAAAACTATTGAGAACAGTTCCATCCTCACTTATGTGTTTAACCAGTTTTTTTTTCCAGGAACTCTGAGTATCTATAGAATATCTACTCGTTTGGGACACTGATAGAAAGCCTTCGTATCCAGTTTCCACTTGAAATGCATGTCATTTTTTATACATCCATTATATGACATTAAAATATTTCTAATGGCCCTCTGGACCAAATTAAAAATAGAGGGGAAAACTTTGGATTGTTAGTATAAATTGTGGTGTTTTTGCCACAAATAATGGACACATGGAATTGTCTGTCATTTCTTAAGGAAGAAAAACACAATACAGAAGAAGCACAAGGAGTAGATTGAACTGAAAATGAGTTTCATTCACTTGCATATCTCTTTTTGTGCAATGGATAAAGAATGGCAGTAAGAGGAAGATAGGGAATTAATTCCTTTTTTTAAAAAAAGTAAAAAAAATCTTCATTTTCTTCTGCTTGACAGAGATATTTGCATTTTTGAAATAATTGAATAGTTTGATGACTAGCGATGCTGGGGAAAATATGACTTAGGAAACACGAGTAATACAACACAGAGAAGGAAAATGATGAATAGTTTTTTTTGTGGGTTTTTTCGGGCTGTGTGGCCATGTTCTGAAAGAGTTTCTTTCTGACGTTTCGCCAGCATCTGTGGCTAGCATCTTCAGAGAAAAAACCTTCTCACCAAATTGGTAACTATTTATCTACTTGTATTTGCATGCTTTTTTTTTTCTCTGAAGATGCTAGCCACAGATGCTGGCGAAACGTCAGAAAGAAACTCTTTCAGAACATGGCCACACAGCCCGAAAAAACCCACAAAAAAACTATGGATGCCGGCCATGAAAGCCTACGACTTCACAAAATGATGAATGTTGGATATAATTAGTTTGCAAGCTAGGCTGAAAGTCTGTTCTCATTTCCATTAGAGACAATTAGCACAATATGACAAGTTGTCTAAGAGGAGGGTCACAAATACATTATTGAAGCATGTAGGCATGGCAAAATCAAGACTTTCCACATATAGGTTGAGTTGTGCTAAGCGGAAGGAGCTCAAGTCCATTGGCTATGTGCTTCACTTGCCTCTTTAAATTCTTCACATGGAACTAATTTAGTCAGTTTGCCCTTTAAAGCAATGACAGTGTAGAGCAGGGGTAGGCAACTTTTTCCTACCTGGGGCCGGTCCACTGGTCCTGAGGTCTATCCTGAGGTCTATTGCGGGCTGAGGGGCGGGGAAATGGTGCGCACGCTTGTATGTGCATGCGCAGTACGCCGGAAGTACTGCGCATGCATGCATGTTCGCTCATGCATGTGCAGTACTTCTGGTGTAATGCGCATGTGCAAGCAAGTCACAGCCACCATTTTGTTTTCCAAAATGGCACCGCGACTTGTTTGCGCATGCGCCAGAGTATCGCATATGCACAAACGAGTTGCAGCTGCCATTTTGTTTTCCAAAAGGGCGGCCGTGACTCGTTTGTGTATGCGCAGTACTCCAGCGCATGTGCAAACGAGTCACAGCACCATTTTAGAAAACAAAATGGCAGCCGTGACTCACGCGGCAGAGGCGCGCATGGCAGCGGGGGCGGCAGCAGGACCAGGGTGGGGCTGGTCCAAAGGCCTCGGGGGGAGGGGTGGATTCGGCCCCCGGGCCGTAGGTTGCCGACCCCTGGTGTAGAGTAACCTATTAGACTACAGCAATGGAAGTTTGACTGCATTTCTCCGTCTCCCTCTTATCAACAGAATCAAAGTGATATGTCAGCAGAGTATAAAATCATTTTTAGTGTATTTCTTCTTATCTGTACAGTACTAGCTAAGAGTGAGAATATTCTAGAAAAGTCTGAATATTAAACATCCTTCCTAAATATGCCTTTCCCCGCTGCACATCAGAGGCCTTCTAAAACTTTTCAAAAGTTTTAGAAAGATATTTCTGCTTCAAGCCCACAGCCTGATGCATTTGCTGTTCTCCTCCAAAACAATGCTCCCAGTGCTCTGGGGGAAAGTCTTGCCTTTTGCTGTAAGTGAATGATACCAGCAAGTAAAAGACTAAAAATATACAACTCATGAGTCAAGTTGAGTCAGGGCATCGTTTACTGCCACGTCAAGTCTAAGTTGAGTCACTGAAGTGACTTGAGTCCAACTTGAGTCCAAGTCACTTGCTTCCTACAACTTCTTTCCATACCAACAAGTTTTGTATTTTATAGCTATTCATACAGTTTGATTATAAAGGCCCTTCCTGGGCAATAGTTCACTCCATGCATCTGAGGAAGCAGACCAAGTCCAAGAAAGCTTATGCTACAATTTATTTTGCATGGTTAGTCTCAAAGGTGCTACAAGATCCCTTTCCATATTAACATGGTTTAATGAACTCTTGGAAAATGAAAACAACAGGTGATCGTGCTAATTGTTCTTTCAAATGTGTCATCACATTCCATGCAAGAAACATCAGCAGAATGTTATACCATTTGTTTGCTCTATTAGAGAAATTGGTTAGAATACTGCATAAATAGTTAGAGGTTCTCTGGCTAGCTTTCAGTTGTGCTGCTTCTTAAATTTCATACTTCTTGTATATGAAACTGTATATTCTGTGCTGTACTGTTGCCCACTGGAATGGAAAACATATTTCTTTCTCCCACCCCATTCTCTTTTTTATGGTCTTGTCTACAGGGCATAAATATCAGGTAATCACTATGCAGCTCATGTTGACAAATTAGCTTTCTAATAAATTGCCTTATAGGAAGAGGATATGGCTATTTACATATTCAAAAAAATGTTATATACTCAGTATCATCCTGTAGACTGTGTCTGATATGGCATAATAATTATATTTGGACCATAAACTCTTGAGGGGTATTTTTCTATTATGTGTTCACTGACAGGCTAAAGAGAAGAGAGCTGAAACATTTACAGACAAGTAAAGAAAAATTTCATAAAAATAAGTTTTCTATCCCAATTGTCCCAATTGTCTCCCATCTGTCAATTAAAATCCAGGCATGTAATGTTAGTGGAAGCTACAGTAGGACACTATTCAACAACATCATGCTATGACTGGTTTGTTTGCTTAGGTGTTTCTCAATCAGAACTGGAAATAGTTTGAAATTAAAAAATAAACAAAAATAATAATAATTAGAACATTTAGATTCCCATGACAACATGACAAAGAACTAATGAATACCTAAATAGCTTTTTGTCAGTGTTTGCTTTATTGGGAGTAATTATAGGGTTGTGTTTCCAATAGGCTCTGTCTAAGATATTTTTTTGCCTAAAGCAGAAAATAAAATGACACTTCATCCCAGTTTCTTATATAGTCTCATGTATAGTCTCATGGCCATAAAAAAATGACAACATTGCGGTAATTTGTTGTGCACCTGATACCTCTCTTCCAGAATTACATTTCAAGTAAGTCCAAATACTTAGATTTATACAAAGCTATTTATCTTTTTTCCCCTAGAGCAAGTGTGGTGTAGTTGTTTGAGTATTGGACTATGATTCAGGAGACCAGGATTCAAATCCCCTCTCGGCCATGGAAACCCACTGGGCAACCTTGGGCAAGTCATACGCTCTCAGCATCATATGAAGACAAACAAACCTTGCCAAGCAAGCCCCATGATAGGTTCATCTTAGAATTCCCATACGTCAGAAACAACTTGAAGGCACACAACAGCAACAACTGTTTTAATAAGGAAATTGTATTCTCTACATAAACCATTGTATTCAGTTAAAAGAATATAATTGATTGGTTAAATCCAGTTCCTTTCATCACAGCAGCATGCCAAAATATCCATTGGTACCAGATTAATTGGCCTGTTCCAGTTTTTTGTATTGTTCTGACCCTGAGGACTGTTTGCTGTCTGGCTGTGTCAAGGTCAAAAGGGTTAGCTCAACTCTTGAAGACTACAGTAGCATACAGGCTGCAGATCTTGCCACCAGACCAGTGTGTGTCAGGTTTAGTTTTAGATTAACAGAGAACCAGATTAGTTATCACTTTGGAGAGTCCCAAATAGTGCCAGGGCTACAAAGAAGACAGATATATCTTTATATTACTCTAATCTAGAATCAACTTTAGTCAAGAAATCTATCTTTCCAGGTCTAGTAAACTATGGGGCTAAGCAGACGGCGCAAAGCGCCATCTTCAAAGCAAGGAAGGGGAGGGGCAGTCACACGCTGGGTGCCCCAACCCCTTCCCTAAAATGTCCTTGGAGCAGCCAGCCGAGGATTCCTTTCCGCTGCAGAATCCGCACACGCTGCAGCGGAAAAGCCTCCGAAGGTGAGCTGGCAGCCTTTTGTGGTGCACCTTTGGTGATTTGTGGAAGGAGCGCTATTTTAGTGCTCCTTCCAGGGGCGGCGAAGCTGCACCATGGGGCCGAGGAATGGGGATGCCTCGGCCCAGCCCCGTGCCGCCCGTCTGCTTCCCCCCTATGTTTCCCTCTTATCTGATGACTTATTTGTGGAAGGAACATCATCCTTGGCCTGAACAGAGATTGTATGTCTGGTACAAAGTGTTCTTCTGGAAATCATCAAGTCAGAGGATGATATTAGGACTTCAGCATTCAGAAGACTAACCCCAGGGGGAGATTTTTCTCTAGAATTCAAGGGGTCTATTTTCTGAATTCTGACACCAGGTTTTATGTGTAGTTTTTTGGCATGAAGGTGGGCCTTATGGACTAAGGTTTCTTGTGTCAAATTACTTGAATATTAAGCTTTTTCATTGTTCAGAGTGCTGCCATCATCAAAGAGTAAGTAGAAAGCAACAAAGATATGGAGTTTTGTTTGTGTTAACCTTAGATCTTCACAACAATCTATATTAACATGCAAAACTCCAACAAACAACATTAAAAAATTCTAGTTAGTGTAATAATCTGGATGAACACAGAGAGGCAGATGTATTTTCTTGATGGATTAAAGCTAAGAATGCATTGATGTCTCTCTGAGGGGGGTTGCAGACTGCCAGAAATAGTGTGAATTCAGTCCACTTTTAGGGTTAGGATTAGTGCTAGGGAATCATGGGAACTGTTATTTTTCTGAGACATTGAGCCTTCTCTGTCAGACAACTCTGATGCCACAATAAAATACAGTTCCCATGGTTCCCTAACTCTAACCCTAACCCTAAAAGTGGACTGAATTCACACTATTTCTGGCAGTCTGCAACCCCCCTGAGTCTCACACAAAAACAAAAATAATCTAGGTTTTATAATAAATCCTGATCAGCATTTGCAAAACCTTGAAGAATTTTATGAACATTTGAAAGAAGGGGTTGTAAAACCCAGAGTGGAATACTTTTCCTTCCAAACAACAAACTGGGGAGCACATTTGTGAAGCTAGGGGTCACAAATATACACATAGACACAGTGAAGACTTGCAACAGTGAAGTGAAATAAATAATAAACAACTTTCTAAGTATGCTCAGAACATTTACTTCATGTTGAGCCTAGGGGAAGAGGAAACAATAGTTCCCCTGATTTCTGCAGGCTACACTGGTTTTCAGCATCATGTTTTACAATGCATAGATCTCAATTTCCCAGAGCTGCTATCTGCTTGTTTTAAATAAGTAAATAAGTAAATAAATAAATGTGAGAACTTATCATTGAATTCCATTGTCCTATTTAATTTTCAGGCCAATAGTGAATTTTAAAAGCATGAAAAACAGAATAGGAACATTCTGATCTGAAACTTTTTGCCAGAGTGCTGCCTCTTCCACACAGGTAACTGGGAGAACTTTTATTTTATTTTATTTTATTTCATTTCATTTTATTTACCACATCTCATCCATTGTGGAAGGGGAAGAATTAAGAAAACTGGCTGCATTTTCCCACTTTGGAAAAGGCCTGCCAATTGAGGACTGTCATGTGCCAAGGTAATGATGCTTCAGCAAAGTATCCCTTCCCTTGGTGCTTCAGCTCATCTTTTTGAGGCACCCCTTCCTTTTTCAGTTTCACCATGGATCTACTCATTTTTCTTATTTCAGGCTAAAGTGAGGGCTATCAGAACAAATTAAAGATATTCCCTTTGTTCATGCTTCATGGGGAGGGATAGACTATATAGCTACTTTGGTAAGTGCTTACCAAATTGTATTCATTGTAATTGTTATTAATTGGCTCATGTGTACATGCTAGGCAGCACAATACAAGCAGGATTGGGATACACAGATTTGGATTTATCGGTGAACACCTATTCATCACAGAATGAAATATCTGTCCTACTAGGATGTCTTCATTGCCATCCAGCCATCTATGTTACCATAAAATGCCTATGGAACAACAATTTGATATCTCAGTGTAGCAATATTTCATTGATATCTGAGAAAATGTGGCAGCTTCCATGGGCACAGTCTGTAGAAACTCCACACTGATTGAAGCAGCCAGGAGGAAAAAAATAAATTAAAGGAAGAAATAAATAGGCAGCACAGATTTTCATGGATGCCTCTTGCCTTTCAAAACTACTCCATTTGTTGTTGTTGTTCCTACCAATGCACCCCTAGGAAAATAATGTGAAAAATGCCTCCCCTCTCTCATGCTTTCTGGATGAAGAAGCAAAAGTAAGAAATAAACTTCACCTATCTCTGTGCATGCTTACACATGACCATTGTTTAAAATATATTTATCTATTTATTTGTTCCAAGGCTCTCTGAAACGATATTCAATCCAGAGAAGTTTCATTTGTCCCACTGAAATCAACAAGCTACATCATTCATTGCTGTATAACAATAGTAAAGTTTATTTTTATTCTTCATCTTCACAACAAATCTGTGAAATAGGCCACTATATTCTGCAGATAAGAAACTGAGTATGAGAAAGTTTGTTGCCCAAGGTCCCATGAAAAGAAAGAAATTAGTCTTGTTGCTTTCTTAAAATCAACAGATTTTTGCATGAGGGTTGTTTTTTAATGATATCCAACTTTCTTGGACGCAGGACAGAATATGTGAATCTCAGGTATATATGCAGGGGAAGATCACAGTAAAATGGGATGCAGAGAATGACACTTTTACAGGTACTGATCATAAATATTCAAAGGGCTAGCTTAACATAAACATGTCACCATCTGTTAACTAATATACAAGGCTACTACACTGTTAGTAACCTTTGAAGTGTAAAGGCAATGTATTCTGCTTGCCAAAAAGTTTGTTCTTCTGAAGGCAGAATCTTATTCATAGGTAAGAAGAGCTTTGCCCCCACTGTGGGCTGTTATATAATAGTTTACCAATAATATCATATTGATACTTAATTTCACACTGATCAATTTAGTCTGAACACTGCGGAAACAACTCTGTATTCTCTGTGAGATTGACTAAGGTGCTACTGATGAAGATCAACCTGTAAAGAGGGAGATCCAATGCTAGATGGCACTAGAGGTTTCTGTTGTAATGGCTGCTCCAATGGTGCAACTAATGACCTCCCATTAAGATGACCCAGATTTAGGGGGAAATACTGGCAGTTCAAAGGGCCTGAAAATTAGCTCATTGTCATTACAGCTACAATATCATAAGTTGCTCCTTACTTTCACATTTTCAAAAGTAATTAAAATGTAACTTTTAGATGTGTTTTGAGGGGAAACTATCTAAATATTTGTCAGTGGCAAGAGACATAATATGACCCAGTGCTTGAACCACATCATATTTCTCCTGCATCATTAAGTAAGACCACATACCCATAATGATAAAAGAAACTAAAAAGTTATGGCTATGCAAAACAACAACAACAACAAAACAACAACATTTCATCATTACATTACATTTCTAATGTATTGTAACTACACCATAGTTACTGGGGAAGCGCAAATATTGTCCCTTTCTTACTTCATAGGCAGGGTACCATTTTTACCATCTTCTTCCCTCTGGTAGAGAGGAGAATGGGGATAATTGGCTGTGTTTTCACCTTGAGAAATGCCAAATAAGAGGGTTATCAAATGACAGACATGCCAGGGCAGTCCTCATCATCCTACACATCAAACATCCTTATTTTGGCAAACATAATTGTTCTCTCTTCTGCTGCTCCTGCTCTCACTGGTTTACTATTAAATCCTATGACTGTTAGTACATTGTTTTGCTGGCTTCCTGACTTGATGGTTTTATTGCACTCTCATTTATCTCAGTGTCAGCTTTTGAACACTTCTGTACTTTTTTGCACACACACCATTGCTATTTGACTCACAGTGCACTGTGTGTGTCTTCAAGTTGCCTGAGGACCTATGGAGTCCCCATTAACTTCATAGTGTTTTCTTAGACAAAGAATACTCACAAGTGGTTTTGCCAGTTCCTTCCTCTGAAAAAATAGCCTACAGCACCTGGTACTAGTTGGCAGTCTTCCATTCAAGTACTAATCAAAGCTGAATCTGCTTAACTTCCAAGGTCAGATGGGATCTGGTGCCTATATAGTATTTAGGCACTTCTGCTGTTAGGCTCCTGGTCCTGTTTCTAATTAGCAGTACTAAGCCTTACTCCTGCTTGTCTCATCTTCATTCCCTTGTGTGTGGTGGTGGTGGAACACACTACTTTTTATCTCAATTCTGTTGGCACATTTTGGACTTTAAAATGATGCTATGCTCTCTTAATTGGTGTTCTGTGTTTTTAGCTGGTATATATCTGTTATATTTTAATCTTTTGCTCCCTGCCTCAATTCTCAGAAAGATGCAAATAAGAAATTATTATTATTATTATTATTATTATTATTATTATTCTGCAAACAAGCTGCACAGAACTTCACACACATTAAACTTTTGTATGTTTTTTTAAGACATACATAGTTGTTAGGAAATGTAAGCATGTAATAGATATTGATAAACAGTTATTTCCTGGGATAGCTGATCCATTACAAGTGAAACATTCAATATGAAAGGATGGTAATTTTCAAAAGGTATCTAGATGAACTGAAGGCCTTTATGTTCTATACCAATAGGCCAATAAAATAGCCTGATCAAATTTTAAATGGCTCAGTGCCATAAAAGCTGGAAACCAATAAATTTGTTTTCACCTACATCATGCAGAAAAGGAAGACAATTCAGAAAAGACAAGTACAATTTTACATTTGATGGGTTTGCATTTGATAGCTTAAGAAACCAAATGTGAATTATTTTGTTCTTTCCACAAATTACTGTAGTATCAACCCATATTACTCTCATGGGTTGAACTAGGATCTCTTAGGAGACCATTAATGGATTTAAGGTTTGTTTTGATATCAAGTATATGTGTCAGTGACATTCTTGAATAGACATAGCAAGTATATGTGTCAGTGACATTCTGGAACCTCTTCAAAGTTATGGAGAGGTGTGTGGCAATATATGTGCATGATGGTATCAAAGCAAAAGAAATCTTTAAAGAAGGAAACGGACATTATGTGGCTATAGAACTGAATATAGAATTGGGAAAAGTCTTATTAATAAACATATATACTCCACAAGAGAATAAATCTAATTTTTTAAAAAAACTCAATAAACAGATTAGACAACAGGATTACGATAAAATCATAATTACAAGTGACTGGAATGGAGTGCTAAACCCGACAGAAGATAGAACATCCCCAAAATTAAAAGACAAATCTAATGGGAAATTACTAAATTCAGCAATTAACATGATTAAAGAACAAAAACTAATAGACACATGGAGATTACTTAACAAAAGAGAAAAAGATTATACCTTTTATTCAAACAGATTTAAATCATGGTCCAGGATACATATGATTTTTTTATCTTTAACAATGACTAAAGAAATATCAAGTTGCAATATTCTTCCTATGAGAATGTCTGACCACTCGCCAGTAACACTAACACTAAATTTAAAGAGGAAAGACTTTACATGGCATTTAAAAGAAGCTTTATAAGCAGATGAAGAGATAGTGACAAAAATTAAAAAAGACCTCTCGCTATTCTTCAAAGAAAACATGAACAAAGGGACACCCACATAAATAGTGTGGGATACAAGCAAGGCAGTTGCAAGAGGTCTATTTATCCAACAAGAAAAAAGGAAAAAAAGAATGAAAGCAAAGCAAGAAGAGGAATTACAAGTTCAACTAAGGGAAGTAGAAAAACAACATAAACAAAAACCTAAAGATATAAAAATTGAAAAAGAAAGACAAAGAATAAGGAGTCAAATAGATTGGTTTTCCACTAGGGCGGTATATAAATAAAATATATTAAAAAATATATTATTATATATTAAATAGATCAGATTACAATGCAAGAAATAGCAAACAAAATAAAATATATAAAACATCATTTTGAAAACGCAAATAAGGTGAGCAAATGGTTATCAAAAACACTTAAAAAAGAAAAAGAGAAAAATATAATTTTAAAAATTAAAACAAAAGGGCAAGAATTTACTCAACAAAAAGATTTAAAGAAAATTATTCAAGAATATTATGAAAATCTATTTACTTCACTCGAGAGCTCACAAGAGAACAAGACAGAAATGAGGAAATACCTAGAAAATGGAAATATCATAAAATTAAACAGACAAGATATAAAAGATTTAAATTCTCCTATAACAATGGCTGAAATTGACCAAGCTATTATAAATTTAAAGGAAAACAAAACACCAGGACCGGATGGTCTCTCAGCAAGATATTATAAAACATTTAGGAATGAATTAACAGAACCATTACACAAAACAATTCAAGAGATAGATAAAGGAAATTACCAAGATTCTTGGAGATATTTGCTCACAACACTAATCCATAAAGAAAATAAAGATCCAGAAAATATTAATAATTATCGCCCTATTGCTTTACTGAACCTTAACTATAAAATATATGCAGCAATTCTTGCAGCCAGATTAAAAAAGATCTTAGCCAGGTTAATCCATGAAGACCAAGCCGGTTTTCTACCTAAAAGGTATGCAAGAGATAATATTAGGACAACGGTAAATATTTTAGAATATTATAATATTTATAAATCAAAAAAATTAGGAACGGTATTCCTAGAACTAGAAAAGGCTTTTGATAACGTGAGTTGGGAATTTCTTGATTTGTTACTCCAAAAAATGGGGATAACAGGAAAATTTCTAGAAGGAATTTGCCAAATATATAAGATACAGAAGACTCAAATCCAAATTAATGGAGAAAAAACAGAGACCTGTAATATAAAAAAGGGTACACGCCAGGGGTGTCCCTTATCTCCACTTTTGTTTATATTGGTAATGGAAGTACTAAACACAAAAATAAGAAATGACGATAGAATTAAGTCACCGGATATTAAAAAATATAAATATAAACTCAAATCATATGCAGACGACATTGTAATATATCTGGAGGACCCACTGGAAAGCATAAAACATTTAGAAGGAATCTTGGAAAAATTTAGTTTAATGACGGGACTCAAGGTAAATAAAGCTAAAAGTGGAATCATAACAAAAAATTTAACAAAAAAAGAAGAAAAAACTTTACAAGAAAAATCAGGATATCAAATATATAAAAAAGCAAGATATTTAGGAATAACAATTACAAATAATAATTTGGATTTATACAAAAGTAACTATATACCACTATGGAAAAGTATAAAAACAGATTTGGAAACCTGGGATAAAAAACAACTCTCTCTTCTTGGTAGAATTGCTACTATACAGATGAACGTTCTGCCCAAAATTTTGTATCTATTTCAAACAATATCTATACATCTAACCAAACAACATTTCCGCAAATGGAACCATGATATTAGGGATTTCATATGGAATAAGAAAAAATCCAGAATTAAAGCAGTGACGTTAAAAGATAGAAAAGAAAAAGGTCGCTTAGATCTACCTGACCTAGAATCATATTATGAAGCATGTGTAATACTATGGTTAAAGAACTGGATATTACTTAAAAATCCGAAATTATTAGAACTAGAAAGAATCAATCTAAAAAAAGAGTGGCACGCTTATTTATGTTATGAAGAAGTGACAAAGGATAAAGAATTCAATATGCATTTTAGACGTAAAAACTTGTATAGAATTTGGAAAAAATATAAAAATTATTATTATAATAAATTACCTCAATGGACCTCACCACAGGAGGCTTATCACAATAAGGAAACATACAAACAAGAGAATTGGATCACTTATGAAAAATTATTAATAAAAAGTACACAAGGATTTAGATTAAAAACTATAGAACTTAAAAAAGATAGTATAGAAGTTAACTGGTTGAAATATATGCAAATAAAAAAAGACTTTAATAGAGATATGGTAAAAGGCGGTTTTGATGAAGGTACGAATATACTGGATAAATTATTAAAAGCAGGGGAGAAACAATGGATTAAAAAGACATAGAAATGGATGCTAGAGATAAAAACAGGAGAAGATGTGATAAAACATAATATGATAACATGGATGAGGGATATTGGGAACACAATACCACTGAAAAATTTGGAAAACGCATGGAAAAACAGCAACACATTCACCAAAGGTAATATATTAAAGGAAAATTAATATAAAATATTATATCATTGGTATATTACTCAATCAAAGTTAGAAAAAATAAACAAACAAGGAAGAAATGAGTGTTGGAACTGTAGGGAAGAGCTAGGAACAACTATTCACATGTGGTGGAAGTGCAAGAAAAATAAGACCTATTGGGAAGAAATACATAAGAAAATGTCTGAGATTACTCAAAAAAATATCCCTCTAAAACCAGAACTGTATCTGTTAAATATAATAGATGTAATAAATAGTAAACTAACTCAAGATGAAAAAAGTGTGATATTATACATGGTAACAGCCGCACGTCTAATTTTGGCAAAATATTGGAGATCTGAAACAACCCCAACGATAACTGAATGGCAAACCAAACTTTATGAATTAATAACAATGGATAAATTATCAATGTTTATAGCGGGAAAGACATTTCAACAAAATGATAAAAAAAAATGGAAAGAGATACTGCACAAATTAGAAATGAAGTAAGATTATTAAATTAAGATAACATGAATTAATCTATTTATTATTATTATTATTATTATTATTATTATTATTTTGCTTTCTCTTCTTCGTTTAGTAAGAAACGAATGTACAGATAACAGTCAAAAAGATGGTGTAAAATGGTGGTGTAAAATAAGATTTGTGATACTGTCAGTTACTAAATAAGATTACTGATATTGTTTTGATATTTGTGAAAAAAACAAATACAAATAATTATTCGGGGGGAAAAAGTTATGGAGAGGTGGTGCACAATGTAATATCTTCAATCTCTGTGACAGTTTTGGAATGTTTAAATGTCACATTGGTGCCTTCTTAGAAAAGCACACACCATATTCTGGAAAACTGAGTGATAAGCAAAAGAAAATGTCAGCTCTTTCCACTATAATGCAAGTTTAAAGGAAAAGTGAACTTTGACGATATGATTCTACACACAACTGCATAGAATTAAGCTACTTAGATCCAGCCCCTTCAAGGATGTTGGAATGCTAACAGAAAATTGTGCAAAAATCTCTCTGGTCTTTAATTCTTCTTGATGGGATTTCCTGTTGAATTGTGATGATGATGGATGTACAGCAAACAGTCCATGAAACCAGTCACCAAGACCCAGGCAGCTTCAGCAAGCTCCTTGTTTTATTGCAAAAATCAGCATCAGCAAAAACAAATAATAATAACAATAATAGCATTTTCACCTTAGCCAGAATGGCTAAGCAGGAACAAAACTTTAACTGCTACATTTTTAAAGTTAGTCAAGCTACAGCATCAGCAAAATATTTTCAGTTAATCCATTTAGCTTGAAGGTTTAAAAGAAGTAAAGTGTTTTTCCAGCAACACAATTTCAGCCCACATATCTCCACCTCTTTGGGTGTAGCCTTTTCAGACTTATTGGTTGAGCTTTCATGATGTGTGTTAGCCCAACCTCTATTTTCCATATTACATTATGTGACTGTCATTCCCAAAACATCATTTGTTATTGTAAACCCGTTGTGTAAATAAAACTGTTTCTCACAGACTTTCAGCTTGTTAACTAACTTTGTTTTGACTAACACACACCTGTGGAGCTGGGTGTTGTGAATCTAGCCCCAGAAAACAGATTTTCTCAGCAAGGAAAAATACAGACACACATCTTTACATTTCAACATTTTAACATTGACTATATATCCCATCAAAACCTGACATTTCCCAACTGACAGGAAACCTATTTTGTGACCTGAGAAAAATAAGAAAATTATTTCTCTCTCTCCCTGTCTCTATCTGTCTGTCTGTCTGTCTGTCTCTCTCTCTCTCTCTACACACACACACACACAAACACCATAGAAGTAATGTGTGTGTTGTGTGCCTTCAAGTTGTTTTTTGACTTATGGTGTCTCTAAGAAGAGGTTTGTCATTGCTTTCCTCTGAGGCTGAGAGAGTGTGACTTGTCCAAGGTCACCCAGTGGGTTTCCATAGCTGAGTTGGGAACTGAACTCCAGTCTCCAGAGTCATCGCTCAACACTCAAACCACTATGACACACTGGCTCCTATATAAGTAATACCAGAAATAAAAACTATGAAGTGAATATTTCCAGTTTTAAAATGACAGACCAGAATCCTGTTGGAGCACTATGCTTGTGAAAAACCAGTGTGTAAATGTTTGCACTTATTCAGAGTCTATATATATATGTGGTCTCCAGTGCAACCAATCATTCTACAAGGACACACAACAGCCCTCTCATTCACACAGATTGCACACACACACACTTTTGATTTCGTGGGCAGGGAACTGTTGTGTAATGGGTGAGCTCAAGTCTGTGGTCCTATTACCCTAATAGTGGGAAATTTTGGGGGTCCCCACCTGAAATGCCAGTGTCTCCTTGAAAGTATGGCAAATTATAGCTCAAAGAAGACCAGCAAGAGGAGGGTAACTGCAGACATCCTTTCATCTATGTATACCAGTAATAGCTGCAGACAGTGTTTCAGGTTCAGTGTTTTATTTAGAAATGTGCAAAGGGTGCACACAGATGGACAAGAACCAAAGCAACCAAAAGAATCATACAATGCTATTGGAAAGAAAGACATGGAAGATGGATATAGAGATTTTGGGGTTCAAGAGGGTAATAATTACCATTCCTGAAGAGAGGTCCATGAAAAATGCAGAGTGGCTCAGACCATGTCTAAGGGTTATACAGAGGGATCCCTGATCTTTGAACAAAGTGGCTAGGGCTGGGGCAGATATTTATACCCCATTTCATACACTTGAGGAGTGTTTTATGTGATATTCTGTGTGACAAAGCTCTAATGACTTTCACAGGGGACTGAAAAGGGGTGTGGAATAACTGATGGCTTTAGCTCTCGAGTGACAATACCTTGATTATATTTGAGACAATCCCTTAATGATTTGGCAGGAAGAGTGTATAGGAACAGTGACATAAGGTGGGAGTAAAGGGTATGGCCTTTTGATGGGAGTCCCTTTGCTTTCATTGTAAGCAGTAATGCAGGGAACACTGGGAGGGGGGGAGCAAGGTGATCAGCAAATCAAGTTCCTTAGTTTTCTCTGGGTCTCCACATGTCCTCCAGTCAGTGTAACTCCTACATGTGCATAATGTCTAGTTTCCATGGGTTATTGTTTTGTCAAAACATGCCCCATTCTATATATCAATTATGAAACTGCATATCCAGGCGGGATGCATGTTGGATAGGCTAACAACACCTGCTGCACAGCTGGTTGTGCATATATTTGTGATATAGTAAATGTGTAATAGGTTCTTAGGCAAAATAGCTGAATATGTAAAAACAATTTATAAAGGGATAGTTCTGTTTTTGTTTTGATTTTTTAAAGATATATATATATATATATATATATATATATATATATATATGACCATGGTGGCCTAATGCCTGTTGTCCACTGACTGAGTGGTCTTTCCTCCGATCTTTGTCCTTCAGCCCAAGTTCTCATAGCTCTTCCCATGCCCTTTCCATGTGGTTCCCAAACTATGAGTGAACCAAAACAATGTAAAACTGCACAAAGTAGTTTATTGTCTCTTTATCATTTTCTGGACTTGTTTTGTTTTACTAGGGAAAGAGTGGTATGATCTCAAGCACTGTTCACAGAAAATTTTTCAAAAGCACGTCAAGTTCATAGAAGTTTCCAAATGGTATTTGCCATGGTTCAGGTACTGATATCTAGACCACTACTTTTTTCCCCTTCCCTCTCTTCCTCCATTCCTCCTGGGCACCCAAGGCATAGGAGCATAAAATATATGAAAAGAGAATGTGATAGTGCAGATAGGCCAATTGTGGCCAAAATTCATGAAGGCAGTTACAAATGCATAAGCACCTTAGTGACATAGCTACATAGTATCTCCTGGCCCAACCTTCCCAGTCTACACTTAACAGGCAGCAACTACTTCAGGGCCTGTTCCCCTATCAATCAGGAAGCAGCTGACATATCCATCACCTCCTGTGAGTGATATCTGGTGTGACAGCCAGAAGCAGGGTCCCTATCACATGTTCCCCTCAAACCGGAGATTATTCATACAACCAGTGTAGCCAAAAATCTTGTATGGGGAACTTTATTTAACTCAAATCGAGAGGGGGTTAGCTACAAGGACCCAGCGAGACCATCACCCATGTGTATACCAAGAGTCCAGTGGATCTAAGAATTGGTGCAGAGACAGAATTCTCCAATTAAAGTATTATTTATTAAAGGGGAAAATCATGCAGCAATTCACGTACACACACACACTCATGCGAGGCTCAGGAAATTAGGGATTAGACTGGGATACATGTAGAGGCAACACTACAGGTGATACTTACTACCGATGAAACCTTCTCTGGGATCCAATTGGGTGAAGTGGCATGGGACACAACCATTCCATGAGCATGGGTTGAACTGAGGTGCTGGTAACCAGATCGGAAAACAGAGTGACACAGGGTCCCCCTGAACTCAGACTAGCGACACTGAGGGGAGAATTTCAGGGGCTTTTAAGGTCTTGAACTAGCCCCTGGCAAGGTGCTTGATTCCTTGGCCAAAGCCTAGACCAGGGGTAGGCAACCTTTTTGAGCTGGGGGCCGGGTTGCTGTTCCTCAGACAATTGGGGGGGCGAAGCACCAAAAATAAATAAATAAATAAATAAATAACAATAGAAATAACAAATTTTAAAAAATTAAAACATTTTTAAAAATATGCATGCACACTCTCTCAGCCCCAGAAAAGCCATGGCAAAACCCTTGTGGAGATTTTGCCAAGAAAACCCCAAGAACAAGTAATAACAACAATAACCAATATAATCATGGCGGGTGGTGGCATCGGTGGGGGGCAGCTGGGGGCAGCAGTGGTGGCAGGACCGGCCTGGGGCCAGTCCAAAGGCCTTTCGGGGCCGCATCTGGCCCCCGGGCCTTAGGTTGCCTACCTCTGGCCTAGACAAGATGTTTGATTGTTTGGCCTGAGCCTGGACAAAGGTGTTTTTTTGGGTAAAGTAATCTGGTCTGTCAATATTCAAGGGAAAGTGGGAGAGGATTAGCTGGGCCATCGAGTGAGACATCTTGGCCATTATCACCCATCCTTCTGATTATGGAGGTGATGATGGTCCATTTGCAACTCCCACACTATCTGCCTGACTATGGAGGTTGGGGATTTTCCAGTCTTCCAAGTGATGTGGGTATGACTTCTTTGCCTTGCCATGGAGTCCCCTGGAGTTCACTGCAGAGTGCATCTGGGGCCATGTGGAATTCATACATACACCAAAATTCAGAAAAATGCACTTATGGTAACACCAGACACCTCCTTTCCAATCAAAGGGAAAAACTGCATCAACTGCAACAGCTTTTGCCCAGTAGGTGGGGATTGGGGAGCTTTCACAATCCCTATGTATCTCCTGAGCTAGAGAACATGTAAGGATTGTACATATAAACCAGCCATGAATGCATAACTCTAGGTCACACATTTGTGAATGCTTTAGTGAATTCCAGCCATTCTCTTCTGAACTGTGATTTAATCAATATGTATATGTGCAACTGCAAAGCAATACTATATACAGCAGAAAAGAGAAGCAAAATCTGATCCATCAAAAATACAGCTCTCACCCAGAAAAATGCCCTTCTTCTTCCATAAACCTTGCTTCCTTCCCAAATCCTTAATTCCCAAGATTTGTATGTCTTTGATTTTTCAATGGAAAAAGTAAAGCAGGTCTATTAGATATGGCCTCTGTCACTAGGAAGATGGGTTTTAGAGTCTTTGGCCCAAAACAGACAGGCCAAAAGAAGTGGGTTTTGGCTGCTTCAGGGACATGACATTCAGATGATGTATGCTCTCAAAGCAGCTGGAAGTCACTCCGAAGCTCCACCAAAGCAGACTTTTCAGGAACAAATTTAACCCACTCCTGACAGCGGTCTGTTCTGGACCATGGCAGCAGCCCACTTCAGGAGCAGGATGTGTGGTTGCTATGGTCCTGCTCAGTCAGGGCTGGAGTAGTCTCCCACCACTCATTCCTGGCTGTTTTCTTTGGCCCTTTGTTAGCAACATGGCAAAATGTTAACAAGGTATCCAGTGACATAAACTGCTTTCATTTGTGTTTAGGAGGCTCTTTACCTAGGAATGGGGAATAGGAATCCCAATTCAATATGCTTTTCTTGTTCTTCCCTATATAAGCTAGATTTTTTCCCCTGTTTCCTCACCCTGGTAGGGGGTATCCTAGTCCAGGGGAGACATTAGTCATTGGAATCAGGACTGAACATTTCTGGTCTTGGAATAGTCTATAGAGAATTCATTGCTAAGGGGATCAGTACTATTGCTTGCTTGAAAGGAGTGCTGAATCATCAGCTAATGGACTGGAATAAATCATTTACCACCAATATCTTACTGTAGTAATGTGTGCCAGTTTTTGATAATAAAATAGAAGAAGAAATCTGGAATTGAAAACCAGTTACAGCTCAGACTATGGTGCATGAAAAATATCACTGCTATCTCTCACCAGAGATCATGAGGTTTCCTTGTTCACTTCACTCTTATTCCCAAAGGATAAAGTAATCTTGGCAGGAAAGAATCTCAACATTTTTTTTTTTAATCAGAAATGGAATAAGAGGATTCCACTCACCTTGCTTTTTTTCCATACTGGGAAAAATGGGACATAAATTTAAATGAAAAAAGCAAACAAAAGAAACAGAAATGGGTTAGAATCTGTCATTCACTCATATTCCCAATATGGAATATGAAGGGGGAAATTAGTCTGCTATCTTTGACTAGGAATTATATCCCTGTTATCATATCCTTGCATCCAATGGACAGCAATGGGAGCAAGAAACTATTGCACTGCCTTCTGATGATGGAATGGTGGGTGCTCATGATCCAGTTCTTATAAGGGCTTGGCCAATCATGTCTTACAAGATGTGAAAATTCCCATTATAACATTTGGGGCCTCCCAGATCCTCTGATGACTTAAGATTTGAAGGTCCACACAACTCTAATTGTGCCTAAGCTCAGCATGGAAAAAAAAAACAGCTCCTCTGCCAGAGACACTGGTAGGGTTGGTTTCTTCAGGTGCAGGATGAAATCCATTATTTTTTACTAATGTGGTCAGCAATTGACTGCAAAATCCCATTAGACATGGTGGGATATGTTTCCATCTGTTTTGCAATAGAAATGCAAATGTTCATACCTTTCCACTGTCTTAACATTATGTGAGATGCATGTTATCATAATATTAGCATGTGTCAGTCTCTGGACTGTGGCTCACAAAATGGAAACATATATGGGATTCATATCGTATCATATTATGTTGACCCATAATTTAGATTTTTCTTCTAGTAAGAAGAATTTCCATCAAATTGTCACTTGATGCATTATAGTTTTCAGTTTAGGTTTCATAGTTTCACAGTTCAAAGACTTAGCTTTTGTAATCAATCTGAAAAAAGCACTGAAGAAACCAAGTGTTACCTAAGGATAAACCAGAACACCTTTCAGAAAGTGTACTGGCAGAGAGGCAAGGGTAATCTTTTCTTTTTGGACAAAATTAAAGTGTACTTCAAAGAGGTAGCACTGATTCAACTACTTCATATTTCGGAGGCAACATATATTTACAGAAAATGAAAACCTGGTCACAACTTTATTTGAATCATGTTGAAATGTTCCGCATGATCCAGGAGAGGCTTTCTTGATTTACTCTGCAGTTACAGCACATTATTTTTCCCTGTGCTAATGGCAAGCCATCAGTCACTGAAGGTGTAATCAGATTTTATAGAAGGCCATGGGCATCATTTTTAATCATTTACTATGTGGCAGCTTGCCTTACCTTCCTTATCACTTGCCAAGAAAATTGCTAAAGAATATTCTTTATCCCACAACTCTGTATGCTTTTAAACAAACTATAGTTCCTACCTCTTTGTTCCTATAGCTTTGTTTTACATGATGTATGCTACCTTATCAATTTAAGGTTTCTTTACCCTTGACAGATACACAAGGCTTTCCTGGTTTATATTCATTCTAAACATGCAATCCTGTACATGTTGTCTGTTCAGAAGTAAGTCCTGCTGAGTTCTATGTCTATAGGAATACAACCTTAATCTTTAATGACAATGGATTTTCTGTGAATTAGGAAGTATTGTGTGTGCAGTCATTGCTGCTGAACCAAAAACAAAGAAAAGCATGCTTGTTCATCCTTGCATCTAAGACCTTCAAATGTAATGCTAATCCTGTTACAATTACTCCAGGTTGGCAATTCTTCTCTACCAGTTGTGTAAGCCATACTAATGCAGAAAGAGAGGTCATTATTGACAGGGTGAGGAAACAAGAGAAGATGTTGCACTGCTACTCAAAGTACTGAAAGTCTATTGAAAAGATATTACTGCTCGTCTGAAGATTGTTGCTCAAGAGTCATAGAATCATAGAACCATAGAATTATGGAGTTGGAAGAGCCCACAAGGGCCATCCAGTCCAACCCCCTGCCATGCAGGAATTCCCAATTAAAGCATCCCCGACAGATGACCATCCAGTCTTTGCTCAACAGCCCTTTAAAAAGGTACAAGGCAGCATCCATAAAAATAGATGGAAAAATTATGGTAGAATGTAGGCCAGGGGTTGGCAAACTATGGCCCGCAGGCTAAACTCGGCCCACCGAGGCCTTCCTACTGGCCCCTGGCCGGTCCTGCCATCGCCGCTGCCACCGCCACCGCCTTTTTCAGGTGCGTGTGACTCCAGGGAGCCATTTTGTGTTCCAAAATGGTGCCTGGAGTCTTGCTCGATCTTTCCCATCCTGCCCCACGATGGGAAAGGTCACACAAGACTCCAGGCACCATTTTGGAACACAAAATGGCACCCTGGAGTCACACGCGCTTGCGCACTGGGGCCCGGTGTGGTCGCTGGAGCCCTCCTGGGGGACCCCCGCAGCCGCACAAGGCCTCTCTGAGACCTGGTGCAGTCGCCGGAGCCCTCCTGGGGGACCCTCATGGCTACACTGGACCTCTCCAAGACCCGGTGCAGTTGCCGGAGCCTCGTTTTTTGTTTTTTTCCCTCTGGCCCTCCGATGTTCCGAGGAAGCCCGAACCAGCCCCCAGCTCAAAAAGTTTGCTGACCCCTGTAGGCCATTGATCATTGGTGTTTCTTTTCGAGCCAAGACTAATGCCATAAATGTAGACAAAGATTGTTGTATCAAAGGCCCTTTAACAAATATAACTCTGGAAGATATGATAATTAACACATGCCACTGGCAGGGGGCAGGGGCTGGTGAAGTAAGAAACATTTGAAACATTCAGAAAGCATGGCAGTTTTGAGATATGTTGCCAACTTGTGCAGAATATGGAGCATAAGATTTATAGAGCTTAAAATTATACAACCAAATGCATAGTAATGAATGAGCTACTACTATGAACTTGTGCAGGGGAAATAAGTCAAAATGGACTTGGCTTTCAACAGAACAGCATGTTGAGTGCCATTCATAACAAATCAGATGACAAATTGTGCTGTTGGTTTTATCCATAGAACTCTCAATTTCATCAGACAATAAAATATTGTTTAGATACATGTTTCTCTTTCATGCTGTAGTATTTTCATCTTCTTAACTAATAACAAAGGGTCTTTCAAATCAATCTGCCTTCAAAACCAGCCCCAGCTAAGGATAGCATACCTCCTCTGAAGGAAGGTCTGAAGGAAGTACTAGGTTAGATGAGGAAAAACAAACTGAAACTGAATCTTGACAAGATAGAGGTGTTTATTGTCAAGTGACCTAAACTGGGTTTGTAGGGGTGTCAGCCAGTCCTGGTTGGGATTACACTCAAATTGAAAGACTGTGGGCCTCGGCAGACGACTAATAGAGTCGTCTCCGAGCCCTGGAAGAGGAGGGGCAGCCGCACGAGCGGCGCCCCTTCCTCTTCCTGAGGTTGCCCTCGGAGCTGCTGGCCCTCCGCACGGCCGGCGCTCCGGGGGCAACCTCCCGCCGCAGCGACCGCACGCGCTGCAGCAGAAAAGGCAGGGAAAGTGCACCCTACGCATTTAGGGCGCACTTTCCCTGTCTTCTAAAAGGAGCGCCAATTTGGAGCTCCTTTTAGGGATGCCGCAGGAACGCCGCGGTGCGGAGGCTGCGGTCCCGCGGCGCTCCGTCCGGCGGCGTCTGGGAAGCTCTCGTGTGCTTCCCCCCTGTGTTTGCAATCTGGGAGTGCTCCTGGATACATCATGCCATCACTTATGGCCCAGATAGATGTAATGGCCGGAAGTGCCTATTATCCACCTTAGCTGTTACACCAGCTGTACCCATTCCTAAAGCTAGAGGATTTAAAGTTGGTAGTGCATGTGCTGGCAACATCAAGTCTGAACCTCTTCAATGTGCTATACATTGGACTACCTGTGTACCACAGTTCAAAACAATTAGTTCAAAACATAACAGACAAATTAGTGAGTGTTACATCTAGGAGTGATCATATTACACTAATATTAAAAATTACTCTATTGATTGCCAATTAGTTTCTGGGCAAGGTACAAAGTGTAGGTTGCTACATTTAAACCCCAAATGATTTGGGTCCAGGTTGCATACAGGATCACCTTCTCCCATGTAATCCACCCCAAACACTAGTCCTGTCTGAATTTCCTCCAGTCAGCCAGGAGTAGACTGGCAACTGTCACCCAAAGGTATTTTTCTTCAGTTGCCCCCAGCAGGCCTATCCAGATAATTTTTAAATTACTACTTTTTAAATTATGAATTTTAAAGCATGGTTTGCATTAATATGTATTGGCTTTGTGTGTTCTTTTAACTGGTGCCATGTGTTTTTAACTGGTTTATGTGATGCATTTTAATCTATTGTTGTTGTTCCCCATCTCATTCCACAGGGGGAGGTGAGTAAGAAATAAATACTGTTGTTGTTGCTGCTGTTGCTGTTATTGCTGTTGTTGGCTGCAACCACAGTTATCTAAGTCTGCAGATCATCCAATCATGCTAGAACATATAAGGGGCGAGTGATATATGTATACAAAAATTCACATATAGAAGATTATTATTATTATTATTATTATTATTATTACAGTTTATTTATATAGCGCTATAGATTTACACAACTGTACAACAACTTACTTCTATCATTACATATTAATTATGCGAAAATGTGTCTTGAATGCCATTACATTGAAAGGAGTGGGGTGTTTGGAGTCTGAACCCTACAGCATTGAGGTTGGAACCAAAAATGGAAGGAAAGAAAAAAAATGTATTTTTTTTTTTAAAAGGGAGACAAGGGAATATATTATAGAATGACAACTGGGAGGCCATTGGATCAATTGTAGACTAATGATTCAACACATGCAAGGGGTTTTAATAAAGTTTTAATTATGGAGCTGTACAGATGGGCAGGAAAAGGTGCCTTTTCCCTAAGCTGCAGCAACCGCACTGCCTGCCCCAAGGATGCCCTGAATAGGGATGGAACAACTGCACTGGGGGGCAGTCAATGCAGCTTTTCTGAGGCCATATTGAAACCCTGCCAACCACACTGCTGGCCCTGAAGACACCATGAAGGGAGACACAGCAACTGCATGGGCCAGCAGCGGCTGCTTTAATTTTTTTTCATTCTCTCAGATGCATGCACACATGCACAGGAACACATCCCTGCACACCTGTGCAACTGTGCAGAACATGTCATAGGCTTGTATACAGTCTGTCACTTTCTGTGTACAAAGATGATTAAAGTTCAGCATCTCTGTGCACCTGCACAGAACATGTTATAGAGTGGCATACAGTCTGTCATCTTGTTTGTACAAAGGTGACTGAAGTTCAACATCCTTGCGCACCTGTGCAGGACCTGTCATACACCCACATATCATGCAAAGATTCATTGATCTCGACTTATCCCAAATAGTGGGTGCCGTAGACAGGTGCCACTGTCTGATTGTGCCACCCTTGGGCGGAGGAATGAGTTTGTCAACTGAAAAGACACTTACTCCATCATCCTCCACAAAACATATCCCACATAGATCAGGGTGTAGGGGAGAGGTACATGCAAGGGAGGTTTGTGTGGACAGACTTGATACGTGCAGCTGGTGGTCATGAAGGGACATGGCCAATAGGACACACAGACAAACATTACTCCAAGAGCCTCCCCACAAGCATGCCAGGAAGTGGTGCGCAGGTCTTATGCACACCTACACAGAAGAGGTTGCAAAAGCCTCTTTCATGCAAACTACTGTGCATTCTGACCGCAAGCATACATGCAACGCAATGCATTTATTGTCATAATAGAGAACAGTTGCTAGGGCACAAGCGTAGGTTTATAATTAGGAGTAGGGTTAGGGTTAGCGTTCTAATATTCAAGTGCACCTGACGCAGTGCATCCATACCTGGAAGCATAGGGCACTTTAAATTAAAGCCTTCATCATAGGGAACATACTCTAAATTGCTGACTCAATTTCTGCCACATGTGTGGTGGTGCATTTATACAGCCGTTTTAAGTCTCTGATGCCCTTTTTCTGATGCACTGGTGTCACTGCATACATATGCACATGTGAAGTTACACATCTTCAGGAAGAAGCATAAAAATAGCTGCTCCTTTTTGGAGTGGCTTTTCCCAGCATGCAGCACCTAGAGGACTCTTTCCTGCTGGCTTGTAGGTGTGTATCTTCTAAACGCCATGCCTCCAAGTCAGCCTGAAGGCACCTCTTTTTGCCCATCTGTACAGCCCCTATCACCTTTAAAAAATTGACAGAAAGTTTGTTTTGATTTGTAGTTGTTAACTTTTCTCTGTGTAGTCACCATCCAGATTTACACATTTACAAGATGAGCAATCATTTTCATAAACTATCATCATCTCATCATGAATTTGCCGGGCACTATTACCCTTCAAATGCAGGAAATTTAGCATGCTGTGAGCCTCAATCTTCTCCATCTTACACTTTAGTCACTTCTGGCACAACCTGTAACAAACATAAAGGACACAAGGAGCTGATTTTCTCAACATCATCTACTTAGGGATCAGTGATGATGCTGACAAAATTTCATCAATATACCATAATAACGTAATGGTGATAATTATTACTTTACGATACCCCCTCATAGGTAAATCTCATTGATCCATTTTGTAGTTGGGAGTACCAACAGGATTCAGAACAATGGTTAAAATCCTGCATGATTGCTGGCAGACTCCACATCTCCATTAGGATCATTCCACTGTCCCTGTACACAACCTTTGTCCCTGTGCATTCTGTTCCTGTACACAACATCATTTTACAGTATCCAGGGTGCAGTCCCTTGACTAATCAATAGCTCATAGGGCTCCCTGGAAGGACATAGTTTTGTGGCCAGAAGAAAAGAGGAATTACCTTCCCTGACCTCCAGCAACCTTCTTCCACAACAACCTTAAAAGTATACGCATTCTTATAATAGGAGATTACGTCAGTTTATTTCATCAATAGGATTACAGCAAGTGACATAGATAGATCATCTCTTATGATTCCTGGAGAAATATTGCACAGTCTATGCTTTACAATGGGCCTTTAGCCCAAACTTTCCAAATGTTTATATGTTTTGTTTCACAGTCACCAGCTGGTTCACAGATATATTTTCTTGTACATATGTAAAGGGTTCTGAGAAATGTAAAAGGAACTATTACTGATCATGATTGCAGTAGAACTTTTCCTAGTTGCCACAACATTGAGATTGCTTTAAGCAAACATGCATTAAGCTTGTACAAGTGAATTTAATTATTTTACAGTTTTACTTTCCCTTTCATAAGGTCAAGACAACATGAATGTTTCCCCACATTTTCCTACACAACAATCTTATTATGTAAGTTAATGTTTAGAAGGCTTCAGTTCTACCATGCAGTATTGAGGAAGGATTTGAAACTGTCTCTTTCACATATTTTCTAGGTAATTACACTTGAAATGACAGTATGGGTCAAAGAACAAAAATATTTTTGCATGGTTTGACAGAGAAGCCATCACATTTGACTCCAATGTCTTGTAGTAAGGCTATTGCATGTCTTCACCATGAAACTCTGGGTGACATGCTGCCTTTAAAAAAAATGAAGTGCTTATATTATATTTTTGCTAAATATGATGGATAATCAATTGGAAATAAACCATGGTTGTGTCTTATTCTACATGATTTCCTCTGTCATAATGGTGTTTGCTAAAGGGTGGAAAAACAAAAAGGTACCCAGCATAGAGGAATGGTTTCTAAAACTTTATCAGGTTCTATATTTGAATAAGATGATAAGGAAATTAAGAGATGAAAAATCAGATAAGTTTTTAAAAGATTGGAGAAATGTGCTTAGTTTTCTAGAAGAGAAATGGGGCAATTTGGTCACAAATATGATAAAATAATCTTTAGAACTATTAAGAGTAAGAAAATGTTAATTACTTTAATTAAGGCATCAGAAATGTGGAATTTTTTTATTTTCTTAGAAGATACTGGAATAATAAGATAAGTTAAAGACTTAAATTTTATTTAGCTTTCTTTGAAGATATTCATATGTATGTATATGTACATAGATTTATACCAGATAAATGTGAAACAATCTTGAATCTTGATAAGAAAAATGTGTGGGTTTCTTTTGATTAAATGGTAAATTTATTAGATCAGATGATAGAAGTAAATGGATTTCTAAAGCAACAAGAAGTTAACTATTATCTTCTATGTTATGTGTGATATATTGTTTGTGTTAGTTTATTTAACTTGTGTGATTGTTGTAGATAATACTTAATGTGTTTTGTTCTTTTATATGTCTATTTGTTCATACTTTTATTAATCTTGTTTATATATTTTCTAAATAAAATTTAAAAAATGAAGTGCTTCAGGGGGACAGCCCCTTTCCTTTAATATCCCCTCTCTCCAGCTACTGTCTTAGATGCCTACATAGTATTTATTCCTTCACTTCTTCATATGTCTCAGCATAAAACTCTCTAGTATAATTCTATGTAACTATTATTTTGGTGATGGAGGCACCTCAGCATTGCTGTTTAGATCCAAACACATTATTGTATCTCTAGGCAGGATCTTTCTTAAAATAGCACTCTTTGTCTATTCCTGCTCTCATGCACTTGATTTGGTCAGAAATCTTCTGTTATACCTGTTGGCTTACAATCTAGGAATACTGGCTGAGGGAACTTTCCAGTCAGTGGACTAGCCGAACAAGAGCTTTAAAATGTGCTTTATACTTCAGGCAATGTTCTGTTCCAAAATAACTTAAATTCAATTAGGAGATTATCCAAAAGTAAGTTGGGAGGAATGTAGTTCCAATGGCCACCAGGATCTCCATAGAGAATGTCAGGATTATCAATCACTAAATTAGATTCCCTCATGTAACAATAAAATTACTAGAGAACAAATGGGATCTGGTCCTCTTATATTTAGTGAAAGTATATTTAGTGAGAGTCCCTAAAAGATCCCATTACTTTTCTAATTTTATTGTACTGCTGCTCCCAGAATCCACAGCATACATTTAGGCAAGATAGCCAGAAGATTCTGGGCGCTGCAGTCCAAAATAAGTAATGCTTCCAGGCACTGTTATTGAGAGGATATAACTGGAGATGAGAGGCTCAGGCTTTTGGATTTCATCATGACCTTATGGAAATGTTTCTGCATTTCAGATACGTACTGAAGAAAAAAATCAGGAAACAAAACTAAATTATATCAGTGGCCCATCACCATCTTTTCTAACTAGATTCAACTTTGCAAGTCTTGAGATATTTTTCCACTATATCAGCTACTCAGGAAATGCCTATATATATATATATATATATATATATATATATGACTTCATAGCATGACACTTCATATATATTAAAATGCCTTGGATTGGACCAGTGGATGTTTACATGCAAATCATCTGAGCATGGCCCCTATATGTGGTCATCTTGCTATGTAAATACCATACAAAGATTATGATCCTAGAGTATTTTAGATTCTATGGAAGCTGTTGAAATCAGCATGACACTTCATGTCCCATGTTATGATTGCAGCCACCAGACAGTCTTTTATTGTCCTCAAAAGTCCTGCTCTCCCCTCACAATCCTTCTGTGCTTTGTAAGGATTGCTTTAAACTGTAACAATAGAATTCATTACTCAGGCTTCATTTCTGGGAACATCATTCATTTCCCTCTTGTTACTTGCTCTTCAATCACAAAAGCTAAAAGGAAGGTGCCTTGATCTCAAAAGAAGGACAATGGTGTAATATATTTCCCATCAGCTGCAGGAAGAAAGGTTGCAACCTGTTCTGTGCTGAATTCAATTAGGCATCAGAAAGAGAAAGGCAGAGACATAAAGTCACAGTCTGTATTAACTCCTGGAGATTCTGCAGCCTTTCAAGTTCCAGTCAAGCTTCTCTGCCTGAGAGGATTTTTAACTAATTGTAGACCTGATAGATATTGAGCGTCATCATCTAAATGGTGGGAGATCTATTCTTCTTTAATATGCTGAGCAGGGTCTTAAAAGAGTTGTTGAGCCTTTGTAGAAATCAGTTGAAGATTCAATCTGAGAAACAATTTGCCACCTCATATAACTCCCTGAACACTAACATGACACCCACACCATTCTGAATCCTGCAAGAGACATTCTCTCTTGTTTACTGGCATGCAAAGAAGCTCTCAGAAGCTAAGGAACTCTTCTTCAGGCTTATTTAGGCATGAAATTGAGGGATGCTAAGCCAAGCTGTTTGTACCTATAGTGAATTAGCAAATATCTGAAAAAGGCTATCCATTAGGCTAAGATTCAAGCCATACACAAATTCCTAAGTGGGTTTCAGAATGTCCAGATCACAAACATCCAGCAAAACACGCAATCATTCTAGACAGCACATGACTATTGAAAATGGAAAGTCTTCAGCAGAAACATGCCAGCACTGAGCACTCACATACTGCAGAAAGTAATACAGCAGTATCCCACAAACTGAGGGCCACCACACAGAAGCCCCTCTCTATATTGTCATCAAATGGAAATTACAGAAGCCATGAAATAGAGAACAGTGATTTCCCAGACATTATTGCAGCTTGGGAAGTTCTCCTGGAGGCTGATGTACCTTCAGGTAATTAAAATTCCTTAGTAATAGTTGAAAAGGGAGTCTTTTTTACTGACTATAGCATACTAATGGAAGATCAGATCTTAAAACAAAACTGAAATTGACTGGCTAACTCAGGTGCTTTGCAGATGGGTGGCCATGGGCCACCGTGAGAAGCAGAGGATTGGGGCCAAAGCTGCTCCATGCCTCAGTCCCAATCCACTCTTTGGGTGGCCCTGGAAGGAACGCCAAAATGCTGCTCCTTCCAGAGCCGGCAAAAAGGGCACCAGAAAAGCCGTTGTGCGGCTCTTCTGCATCTCTTCAAGCAAAGCGCCTGCAGAGGGTATGCCAGAAGGATGTCAGCAGAGAACTCACCATGTGTAACGGCACATGCTCTGATGATGTCCTCGGGAAGGGGTTGAGATGGCTTCCATGCGGCTGCCCCTCCCCTTCCCTGCTTCCAAAACGGCGCTTTGCACCATCTGCATCCCCTCTCAGATGCTGACTCATAAGTTTGTAGAGCAATTACATGAAAATGTAGTGGTCACTTGGAAAACTAGAAAATTTGTTGTTTATTTTTTCTTTACAGTGCATGGTAAACAGATAGGTTTCTATAGTGCTTCTTTCTATCATTTTAGTAGGAAAATGGGTAAAAAGAATCTTTGCACTAAATGAAAAATGAAATTTTTGATCCTCAAATGCAATTTAGAGCTTATTATATTGGTTGAAATGTAAATGTTTGAAATGCTGAGTTTGACATTCACAATCAAGTGCTTTTGAGTGTCTTGTGCTCATAGACCAACTGACAACATTCACACATAAGTGTATGGCAGATGACATCTGTCTATCCTTCTAAATGAAGAATGGGGGACACATCTTGACATGCTTCAAGCAACTGTGTACAACACTTGTGTGTTTATTTATATTCATATCCCAGAAAGAAGCTATAAGAACTTTACAGTATTGATAAAAGGTAATAACTTCTATTATAGTATAATAAACAGTAACTTGGGGGGAAAAACACTAATTTAACTCAGCAGTAAACCTTCCTTTGATCTGAGATAAAAACTAGGATGACATGGCTCCTACTCTCTATCTCATCTGGACAACTTACTCTGACTCTGAGCATCTGCTCAGTCATAGTCCATGTGGTAACTGTGCTTCAGGCATGTCAACGAAACCCTGGTCCACATCCCCTCCCCTCCACCACAGCTAATCCCCATCAGTTGGGATGGCAGGTAGACCCAAAAATAGCTCCTCCTTGCCATATACCCTCAAGTCATTTGTTGTAAGGGGTTGAATGTACAGGCAACGCTTCACCTTAAGATGTCTGAGTCTTAAGGTTTCTTATCATAGCACTTAGCCCTCCCATCCTATATTGGGCCTTCAAGCTAAAGAAAATAATAAAAAGGATAATAAAAAGGATGAAGCATCACCTCCAGAAATGTCTGCTGTATAGACTGGGTTCAAAAATGGGAGGGGGGGGGGGCAGAGAGAGAATAGAACAGAAAAGTCATGATCTTTTTCCAATCATAACAATTTCCAAAGAGCCTTACACATTCATTAAATAACATAATCCCATACAGGAAGCCCTGATGCAATGTGTTGGCTCAGTATTTTGCTACCCAATGAGGCCTCAATCACTTACCTTTTCCTCATGTCTATCATGTGGAAATTCAAGCTCTTCATCTTGCTGCCTATATCTTCAAATAAATATTCTGGCTGTCAGTATATTATAAATGTGTAGTTAACATAGGACCCAAGGTTGTAAGCCTACACAAGTCTAGTAGGTTTATAATTTGTAAAGGCATTAATTAAAGGCAACCATCCATGACTAGGTTGTAATGATGTATGGCTCTGACAGCTTGCTCATAAGTCTTGCTATACTGGGACATAAATGCTTAAGGCAAGGTGCAGCAGCGAGTCTGGCATGAAGTTAACTGCATTATGTGTGTAAGTCTGTCAAAAGTAAATATGCCAGTGCAAATGTTTATGGTGAAGATGTAAAGTTTTATTCTCTTAATTCTACTCCAAATTTTTAAATTATGGCCAATGTTTGCTTCTTTTACTATCCTAGATTTTCCATACTAGCAAATCTCCATTGTAATGTACTGCTAGTAAAAATAAACAGGAAAAAACTAAAATATTTTTTTAACAATTCTGAGTTGCAACTGTTATCTTTCTGGGTGTATTCTATGTGTAAAAATTCAAGCTGCCTTGTTATGGTAACCCTATGAATTTTATCTTTACCTTTTCTTGGGCAAGGAAAATTCAGGGGTGGTTTTTCCAGTTCCTTCTTATGAAAAATAGCATACAGCACTTGTTATTCATTGGTAGTCTCCCATCCAAGTTCTAATCAGGGCTCACCTGGACATTAGCATACCAGGCTGCTTTGTTGTTGTTAACTGCCCTTGACCCATGGCGACCCTATGAATGAGACATATCCATAGGCCTTCCACTGATCTGCTTAAATCCTGCAAACCCATACCCATGACCTCCTTAATAGAGTCCATCCATCTGGCATGTGGCCTTCCACTCTTCCTACTTCCCCCCACCTTCTCCAGCATTATTGTTTGTTTGTTTTTTCCCCCAAAGAATCCTCTCTTCTCATGATGTCTGAAGTACAACAGTCTCAGTTTGGTCATCTTGGCTTCCAGGGAGGTTTCTGGCTTGATCTCTTTAGGACCCATTTGTCTGTCTTTTTGGATGACCATGGGATCCTTAACACTCTTCTCCAGCACCACATCTCAAAGGAGTTGATTTTCTTCCTATCATCTTTCTTAACTGTCCAGCTCTCATATCCATACATGGTAATAGGGAATGCAAAGCTTCTATGATTCTAACTTTTATGCTGAGTTGTATATCTTTGCATTTTAGAATCTTTTTGAGTTCTTTCATAGCCACCCTCCCCATTCTTAGTCTTCTTCTGATTTCCTAACTGCAGTCCCCATTTCTATCAATGTTCATTCAATCCTAAATATGAGCATTCTTTTACTATTTCTATTTCTTCATTTTATAGGTTGAACTTGTGAATGTCCTTGGTGGTCATTATTTTGGATTTATTTATGTTCAACATTAAGCCTGCCTTAGCACTTCTTTGATTTTCCTTAGTAGGTGTTCCATGTCTGTAAGGTTTTCTGCTAGCATTATGGTGTCATCTGCTTTCTTAGATCAGGGTCCCCAAACTACGGCCCACGGGCCGGACCTAGCCCGTTGAGGCCTTCTTACCAGCCCGTGGCCGGTCCTGCTGCCACCACCGCCGCCCACCCACGCCGCCGGATACCATTTTATCTTCCAAAATGGTGTCCAGAGTCATGCGCATGCACCCGGCATCACACGCGCATGCGCATGCCTCCAGCCGCCATTTTGGAATACAAAATGGCACCCGGCATCACACGTATGTATGCGCACGCACCTCTGGTCCCCCAGATCAAAAAGTTTGGGGGCCCCTATGTTGATATTCCTTCCTCTAATGTTCACTTCTCCTTCTTCTGTGTCCAAGCCTGTTTTTCTTATAATATATTCTGCATACAAGTTGCACAGATAGGGTGAAAGGATATAGCTGTTAAAATAATGTTGTAGGAGTGTTGAAAACAGTCCTTTAAAACCAAACATCCAAACCTGGAACTTTCAGCAAAGCTTCTTTATTGTAAAAGAACAAAAGCAAAAAACAAATAATAATAATAACATTTCTACTTTAGCCAAAGCTGGCTAAGCAGGAATAAAATCTATCTGCTACATGATTCAAGATGTGTTAGTAGCATCACCAAAAGAATGGTTTTATTAGTTCATTATAGTTCAAAAGCCAAAAAGCAAGTGAGTAGCTTTCTGATTCTCAGCCCTCAGTCCCACAAGACTCCACCTTTCTGGGTGTAACCTTTACAAGCTGATTGGGTGATATTACGTGACATGTACTAGTCCAACCCTTAATTATAATAACAAATCATGTGACTACATTTCCCATAACAAAAATGTGTTTACATAAACCATAATATAAACAAACCTTCTTTCCCATAGAATGGAGTCCTGTTAGCCTCCTGTTTTGGCTAAATCACACCTGGGACTGATAAACTGTGAATCTAGCTCTCAGAAAAACAACTTTTCACAGCATGGAAAAATACAGACACACATCTTTTACATTTCAACATTTTAACATTGACTCTATATCCCATTTAAACCTAACAATCCCCTCCTGAAATGTAAGATGTGTGTATGTTGTACACTAAACTAACCCTGTTGTAAAACTAACTTAGCTCAATGGCTAGGCCTAAACTTAAGAAATGCCAAGTAGACGTGACATCTGTTCATGTCTATCAATGGTCAATGCCTTTGTCAAGATGTCTGCTTGATTATGAATTGACTCAATGTATTGCAGACTCACAATTCCCTTCTGTACCATTTCTCTGACATTCTGATACCTCACACTAATGTACTTTGTTCTGCACTTCATGTTCTCAGCTTCAGCCATAGCAATGCATGTCTGAGAATCCTCATTTATCATCACTGGATCAGCACATTTTTCATTCAGATCTTTCAACAATTGTCTAATCCATTCAATCTCATTAAGTAACTCAGATAAGGCCCCGAATTCTGCTTCTCCTGTACTTTGTGCTACGTATCTCTGTTTTCTACTTCTCCAAACAATTGCACTTTCTCCAAACTTAATCAACAATCCTGTCACTGACTTTCTATCCTGTAGCTCAGAAGCAAACGAACTGTCAACAAAACATTCAAGACCAGCTCGACTGTTTTGCAACTTCAATTTCCTGTCTATGTTACCCTTCAAATATCTCAACAAATGCTTCACTGCTGTCCAATCTTCCACTGTAGGACAATTTGCCTTTCTTCCAAGCATGCCCACGGCAAAACAAATGTCAGGCCTCGTGTTATTAGCAATAAACATCAAACTTCCCACAAAGCTCCTATACATTTCTGAATTTTCAAACTCCTTAGTCCCTTCACTATTCACATAACCAACAGACATTGGACTTTTCACTGTTTTTGCATCCTGCAATCCCACACTTTTCAATCAAACTCTGAATTTTTCTCTGTTGACTCAACAAACAACTCCCATCTTTACACCATTCAACATCTATTCCTAAATACGACCTCAAAACTCCAAGATCTTTGACACTAAATTTCTGTGACAATTCCTTCCTAACTGCCTGAATTTCTTGCTTTGAATTTGCTGCTACACACAAGTCATCTACATAAATCACCAAGACCACATCTCCTTTTGTGTAAACACATGCATCAGCTACACTGCGTCTGTAGCCTAGCTTCACCAACTCTTCATGAATGCAAAGATTCCAGCTTCTGGCACTCTGCTTCAAACCATACAATGCTTTCTTCAACTTGTACACCTTGTTATCACCATTCTGTTGAAAACCCAAAGGTTGTTCCATGAAAACAGTTTCATCAAGACTTGCATTCAAGTATGCAGTCTCAAAATCAAAATGATGCACTTTCTGGCCTTTCCTTGCAGCTAAAGCCAACACCAACCTCAAACTCTCAGGCTTTGCTGTTGGAGAAAAAGTTTTGTCATAATTCTCAAACCTCTGTTGTGCAAATCCTTTAGCTACCAATCTGGCCTTGTATCTCTGACTACCATCCGGCATCAGCTTTCTTTTGTAAACCCATTTGCAACCTATCACCTTGTGATTTGTAGGCCTGTCAACAATTTCAAACACCTTTTTGTCTACCAAAGACTTGAATTCCTGTTCCATTGCAGACTCCCATTTCTGCTTCTCTTCATCACAACACTCCTGTACTTCCTTGTAACTTTCAGGCTCCTCTACCATAACTACACAAGCCTTAGCTTCCTGCACTTTAAAACGATCTGGAGGTTTCCTAACTCTAGTAGTCCTCCTCAAAACTATGGTCCTTGTTCTTCCTTCATCATCCTCAGTGTCTGTACTTGAAGCTTCTCTGTCTGTGTGTCTCTTTGTTTCTGTCATTCTAGGTGCAGGTGGACGTGTGTGTGACAACTTGTCTGATGTGCTAGCCTCACCATCTGAAGAATCTGTTTCTTGCTTCACTGCCCCTCCATTTCTGGCAAGTGGTGGTGCCTGTGTTTCTAACTGACCTAGTCTGAAAAACACCTCTTTGTTTGAATGAATGTTTTCCCACCCAGAATGTTTCTCAAAGTTTGTGCTCCTGGAAAAAAGAATCTGATTTCCACCCAGGTAAAACCTGTAACTGTTTTCTGTGTAACTCACAAACATCAAACGTCTCCATTTGGGCTGACCTTTCTTTCTGAAAGCTGCAGGTATGTACACATTTGCATACTGCCCAAACACTCTAAGATATTTCAAATTGGGTGGTCTCTTGAAAAGCATGTGGTAAGGAGTATTCTGCACAGCTGAATTCCAAGTGCGGTTTGTCAGGTAATTAGCTGTGAGAATAGCCTCCCCCAAAGATGCTCTGGAGCATTGGCATCAAGCATCATACAATCTTTTATTTGCTTCAGAATGGTTATTTTTCGTTCGGCCAGACCATCTTCAGCCGCACAAGATGGGTTAGTAGTAAAATATCTAATTCCCATTTTTCTTAGCCAATTAGTCAAATGAGTAGCCAAGAATTCTCCTCTATCTGTGACCAAAGTTCCCACTTTGTAGTTAAACTGTCTCTCTATCATGTTCACCCATTCTTTGAACTTCTCCCCTGCTTCACCCTTTTCTTTCAAAAGAATCACATAAGAAAACCTTGTGAAGCGATCCACAATCACCATGAAGTATTAACACCCTCCCTGAGAGGGGGGTCAATTGGCCCAGCAAGATCACAGTGCAGAAATTGAAATGGTCTCTGGGCTCTAAGTTTTGTTCTTTTTGCCACAGGATAAGCCTTCAGCTTAATCCTGCTGCAAACTGAACACTCCAAGTGGTTTGAGCATGGTGACATTTTAAACTCAGGACAAACCTGCTTCAATTTCAAAAGATTTGGAAAACCAGCATGACCCATCACTCTGTGAAAATAATGAATGCAATTTTCATGCAAAGGCTTATTTTGTGCGACTGCACAGCTTTCTCTGTCTATCATGTGGTACAGCTTGTCTTTCTTAATGGCTTTAGCACAAAATTCACCATCTTTAAAGATTAAACATTCATCCCCCTCAAAATTCACTTTGTACCCATCTGAGGTCAAAGCTGACACACTAACTAAACAATTTTGCAATGTAGGTACATACAAGACATCATCAAAATTGGTACCAAAACTTGGAATGCAAACAGTTCCCATTTCTTCAATTTTTGGCCCTTGTCCATCTGCCAAAGCAATAGAAAAAACATTAGCTGGTTTTCTACTCTGGAACAGTTCAATTTTGTTTGCCATGTGGGTGGAAGCTCCACTGTCCAAAAGCCATACTGTGTGTGGCTGAATTTGGGGCACACCATCTCGGCTTTGAAATGTGGCAACAAATCCCTGGTTAGCACTGTGTTTCTTTTGTCCACCAGGGGGACGTGGCTGCTGCTGCTGCTGTGACTGCTGCTGTTGTTGGTGCTGCCCCCTTCTGGTATCTGCAATTAATTTTCTGCAGTCTTTTCTTAAATGTCCAAATTTTTTACAATAGAAGCACATTTTTCCCTTTGAAATTGCAGCTTTTTCAGTTTGCATCTCTTTCGGAGTTCCCTCTGGGACATTGTGAGGCTTTGTAGTTGCAGACCCCTGCTTTCGTTGCTCTGCCTCAAACCTCCTCCTTTCAGCTTCTTGTAAAATTCTCTCACAGACCAATTCCATAGTTAATTGAGCCGCAGGCAATGCTTGCAATCCTAACAGTATATTATCATATGATTCATTGAGGGAACCCAGGAGAATGTAAATTCTGAGGGTTTCATCTAGGGCAATGTCCCTTGCTTGAACCTGGGCAAACAAATCTCTCATTTTATGAACATGAGTCTCTGCAGAATCTTTGTCTCCCATTTTACACAAAAACAATCGCTTTGCCCAAATCATCTTTGCTAGATCAGAAGAGGACTGATGAATTCTAGCCAAAGTGTCCCATATTTCTTTTGCTGAAGTAAAATCTTTTACAAGATTTAATTGTCCCTCAGATAAGAGGAGTAGGAGGGTGGCTACAGCTCGAGAATTTCGGTCTTGGTCAGCTGCAGACGGAGCAGCCCCCAACCCAGCCTGCACAGATTGCCACAAACCCTCCCTTATCAAAAGAGATCTCGCATAAACATTCCAGGATGCATAATTTTCCATGTTTAGCTTTGGAAACCGGGCTTGTTCCATCATTAATTAATTTTAAAATAGTCCAGCACAAGTCTTAAAATTGACGGCCCCTCCCGTGTGCCTTCCTCCAGGACTCTGCCTCTTTAAACTGCAGCTTTTCACAGCCTCCGGCTAATTTGCTGCTTTTCTTGCTGCTTTACAGCTTTGAGACAGCTTTGAAACAGTCCATTTAAACTAATTGCCTTGAGATAAGTGAGGTTTTCTACTTACAGTTCTCTGTGGAGCTTATGCCATAAATCAGACGTGAAAAATCCAGGCTCTTGCCTCCGCGGCTCCCGGCTGTAGAGCTGCTGCCATAAATCAAGCCTGGAATTCCAGCCCGTCTGTTTGCTGCCTCCTCCTAGCCTTCCGCGGGTCCCCGCTGGCCAGGACAGGAAAAAAAGTTGCTCTTTAAACTCCAGGTTCTGCAGCAGAGGTGTCGTGGATCAGAACCATCCTCTGCTACCACATGTTAAAATAATGTTGTAGGGGTGTTGAAAACAGTCCTTTAAAACCAAACATCCAAACCTGGAACTTTCAGCAAAGCTTCTTTATTGTAAAAGAACAAAAGCAAAAAACAAATAATAATAATAACATTTCTACTTTAGCCAAAGCTGGCTAAGCAGGAATAAAATCTATCTGCTACATGATTCAAGATGTGTTAGTAGCATCACCAAAAGAATGGTTTTATTAGTTCATTATAGTTCAAAAGCCAAAAAGCAAGTGAGTAGCTTTCTGATTCTCAGCCCTCAGTCCCACAAGACTCCACCTTTCTGGGTGTAACCTTTACAAGCTGATTGGGTGATATTACGTGACATGTACTAGTCCAACCCTTAATTACAATAACAAATCATGTGACTACATTTCCCATAACAAAAATGTGTTTACATAAACCATAATATAAACAAATCTTCTTTCCCATAGAATGGAGTCCTGTTAGCCTCCTGTTTTGGCTAAATCACACCTGGGACTGATAAACTGTGAATCTAGCTCTCAGAAAAATAACTTTTCACAGCATGGAAAAATACAGACACACATCTTTTACATTTCAACATTTTAACATTGACTCTATATCCCATTTAAACCTAACAATAGCCTTGTCTGACTCCTTTGCCAGTTGGGAACCATTCTATTCCTATATTTCTGACAGTATCCTCTTCTCCTGAGTGCAAATTCCTCATCAGAACTATCAGATATGGCACTCCCATGTCTTTAAGGATATTCCATAACCTTTCATGGTCTATGAAGTCAAAAGCTTTGCTATAGTCTATAAAGCACATGCTGATTTTCTTTTAGAATTCCCTGGTGTGCTCCATTAGCCATTGTATGTTTGCAATGTGGTCCCTCATGCCTCTTCCTTTCCTGAACCAAGCTTGGACTTTTGGGATTTCTCTCTCCATATATGGTTGGAGTCTATATGGCAGAATTTTGCTTGTGTGGGAGATCAGTGCTATGGTCCTATAGTTGCTGCAGTCTCTTGTGTTTCCTTTTTTTGTGGATGGGGATGTATATTGACCACTTCCAATCTGTTGGCCATTGTTGTTTTCCATATCTGTTGAAATATGTTGGTCAGCACTAAAGTTGACTCTGTCAATGTGGATTGCAGCAGTTCAATTGGAATTGTTCCTGTTGATTTGGGTTTTTGCTATTTCTCTTATTGTAGTTTCCACCTCGTTTTTTAGAATTTGGGGTTCATCTTCATATGGCTCTTCATTCCATGTGTCCTCCATTTTGTCATTTCTTTTGTATAATTCTTCTGTGTATTGCATCTAACATCTTTTTATTCCTTCCTGGTCTTGAATTATTTTGTTTTTGTTATCATAGATCGTCCCAGTCCTTGGTTCAAATTTTCCTTTGATTTTCCAGATCTTGTGAAATAGATCTACTGTTCTTCCCTTTTCTCTCTGCATTGGTCATTGTAGTAATTTTCTTTATCTTTCCACACAAGCTGTTGTACTTGCATTCATAATTCTTAGTTTCCTATCTCCATTTTGTTTTTCTTTTCTTCTTTTCTTTATTTCTTGTAGGGTTTTTTTTTTTTTTGTCATCCATGATTTTTCTCTCTTTCTTTTTGTTTATTGAAAGTGTACATCTGCATTCTTCTTTTATTATGTCCCTGGCTTCACACCATAGTTCCACTGGTTCTCGGTCTATTGTGCTTAGTAGTGCAAATCTGTTTCTTATTTTCTCAATAAATTCTGTTGATATATTATTTAGATCATATTTTGGTATAACCACTAGTTTTGTTTTCTTCTTGAGTCTTAGTCTTATTTTTGATATGACTAATTCATGATCTGTGCCACAGTAGGCACCTGGTCTAGTCTTGGCCACCAGTACAGATTTTCGCCATCTTTTGCTTCCAATTATATAGTCTATTTGATTTTTGTGTTGACCTTCTGGTGATGTCCATGTGTGTAACCTTCTTTCTGGTTGTACAAAAAATTTGTTTGCAATGAATAGGTTGTTGGCTTCTCAAAAATCTATCACTCACCTGCTTCATTTCTTTTGCATAATCCAAATCTACCTACTGTTTTTTTTATTCTTCTTTGCTTCAAACTTTTCTGTTTCAATCTCCAATGATGAGCTTGACATCCTGTGTTGGTGTACTTTCAATTTCTTTCTGTACTCCTTCATAGAATCTATCAATTTCTTCCTGTTCTGCCTCTGTAGTTGGTGCATATACTTGAATTATGGTGATATTCATAGGTTTACCATGGAGCCTTACTGAAATGATTTGTTCTGATTTTGCATTGTATCCTCTGATTGCTTTTGCTACATCTTTTTTTAGTATGAAAGCCACCCTGTTTCTTCTTGTCTTTTCATTCCCTGAGTAGAACACTGTATGGTTGTCTGATTCAAAGTGGCCCATTCATGTCCATTTGAACTTACTCACCCCCAGTACTGCTATGTTCATGCATTCCATTTTCATTTTTGCTATGTCTAGCTTCCCTTGGCTCATGCTTCTCACATCCCACATCCCTATTTTATGTGTAATGCTGCTTTGGATGCCATTTCCCTTTCTAAGGATGTCTGCTACTTGTCTTGGCATCTTTCTTTTGCCCTTGACTAATCTTGCAAGTGTGATATCCCTTTATTTCTCCCTCCTTCCTTTTTTGTTAATGCTCTGATCTTGCCTGAGTCTCACTTGGGATGTGTCATCATAGGGTGTACTAGGTGATGGGGTTATACAAGGAAGACCACCTACACTTCCTTGTGTGCAGGGCCAACCAATTGTAGCTATGGTGTCACTACAATTCACTCCTCTCATTAACACCCACCACTACTACTGCTGCCCTGTAGCTATTTGCCTCCCTGTATTATTCCTCCTGTTGTTGTTTGCTTGCTTTCCTACTCACCCCTTTATGCCTTCCCAGGTTTCCCTCCTTCCCTTCCCTTGTGTCCTCCCTCCTTTAGTCCATCCCCATCCTGACTCCATCCCTCTAGTTTCTAAAGCTTAGTTTCCAGACTGCTAAGAGACTATAATTACATTAGTGTAGAAAATGCAAACATCCTGGATTGAGGACAGTTATTTTTGCATAGTGTCAGTTTCTTTAAAAATGTCCCCAGCTATGTCTTGTGCATAATGGTCTTCATAGCTCCACCTTCCTACCCTATACCCTTCCCAGAATGCCTTTCAGACTTTAATTCTAATAAAAAGGAAAACGTCCCTGGGTGAAAGGCAAGAGTATAATCTGTGCCAGAAGTACTGATCCCCCTCTAGTTTCCCATCCATCCAGCCTTTATCATGAACAGTTATGCCTCCTGGAATGTTGTAAGTTTTTTTGGTATTGTTTTCTTTTGCTTGATTATTTAGATCCTTTGTTAAATGCCCCTAAGTTTTACCCTCATTTTATCCATGAGTCATATGAAAATCCATAATTTTGACTCCCCAACCTACCCTTGATTTATATATGAGGTCGACTTATAGTTGAGCATATATTTAAACAGTTCTTAAAACATGAGATATATCACCATCTGCTCCATACAGGCACTCTTTTGTGTTCCTAAAGCACCAGCTTGTACCCATCAATCAAAATCAAAGGACAATATACATTTTAAGGCAAACAAATATTTTAGGGTTTAAAGCTCTATTTGATCATTTTTTGCAACATCCCTCCATCTGTTCTGATTGTGCATTGGACTAAAATTTCTGTTACAAGCTATACTAGTTTTTTAATACTTGAATTTGAGATGTTTCCTTGCCTGCTGGAGGAAAACACTACATAGATCTCAAGAAGTGTTTACTTTACCTTGAGCTACAGACAGCAAAGTTGGTAGAAAAGGGTTAATGTGTTTAGTTAGCCATTAATAGTCTAAATAGATCAAATTCAAATGCATTTATGTTAGAAGATGGAAATTTTGCCATCACATTTATTTTAAAGTACTATTTAAATGTAAGTTAAAAACCTGCACTAAAACCTTTACAAGAATGAACCTGGAAAATACCACCTGCAATTTTATTCTTGTAGTTGCTCCTATTCTGAGGTTGGGAGAGAAGAAAATAGTTTCCAATTTTATTTTATTTTATTGAAAATCCTATTTCTTGTCCACCTGACCTAGGCTACTTTTCCTTGATTTCCCTTCTTTCTCCTGAATAATCTCATTTCCTTAACTCTCTCCCTTTTGTTAGCTTACTGATTCCACCATGTATCCCAACAAGGTATAATTAAGAGGTTCAAAATTCAGTTTCCTTAAGAGATGAGGACACTGTGTGAGGTATCACTTACAGAACACAGGAGGACTATGGATACAGAGATTATCCCCTTTCTAAGTTATTCTTGCTACTTATTAGTTTAAAATATTTTAATCTCTAAATTAGCTAAATGACTGTATTGTAATAATGAACAAATAATCAGCAATGATTCCTACAACCACAGGAATACAAAAAACTGCTGGCTCTCCAGAATAGGCTGGCACTTAATTAATAACTTAATTATTTTCAGAATTAAGTTAATGCTGAAAGTTCAATAGTAGTCATGAAGTTCAGTTTAAAATAAATGTAATTATGTTTCTTCTTTAATTAGAAACATTTACCTTAATTAAAAAAATATATATACATCAGGTTTTAAAATTTCAAGTGAAATCCAAAAATAAATAAATAAATAAAATTTATTTATATCCCGCCTGTTTGAGATCAATCGGGGCGGCTAACAACAATAAAATATAACATACAAAAGTAAAATCTGAATCCCTCCCCCCCTTAAAAAGTTATTAAATCCATTACAAAATTAAAACATATAATATAAAACAAGAATAATGTTAAAACATCTCACAATGTGGCTGTGGTTACAATTTTAGATGTTTAAACTAAGAGCCTAGAAGCCCTCTTGCAGGAGGAATTCCTGAGGCTGGGATTATCTATCACTGAAAGGCCTGCCAGAAAAGATCCGTCTTGACAGCCTTTTTAAAGCTGTCTAAAGATGTCCATTGATGGCTCTCATCTGGCAAGCCATTCCATAATCTGGGGGCGACAACCAAAAAAGCCCTCTGGGAGGTAGCCCCAAGCCTAACTCTTTGTGGCTGCAGCAAATTCCTTCCAGAGGACCGGAGTGCGCGGGGAGGATTATAAGGGAGAAGGTGGTCCCTGAGATAGTTTGGACCCAAGCCATTTAGGGCTTTAAAGGTGATAACCAACACCTTGTACTGGGCCCGGAAACTTATTGACCGCCGCTTCCTTCAAGCAAGGTGGAATGTATCCCTCGCTGAAGGATGCATTGATGATCTCCATGAGGAGCTTCCTCAGTGCATCCCCCCCAGATGGCCAGCCATGATGGGCAAGGGTCAAGAGGGCAAGTTGTTTTCCTCATCCTACCAAGGAACTTGTCCACGTCATCAGTATTCACAGATTGCAGCTGATCCAGTATAATTACATCAGCGGAGTTGTTGGACCCCTCGTCTCTTGTTTCTGTTACAATACTGGAGTCTAAGTCGGCTCTTATCTAAGAGATTTTATCTGCAAAGAAGTTGTTAAATGCATCACAGCAGGCCATCATCGGGTTAAGCAAAGGATTCAGTGCAGGGGGTACCTGAGTCAGCTCCCTCATCACCCTAAACAGCTCTGCTGGATGGGACTCTGCAGACGCAATATGTGCAGAGGAGAAGGATCTCTGCGCTGCACGTATTGCCTCCCGATAGGACCAAAGAAAGTTCCTATGGCGAGTTCTGTCAGATAAGAGTCTAGTCTTCCACAACTTGCGCTCTAGTCGTTGTCCAAACTGCTTCATTTTCCTAAGCTCTGGTGTATTCCATGGCTTACAGTTTGAAGTGGATTGGCAAGGGTGCTTGGGAGCGATCGTGTCGATAGCTCTGGTGAGATCAATGTTCTAAGTATTAACCAGAGCATCGACAGGATCACTGGCATTCCCAACCATTAAACCCTCTAAGGCTTTCTCGAATCCTACTGGTTCCATTAGCCTTCGAGGGCGGATCATTCTAATAGGTCCACCACCCCCAGTGGGGCGGATATAGGCTCTAAGTTCCATCTTGACCAGGAAATGATCCATCCATGACAATGCGGAGGTACTAATAACCTCCGCCCACGGATATTCCTGTTCCATACTAAAGACCGCATCAAGTGTATGACCTGCACAATGTGTGGGCCCAAGGACCAATTGGGATATGCCCATGTTTGTCATGGTCTCCATGAACTCCCGAGCTGCACCTGTTAAACTGGTCTCAAGCGGGATGTTGAAGTCCTCTAAAACTATAAGTCTAGGGGACACAGCAACAGCTCTAAAACCAGCTGTGTCAGCTTGGTTAGGGAGTCTGCTAGACAATGGGGTAGGCGGTAGACTAGCAGAATCCCCAAACTATCCCTGGTCTTCAGACTCAGGTAAATACACTCGAAGTGGGCTGTGTTCCAGACAAGTATCCTGGTCAAGGTCAGGTTGGTCTTATGTACTAGAGCCACTCCCCCCTGCCCACTTCCCCTCACCTGCTCACTGACAGAGTATCCGGCTGGGAGGGCCTGCGCCCAGGTAACAGCACTATCCTCTCCCAGCCAGGTCTCTGTGAAGCATGCCAGGTCGGCATCCTCATCCAAGAGTAAGTCATGGATGACATGAGTCTTGTTCTTAACCGACCTGGCGTTGCAAAGGAGCAGGGTGAGGTTCTGCTCTCCAAGGTCTGCTCTCCAAACCATTCTGGGCAACATAGGGAACTGAAGGCGGGATAGCTTTCAACCAGCAATCCCGTCTTCTTTTGTAACATTTGTTCGCTCTGTTCCAACCATACCTCCCGTTCCCCAACACAACTCCAATAGCTGCCCCCGCCTCATTCCTGGCCTCAGGTAAAACGGTGGAACTTAAAGCCACTTAAAGATGAGGTAACTGGAGGCCTAGGTCCAAGAATGCCACCTCTGCAGATAATAAATGGGTGGAGAGGTGGGCTAAATAGCCTCCAGATAGGCCCTCTTCCACCGCCACCTCTGCAGATGGTAAATGGGTGAAGGGGTGGGCTAGATAGCCTGAATGAATAAAATCATTCAGACTGAAAACTCTGAATTCTAAGATGCCTTTAAGGCTAAAGTACATGCATTTTTAATATGCTGAATGAAATAAGGTTGTGATCCTAAACACATATACCTGTCAACAAATCCCATGGCACCCAATAATGCTTACATGTGAATAGACACACTCAGGATTTATCTGTAATTCATTACCTTTAGCCATCATTTTAAAATAGTGAATTCATCTTCTGAAAGTGCTGCCAGTCCCTAATAAGGGGGTCCTTTCTTCTTCTGCAACCAGTTTCTACCTAGGAAGCTCTTCTTGAATATCCAGCTTTGAATTGAAATGTGCCAGCACACCTTATTAATGTTTAGAAGTTCTTTATGAACTTTGTTTTTTGAATTTTTAGTGTTCTTTGGAGTACCCACTGTATTTTACAGCCAAAAATACCATAATTTGAGGTACTGTTGTTGAATATAATGTATTATTAGACTTTTGTTGACTATGTCATTAATAGTTATGTGTATATACATATACAACCTCTGGTTGTTGTTGTTGTTGTTGTTGTTGTTATTAAATGGTCCAAAACACACTGCAGAAATAATCCAGTTTGAGACTGCCTTAACTGCTCTGGTTCAATGCTAGGGAATACTGGGAATTGTAGTTTTGTGAGACTTCAACCTTCTTTGTCAGAGAGCTCTGGTGACACAATAAACTACAATTCCCAAGTTTCCCTACCACTGAGCCAGTTCAGTTAAAGCAGTCTCAAACTAGATTATATCTGATATGTGCTTTGGACCTAAAACATTGTTGCTGGTAAGGATCCTTGATCTGTTTACACTTGTTTTCTGCATAGTTATTAGGAAACTGATTACATTTTTTTTAAAAAAATATTTATAAGTTTTATGCTACATAATACAACATATATAATAAAACCTTACAAAATATCATCATTATTAGATCATACACTTTTTGCCCCCTCCCCTCCCTCCTTCCCCTCTGATGGCTATGACCAAGTAAATTAGTACGCAGTACCTATAATGTGGAATATCTTATTAACAGTTTCCCTAACTTCATTGACCCCTTTTCAACTTTAACTTTCTCAATCCAACAACCCCATTTTGCCCACCAGACCATTTTGTTTATTTGATCCAGGGGTAGGCAACCTTTCCCCTTTAAGGGCCGAGGGACTTCAGTTCCCAGAAGCCTCAGCCATGTTGGCCAATAGTCCCATGTTGGCCAATAGCTCCTGGGATTCTGGGAGCTGAAGTCCCTTGGCCCTTAAAGGGGAAAGGTTGCCTACCCCTGAGATCATTATATTTTCCTTTTCTCTTTCTCCTAGATATTCAAATAAAATAAATTCTGCAATATAATGTGACCAATCCCCCCCCCCCCCCGCACGCGACACTGTTTATTTTTCCAACCCAATGCAATTACAGCCTGTGTGGCCCTTAACACATTTTTTATTATGTAATATTCTGTTTTATTCAATCTGAATTTTCTCAAATTCAGAGTTAAACAATTATCCTTATCAAATTTCTTCCCACCATCCTGTTCATTTCCTGTATAACATCTAACCAAAAATTTTGTACATAGGGCCATTTCCACTAGATATGAATGTCTGTTTCTTTTTGACCCCATCCATGCCAACAATTTGGAGAAATTTTTTTTTATTTATCATTGTTATCTGATGTGGGGTTCTATACCATTTGCTAATTAACTTTAATTGTAGTTCTCTTACCTTTATATTTTTAATTTTAGTTATCTGAGATCGTTTCTTCAGCGTTTATCTAGGTCAGGAGTAGGCAACCTTTCCCCTTTAAGGGCCGAGGGACTTCAGCTCCCAGAATCCCAGGAGCTATTGGCCAACATGGGACTATTAGCCAACATGGCTGAGGCTTCTGGGAGCTGAAGTCCTTCGGCCCTGAAAAGGGAAAGGTTGCCTACCCCTGATCTAGGTCTTTCTCCCATGTACCCACCAGTCCTTCCTTTATACCAAATTGTTACTCCAAAAGAAACTTGTATACCTTTCTTATTAACCCCTTCCTATTAACCTCTTTCTTATTAACCCCTTTTTTGCTCTTAATCCTTCATTTCAATATATCCTCAAACTGTGATGTACTGTTACCTATTCCTTTATTTTCTTGTAACATTCTGTTTATTGATATTAACTTTAGCCAATATTTCTTGCCACATAGTTCAGTTAATTTTTCCATCCTAACTGGTTTCCTTCTTTCATCAAATAAGTGCCCTATAATTCCATATCCTTTATCTTTTATTAGTTTAATTACTCTTCCTAACTCTTAATGTTCTCCTTTGTTTAGCTATTCTAATGGATACTATTTTACATTTTTATACTTTTAAGCCATTTGTTCCATACACGTTGTATTGATAGAAAGGGTTCCTCACATCCATAATCTTCTTACTTGGTTTCGTTTGAAATATAGATGTGTAATCCATGTTATTCACATATTTTACAATTCTAACCCACCTTCCCTGCCCTTCATATTCAAAATCTAATCATTTAACTATTTTCTGCATAGTTCTTAGGAAACTGATTACATCATCTCCTGAGACCCCAAAGCAAGGGATCTAAACAATTCTTATCTGATTATGGGAACATAACCAGATGCTTCTCCAATCTATCCTATTGTCCATCAGCCAAAAAACAAACAAACTGTGGAGCAAGCTGAAGCAGGTCAACAATAAGTCCAGGGAGTATTGAATGGCCAGCTGTAACATTGTTCTCCTTGCAGACCTATTACACTACATTGTGAACTACAATGTGTTTGTCATACAGGATGCTGGCCTATGTGTGTTGTAAAGTAATATATTCATTTAATGAGGTGATTTTGGCATATCCTGAATGAATAACTAATACATATTACTAGATGTCCTCTAAGTTTGAATTTCAATATTTCAAATTATATATTTTCAAAAATATGAATATGTAGATGTTATTGCTCAATATTTTGTTGCTGTAGCAGAAAACATAATCAAATGCAAAGTTGAAAAAAGAAAGATTTATTCATAACATTTGTCCTTTTTATTTTACTTTTTATGGGTGAAATTTTTATGAGTGATTATAACAGAATGGTATTTAAAGCTGTTTGGCATCATAGGAAAGAAGAACTAGAGGGTAAAGCAGATGGCCCAAAAGGAGCGGCCAGAGGTAGTTCCACCTATGATTGGCCCAGGACCATGTCTCATGGCTTGCTCTCAAAGTGTCCTGCTGTTACAGTCCCAAATGGGCCACCAGCAGGAGTGGATTTAATCCACTCCTGAAAAGACCAGCTTTGATGCCTTGGCATGCCCTCAGTGCAGCTTCTGGTTGCTTTGGGGGCATGTGTCATCTAAACACCATGTCCTCAAAGCAGCCAGAAGCTGTATTATTTGCCCTATCTTTTTGGACCTCAATTCTCCAAATGGAAGTGTCAATTTCAGTAGGTCCTCCACTTAAATTCAATCCAGTTTTAAAGAAAAAAGGCAATAGTATTTTGGGCACTTAATATTTTAGTGATATTTCAGAAGTTCAAAGGTAATTCCTATAAAGCCATTCCTTTAAAGTTTTGTTTTGCTTCCTAGGCAGTGTCAGTGAAAGGTTCACTCCAGGACCTTGACAATATTTTGATAGGAAAGTATCACTGGAGATTATCACATGAGGATGGGATAAGGATGGGATTGCTCCTCTGTCCTTATCCTGTCCTTAACCTCGATGGCGCAAAAGGCTTTCAAACTGTTGCATGGATCCCATCATTAACCACCATTAACCCATCATTAAAGCATCATTGTATTAACTCGAACTTCCATTAATACAAAATACCAGCCAATGTCGCTTTAATGATGGGTTAATGCAGGTTAATGATGGGATTGGCACAACTTCATCTGAAAGTCTTTAGCACCATCTCTGTCATTTGCGCTTTGTGGATGGTATAAGCACAAATGCATGTGAACGTCCTTCCTGTGATCACACAGGAAAGATGGGATAATGATGGGACAGGGACAGGTAGTCCCTCATGTGATAATGTCCACTGAGAAGGTCTTCTAGCCATTGTCATCTTCAAGTTGATAATTCTACCTTTCGCTTTTCAAGTGTTTCATCCACATTTTCACTTTTGACTCTCAGCAGACTTTGAGGATGAGGAATCTGGAGATTTCTCCTCCTTATGTTTGAGATGACAAAACTATAATTGCTATAAAAATGTTCTCTATGATCCTTTCCACTCTGTAGAGATAACCTGTCCTCATCTCTATTTCACCAATAAGTAAGTAAATAATTCTAAATATTGGCAGACTCAGCTATGATTGGCAATTTCATTCTGTTGCATCTTTCTCTGGCGGTATAATAGACAAGAGCCTAGCACTCTGTCAGTTGTTTTTGTGTGAAAAAGCAGAATAGTATAACTGAAGTGACACAGTCCCTGCACTATCACTCTCCCTTACTATGGTGGCTGTAGCCCTCATGTCCAGGTAATTAGCTATGATCTGGCATGTAGTCGTCATTTAAGGCCCATATACAGAAGAAAAATAGAAATGGACAGGATGTTCCATGACAAGTACTGCAGTGATAGAGAACTTTAAAACCTCTATAAACCACTGGACTGTCTTCAAGAGAATCCATTTTTCTAATATGTTGCATTCTAGAAAACACAGAGCCTTTACAGACCCACATAAAGGGACGGTACAGAGCCACCCCTGGGAGTGGCAGATTGGGACTGTAGCAACATTCTGCTTTGGTCAGGCCTCACCTGGAATACTGTGTCCAGTTCTGGGCACCACAATTCAAAAAGGATGTGGAGAAACTGGAGAGTGTCCAAAGGAGGGCAACTAAAATGGTGAAGGGTCTGGAAACCAAGCCCTATGAGGAACAACTTAGGGAATTGGGGATGTTTAGCCTGGAGAAGAGAAGGTTTAGAGGCAATATGATAGCTGTGTTTAAATATTTGAATGGATGTCATATTGAGGAGGGAACAAGCTTGTTTTCTGCTGCTCCAGAGACTAGGACCCAGAACAATGGATGCAAGCTCCAGGAAAAGAGATTGTACCTCAACATTAGGAGGAACTTCCTGACAGTAAGGCCTGTTCAACAGTGGAACACACTCCCTCAGAGTGTAGTGGAGTCTACCTCCTTGGAGGTCTTTAATCAGAGGCTGGATGGCCATCTGTCAGAGATGCTTTGATTGGGAGTTCCTGCATGGCAGGGGGGTTGGACTGGATGGCCCTTGTGGTCTCTTCCAACTCTATGATTCTATGAACTGCACACCACAGCCCTGATCCTCCCTTTTGCCACCCCCAAAAGAGCAGCAAAATGCCGCTTCTTTTAGGGGTGGCAAAAGGCCGCCCTAAGAATCAGCACCATGGCTCTTCTGCACCCTTTTGGTGCAGTGTGTGTATATGCTGTGCCGGGAAGGTGTCCTGATGCCACGCGGCATCAGGACAGTGTTGGGGTTGAGTTGGGGCAGCTGGCATGTGACTTCCCTACCCCAACTCCACCCCCAGACTGGCCCCTTAGGCTGGTCTGCATAGCCCCATAGTCACTGTAGTTCATCAAGTGTCCTGATTTTCCATCTTGGAACATAGTTGCTTCATATTTTGACAGTAACACTAGCTTCCAGCTGGAACGCAAACTATTTTGTCAACCTAGTGATTTACTATCATCTCATAATAAATACATATAGGTTGTCATCCATTTACTGGCATAGACATTTACAGGTGTATGTTAATATCTGTTGTAGAATTTGGTATTCCCTTCCTCATTCTACAGCAATCAAAGCCCTTCCCCACAATGTAGCTAGATGCTTCTCCAACCCCCCACCCCCAACTCTCTGCAGGCACAGATAGCTGATGCTTCAGTGGCAATAGGGTAGGTCTGAGGGCTACAAATGGCTGAGCATAGTTTAGTTTCACATGTGGAACTTTTAGATTACATGGAGCCTTGCAGAATTGCAGCCACAATTAGAATTTTGTCATATATTTTAACCACACATTGGCCAGCATCCTGTTAGTGACTTCCGCATGTGTATGTGCAGCTTGCATACTCCTACACCCCTTTTTGGATGGGGTATTGAAGACTTATTCTCTTGTGCTTTGACTTTGTCCCAGAACCTTCCAAGCTCAGATTGGAGAAAAGGGAAAAGCCCCAAGATGAGCTACTTCTGCAGCTCCTTCTTACCAGAGGGAAAGTAGGGAGAGGAAGAGGTGATTCAGACTGTGAAGATCTGGTTGCTTTGTGCTCTCAGAAGAAGCAAAAGGTGGATGCACTCCACTTGAAAAAGCACCCTCACACTCACCCCCCACCTCCACCACCCCAACTGAGCTGAGACCAGTTGCATCTCTACGTCACTGCAGCAGGTATTCTTTTCTCTTCTCCAATCTGAGCAGTGGAAAGACAAGGAACTGCATGTATTGAACTGTGTGCACATGTAAAATCTCAGACAATGTATTGTGAGCCATATAGCCTTTCTCTGTCAGAAGTGCCACAACAAACTACAAATCCCAGCATTCCATAGTATTGAGAGATGACAGTTAAAGTGGTGTCAAGCTGCATTATTTCTCCAGTACAGATTAGACTCAAAATTCTCTGGAGTAAGATAAAGTCATTTGTAGATATTAATGTTTTACCTAGGTTCATTCTGCTTTTATTTAACAGAACTCATGATTTGCTGGAACAGTGATGTCAGGGGATCGGACTCCCAAAAGGTGAAAGGTAAGAGATAATTTATCCTTAGAACTTTAAAGCAGTTAGTAAGTCTATAAGTAAGTAAGTAACTGGTACAATGATATTTAGGGTGAGGAACTAATAAGCACCTCTGAAAACATCAAGGAGTGCTAAGATAAGTCACAAGACGTAGAACCAAGCTCATTTCCTTTCTGCTTTCCTACATATAAAAATATTAGATATTCATTCTGTTCTGTATCACTAGAAGTTTCATTTTCTTAGAACCCTGATCTGCTTTGGTCTTCTGTTTTATAGTTTTGGCTGCTTAGCCTGAAGATTGTATCTGTTATTTAGTGTAGTCTTACTGCTATAGTTTTTCCTAGACCCTTAACTGTCTGGATTCAGTTGTTTTATTCAGCCACTTCTGCTGACAGCCTTTTAACCAGCATGGCTCTCCTGGCTGCTGTTGGTTTTTGCTATCATGCTTTCTATAGCTCCTAACATTTGTCCTGCAAATATGAGAACATCAATCTGAATATACAGTTTATAAACTGATCAGAGTGATCATCCTAAGGTATCTGGGTTAAGGGATGCAAGGCCATTCCTTATTTCGAGCTTATTTGTGAATGAATCTTGTTCTGTGAACTCTCATTAATCCTAAGAATAAGAACAAGTACATCTGGTGGAAATAGACAATGACAAGCCAGGTTTCACATCAGAGTAAGGTCACCCAAAGAAAAACTGAATAGATTTGCAGGTCTCTCTATAATGTAATGGTATCTACCTTACTTTTACATTCCTTGCCTCACTGAAAACTATTTATATTAGCTTTGTGAAAGCTCCCATCCTAGGAGAAAGGTGGGGTATAACTTCATACAATCAACCAATCCATCAATTAAGTTTTAGCCTTACACATGGCATATGTCTTCCTTCAGGTGGATGTGCAATTGATTCATGAAATCAAAATAATCAGATAGAAATATGGGTTTACATAATGCATTTTCTAAATATATTGTCTGCTCTGCTAACAGGACATGAAAGCTCCAAGGATTTTTCTTTTCTTTTCAAGGCAAAACATTGTTAAGTGGAGACAGCATGCTGAAAAGGATTTGATGTGTCTGTCTACCTGTATGAAACATATTTCTGAAAATATCTGTCTTGATCCCACAGAGTTTCTCCAGATTTCACCTCCCCATCCTTTTTTAATCATGAATGTGTGTTCTCACACTTCCAATAAATAAATAGCACACATTTTTATGAATTTCTCCTAATATGCACATTTACTTGGCCTATTTACCTAAATTACCCAACTTGGCCAAATGACTAAAAAGTGTTTGTTAATATATATTTTTCAGTTATCTATATAAATGAAAAGACAGTACGTATAGGAGGAAAATCAGAAATGCTGATGACCAGTTCCCATAGCAGGTTACTGTCTTAATGAGGCATGTAAGGGCACAAGGAATATGCCAGTTCATGAAGGGCACTGTGTTCTAATGATGTAATTCTTCACTAATATCTGTGAGATTAAAATCCTTTATCTCAAAAATGGAAGATTAAGAATGAAATATCTTTAATTATTATTATTTATTCATTTACATCCCACCTTTTCCCCAGTGCTGGGAATGAAGGTGACTTACAAAAGCTAAAAAATATATAGTTAGAAGCATTCACACAAAAGGAAAATCATATAAAAAAACTATTGCTAAAATACAATTAAACAACCCATTGAATTAAAAGCCCTTTAAACAAATTGTTTAAAAAAGAAAGGATTTAAAAAAGCACACCAGAGAGAAGGGAGAATGAGAATTATCCTAGAAAGATTAACTCTTAGACTGTGCCCACTCCAAGAATTATTTTTCTGTCACAAAGCATTTCGTATTTTGGCAGCTCTTAGGCTGATTCATTTTGTTCTTGCCATTTTTGTTGATATTCAAACAATTTTTCATAGTCCCCCCCCCCCCTTACAAATGTAATCCTCTTTTTGCAGGATTTTTCCCCCCAGAAAAGCAATTTACTTTTTCTAATTGGTTTATCATCTACCTGCATTAAGAAGGCTCATAATTAAATTAAAACATTTAGCAGCTTTGTAACATGACTTGTATAGTTTTCAATTAACTACTTTCATTTCTTTCCCTGTAAAACTCTTTGGTCTATGATGTATGTCATTGTACAGATAAAGGAAATAAAGACAAGCTGTAACTCTCCCCAGAGGAATGGATTAGAGATGCTGAACTCTCTTAGCAACCTATTTCCACAGAGATGTACTGAGGGGATGAAGTGACATTTGTGAGACAGATTGATAGAAACTGTGTGCCCTTTCCTTCCTACGTATTTCCCTGTCTACTGATGGAAGTCAAGAAGAAAGATGATAAGGAAAACATGACGGTGCAATTTGAAGCATTTTAGTGGAAAGCTGGCAACTGAAGGATCATAAAGATATTGATGGACAGCAAAGGGTTGAACAGATTTAGGTGGTCAACACAGGGGTCATTCTGGAAATATCTATCCCAGAAAGGGTCGCCTGTTAAGATATTTCACTTTTACTTTTGCTCAGCTAATACTACTCGTATTTCCCTATGCACAATCAATTTAATTTTAGAACATAACAAATTCATCCTTAACTCTAGAGTTTTACAGACAGATGGTGAAAATAACACAATTTATGCTATCTACAATACACATGTTCAGCTGGGCTGGAACATATCTAAGGATCAAGGGGAAAAGCAAGAATTCATAGACTTTGCCTGAAGAGAAATCAATTCTTTTTTGGAAAAGTGTTCAAAAAGTGTAAGAGCTTTGGAAAATACAAGTCATGCTTACTACAAAGGCCTATAAAACTTTAGGCATTTTGCCAGCTTTTGAGAGTATCCCCTTGAATCCCAGAAAAGACCAGATGAAAATTACACAGTTTTTTGCTCCCAAGGAAATTGATAAGCATTGGAAGCTGAAGCAATACTTTCTGCAAACTTATCTCTGGATCAGATTCTGGATCTTAAAGGACTGTGACATGCATTACAGAGCCCTACTGCAGGGATAGCTCTTTCCAACCTCATGTCTGAGTTGCGTACTGTGGAGAAACGTTGTGTCTGCATGGAGAATGCACATCCATACAACTCATTTCAACCTTTAGAAAAAGCATACTGGTCTTCTGAATGGACATCAAACCTTTTGCTCGATACTGCCTCCCACCTGTCTCATGCAGAGACAATTATGGACTGCTCTTTAAATCAAAGTATGAGATATAATAGGGGTAATTGCCCCATTGAAGCTACGTCCCCATCCAATATTAAAACCTGGATTGAGGAGTTCACTCAAAAACAACTTATAGATCTTGCTTGCTACAATATGTCTAATGGTTCAAATGCTAAAATGCAATCCATTTGTGTTCAAACAGAGGATTTGGATTTTAACTCTATTCTCTTACAAGGGGGGCTACTTTTGATGCATGAGGAACTTGTTCTTGTTAAAAATGTTCTTGCAGAAAGCAACAAACTGCTGGCTGCCTTAGCTGAAAATTTTCCTATGTCTGCAAGAAGAGTCATATTAAACAGTTGCACAGGAGGTGCCATGTCTGAGACAGGATCGAGAAAACAATCTCCAAAGATCCACCCTTCAAAAACTGTAAAGCTGCACCAAAGAGAAATTGTAAAAAACAGAAGATAGGCAAAAGTATCAAAAATGTAAGTAAGAAGGTTAGCCAATCACAATGTCACAAGAAAAATGACCAGAAGCGCTCATTTAAATTACTAGAAAATATGTACTTATTCAAAAAGTCTAATCACAAATGCTGTTTGAAGAAACAGAAAAAAATTAAAAAGATGGCAAAGGTGAGCAAGCGCAATAATACTGACAACTTATTGCAGACAGCTGATGCAGGCAGCAGCTCTGGGACTCCCATGGATCTTTTAGCAGATAAGGTCTCCATGGCAGAAGAGCTCTTGGACCCTTGGGAAGAAGCTCTTCGCTCTATCAGGGGGTCTCATAGAGATAATGCTCATCTTCCAGTGGCGAAATTGGATCTACAAACAAAAGTTTCCCAGAAGGATGGAGTGACAAGACATAAAGGCATGGACCCGTAATTTTAGTGGAATATTTTTACTATGATGGTTTTAGAGCCTATGCTGCAATTACATTTAGAAATAGTGTTATTGCTAACACAATATATAAGACTAAATTTTCTAAATTTGGGCGTTAATAGTGTAAGATTTTTTAAAACCAAGCCCCACCATCACCCCTAATTTATTTTTCTTATAATAAGAGGTTGGGTAAGGACTCTTTATCTACTCTTAATGCTGTGAACTTGATTTATTTGAGTGAGCCTCAGGTGGATACTCATACTGACATCTATTAAGCTGGCAGGGGTTTGGATTTCTGGGTTAATGCTCCTTGCCAAGCTAACCTGGTTTCTTGTCAGACTTTTAATGAAAGAATGGAGCAATTTATTTTGGAGGAGTTGGCTCTTATACATTCGTTTTGGGATTGTCTTCTCCAGTCCAAAAAAAGATTTTGGACAGACTTGATCTGTTGAGAAATTGCTTAGTTCACAAAGCATCTTCCTCTGTGAAGATGTCAGTCATACCTAAAGTGAACCAAGTTACCTGTTTGTAACAGATACCAATACAGAAGGTGACGCTCAGGAGATCTGCCAGATAGTAGTTGAGACAGGGGGTGTTGCAAGTATGGATATAGGAAAAATCTCAGGTTGTCTCAGTAAAGATTAACCATAGGGCACTTCCATTGCCCATAAACTAAGTAGAGAGAGAGGTCCAAACCTAATGTCAGCAGTCAACAGAACAACAACAACTGGGTCAAAATTAGGTATCTGGAGGATGATGAGTGGGGAAGAGTTCCAGTCATGTGTGGGGTAAAACCTTCTGACCCAGTTGTTATTCACCCAATAAGATCAAATGTCAGTATACTGAGCCCATTGAAAGATGAGCTTATTCACCTTGTTTGTGAAGAGGTACAGCCCCTCATTCAGTCAGCCAGGCTTGCTAAATCTGTCTAACCAAATGCAGATGATTATGTTCAGTCCCAGGCCCCTTTACCAGTTTATCCGGCCCATGGATACCCAGAGCATAGTGAGATTTCATGCATAACTCAAAACAAGGGTCATTGCTCCATCACCCCAGTTAATGATTATAGCAGGCTGGAAGGCTTTGCTTTCTGGGGAGGATTTTTTAAATTTTATTTTTATCCAAATGGAGGACTATTAATTGCAGTCAAAGAAGATTTATGCTAGAAGGGAGAGCGTTCTATTTCACCTCAAGTTGAGTTCTTCTAGTACAACCACCATCTTGGTCAACAGTTATATCCCCCCCATAAATTCCCCTTATTATCCTAAGGATATGTGGGTTCTTTTGGAGCAATTGCTGGTCGAGTTAAGTAAGGGCTTTCCTACTGCTTTAATAATTTTGATGGGGGACTTTAATGCCCAAGTAGGTACATCATCACAAAAATTTGCAGATCTGGGAAGCCTCCAGGAGGAATTGCAAGATGTGTTTAGTTGGTTTTCTAGTGATAAAAAATTAAATCAAGCTGGACACAAATTTCTAGGGCTTCTGCTCTCATTTTTACTTCAGATCCTTGGCACTAGAGATTGCAGAGCACCATATCCATTCACTTATTTTACTCGCAAGGCTGGTAGCACAATTGACTATAGCTGTGTCTCAAAACACAAAAGACATTTTTTTTCAGGCATTTCTGTAAATATCTGAGAGAATAGTGGCCACCAATTGATATCTACTCAGATAATGCTTGAATCAGACTTAAGAAAATCAACACAGGTTGATAGACAGGTGTCTCAGGGCCTTGCCATTGTTCAAGAAAAACAATTAAGATAGCAGCAATTGGATGTGAAGAAACCTGACTCTTATTATAATAAGTCAGAAGAGGGTGGTGTCCTCGGTAATATGATTTGCTATTTGGAGGTAAATATTTCTCATGTCCTGGCCGCATATCAAGCCATCTGTACCCGGATCAAACCTCTATTGCTATCTCAATTAACAGTAAAAGGCTTCAGGAATAAAAAGCATCCTTGGTTTGATGCTGAATGTCTCAGACTGAAGACATGCATGAGGAAACAAATAAGAAAGGCTCAAACTCTCCCAACAGCAGTGTATATTTCTCCATGCTTATTATAAGAAGAAATGATAAGAAACTAGTCATAGAAAAAATCCCAATTATGTTGCTAGATGCTGGACTGATGTAGAAGCAGCGGCCACTAAAAAAAATTCAGCCCAGTTCTGGCAGCTAGTATCTAGAAAATTGGGTGATTTTTGATAGGATCTTGGGTCCCCCATTTCTGTCTCAACATGGAAAGCCTTTTACTCTGACCTATATAAGGAGCCCACAACAATGGATAGCTTCTTGTTGGATGAAGAGACCCTTGAGGATATAAATGATTTCCCAAAATGGCCTGCAGTTACCAGGCAGAAGTCAAAGCCTTCATTCAGTCTTTAAATAGCAGCAAAGCTCCAGGTGAGGATCTCATGCCACCTGAATTGTTTAAGAGCAATATAAATTGGTGGGTTACCCTTTTGGCTGATTTATTTAGCCATATAAATGAAATGGACTGTATGCCCAATGAATGGAAGCTCGGCATAGTTATTCTTCTTTATAAAAAAGGGGATTGAAGGGAAAAATTATAGGCCAATCTGTTTAATAGATATTGCAGCCAAAATCTATGCTAAATTCATTTTGCAGAAACTAGAGGACTGGGCTGAACAAAATTCCACCCTAGCGGAAGAACAGACAGGTTTTCAGCAGGGAAGGAGTACCATTGATAATTGTTACACTCTCCTGCACCTGATCTCAAAATATATGGATAGAGGCTGCTAACTCTACACTGCATTCATGGATCTAAGTGCAGCCTTTGATTCAATTAACAGGATGCTCCTTTGGAAAAAAAATCCAAAGAAAAACATCGATAGAAGACTTCTTTATCTAATAATGGCTCTCCACTAGATTATAGATTAGATCAGGTGCAAATCAAGCCTTAACAAACAACATTCTTACATCCAAAGGAGTGTGTCAAGGCTGCATCTTGCCCCATTCCTTTTTAATTTTTATATCACCGATGTCATTTCTGTCATGTTCAACTCTGATTTTCATATGCCCAAAGCTCTGGACAGATCAGTTAATGTGCTCCTATACGCAGATGATATGATTCTGCTTTCTACAACTATGGTAGGGATGTGCAGACAGTTGAGAAAATTTGGAGTTTACTATCAGCAAATGATTTGGTAATCAATAACAGTAAATCTAAAATTGTAATTTTTGGCAAAAAGAGGACCTACCATAAATGGTTCATCGATTCTAAAGAAATAGAACAGGTAAGAGCCTATAATTACTTAGCCACTGTGTTCTCTGTCTCAGGTTCCTGGTCTCCCCAGGTAAAGAGGAATGCATCAAATGCCTCAGCCAGTGTTCATACACTGTATAAATTACTCAGTTATAATCACCCTGGCTCACTTCTACCAATCATAAAAGTGTATAAGTCTAAGGTGTTGCCAGTATTAACTTTTGGAGCAGAAATTTGGGGATTTGCTTCATCAAAGAATATTGAGACAATCCAGAATAATTTTTTAAATATTTTATTGTTTAAAAATAACTAACATATATACATTACAACACCAACAACACAAAAGAAAAAAACAAAAACAACACTTACAAAACTTACAATATCAAACAATCACAAAAGCAAAAATAACATAAAACTTCCATGTCCTTCAAGTCTTGTTATCTCCTACTTCGGGATATCATCAATGCGTCCTTCAGGAAAGGACATGTTCCATCTTGTTTAAAGGAAGCGGCGGTTAAGCCGCTTCTGAAAAAGCCTTCCCTGGACCCCCTGGATATGAAGAACTATAGGCCTGTTTCTTTACTCCCATTTTTGAGCAAGGTGATCGAGAGGGCGGTTGCTCTTCAGCTCCAAGCGGTCTTGGATGAAACCGATTATCTAGACCCATTTCAAACCGGCTTTAGGACAGGCTTTGGGGTTGAGACTGCCATGGTTGCCTTGACCGACGATCTGCGTCTGAGCATCGACAGGGGTAGCGTGACCCTGTTGGTGCTTTTAGACCTCTCAGCGGCTTTTGATACGATAGATCACGACATCCTCTTGGGCTGCCTGAAGGGGTTAGGTATCGGGGGCACTGCTTTGCAGTGGTTCCGGTCCTTCCTCTCGGGTCGGTCCCAGAGGGTGCTGCTCGGGGACTGTAGCTCCAGTAAGAGGGAACTCACTTGCAGGGTCCCTCAGGGGGCTATTTTGTCCCCGATGTTGTTCAACATCTATATGAAGCCGCTGGGTGAGATTATACGGAGTTATGGTGCTGGGTGTTATCAGTACGCTGATGACACCCAAATCTATTTCTCCGTGTCTCGTTCGTCGGCCTCGAATTCCAATGGCATCTCTTCTCTCAATGAATGTCTTCAAGCGGTAATGGGCTGGATGAGGAAAAACAAATTGAAATTGAATCCAGACAAGACAGAGGCGCTCACGGTACAGGCTCCGAAACCAAGAATTGGGTTGCAACCTCCAGTCCTGGATGGGGTCACGCTCTCCTCCAGTGACTGTGTTCGCAGTCTGGGGGTGCTCCTTGATCCGTCGCTTCTGATGATAAATCAGGTTAATGCGACGGTCAGGAGCGCCTGCTATCAGCTTCGGCTGATACGCCAGCTGCGCCCTTTTCTGGAAGTAGGAGACCTTGAGACTGTTGTGCACGCTTTGGTAACCTCACGCCTCGACTTCTGTAACGCGCTCTACATGGGGCTACCCTCGTGCTTGATTCGGAAACTTCAATTGGTTCAAAATATGGCAGCCAGATTGATATCTAGAACATCCAGGGGGGACCATAATACCCCAGTATTAAGGTCCCTCCACTGGCTGCCTATTAGTTTCCGAACCCAGTACAAGGTGTTGGTAATTACCTTTAAAGCCCTAAATGGCTTGGGTCCAGGCTATCTGAAGGACCGCCTTCTCCCATATAATCCTCCCCGCGCCCTCCGGTCCTCTGGGAGGAATTTGTTACAGCCTCAAAGAACGAGGCTGGTTACAACTTCCCAGAGGGCTTTTTCTGTAGTTGCCCCCAAACTGTGGAATGGCCTGCCGGAGGAGATCCGCCAACTGTCATCACTTGACAGCTTCAAGAAAGCTGTCAAGACGGATCTCTTCCGGCAGGCCTTCCCGGATTAAATTCACTAGCTTGGTTCCGGAGTCCACTTCCTCCCGAGATCCTCTACTCTTCAGGAATTTGGGTTCTTAATGAGTTTGCACACGATATCCACTGGCACTCCTGCTTTTTTTTTGTACTCAGAGGGGCGGGGTATTAAATAAAAATTATTATTAAAATTATTATTACTTTGTAATTGACTTCAGTTCCTTTTCACTTTGGGCCTTTGCAGACTGCCAGAAATAGTGCACATTAAATTGAGGCACTGCCCTGGCTCAGTGCTAGGGAATCATGGGAACTGTAATTTATTGTGGCACCAGAGCTTTCTGACAGAGAAGGCTCAATGTCCCAGAAAAAAATACAATTCCCATGACTCCCTAGTACTGAGCCAAGGCAGTGCCTCGATTTAATGTGCACTATTTTTGGCAGTCTGCAAAGGCCCTTTGTTTCTTTACATCATACTTATATACCCCAAAATAATTTTTAATTTTATCCATATCTCCATAACCATATATTTTAACCCATTCTAATCAAAAGTATCTATATATCCATTTATGGTCTTCATATTCACTATTCTAAAGCCTACTTAACTTTATAGGACATCCTAACAATAATTTAAACCAACTACAAAACTTAGACCTTGTTCTTTCTGCCAATATTCAAGTAGAGGTTTCCAATCCTTTTTAAAAGTATCAATTCCTTTATTCTTTATTAAACTTGTATGCTTATCCATTTCTATATATTCATATATTTTAGTATACCATGTTTTTATTGTTGGCATATCCTTACTTTTCCATTTCAAAGCGTAATTTCTCCTTGCGGCAACTATCAGATAAAACAACTTTCCATGTTTATTTTCTAATTTTTCATCTTCTATTATTTCCAATAAATACATTTTAGGGCTAATTAAACAATCTATCTGCAATATTTTTATTATCTGCTTATGAATTTTACCCCAATATTCTTTCGTTACTTTACATTTCCACCATAAATGATAGAATGTTGATTTATGTGGTTTTTCCTCATTTTTGCCAATTTATATGGAGTAAGGTACCACCTAAATTGCATCTTATAAAAATTGTCTTTTATGTCGTAATTTAGGGTAAATTTTAATCTCTTTTTCCAACATTTTTCCCACTGTTCAAGCTCTATATTTTGTCCTATATAGCCTGAGACCATTTAATCATACTTGTCTTCACAACCTCTTGTTGCATTTCAGTTTTTAGTATCATCTTATAAAATTTGGATATTTTATGATTATCATTCAATACCATTAGTTCCTCAAATTCTTTATGCATTACTCCATCTTTTTTATTTTTTATCCAATATAAATCTCTCTCTTAATTGTCAATACATAAAATAATTACAATTATAACCTTCTTGTATTAGTTGTTCTCTTGTTTTTATCTGCATATTTATTTCATTACTTTGTATAATATCTTTATAAGTAGCCCATTTATTTTTACTTATATTATCATTTCAGAAAAAAGCTTCATTGATTGAGGTCCAATATGGTAAATTATATGTCTATTTAGCTTTTATTCTCTGCCAAATTCTTAGTAGGGATCACCTAAGATAATGGTCATTAAAATCATTATGTACTCTATACTTATGGTAGATCAAATACCTGAGCCACCCATATATATTATCATAAACTTTTAATTTTAAATTTCTTTCATTTTCTAATCTAATGCAATCCATTAACCAATTTAACCCACAGACATAATAATAACTTTTAAAGTTGGGTAATCCTAATCCTCCTTTAACAACCTCAACTTGTATTATTTTCAATTTAACTCTAGGTTTTTTCTTTCACCATATAAATTTAGATAGATCCTTATGCCATTTTTGAAATGGTACATCATTTATAATTCTAGGAATAATTTGAAATAAAAAAGCATTTTTTTAAAAGTATATTCATCTTTCTTGTCGAGATTTTCCCCATCCAGGATAAATTCAATTTATTCCACCAATCCAAGTTTTTTTTAATTTCATTCCATTTTTTTTCATAATTATTCTTGAATAAGTCTGAGTTTTTCATTGTAAAATTTATCCCCAAGTACTTAACTATTTTTTCTCCTGAAATTTAGATTTTTCAATTAAATTCCCTTTTTTCTTCTCCTGTTAAGTTCATTAATAACATTGTTGTTTTTCTTTATTTATCTTGAGTCCTGCAACTTCCCCAAATTGTTTAAATATTGCTAATAATTGATCAATACATTATATAGGATTTGATATAGATAACATCAGATTGTCTGTGAATGCTCATAATTTAAACTCTTCTCCTCTAATTTTTACCCCTTGTATTCAGATATAGTTTCTAATTTTATTACTGAGAATTTCCAAACAAATTATAAATAACAACAGAGATAATGGGCAACCTTGTCTTACGACTTTTTGGATTTTACAACTTTTAGTCTTCTCTCCGTTTATCAATATATATGCATCTTGTTCTTGATAGATGGATTCTATCAATTTTATCAAATTTTGACCCATATCTAATTTTTTAAATACCTCTATCATAAACTTCCAATTCAATTTATCAAATGCTTTTTCAATATCGCAAAAAATTAAGGCTAATTTCTTATCTATTTTTTCCTGTGGTATTCAATTAAATTTATAAGATTTCTAGTGTTTTCTTTCATCATTCTGTTTGGAAGAAATCCTATTTGGTCATTGTGAACCCAGGTTGTTAGCCACTTTTTAAATCTATTTGCTATTATAGCCGCATATATCTTATAATCACTATTCAATAGTGATATAGGTCTATAATTTTTAGGATCTGTTTTTTCTCTATTTTCTTTGGGTATTAGCATTATATTAGCCTGCAACCAAGTTTGTGGCATTTTACCTTTCAATATTTCATTCATGGTCTTTAACAAGGGAAGTGCCAATTGCTGCACAAAGGTTTTATCATTGCTGAATCTACAATACCACAGCCGTGTCTTGTTCTCCGATTCCTTCTGTCTCTCCTTCCTTCCTTCTTCCCCACAAATCCAATTTCATCGGGATTGTTTAAGCTCAGAGAGCAGGAATCTGGATCCAAAATGGCACCTCCGAACCCCCTATACCAATATCTTATCTTTGGGAGGTCCTATTGCCACAATGTTTGAGTCACCCCCAGGAACATTCTGAGGGACTTCTCATGGGGACGCCATTATCAACCAGAAGTCAGAATAAATTTTTAAGACTGATTCTTAAGATTCTTGAGAACACCCCCCCCCCCTCTCCGCTCAGGCAGTCAGAGCTGAATTGGATTTTGCAGCCATCTCAGATCTATGTCTTCTTAGGTTATTTAATTTCTGGATTAAATTATCTCAAATGAATGATGACAGATTGCCAAAGATTTGTTTAAATGAACAAGCACTTAAGCCTATAAGCAATTCCTGGCTCTCTAACTTTTCAAAAATGCTTTAAAAGTAGGATTTGAGCATTGAGGCCACTAGTTTGTGGAAGTCTAGTACTAGAAATATGTTTAAATAAAGAGTGATGGACATTAGACAGAATTAGATCTTGCTGCATTGTCTTCTATAAGATCCCTGAGATGGTTAGCAGAGGCCAAATCTCTTTTTCGGGAGGAAAGATATTTATCCTTTGCAATGAAAAGGGACTTGTGCACAGCCTTTACACAGCTCCGATTTGAGCAAATGGAAACTAGGATGTTGCAAGGCTGTTATCCGAGTATTCCTGTTCAAGACAGAATTTGCATATGTGGGGAAATTATCATTGAAGATCTTGCCCACTACTTATTGCACTGTCAGATATATGTTAATATCAGAAACTGATACTTTAATCCATTCCAAGCTACTTGGAGCGGGTGGGATGATGAGTCCAAGCTGATTTTCCATTTGGTAGGCGCTAATCCTTTTGTGACTCAAAGAGTGGCTTTATTTGCTTATTATGCTACTAAATTGAGAAAGCAATCAGTTGAAAAGGGGTCCGCATTAACAGCTCATGGGTAAACGTTTATGTTTTTGTGGGGTATCTTAGTGTTTTAAAGGGGTTGGTTTTCTTAAATTCTAAACTGAGGATTGTTTTATCTGTACAGGTTGTTTTGTGTATTGTATTCTGCATTTTTTCATTTGTCGATGTGTTTCCTCATTGACAGTGCTGATTTTGTGCATTCCCCCATACTTCAAGCTTTTTTTTGTTATTTTATTTTCAATTGTTTTAATACAGTCAGCAGACTGATTCAATATAGTGCAAAAGGCCTGACATATTCAAGACATGTATAAGCTTCAAGATACTTCAAGATATTCATAAATGGTCTTACAGATTTAAGACATGTATATATAGACATTCATTTTAAATTTCTTTGGTATTATACTACTGCTAGGGCTGGAAGGGGTGAGTGGTGATGATGACAGAAATTTAATTCTGTTTCCTCAGTGTCAGATAGTAGAAGTATGGTATGCCCATAACCCAGAGATTTCAGTCAAGATCCTAGATCAAAGTATGTAAATGTTCTACTCATGCAGCTCTGAGTGTCTTCCTTTCCTACCGCAAGGTAGATGCCATGTTTGCTACATGGTTCTTTAGAGTTACAATAGAGGGAGGGGATGTGACCAGGGTGCATTGGACTGCAATTCTGACAAGGATGGAATTGAATGAGATGTTTGTCATAGATCTGTAGTGAGCTCCAAGGGAGCAATCTCATTTTTCTTCCCCTCTACAGAACTGTAGGTGAGTGCTGCCTGGTGAAGTCTCTCTCCCTTCCTCAAGCCCAGTAAATAGTCATGCAGTGTCACAGGGCTTGGGTAAGCCACCAGAGGGTGGGACATTGTGAGTAGTGTTTTGATAGAAACAATTGACGAGGTGTCCAGCGACTCCGTTAATGAAATTATTCTGGATCAGTTTCAATCTGTGAGTACCAATGATGTGGACAAGCTCCTTGGTAGAGTGAGGAAAACAACCTGTCCTCTTGATCCTTGCTCATGTTGGCTGGCCATCCAGGGGGGTGATGCATTGAGGATGTTCCTTAAGGACATCATCAATGCATCCCTCAGGGAAGGTTATATTCCACCCTGTTTGAAGGATGTGGCTGTTAGGCCGCTTCTGAAAAAACCTTCCCTGGATCTCCTGGATATGAACCAGTTTCTTTGTTACCATTTTTGAGCAAAGTAATCAAGAGGGCGGTTGCTCTTCAACTCCAAGCTGTCTTGGATGAAACCGATTATCTAGACGCATTTCAAACTGGCTTTAGGACAGGACTTGGAGTTGAGAATGCCACGGTTGCCTTGACCGACGACCTGCATCTGAGCATCGACAAGGGTAGTGTGACCCTGTTGGTGCTTTTAGACCTCTCAGCGGCTTTTGATATGATAGGCCATGGCATCCTCTTGGATCACCTGAGGGGGCTGGGAATTGGAGGCACTGCTTTCCAGTGGTTCCATTCCTTCCTCTCGGGCAGATCCCAGAGAGTGCTGCTCGGGGATAATCACTCCAGCAAAAAGGAGCTTACTTGTGGCGTCCCTCAAGGTGTCATTCTGTCTCCGATGTTGTTAAACATCTATATGAAGCTGCTGGGTGAGATCATTTGGAGTCATGGAGCTGGGTGTTATCAGTACGCTGATGACACCCAGATCTATTTCTCCATGTCTCGATTGTCAGCCTTGAATTCCGATGGCATCTCTTCCCTCAATGAATCTCTTAAGGCAGTAATGGGCTGGATGAGGAAAAACAGATTGAGATTGAATCCAGACAAAATGGAGGCGCTCACTATAGCGGACCCGAAACCAGAAATAGGGTTGCAACCTCCAGTCCTGGACGGGGTCACACTCTCCATAAAGGACTGCATTCACAGTCTGGGGGTGCTCCTTGATTCGTCGCTCCTGATGACAAATCAGGTAAATGTGACGGTCAGGAGCGTCTGTTATCAGCTTTGGCTGATACGCCAGCTGTGCCCTTTTCTGGAAGTAAGGGATCTCAAGACTGTTGTGCATGCGCTGGTAACCTTGCACCTGGATTTCTGTAATGCGCTCTACATGGGGCTACCCTCATGCTTGATCCAGAAACTTCAGTTAGTACAAAACATGGCAGTCAGAGTGGTTTCTGGAATATCTAGGAGGGACCACGTAACTCCGGTGCTAAAGTCCCTCCACTGGCTGCCTATTAGTTTCCAGGCCCAGTGTAAGGTATTGGTTATTACCTTTAAAGCCCTAAATGGCTTGGGTCCAACCTATCTTCGGGACAGCCTCCTCTCATACAATCTTCGCCGCACACTCTGGTCCTCTGGGGGAAATTTACTACAGCCATTAAAATCTAAGCTGTCTGCAACCTCCCAGAGGGCATTTTCGATAGTTGCCCCCAGATTATGGAATGGCCTCCTGGATGAGATCTGTCAGATAACAATGCTAAACAGCTTTAAAAAGGCTGTTAAGATGGATCTCTTCTGCCAGGCCTTTCCAGAATAGACTTCCCAGCCTCATGAACTCCCTTATTCTGCCCTCTCCCAATTTGATCACCACCGCCATTTCTGCTACTTTGCTGACTTTGTTTTATCATCTCTGCTGTTCATTATTCCTTGTTTGGTTAGTGGTTTTAATTAATTAATTTTATGTTTTAACCCAAGTTTTGTTTTAATTAGTGTCTAGTTTAATACTTTTTAATGGGGAGTGGTTGCTATTTGGTTTTTTAATTTGTAATTCATGTATTTTTAACTGTTGTTAGCCACCCCAATTGTGCTTAGAGGGGTGGAGTATAAATAAAATTTTATTATTTATTATATTATTTTATAGGACTAGTTAATAGCTCCCTGAACAGCTTCCAAAAATAGACATATATGTGTATAACACCAAATTACAAGCATGTATTATCATTAACAGGATTCCATTCTGATAGTTTATGTTTTTAATTAATTAAACTTAATTTAATCATTACATAGATTAATTATAGTAATCTATGTCACAGATACGCCTCAGCTTATAGCTACAAAACCTTCCTTGTTTTGTTCTTGCAGGAACAAGAAACTGTTAAGTTTTTTCTTCTCACCTGCAAAATAGAGATGTTTTCTGACATCTTGAGTTTTCACATTCATGAGAATGATCAAAAAGAGGCAAATAACCCATATGATACAAGGCAGCAGTAGTGGATTTTGGATTATAGCTTAGTAGTGGATTTTGTGCAATATATGCAAAATTAACCAGCCTGTTTTTGAATGTTTGGTGCATGGGCTTTGATTCACAAAGTGGAAAGACAGAAATTTTGTGCAGAAACGTTTTTGCGCATTATGGAAACCTCAATGAAACACAAAGTACCACCTGGCATAAATGCTATTAGTTAGTTCCAACAAGAGAATACTCACTGTGTCAATTGTTGAATGGTGAACCAGCAAATCCAACTAATTCAATTAGTCCACTCAGGTTAGAACTACACTTGTTCAGAATACTTGTGGAGAGAGACAATTTCTTGGATTTTTTTCAGAATGACAAATTTTGGGCATATTTGTTACATTTCCACTCATGTCAATGTAAGCAACTACTGTTTTTTTCCCCTCTCACTTACAAAGAAGATACAAGTTAGGAAATCTGAAAGATAGCAGTGTATTTCTCTAGCAGAGTAATCAAAGTGGCAAGGTAAAAGCTGAATCAGTCACATAGCAGTCTCTCTCCCTCACAGGGTCCAGCAGAGAGAAAGAAAAATAAAAAATAGGAGTGAAACAGACAAGCAGGAAAAAGTGGCTTGAAGGTGTCTTTTACAAAGCCACGTTGAAACCCTCCAACCACACTGCTGGCTCCCAAAGTGGCTGGAGTGCACATGTCATGACCACATGGCACAGCTTCAAGCTGCGCTGCTGGGTACTTTTTTTTTTACTGTCCCCACTACCATCCCTGTGCACCTTTGCAGGAGTGAACTGCTAGTGACTGCCATCCCATTGCATGGCTACCCCTGTGAACCTGCAGACATTTGCATGTGCAGTGCTTTACCAGGACAAGGCATCAGAGCAGAAGTGTGCTCGTGCAGATACTAGCAAGGTACAATCATGCCTCCCTTCATCCCCCTCTTCACCTTATGTCCCCTTTTGACTGTCTGTTTTATGGATATTGTACTCATCTCCATGAGAGGTTCCATGGTTTCTCTTTTGGACATTGCCAACCTCACCACTTGGGTATGGGTATTTGTTCCTTTTAAATGCACCCCTGTGATGGGGCATTTACATGCACAATTAGAAAGGGTTTGGAAAGAGCACCCCTTTAGAGATGCACTGGCACTGGTGCATTTATATGCACATGTGAAGGTGCACACTTTTCAGGAAAAAGTAGAAAAAAGCAGTTTCTTTTTGAAGCAGCTTTTCTCTCCATAAGACAACTAGAGGGTGCTTTCCGGCCAGCTTCAAAGTGTGTATCATCTAAACACCCCACCTTGAAGCCGGTCTGAAGCCTGCTTATTTTGCTTCTCTGTTTCACCCCATACTTTCTTTGTAAAACATGTAAAATTGCTTAGCTTCCAAACTATGTGTGCATGATCAAATTCATGGTGTAATGGAGCACAGAAATAGGTGATTAAAATTCCTGCATGATAGAATGATGCAGACAGATACCAAGAAACAGGATGTTACCATTAATATATGCTATACCTAACCTCCTAGAGAGTAACATTTGCTCTTGTGTCCCTTTTTTTAAAAAACAACTGATTTAAAAGTTTTATGGTCCATAATACAAGATATATAATAAAACTTTACAAAATCATTGTTAGATCACATATTTTTCACCCCCTCCCCCTGTTAAGGAAAATGCAACATGGGACATACAGTAATAGAAATAAAATATGTATGTGATAGTCACAGTGACTAAGCAGGAACAATCATGAAGCTACACAGGTGAAAAGGATAATGTAATTTGGAAGCCTTGAGAGCCAAGGACAAAGTTATAGAGTGTACATTGAAAACACCTGTTATAGATTGCAAACACCTGAGATTCATTAAGTAGTCAAGGTAAAATGATAAAATACTTGGGTTGGTCTTAAGTATGGGATGATCTATGTAAACCAATCAAAATGAATGTACACGCCCATTGGGTGGAAACTGACTAGTGGGTGGTGACTAACAATGGCTGTAAGTGCAATGTTTGCCAATACATATTGTGGTGTAGTGTGGAGTATTTTGGTGGAGTAGAGATTGTGATTTGTAGGGCATATAGTATTTATATATAGTAGAATAAAGTAGATCTTTTATATAAGACTACTGAGTTGTCTGGTGTCTTGAGGGAAGATACAAGAACCAGAAGAATCCTGGAGAGGTTTGGAGACATCTCAGGAAAAAGAGTGAGAAGGCTTGGAGAGTTTGTCAGGGTCTTCAGCCTATTCTCTGAAACTCTGCTGCTTGGGAAAGAAGCATCAACCACTGATCAAAGCTGGTCAGCTCTGCTGCTTAACAAGGTGGTGAGTTAGAGCCAGAGGTGTAGAGCTACAACTCCCATCATCCCTGACACCCCCTCCTCCCCCTCTGATGGCCATGTTCAAGTAAATTAGTGCCCAGTACCCATAATGTGGGGTATCTTATTAATAATTTCTCTAACTTCGTTGTACCCCTTTTCAGCTTTAACTTTCTCAATCCAACAATCCAATTTTTCCCACCAGTGTTCTTGTGTACCATCAAGTCATTTTTAACTTATGGTGAGCCTATGATGCACCTATAATGGGACTTTCTGGGGCTGAGAGTATGTGACTCACCAAGGTCACCCAATTGGTTTTCATGTCTGAGTGGGGATTCAAACCCTGGTCGCCCAGATTCCTAATCTGACAATGAAACCACTATGCCACTCTGGCTCTCAGAGAGTAATATACAAATTAGCAATTAATGAATATAGTCATGGAAAGCTTAATAACTCTGTTCTTAACAATGTTCTCTTGCCACTTCAGGTTGGCCACTGACTCTCAAAAAAGTCTGGTCCATTTCTTCTGTTCCTTCCTTGATTGATTTTCTCCTGGCACTCAGTAATTAGGCATATGTTGTTGTGTGCCTTCAAGTAATTTATGGCAGCCCTAAAGTGAACCTATCACAGGGTTTTCTGGGGTCGAGAGTGTGTAACTCACCCAAGGTTTCCTCTGTTATCAAGTGATCCTGGGGATTGACTTGTTATACTTGCATAACCCCTGGATCAGATGGAGACAGAGGGAACTCATTTCTGATGACCCGGTGTGTAAGGGGCACACCAAAACTCTGGAGGCAGGATCCTCAGAGAAGGTGCTGATTGTGTTGATCTGGCTGGTACCTCTGTGAAAGAGGGTGGAAAAAGTTGTGCAGGAGGAGTCGCTGGGCTATCCCCACATTTACAGAGACTTGGGAGAGGTTTTTGCAGAGAAAGAAAGAAAGAAAGAGACCAACTCCATCCCCACTGAGAAACGGACTGTGCCATAGAGTTGGAACCGGGGGTCAGCCATCTAAGCCCAAGTTAAGGACTCTCGAGGACTTCATCATGAAGAATTAAGCAAGGGGCTTCATTTGGCCAATAACTTGTACATTTGCAGCCCTGGTGTTCTTTAGAGAAAAGAAAGATGAGTCACTGAGGCTGGTGACTGTGTACTGCATTTTAAAAGAAATGTACAACATCAACAAATACCCCCAATCTCTCATGAAAGACATGTTAGGGCAGCTGGCCACATTAGAAAATGTTTACTTAGCTGGATCTGAGGTACGCTTATCTGTCAGTAAGAATTAGGGAGGGGAATAAACACAAGACTGCCTTCAATTGCCCACTGGGGCATTTGAATATCTGATAATGACATTTGGGCTGGTGGGAGCTCCAGGTGTGTTTATGAGACTAATAAATGAGGTTTTATATGATTTCCTGTTTGAAGAGTTTCCTGGTATACCTGGACAATGTCCTGATCTATTCACAGGACCTAGAGACTTACATAAAGTTGGTGCAGAAAGTGATCAGGGAGGTGCTGGCCTACCAGCTATATGTGAAGTTGTCCAAGTGCAATTTTCACATCTACAGGCTTGATTTTTTGGGCTACTGAGTGTTGGCACAAGGGATTGAGATGGATCCTGCTAAGGCTCAAAGGCACCAACCAAGACTAGAAAGCAGGTGCAGAGCTTCCTAGGATTTGCAAACTTCTACGGGTAGTTCATAGAATCATAAAATCATAGAATCATAGAGTTGGAAGAGACCACAAGGGCCATCCAGTCTAGCCCCCCTGCCATGCAGGAACTCTCAATCAAAGCATACCTGACAGATGTCCATCCAGCCTCTGTTTAAAGACCTCCAAAGAAGGAGACTCCACCAATCTCCAAGGGGGTGTGTTTCAATGTTGAATAGTACTTATTGTCACGAGGTTCCTCCTAATGTTGAGATGGAATCGCATTTACTGTAGCTTACATCCATTGTTCGAGGTCCTGTTCTTCTGAGCACCAGAAAACAAGCTTGCTCCCACATCAATATGACATCCCGTTAAATATTTAAACAGGGCTATCATATCACCTCTTAACCATCTCTTCTCCAGGCTAAACATACCCAGTTCCCTAAGTCGTTCCTCATAGGGCATGGTTTTCTGAACCCTTCACCATTTTAGTTGCCCTCCTTTGGACATGCTCCAGTTTCTCAACATTCTTTTTGAATTGTGGTGCCTAGAACTTCACAGAGTATTCCAGAGCAGAATATAGTGGCACTATTATTTATCTTGATCTAGACATTATACTTCAATTGATGCAGCCTAAAATTGTGTGGGCCTTTTTAGCTGTTACATTGCACTGATGACTCATGTTCAACCTCTGGTCTACTCCTAGATCCCTTTCACACGTAGTCTCATTAAGCCAGATGTCCCCCATCCTATATCTATGCATTTCATTTTTCTGTCCTAAGTGCAGAAACTTACATTTCTCCATGTTGAATTTCATTTTGTTAGCTTTGGCCCAGCTTTCTAATCTATTTGAATTTGATCCTGTCCTCTGGGGTATTAGTTACTCCTCCTAATTTGGTGTCATCTGCAAATTTGATAAGTATGCCCCCTATTCTTTCATAAAGATGTGGAATAGTACTGGGCCCAGGACAGAACCCTGTGGCACTACACTGGTCACTTCTCTCCAGGATGAAAAAGAGCCATTGTTGAGCAACCTTTGGGTCCAACTGGTCAACCAGTTACAAGTCCATGTAACAGTAACCTAGTCAAGCCCACATTTTACTAGCTTGTTTGCCAGAATGTCATGGGGAACCTTGTCAAAGGCCTTATTGAAATCAAGATATGCTATATATACAGCATTCCTTTCATCTATTGAGCTGGTAATTCTATCAGAAAAAGAGATCAGATTTGTCAGGCATGACTTGTTTCTAGGTTTGCTCAAATAGCACTACTGATCACTGACTTCTTAAAAACCAAAGACAACCAGAAGGGGAATCCTCGGGGGAGGGGCTGGTGGAGAAACCAAAGCCCTCCACCAAAATTTTGTGGACACCGGAATGCCAGGGGCTTTTGGGCATTATGCAGAGGGTTGGGATCATCATCATCATCATCATCATCATCTTAAACAGTTGTTTAGCTCTGAGTCCATCCTCAAGCATCCAGACCCAGAGCAGCCTTTTTCCTCCAAGTGGAGACTAGTGACATTGCTTTGGGGGTGGTGCTAATACAGTGGGGTGCTGAAGGGGTGTTAAGTCGGTGTGCCTATTTGTCCAAAAAGTTCCAAGGGGCTGAGTTGGACTGGCTTACTTGGGAGCAGGAAGCTTTTGCAGTTAAATGGGCTTTACAGACTTGGTGCCAATTTTTAGAAGAGGTGCCTCACCTCTTTGAAGTATGGACAGACCATCACAATTTAGAAGCCCTGAAGACTCCTAGGAAGTTGAGTCCAAAACAGCCCCTCTGGGCCAAGGAGTTTTACCAGTTCAGATTCAAATTAAAGTTTTTACCTGGGAAGTAAAATGTATTGACTGATGCTTTAACCAGACTCCTGTAACATGAGAGGAAGAGGCAGGTCCCCATGGAGACCTTGTTCACCCCTGAACAATAGGGAATAGTGGTGGTGATGTGAAGTCAAACATAGAGGCAGGCAGAACCAGACCCTGGAACTTCCAATCCTCTGTTTAAAGAACTATGGGAGGCGGAAGAGACTGACCAGTGGCTGAAATCACACTCAGATAGTTTGGAAAATAAGGATGGATTATGGTACAAAGAGTCCAGAATATATGTTCCTGCTGAGCTGAGAATCAAAATCCTCCAGTTATTCCATGACTCCAAGGTAGCGGAGCATTAGGGTTTTTTAAGGAGTTGGCACTTAATTTGCAAGCAGTATTGATGGGACAGGATCAGGGCCAATGTGGAGACATACATCAAAGGGTGTCCAGTGTGTGCCCATGCCAAACCAGCAAGGTGCAAACCTCGCGGACTGTTAAGATAATTGCTCACACTGAGCACCTCCTGGAGGCATATCACCATGGATTTCATCCCTGAGCTACGAGACAGTAGAGGGCAAAACACTGTTTGGGTGGTGCCAGACTTATTTTCCAAACATGTCCATTTTCTGGGGTGCAAAGGTTTGCCTATGGTATCTAAACTGGCAGATATGTTCATAGTCCATGTGTACAAATTACATGGATTAGCAGACAAGATTGTGTCCAACAGGGGGATGAGTGCATCCAATCATCCAGAGACAGATGGGTAATCAGAATGAACTCCTCTCTGCAGCAGTACTTAAAGTGTTACTGCAATTACTTACAGGACAATTAGCTTGACTTGTTACCCCATGCCAAGGTGGTGTTCAACAGTATTATTAATCAAAGTACAGGACACTCCCATCTTGAGATCATTTGTGAATATGAACCTAAAACTTTTAGCCTTTACAGACTGCCTTTACAGACTGCCAGAAATAATGCCACTTGAGACCACTGATCCTTTGTTACAATGGAGCCTAAGGATTCTTAGTCCTGACATACCCAAAGAGTTTGGGCTTGAAGAGCAAAAATCAGAATAAAAACAGTTATTAAAAAAGAGGACCCCAACTTTTAATAAATAAATAAATAAAAATCAAAAAACAAATATTGTGGATGTAGAAAAAGGAGGCAACATTTGGTTAGCAAAGAGGCATGCTGCTTGGTCAGGAATGAGTGAAGAGCAAATGGAAGATGCAGAAAATCACATAAGGTACTTGTCTTAGCAATACTAAAAAAGGAGGTGGGAAAAAGCAAGAAAAATAGGCAAATAGTGATAGTGGAATGAGGGAGTAGTATAAACACAATTGTAATCCCAAAACTTAAATAAATATCACAAGAATTTATATTACTGAAACTGTCCTTAAACAAGCTTAATCTGAAAACCAAAGGCAGAAAAAAAAAACCAGAAATTCCTCCATTCCAACACAAAAGAATGTTCATGTCAATGCAGCATGATTAGTTCTAAAATCACAAAATCATTGATCTATTGATAGACGGAGTAAACAAATCAATGATCCCCAGACTGCATCAGTGGTGGCTTCAAAGAAAGTGAAAATCCATCCAAAACAGGTTCCATTCAAAACCAGTCTTCTACCAAATTTTACAGACTCAGACTACTCCAGTCCAAATTTTTAATTTGTTGACTATCAATTTAAAAGCAAACTGGCAATTTAAAAAGTCCTTTCACAAGTGAAGCAAAGCCTTTATCTAAAAAGAAATTATAGCATCCAAGGGACAAAACAGACTGCAGAAATAATCTGCCTTGAGAACTTTAACTGCCCTGGCTCAGTGCTAGGGAATTCTGGAAACTGTAGTAATGTAAGACATTTAGCCTTCTCTGTTAGAGAGCTCTGGTGCCACAACAAACTTTTGTTGTTAACTGCCCTCAAGTCGATCTCGACCCATGGCGGCTCTATGGATGAGACATTTCCAAGACCCCATGTCCTCCACTGCTCTGCTTAAATCCTGCAACCCCATACCCATGACCTCCTTAATAGAATCCATCCATCTGGTATGTGGCCTTCCTCTCTTCCCACTTCCCTCCACCTTTCACAGAATTATTGTCTTTTCTAATGAATCGTCTCTTCTCATGATGTGTCCGAAGTACGAGAGCCTCAGTTTGGTCATCTTGGCTTCCAGGGAGGTTTCCGGCTTGATCTGCTCTAGGGCCCATTTGTTTGTCTTTTTGGCTATCCACAGGATCTTCAACACTCTTCTCCAGCACCACATCTCAAAGGAGTTGATTTTCTTCCTATCATCTTTCTTAACTGTCCAGCTCTCACATCCATACATGGTAATAGGGAAAACAATGGCTTGTATGATTCTAACTTTTGTGCTGAGTTGTATATCTTTGCATTTTAGAATCTTTTCTAGTTCTTTCATTGCCACCCTCCCTGTTCTTAATCTTCTTCTGATTTCCGGACTGCAGTCCCCATTTCTATCAATATTTGATCCCAGGTATGCGAATTCTTTTACTATTTCTATTTCTTCATTGTCTAGATTGACCTTGTGAAGGCCCTCAGTGGTCATTATTTTAGTTTTCTTTTTCCACAACAAACTATAGTTCCCATAATTCCCTAGCAGTGAGCCAGGGCAGTTAAAGTGGTGTGAAGTTGGATTATTTCTGCTGTCTATTTTAGTCCCAAGTCACAATATAAAAAGCTGACGTTTGAAAAGAGCTGACACTGCAAAGTAGTGTACATATTAAAGTACTTAATGCTGCCAGAGTAGCCTTGAAATGCACTTAATATCAAAGGAGTTACAGAAAATCAACATTTTCCTCTTCTCTTCTCTCCAAATTCTTTTGTAAAATAAATGCTGTGAGTTTTAAAAGCATGTTAACTTTGAGACTATGCTGTGTTTGAAGTTGTCTAATTAATAAGATATTGATGCCTTAAGTAGAGTAATCTCCTTTGTTTAGCATTCAAAAGGAATATTCTCCCTGTCTTCAGTGATGAATCAATTTTGTTCCATCTGGTAGAAGAATAAAATAGAAAACTCCAAAGACAACTGAGCTGTGAATTAGCTGTTCTTCTCTTCCCCAGTCTTTCACCAAATTACACAGTTCCAAAAAGGAGTGTGTAAAACATACCAACTCTATGAGCTGTTATCACTACAAGTCAAGCTAATGTTAATAGTAAGAAAATAATATAAAATTAGACAGAAAGGGAATTTTCAAAGAAGTAGCTGTGTTAGTCTCAGCATAAAGGAGGAAGGGGGGAAATAAAGAAATATAACACTGTTTCTACCTTTTAAAATTATTTTAGCATAGGTTTTCATAGATACAGACTCAGTTCTTCAGATGTAGTATGAAGTGGTATTAAGGCCTCAGGTATAAAGCATATTTGTATAGTTGAGAAACTGGAATAGAATAGCTTGGGAGTACAGTTGGACTCAACCCTGAACCTAGAAGCCCAAGTTTTGGCAATGGCCAGGAGTGCCTTTGCACAATTAAAACTAGCATGCCAGCTATGCCCATTGCTTGAGAAGTCAAATTTGCCATGACAATACATGCCTTGATTACATTCCATTTGGATTATTATAAAGCACCCTATGTGGAGCTGCCTTTGGAAATTGTTCAAACACTTCAGCAGGTCCAAAATGCTATGGGTAGACTGCTGACTAGAGGTAGTTATAGGAAGCATATAACTCCAATACTGAAACAGCTTCACTGGTTACTGATTTGTTTCCAGGCAGAATTCAAAGTGCTGCTTATAACCGATAACTTCCAAAATTGCTAGGGTCCAACCAATCTAGAAAACTGTATCTCCCTCCTCAAACCTAAAGATCTTGAGGAGAGAGTTTTCTCTCAGTCCACTACCTTCACAGGTATGGCTGGTGAGGACTCAGGAGAAAGTCTTCTCAGTGGTTACTCCCACGTTATGGAACCTTCTGCCAAGGGATGTTCCATTGGCCCCCAAGTCCCTGCTCTCCCTCCTTCCACTGGTAGACCAAGACCTTTCTTTCTAAACAAACCCTCAGTTTTTTACTCATATGGGTATTACAGTGGATAGCTGTTAATATGCTTTTACTTCTTTTAAACTAATGTTTTAGAGGGCTTTGTATTTAATGCTTTTTAATTTAACGTAATTTTATTTTGTATTTCAGAATGTTTTTAGATATATAGTTTTAATGTGGGGTGTAAGACACTTTGCATCCTTTATTGGAAAAAAGTAGGACATGAATATAATAAAATAAGGGATACAGAAAGATTTCCAGGAAGAAAATGCTATTGTTTGAATGCACACTCTATCAGCCTGCACCTTTATCCTGATCCAATAATGAGATCACTTAGTCATGATTACTGTTTATAGATGAAAATGTTATCAGCATTTGAATTGTCTGGCAGAACAACAAGGTTTTAACTATCATGGGCTGGCTATTACAAAACAATAAAAATAAATGAAAAGCAAAGTCTTCTTGAGATAAGTGCTGCATAATTAAACATATTTCAGATAAGCTGAGGGGGGGGGCAGCTTGAATAAAATAAAAATAATTCTATGAGTGTCCTCAGGGGTCCTTCACAAAGAAAACATCACTAGATGCATCTAACTAGTACACACCATTATGTAAAACTGTGAAACTTGCAACCACAATAAAATACATTATACAAGCAGTGGAACTAAGAGAACAACTACAGCAGTTTGATACCACTTGAACTGCCAGGGCTACTCCCTATGGAATCCTGGGTTTTGTGTTTTGTTGAGGTATTTAAAATTTTTGAGTTTACTAACATGAAATATATCTGTAAAATTTTCTAGCAAAGATTCCCAATTAAAGCCATGGCACCTAAAATCACATAAAAGTGTTGTAATTATATTGTCTGGATATCTGCTAAGCTAAAAAAAGGGAAAAATGCAAACTGTCAGATGAAAACATTTACCAATAGAAGTACATAACAGCACAATTCTATGCATCTTTTCTTAGATATATCTCCTGTTGAGTACATTTAGTGTTATTTGCAGGTAAGTAGATATTGGATTCAAGCCTAAAGCATTTAACACAAACAGTTTTGCACAAGAAGACATTCCTAAAACTGTAGTGGTTTGAATAAAAGGCAGGCAGATAAAATATTGAAATATCCTATACAGCTCCTTACTTCTATAAGTACCACAGATGTCCATTTCAAAGATATTCCAAAAACTGTTCAACCTAGTAATAATGATTCCTTCTTGTATACTTCTGCCTTTAACTTCAAAATAACCTGAGAAAAATTGAAAACAAATCATGAAGCTCAGATGCTATCAGGCTTACCAAAAGTGATTTTGGCAGAATGTCAGTAATTGTTTCATAGGATATTCTTGTACTAATCTAGATGAAATGGAAAGTAACCTGCCTTCCACTCTAGTGTACAATTGGCTTAAGAACAGTAACAAATAATTTCCTCCAAGCTATTGTTACCATGTCATTTTAAGAACAAAAATTAAAACAAATACCAATATTTTAAACAGAAAACAAGAAAAATAATCTTACTTTCAAAAGAACATAACTAGTAGCTCTGATTAGAGATGTTGGGGTATGCAGACAGTGTAGGATCTAGCATACATGCATGCAGAGTAGATACACGTAGACAGGAACATCCAGAAGCTGGTATTCTGTGAAGAGTCTGCTCCAGACAGCTCAAGAAAAATCCTCCCAAATGCAGGAGGCTGCTTTTGGCTTGCTGAAAAAAGTAGCTTCACAGTAAGGCTTCTCTCAGAAATATTTACAAAGATACATAGAGTACCAGACGTCCATCTTGAATACTTACAGCTATACAGAGTAACAAAGTGCTTCGCCAACCACCAACCACAACTATCCAGCAATGGAGATTTTGACTCTCTTCCATATATAGGTGGTCTTCTTATGAACATGTGACAGCCATGCACTAATGAAACCTGACTGGTTTCATCCCCAGTGCCTGTTGTATCAGGACTGTTGCATCAGGCCTCCCATGATGCATACCTGGCTTGTCTCATCCACTGTGCATGTTGCATCAGGTTTCCCATGATGCACAGCTCACAAAATGCTGCCTCATGCACCTGCCACTTGAACTGTAGTAACCGTGTTACTATTGCTCCACTTCCTTTCAGTGACCACATCTATGTCATTTTCAAGACCAGGGTGTCACATGGTCTTGACAATCCCCTCCAAAATGATATGTGATGTGTTCCATGTGTCCTTGCATTTGTCCCATCTGTAATGTAGACCTCAACCACTGATACCCAGCCTGCTAGCCACCCTCTCTTGGTGTTCCACAGGAAGAGGCTTTGTGAAAATGTCAGCTATGTTGTCCTCTGTACCAACATACTGCAGCTTCAGGATCCCATTTTGCACAAGCTCTCTCACGTTTTGCTATCTCACAGCAATGTACTTGGTTCTACATTTCAGATTTTCCGACTCTGCCATGCCAATGCATGCCTGAGAGCCCTCGTTCACCACAGTTGCTTTACCACAGGTCTCTCCTAGGTCTTGCAACAAATGTCTAGCCCACTGTACCTCATTTGCAGTGGGCTGACAATGCAGCAAACTCCGCTTTTGTTGTGCTGAATGCAATGTAGCTTTGCTTTCTGGATCTCCAAATGACAGGGCTATCAGCATAACTGATGATCAGTCAAGTTACTGACTTCCTATCAGCTACCTCAGATGCAAAGGAACTGGCAGCAAAACCTTCCAGCTCTGACATCCCTCCTGATATTACCAAGCACCTGTCCTTCGTGTCTTTCAAGTACTGCACAATGCGCTTCACTGCCATCCAGTCTACCAGCCTGGGCTTTGCAGCTCTCCTGCTCAATACTCCTTGGCTACCAACCTGCTCCTGCACCTCACAGTCCTACCAGGCATGTCTCGTAAACCCACCTGCAACCAATCATTTTCTGTTGTGCAGGCTTCTCAACCACTTCAAACACTTTCCTGTCCACCAATACGCCAAATTTCTGATCCATGGCCACATTCCACTCATTAGCTGGGTAAGAGCATGTCCTCATAACTATCAGGCTCCTCCATCACAGCAGCATAGTCTTGTGCCTCCTGCACAACAAATCTGTCTGGTGGTCTCCTGATTTGCTGTGTCCTTCATGGAATGATGACCTTGGTTCTGTCATGCTTTGGTTCTGCCATGCTGATCCTCAGTGTCAGTACTGTTTTCCTGGATGTCATGTCTCTGAATTGGTTCCTGCTTTGGTGTTTGTGTATGTGTGTGTGTGTCCACAGACGTGCTAGGCTCCTCCTTCATATTTCTGGAAGCATCCACCCCTCCATTTCTGATCTTTGTACCAAAGTTTCCCAACTTCACAAAAACATCATGGTTGCTGTGGATCTTCTTCGATCCAGTATGTGTTTCAAACCTTGCACTCCCTGAGTACAGGACTCAGCCACCACCCAATAGGAATCTGTAACTATTCCCCTCATAGCCCACAAACCTTAACCTCTGGCTTTTTGGTTTGTTCTTCCTGTGGAACTGAGGAGGAATCAGTACTGAGGCAAACTGCCCAAAGACCCTCAAGTACTTCAGATTGGGTACTATATCATATAACAGGAAGTATGGTGTTTGCTGAATTGCACTGCACCACATCATATTAATGGTATGACATGCAACCTTTGTGGCTTCTGCCCACAAATTTGGTGGTGCCTCGGCGTCTTCCAGCATGCAATTCCTCATTTGATTGATTATGCCAATTCTCCTCAAAGCCAAACCATCCTCAGCTGGGTGAGCCAGATTGATGGTTTTGTGCTGTATTCCCTTCTGTCTAAACCACTGCTGCAGACCCTGCCCCTGTCAATCACAAAAGTGATCACCTTGTACATAAATTCTCTTTCAATGCATTGACTCACTTTTTGACATGGTCAGCAGCTTCACCCTTGGTTTTCAACAAGGCAACATAGGAGTTCTGGGTGTGTCAGTCCACTATAAGCAGTGTAAACCTGTTTCCTCCCATGCTCTTAACCTGGTGCAGTCCTGATAAGTCATCCACTGCTTGAAAAGGCCTCTGGGTGGTGCATTTGCTTACTTTGGGAACTGGGTAAGCTTTGACTTTCACCCTTTTGCACACTGCACAATCAAGGTAACTGTTGCATTGCTCCACCTTGAACTCTGGGCAAACCTTCTCCAGGTTTCTCAAACCTTTGAAACTTGTGTGCCCCATTGTTCTATGAAAATAGTGTGCACAGTTTTCATGTAAAGGTTTGTTTGCAACACTACCACATTGCACCTTTGCCATCATGTGGTATACCTGGTTTTTCTTTACAGCTTTACCACATACTGCCCCCTCCATGGAGATCACTCCCTCATCCCCCTTAAAATGGACTTCAAACCTATCATTGGTCAGGGATGCCACACTCACAAGATAATTCTGCAGTTTAAGTGTACACAAAACATTATCAAATGTTTTCCCCAGCCCTGGGATGAATACAGATCCTTTAAACTCCACTCTATCAGATTCACCACCAGAAAACACCACTGTGTCTATTGATGCTGGTTTTGGGATATGTAGTCTCCCCTTGTCTGGTACCATGTGGCGAGAACAACCACTGTCCAAAAGCCAGACAGGGTCTCCCTTATTCCCACTCACAACACCCTCTACTGCAGAAACAAACCTCCTCCTTTCCTGGGCCTTTTTCTTCTGTGAGGACCATCCCTTCTTTGCTGCTGAAACTCTTGGACAGTCCTTCCTGAAATGTCCAGTTTCTCCACAAGAAAAGCACCGCTTGGTCCTGCAGATGGCAGCACTCCCCTCTTGGGACATCTCGGTTGGTTGATTCTTGCTTGCTTTGCCAGCTTCCCTGGATCTCTCCTCAAAGTCATGTCACTGGACTGCTCCAGGATTCTTGAAGCAACAAGCTCAGTCCTCAGATCTGCCTCGGTGACTCCCTGTAGGCCATACATCAAAAAGTCCCACTCACTGGTCAAACTGCTCAAGAGAATGAAGACCTTTAGAGACTCCTCCATCTGGATGCCTTTGCTACTGCATTCTGCAAACAAGCCTTGCATTCTTTCTAGATGATTAATCACAGAAGTTCCCTCCTGCAACTTATAGCCATACAGTTTTCTACAACAAAGCATCCGTCGGGCTGATGAACTCGCTCAGGGCATGCCACACATCAAAAGCTGTCTGCTTTTCCCTGATGTGATTCAGCTGGGTTTTGTCTTTGGCTGGAACGATCGTTGCCCTTATCTTCAAATCATCTTTGATCTGATAGTCATCTATTGGGTCTGGCTGCTTTTGCATAATATCCAACAAATCTTGTTTTATCAGCAAAGCTTGCATATAGATTTTCCAAGAAGCATAGTTTGAACAATTCAGCCTCTGAAATCTAACGGCTGTTTCCACTTTTGAGTCAGCAACAGTCAGATGCAGATGGACTTCTGGGCAAGCAGCCAACAGTCTGGGCAAGCAGCCAACACACATGGAAGCTTGATAAGCCTTCTGTGGCACACTGATAACCACTAACAGTGAGAAAACACACTTAACTCACTAAGCTTCAGGACTTTGTCTTCGCCCTCTGTTGATTCAACAGCACCACTGGCACTTCTGGAATGCTCACAACCACTCAAATATTGTCTATGTGTAGTGGAAGCGTGCTGGGCCCATAACTCATGTTATGGATCTAGCATACACACATGCAGAGTAGATGCGCATAGGCAAGAATGCCCAGAGGCTGGTTTTCTGTGAAGAGTCTACTCCAGATGGCTCAGGAAAAATCTTCCCACATGCAGGAGGCTGCTTTTGGCTTGGTGAAAAAAATCATTTCCCAGCGAGGCTTCTCTCAGAGAGGGCTTTAATCTTTGTTGCAAATATTTACAAAGATACACAGAGTACCAGGCATCTATCTTGAATACTCACAGCTATATAGAGTAACAAAATGCTTCTCCAACCACCAACCACAACTAACCAACAATGAAGATTTTGACTCTCTCCCATATATAGGTGGTCTTCATATGAACATGTAACAGCTATGCACTAATGAAACCTGACTGGTTTCATCCCCAGTGCCTTTTGCATCAGAACTGTTGCATCAGGCCTCCCATGATGCATACCTCGCTTGTCTCATCCACTGTGCATGTTGCATCGGGTTTCCCATGATGCACAGCTCACCAAATGCTGCACCTGCTGCTTAAACTGTACTAACCCTGTTACTATTGCTCCACTTCCTTTCAGTGCCCATATCCATGTCATTTTCTAGACCAGGGTGCCACATGGTCTTGATAAGAAAAATTGGCAGCACTAACTCAAACATATGCCAGGGATAGGGATTATTAATAGACAAAACCCTCTTGTATTGGCTAAACCAACTTTTTGTCAGCACAAGCCCCTATTGACAGTAGATCTCAGAAATCCCAGTGCAGATATTTTGCTAGTGAACTTACACCATATCCAAACCTTGCCCAACCCAAGAAGGAACTGAATTATGCCAAATCCAAACTTTGCACAACCAGAAACACAGTCACTGTGCCAGGAAAAATTTATAGAAGTTCATAATTTCCAATGCCCCTAGGTTGGGAAGCCTTTGGATTCAGCACAGCATCAGCTGATCTAAAGAAAGGTACTTGCTACTGCTATCTAGCATTAGTTCAGTTGGTCTTTATTCATTTTGAGAAGTTGAGATGCAACTAAATTCCAATTCATAGATTACTCCAAGAGGCAAAGATCATGTCAGTTCATATTTTTATTCACATATACATACAAAATCCTTTACCTGTCCCTATTAAAAACTTTCAACCTATAGTCATGTTAGTTCTGTAATTACAAAGCAAAGCAGTCCTCCAACACAATATTCACCCATGTCCATATGCAATGCTAGACAGGGCACCCTCTTCAGTGTTTGCACCAGTGATCTCTGATACCAGATGTTGCCAGACTTCTCAGGGGGAAAAAAAACAGTACAGCAGTGGGAAAGAGGTTTTGTTCTATAACAAAGAAAGGGATAGACCAGAAATGAAATCGAGTTGTAACAAAAAGAAAAGCAAAATCCACTACAAAATAAATACTGGGAGTATTGCTCATCTGTGGGGGTTTGGTTCCAGGGCCCTGGAGACAGAGAAAACTGTGGGAGCTCAAGAATTTATTAGTCAATGGGTGGTTGCATGTGCATGCCTGAGTCAGTTCTCCTGTGGGTGCATTGGCTAATATGGGGCAGGATGATCTGCAGGAGCTCCAATCCTTGGATGGTTAGCCCACTGATACAACTGGACCACTGTATGGAATTGTTGATTATTTTATTTCAGTTTTTGGTAAGAACTTACCCAAATTAACATTTTATTTATAGCTATATCTATAGCTGAGATTAAAAGACCCTACAATTAGTTTTCAAATATCAGATGTGGGGGAAAACAAAAGTGATGGGTTTATCCACCCAGGCCCAGGAAAGTATGGCTTTGAATCTCTAAATATTCAATAAGTGTAATGCTGAATTTTGGTTGTCGCTCATACTGCACCCTCAAAAGGAGGCTTTCATCTTGATATAGCAGGCAGATATGCCATGGATCATGCTGGGAATATCTGTACGTACTGAATTTGACTGATGAAATTCTAGGAGAAATTTTGGTTCAATTAGTTTTTCTTTTACCCAAATGTGAAAATGTTTCCATATTCATGGTGGAAGTAACATAAGGTTTAGAATATACAAACATGGATGAAAGAAAAAACAACACATATTTTATTTAGACCTACATCTCATTTCAAATTCTAAGTAGAGCAGACCCATTGTCAGCAGAGTTTACACAGATGTTAGTTGATTCAATAGTCTATAAAATGAGTAAATAGCTTTAGGCCCTAGATCTAAGTTAAATCATTGACTGTGGCCCCACAGGAGAAAAGGATCATATACATCCCAAAAGAAGATCAAAATAACCAGTCAGTGTGGTATAGGGACTAATGGATCTATTTATAGTAACAAAATTATAGACCATGAATCATAGAATCATAGAGTTGGAAAGATCACAAGGACCATCCAGTCCAACCCCCTGCCATGCAGGAACTCACAATCAAAGCACCCTCAACAGATGTTTAAAGACCTCCAAAGAAGGAGACTCCACCACTCTCCTGAAGTAGCAATTTTAGTATAATCAATATATTGTATATTACACACATCTAAATGACTGCTTCTGACTAGCCAGTTTGGATATAAAAATAGACTCCAAGAGGGAAGACAGGAAAGACAAAACTTTAGAAAATTCCTGGTATTTCTCTAGCTACACTTGGTACCAGGGCCATAGCCAAGGATATAGAGATAAGGCTAAGACATCTTGAGTTGTAAACATTTCCTGGGTGATAAACAATCCTGGCCAGTGGAAAAGTACTGGGAAAAGTGCATTCCAACCTGAGAGGGAAGGGGAGTGGTCATATGTTAAACCTATGTGTAAAATGTTATAAAAGGGTGCTTCAAATGGTACAAAGGGCTTGGCATTTTGGGAAAGCTATTTCCTGCTGAGCCCGCTGGCGTTATTCTTAATAAATTCACTTTCCTTCAGAAATCTGAGTGGTCTCTTTGTCCCACTTTCCTGCAACACTCCAAGGGAGTGTGATCCACTGTTAAACAGCCCTTACTATCAGGATGTTCTTTGTAATGTTGAGGTGGAATCTCTTTTCCTTTAGCTTTCATCCATTTTTCCATGTCCTGTTCTCTGGAGAGCAGAAAACAAACTTGCTCCATCCTCAATATGCCACCCCTTCAAATACTTAAACAGAGATTTCATATGACCTCTTAACCGTCTCTTCTCCAGGCTACATCTCCAACTCCCTAAGTCTCTCCTCATTCGGCATGCTTTCCAGACTCTTCAGCATTTTGGATGCCCTGCTCTGGACATGCTCCAGATTGTCAACAGGTCTTACTGAAATCAAGAAATGCTATATCTACAGCATTCCCTTCATCTACCAAAATGGTAATTCTATATATATATAAAAGAGAGATCAGATTAGTCTGGCATGACTTGTTTTTGAGAAACCCATGTTGACTTTTTGTGATTATGGCATTCCCTTCTAAATGTTCACAGACTTTCTGTTCAATGAGCTGCTCTAGAATCTTTCCTGATATTGATGTCAGACTAACTGGGCGATAATTGTTGGGATCCTCTTTTTTTCTCTTTTGAAGATGGGGACATTTGCCCTCCTCCAGTCTGCTGGAACTTCTCCTGTTCTCCAGGAGTTCTCAGAGATTATTGTCGATGGCTCTGAGATTACATTTGCTAGTTCTTTTAATACCCTTGGATATAGTTGATCTAGTTTCGGACACTTAAATTCATTAGATTAACCAGATATTCCTATACTACCTCTTTACTTATTCTGTACTGCATTTCCCCTATTGTGTCTTTTACTCCATTTTCCTCAGGCTGAGCACTCTTTTCCTTTTGCAAAAAGACTGAGCCAAAAAAATGTGTTGAGTAGTTCTGCCTTTTTTCTGTCTCCTGTTAGCATTTTGCCATCTTTGCCACACAGTGGCCCTACCATTTCCTTCTTCTTTTTGCTTTTTTCTAACAAGTCTGAGCTCATTCTGCAATTTCGCTTTTCTGACTTTACCCCTACATGTGACAGCTATTTGTTTGAATTCCTCTTTGGTGATTTCCCCTTTTTCCATTTCTGATATATTTCCCACTTTTTAAATTAAATTTTCCACAATAACAAAATATACATTTTTAAATAACATTTCTTCTTCCTTTCTGTTATTTTAACAAAACAAAACGAGTTGTTTCTGAACTTCTTATCAGTCCACCTGGTTTCAACTAAATACAAAGAGAGTGAAATACAGTTCCCTCTTACTGTAATTTGTTTTTGTGATTTTAGTCTTTTCATACTTATAATAATCATAAACTGTTTCTGAGCTGTAATAACATTTTTATGACCATCGCTTTACCCATTTTTTAAAAAAATTCTCCCAGTCTGTATTTGATATTTCTATGGACTTTCTATCAGGTTTGTTAATTTATCTAGTTCTATATTATCTAGAATTTTTAACAACCAGTCTTCTATTGTAGGTATTTCTTTTGTCTTCCATTTTTGTGTAATGAGAGTTCTGGTGGAGGTGATCATATATAGCAGTGTTTTCCATTTTTTTTTCTTCCATATCTGATATTTTGTTAGTTATACTTAACAAATATATTTCAGGTAATATTTGAAATTTTATATCTAAAATTCTGTTGATTTCTATGTGAATTTCTTCCCATAACTTTTTGCCACCACATATGAAACCAATTGCTGACTGCTTTATTACACTTCCAACCCTTGTTTTCTTTGTTTTTGTAAATTTTTGCTACTGGTCATCTATATGCCATCTTTAGGTAGTTTTCTCTGACATTCTGGCATTTCGTAAATTGGAATGTTTTCTTTCTGGAATATTGCCAGCTTTCCAGGTCTATTTTTCTTCCGATATCCTTTGCCCATTTTATCATTTCTCCTTTGATGATTTCTTGTTCTTGATTTCTATTAAGAAGTATCTTGTAAATTTTTGCTACTGGTTTTTCAATCTTTTCTTCTAATATTTCATCTAATTAATTCTTTTGATTGTCGAAACAAAATTCCTTTTTGTCTGATTTGTATCTTTCTGCCAATTGGTAGTAGTCTAACCAATGGCTTTTTGATTCGAATTCTATAATTTTTCTATTGCTTTAATTACATATTGTTGTTGACTTTTTAAAATATATCGCATCCTGAATTTATCTTTGTTCTTTCAAACAGTGCCTCTTGGGGGCGGGGCGGGGGGGGGGCGGGGGGATAGCCATCCTGGTATCTTTGGATAGAAAATTGGTTTTATTTTTTTTATTTTTTCTATACTGTAAGAATAGATTTCTAAATAAAATGGTGTTCAAAAATTTTATGTATCTTATTTTACCATACCAGAGATAGGCATACCACTCATATTGTATATTGAATCCCTCAAGATTTAAAAGCTTTTGATTGTTTGATTGTTGAGTTTAATACATTCTGAAAGATAAACGAGGATATTGGCTTGATAATACAGGTATTATTATTAACACAAAAGGAATTAGAACATAGGTTCTCTGAATTTTACTCCCGGTTACATAAACAACTTCCAAGAACAGAACATGAAAAAAGTTTACTACAAGATTTCTTTCATACACAGATTAATTTTCAAATTCCAGAAGACTGTTATGAAAACTTATACATTTCCCATTTAAAACTTAGCTTAGTTGAAAGTTCTTTAATCATCCATCCTGGTTTCTTGAGACACCTCCCATTTTTCCTCTTCACTGGAACAGTATGAAATTGTGCCTTCAATATCTTCCTTTTGAGAAACTCCCATCCATCCTGAACCTCCTTCTTTTTTAGTATTCCTGACCACGGGATCACCCCCAGTATTTCTCTAATTTTACTGAAATCAGCTCTCCTAAAGTCTAGAATCCATGTCTGACTATGCCTGGCTTCTCCTTTCCAATGTGTAACAAACTGCAGAAGAACATGATCACTCCCACCTAAGGATCCCACCACTTGCATCCCTTTAACCAGGTCATTCTTATTGGTTAGTGTCAGATCTAAAATAGCTGATTGCCTTGTTGCCTCTTCCAACTTTTGGACAATTAAATTGTCTTTGAGGCAAGTGAGGAATTTGCTAGACCTTAAAGTTTTGGTTGAAAATATCCAGATAGTTGAAGTCACCCATCACCACTACATCTCTCCTTTCTTAGTGTGTGGTCCTCTGTTCTAGAAAGGCACCATTCAATTGCTCAGTCTGACTTGGGGTTCTGTAGTAGAATCCCACAGTAACACCCCTATTGTTTCCATCCCCTTTAATTTTTATCTAGTTCCTCTCAACCTAGCTTCCAAGATTTAAGTCATGGATGTCTTCACAGGTGTAAACATCCCTGACATATAATGCTGTTCCTCCCCCTTTCCCATTTGGCCTATTTCTGTTTAAAAGGTTATGTCCCTCTTACTACATTCCAATCATGGGACTCATCCCATCTGGTTTCAATTATGCCTATTCTATCATAGTTCCTTTGTTGTGCTAGGAGTTCATGTTCATCTTATTTTCCATGATCTGTTCATTAGTTTAGAGACATCTAAGACCATAGGTCCTCCCCGCTAGATGCCTGTGTAAAGTTTTTCCCCTCCCACTATTGGGTCCATGCACTATAAGGGGGTGGGTGGGTGGATCATGTGAGGACTGAATGTTTTTAACTATGTTGTTTTAAAATGTTGTAACCCGCCCCGATTGCCTTGCAGAGGGGTGGGCTATAAATAAAAGTTATTATTATTATTATTATTATTATTATTACTACTATTTGCCTTGTTTCTTCTATAACAATTTGATTATTATCTCCAGCCCTTGATGAACTCCCACCTTCCAAAATATTGTCTCTCTCCCTCCCATAACTCAGTTTAAAGCTCTCCTGATCAAATTTCTGCTCACTGGAGTGAGGTGCAACCAATTCCTTGCCTTAAGTCCCCACCCATGAAATTGCAGGATATTTATTTATATTCACTTTACATAGTACTCTCCATCTTTCCTCACTGCCCTGCTTTCTCCACTTATTCCCTCTTTTTTTGCTGGGAAACCTTAAATGGCCTAAGAATTTAATTGCAGCTAGGTGGAATGGTATAGCAGTAGTACTACATGGCATGTTTTTATACATTGCCAGCTGAGGACAAATCTGAATCTATTTAGTCTTCTCTCCCCACAAGGATAATGCTGCTCAGCTATATTGTTAAATGTTTAACTTTGACCAGACAATGTTCTCTTTTCTTGGTACGCTTGTTGTCATAATTGTAATCCAATATTCTAGACATGAGTAAAATTCATTGAATCTTGCTGCAAACCTTCTCTTGTTTGCTTAGATTCTATATATCACTTTCTTTACCTAAAACTACACTCCCAATATTTGCTAACAAAGACTGCATGAAAGAGAGCTTATAGTCCCACACATTATCCTAGCTTTAGTATGATTGACATATGCAAATTAAATTCCACTGATAGATTAACCAAGGACCACAGTAAAGATTTTATGAAAAACACAAGTCAAGGTTTATATATTTAAATGTCTTGGGTCATTAATATCACATAAATCAATGGGCACAGCACACTTTTGTAAGAGCCAAATGGAACATAAAGCTACCCTGTGAGTGCTGTTGGAATGAAAACTACATCTACTAAATATGTTTTGTTATCTCTTTTCCATGTCTCCAGTCTTTTTATGCCTTATTTCATGTCATTTAGTGGAGGTGACCTTCTTCCTCTGATTTCCAGAATGACAGGGCAATGATAAGGAGGAAAGCCACAAGAGGAAAAATGAAGCACCAGGGGGCAACTATCAACTCTGTACAGCTTTTTACAGCAAAGTTATTAAACAAAAAGCATGCTATAGAGAGCAATGCCTTATGCCTGCTTCAAACAGGTACACTTTGGTCTAAGTCCAACTGCTACCCCAACAAGAATAAACCCATTAAATCAGTTTGAATTATATAAGTGTTGACTTACCATTTGGCAATTGATTCAATAGATCTGTTCTAGTTTAGATTTGCAATTCAGTTTTGTGGGGTAATTTAAGTTTTCTAAGGCTTCAGCCTTTTTTAAGGAAACAATAATATTTAAATATAAAAATATGGAAGCCAAGCCTGTTAAGACTCTGGCTTTAAATTAGTAGAGTAGCAGAAATGTGCCTTTGCCTAACTATACTTCCCTAAGAAATCAGACTAACTAAAAAACAACAAACAAGTAGCTTGTAGTTTAAAACAATGGCTTTAATCTATATTAAAGGCTATATCCTAATATAACTAGTGAATAGTTCAGATAAAGAAAAATATTTATCTCATGATCTTCCCAAACAAAGGTGAGAGAGCACGAAGATGGGAACAGCCCAGTCGAAAATCTTGAGAGAGAATCTGTTATTCCCAAAGAGGGAGTGACCTAAGTCACATGGTTAGTTTTTGACGGGGGGGGGGGAGGAAATCCCTATCTAGCTAAGGGGGGAGAAAGAGAATGCAAACATTTTCCAACAGATTTAACTCACCTCAATTATCTCAACCACCACTCATTTATCAGGGTCTCAATGCAGGATTGTCTAGTAGCACATTGTCCTGAGGAGGAATCATTCCCATTGATCATAATGGATAGCTAAAACGGACAGTTTCCTTTTGTTAAGGTAAAAAATTGGCATGTAGCAGAGTCAGAAAGCTTCAGTAACAAACAAAAAACTTTACTGAGCAGAAGCAAAAACAACATAGCAATGTAGCATTATGGCATAATGGCTGAATACAAACAGGTATAGAAAAACAAGAAGCAAACCCCAGCATGAAGAGCAAATCACACACCTCCCAACATGAATACAATCTATCAGAACATTTGTAGGTTGTTGATTGCCTGCATTACAACCACCTGGCCTAATTGGCCAATTACAATGCAGGCTCACATACACAGTATTACCTGCCATTTACCACACCCTTATTCAGTCACAATAACATAATGCAATCCTGCATACCCTGACACCCTTCCTTGTGTTCAGAACAAAGTGTGTGGCTAAATGTTAGGCTTTATTTACACAAAATTTTGAACCATCCCAAACCTTGACACCATGTCCATATGTTTGGTTGTTGTCAGTGGCTTGGTAAACATGTCTGCCACATTATCCTCTGTTGGACAAGAAAACAACTACATCATACTAGCAGCTCTTACATTATGATATCTGACATCAACATGTTTAGTGCAAGTTTTCACTCTTTTTCATATGGCCATTTCATTACATGTTTGAGAATCTTATATACAGTTACAGGCTTCTCTACTTTTATCTGTAGATCATTCAGAAGTTGTATAAACCATACTAACTCACAACATAATTCTGATAAGGCTGCAAATTCAGCTTCTGCTGAGGAAACAGATACAAAACTTTGTTTCTTAGATTTCCATATTATTGGAACATTAGTAGAAAAATAGCAATGCCTGTTGTGGATTTTCTATCACATATATAGTTTGCAAAATCACTATCTACATAGCAACAAAAATCAGAAGAAAAAAATAATCAGCTATAACTCATTGTTTTCTTCAAGTATCTCAGCCCATTTATCAGCTTGCCATGCTGCATTAGTGGTCTTTGAACAAAAACAACTTAACAGATTAGCAGTCACAGATAAATCTGGCCAATTCCAATGTGCCAGATATAGCAAACTCTGTATTGTTGACTGACACAGTTCTATGTCTTAAAATATTGTATCACATTTGCTTTTGGCAAAGTCTACTACCATAGGTGTACTTTGTCCTTTGCAGTCTTCCATATGGAATTTATGCAAAAGCTGCTCAGTAGAAAACTCCCATCAGTGTTTGTTTTTCTATTTCTAGACCTAAGTATTTTTTCATACTGCCCAGATGTTTTATTTGAAATCTCTCCTCTAATGGTGCAACAAAACAAATATCGTCTACAAATGCCAGCACTATTTGCAGATTTTTTTTCCTGAACCTTTGGTATAGACACAAGGATCAGCAATACCTTGTTTAAACCCATGTCTTTGCAGCTCAGCATCTAGACATTTGTTCCAACATCTTGCTGACTGTTTTAGACCATAGATGGCCTTATTTAGTTTCCAGACCAGATCTGGTTTATTTGCTTAGAACTCAGGAGGCTGCAATATTGATGCTTCAAGTTGTATGTTTAGAAAAGCTGTAGAAATATTAAAATGATGCACTAATGCATCTGTTTGTGCAGCTATGGTTAGAATTAATCTTAAGCTTTCAGCTTTAGATGTAGGAGAAAAAAATTCATCATAGGATTCAAACTTCCTTTGAGTGAAACCCTGGGCAACAAGTCTGGCCTTATACTTTACCTATCCTGAGCTAGATTGTTTCAGTTTATACAACCAGCAACACCCTACTGTTTTTTTTTGTCAACTGGCAAACAAGTAACTGTGTATAGCTTATGTTCATCCATTAATTTTTATTTCTGCTTGCATAGCTTCCTCCCATTTCACCCTCTCATTGGGAGGCAAGCTTAGAACTTCATCATAGCTTTGAGTTTCAGATATTACATTACAAACCCTGAAAACATTTGGGACAGAAAATCTTACAGGTGGGATCCCTTTGTTTTCTCTCTGAGACCTTCTTGGTGGATCTGATACATCTGGCTGATTTGATGCCTTAGGCCAGGGGTAGGCAACCTTTCCCCTTTAAGGGCCGAGGGACTTCAGCTCCCAGAATCCCAGGAGCTATTGGCCAACATGGTACTATTGGCCAACATGGCTGAGGTTTCTGGGAGCTGAAGTCCCTCGGCCCTTAAAGGGGAAAGGTTGCCTACCCCTGCCTTAGGCTATCTTGTCCATCCTTTTAAACAGTAACAGGACTCTTCTCCTGTTCACCACTGGGTGGAGTTACATCTTTGACAGGGCTATCTGCTCTAACAGGGGATTGAGGTGGTGATGGCCCATCATTCATGGGCAGAAACATTTCAGTATTTGTATGAACACACACCCAATTGCTTTCAGCAAAACTTGCATTTTGTGAAATTACGATCTTTCCATTACTAGCATCAAAACTTTACAACCTGTAGCTTAATCTAGAAACCTTAGCTGGCCAGTCTTGGCTTGTCCTTTCCATCTCTGTACCTTGGGAATATGCACCCAGGCATGACATACCAAAATTCTCATGTGAGTGAGATTTGGCTGCTTGCCATACAATATAAAATAAGGTATGTTGTCAATAGCCAAAGTCCAAATTCTATTGACTGTGTAATTAGCTGTGAGTAGGGCTTCTGCCCAATATTTTGAACTCAAGCCAGAATCACAAAGCAAAGAATCTTAAACAGCCTGGAAAATCCCCCTATGGCATTCAGCTATGCCATTCTCTCAAGGAGAAAACAGATTAGTATGCCTATGACAAATGCCCTTTCTTTTTAGCCATGATTTAAAATTGTTTGAAAGAAACTCCCCACCTCAGTCTGTTTGAAATTGTGCCATCTTGTGGCCAAATTACTTCTCTACCTAGGAAACCCAGTGGAGCTTCAAAAGCTTGCAACAAGTATATTGTGCATTTTGGTTGGCTAATAAAGGTATCACTGGTGGATTTTTATTCCAGTTTTTAAAGATTTGAAACACTTCTCCTTTACTTTTCAATAGGTAGACCCATCCATAGTGACTGTATTCATCAACAAAACTAAGGAAAAAATATGGCACCCCATACTGTTTAGGAGATGCCCCACAATATTTGAATGTATTAACTGAAATGGTCTCTGAGTAACCCTAAGGTTTTTCTTTCTTATAGGTTAAATTTTAATTTTAGAGTGTTTGCACATAGCACAGTCAAGAAAAGTATCATATTGCTTCAGTTTGTTAGCACCATATAATGAAACCATTTTCCCTATGACTTTAAAGCTAGCATGGCCTAAGCATCGGTGCAACAAATGAATACATTTCTCATGTGGAGGGTTGTTATTGTAAATAGCACACACAAAGACCATCCTTTTGGTCTCCTTTAGCAAAAATGACCCCTCCCTTCTTCACTTCACATGTAGTGCCAGAAAATGAAATTTGATAGCCCAAGCAACAGTTAGAAAACAAAACTTTAACTCTGGCACAAAGTATGCATCCTGCAATATCATAGACAGACTAGGTACAAAACATTCTCCCATGTCTTGAACAGAGACCTTTAACCCATTACCTAGCATAACAGTGTCAATACATGCTGGTTTCAGAGATTTAAAGTAAATCCTCTGGTTTGCAATGTGGCATGCATACCCAGAATCAAGAAGTCAAACCTCTTTCTCCTGATTTAGGCAATACACAGCTGAAACAAGCTGTGACTTAGTTCCTTGCTTGTCTCTCCCATGCAGTCTCTTCTTGTCTGCAACATTGTGCCTCTGCCAAACTGGACAGGGCTGGAGATGGCATGTAAATCCACACTTGAAGCATTTCCACACAGCAAACACACTCTCTCTGCTTTCTGCCTCATTATCTCCTTGAAGCTGAGCTGAAGAATGTTTGGTATGCTTCTTGAAAATAGCTTGCTCTACTCAACATTCTTTTCTTTTGTCCTCTTCCTCCAATAGAAGACCAGTGAGGTAATGTAGAAGTTAAATCTTTCTCTGGGAGAACCTCTAGACTTTGTGTAAACACATCCCAGTACAGATCAAGAGAGCTCAAAATAATAAATACTTTAGCACTCTCTTAAAAAAAAAATCCTTGTTCTGATAACTCAAGAAATAAACTTTGCATCTGTTGTAAGTGCTGGCAAACATCTGCATCTGGAGCCAAACACACTCTATACAGCTTTCTAGTTAGAGATATCTTAGAAATTACAGAGGAACAGACATGTATAACATGTAGAGCCTCCCAACATTCCTTTGCAGTTTGTAACTCTTTAATATGCATAAGCTTGCTCTCCTCAACACCCAGGATAATCCATGAATGAGCCTCTTGTACAGCCTTCTGCAGTGCTCCATTACGCTGTGCTGTGTGTGTGGGGTGGTGGTGGTGGTGGTGGTGGTGGTGGTGGTGGTTCATAACAGGCTTCCACAAATTTTCTTTCACCAAGAAAGAATGCATTTTACTGACCAACTCATGTAATTGCATTCATTTGACCTCTCTAGTGGCAGTTCACCAATCTTTGTCCCAGTCATGGCTGTTGATCTTCTACACACTTATCAAGCAGATATTTAGAGCTTAGCAAGCCTCTTTGCTTCCTTACCAGGCTCAGCAAACTCTTCAGTTCTAGGCTTCCTTCAGGACTTAGTGACAGCAGTGGTCTGGGCCCATAACCATTGTTAAGGTAAAAAAATGGCTTGTAGCAAGAGTCAGAGAGCTTAAGTAACCAAAAAAAAAAAACACCTTTACTGAGCAGAAGCAAAAATAACATAACAACATAACATTATAGCATAATGGCTGGATACAAACAGGTATAGAAAAACAAGAAACAAACCCCAGCATAAAGAGCAAATCACACACCTCCCAGCATGAAGAGCAAAACAGCTCTCAACATGCATACAATCTACCACAACATTTGTAGGCTGTTACAGCCACCTGGCCTAATTGGTCAATTACCATGCTGGCTCACATACACAATATCAGCTGCCATTTACCATACCTTTATTCAGTCATAATATTGTAATGTAATCCTGCATATCCTGACACCTTCCTCCACAACTATTAAAGTTATCTGGAGACCTTGCTTAAAAATAAAGGATATACCAAGTTTGCAATCTAAATTTCTGATGCATAACTAGCAAAGTGGTACAGGTAAATGAAGCTTTGGGCTTTGGGGAGCCCTTGAGGTACAAAAAAAAAAAAAAAGATAAAGGAGGATTCTACAAATGGCCCATTTAGCAATGAAGAAAGTTATAATGTGACTGGTTGGGCACATGCCTCCTGCAAATTTTTGAGATCCTGCAATTGGATTAGACACCATGGTGCTAATCATGTTGTTGATGTGACAGCATGGATATTTTTTATGTGAGAGCAACAAAAGGATGCTATTTCCTAGAAATGCTGCTATTTTTTCTAGAAAATACTGTTTGTAAGGAGCACATGCATTGATTTAAAACAGAATAAACTAAACTAACACATCCTTTTTAAACAAGTTACAGAGACAACACTGTAACAAACTGCACAGTACAGCAGTGGCAGAGCTCATGTTTCAATAATGCAGTCCCTGACTTAGCACTATCACAGCAAAAAGGTCCAGCGATCTCATACCTTTGGACTTGGAGAAGTTTTCCTTAACACTGCTAGATACATGTCTTTGAGGAGTCAGGACAGTAATTTTCTGATGATGCCAGCTACAAATACAGACCAAACATCAGGAATAAATTCTTCTAGAACATGGCCTCACAGCCCAAAAAAACCACAAAAACACAAAACAGTAGTAGCTTTCATGCTGGGTAGTGAATCTGCTTTAGGCTTCAGACTGAACTTTAAAGAAGCTATCCAAGGGTCAAACCCTAACCCCTTTATTGGGCCTCTGCAGACTGGTCCAAAGGGCTGGCCTTGAGGTAGCCACACGCTGGCTGGCCCAACCCCACGCCAACACCGTCCTGACGCTGTGCACCATTATGCAAGGTGTGTGGCATCAGGATGCCCTTTCGGCGCAGCATTTAAACACGCTGCACTGAAAGGGCACTGAAGAGCCACAGCGCTGGCTCTTAGGGCAGCCTTTTGTCGCCCCTAAAAGGAGTGCCATTTTGCTGATCTTTTTGGGGCAGGAAAGGGGAGGATCTGGGCCATGCCATGGGGTTGCCGTGGCCCGATCCACCACTTCCTAGGGCAGCTCTGTGCCACCCATCTGCAGAGGCCCTTAGTTCCTTTGAATTTCGGAAGTAGTCAAACTAATTACAGTAAATAATTCCATATTTGGATTTGGATCTATATTGATAAATCAGGGGATATAATTGTACGCAAATGTGACATCCTTAATTCAAGGTTGGTCATAGCACCAAAGGCCCCTTACACTCCTTCTATTATCCTCACTGACTTGGAGCTTGCCTATTTGAGGCCACACCTGTTTCTGGCCTATGTAGACTGACTCTGAGACAACATAAAATCTAAGAACTGTACGATTTTATTTCTTCACCAATTGTATATGAACTGAAGGAAAAGTCTGAAGATATACAGAGAAAACAAAGAAAACATCTGTACACCACAAATTATCATCTTTACTATTGCAAATCTGTTTTGTGAAATCCTGTCTCCCAACGTGCCTTTTATATAAAATGCAGATGAACCTGGCAAATTTATCTGTTTTAATTTTGATCAAGCACATTGAGACCTCCTGATCTTTCCTGTTCCACCACAGGAAGAGTGACTGTGAATGTGATAGAACATATTATACAAACCAAGCAGCATTAATTCTGATGGAATGATTAAATGCACCAAGGTGAGCTAATGAGCTCTCTTCAACAAGAACAGAAAGGAGAAAGTATAAAACAGAAAAGTTTCACTCACCTATCCCAACATGTTTTGTACTTCTCCCTAGGCTGGCTTTAAATATATTCTGATTTTATATTCACTTTGAGCTCATTTAACGTAACAAAACAGATTGCCTCTCACACAAGAGAAACAATACCCCCTTTGCTAGGTGTCTTGTTTACTTTAATATGGTTTGGTGTCCTTTATTCCTAGGGCAGATGCATTTTATTTGCTTCCTTTTGACACATGTTTTTCTTTATCTTTGACCTCACAGTATTCCACGTTTCTGCAAGTAAATCTGGCTAGCTGTAGAAACCAACATTGTTTTTGATCATCCATGGCAACAACAACAAAACTAAGTTCTTGCAGTTTTTTGGATTAGATGGCAGTATGAGCAAATTAAGCTGCAAAATCAAATCAGAAGACAAACAGATACCAAGAGCACCACTGAACTGCATCTCCAATCATCCTTACTATAGACCTTTGCAGACTGCCAGAAATAGTGCACATTAAATTGAGGCACTGCTCTGGCTCAGTGCTAGGGAACCATAGGAATTGTATTTTTTTTCTGGGACATTGAGCCTTCTCTGTCAGAGAGCTCTGGTGCCACAATAAATTACAGTTCCCATGATTCCCTAGCACTGAGCCAGGGCAGTGCCTCAATTTAATGTGCACTATTTCTGGCAGTCTGCAAAGGCCCTTTATCAGTTAGGGCAGAGGTGAGTTGCTGTTCAAATATATTGTTGAACCAGATGTTCTCTAGGCCTGATCTTCATGGATGTTTTTTCAAGAAATGTATCTAAAGTACAAGGCACTATGTGGTACTCATGCAAGGATCTAGAATGAGGGTTTGGTACTAACCACAATTTTCTCTTGTTCTTCCAGGAATTAATCTGAGCTACAGATAACCAGGACTGCATCTGCACTGCACAAATAATCCAGTTTGACACCACTTTAACTGCCCTGGCTCCCTGCTATGGCATTCTGGGAACTGTAGTTTCTGGCTCCTCTCTGGAAAGAGGCTTCATGGGTTATTAAATTCAACCCTCTGCTCAATGCAGGATCATCAACTGGTTTTTAAATTTTATATTTATATATTTTAAGATTGTGGTACTGTTTTTAAATTGTATTGTTTTATACTTGTTGTTCACCACCTTGAGTCCCTATATTGGAAGAAAGGCGTGATATAAGAAAATAAATTAATAATAATAATAATAATAATAATAATAATAATAATAGAAAGCATCTGCAGCAGGTATCCATACTCTTTTTGAAGGCATCCACAGAAGGAGACCCCACCACCTCTACATAGAATCGTTAGAATACAGTGAAACTATTATCTCCTTTGACTTGGGAATTATGCTTCTATTAATATAGGCTAAAATGGTATTCACCTTCTTTTCTACAGTATCACACTGATGGGTCAAGTCCAGTTTATGTTCACAAATAATCCCAAGGTCCTTTTCCCATTTAATACTAGTGAGCCATGTATTCCCATCCTATAAATGTTCATTTGTTTTTTTGTGGCCTAAATGTAGAATTTTGCATTTGTTTCTTTTGAATTTCATTTTATTAATTTCTGTTACACCCCCACTAGATATAGAAAGACTATGAAACAAATATTCAGGTAGTGGTTAAAAAACAGGTTTGGAGAACTCTGATGAAGAGAAAGCTAGATGGATTAGGTGTTTGTTTGTTTTTTTTAAAAAAATAAAGCTTATTAATTAAAATCAGCAAATGCAACTTACATTCATTCCACATCTAACCTATAAAACAAAAGCACATTTAGAGAGAGAGAGAAAAAAACATAATCTATTAAATCAGTAAGAGACTATATCATTACAAAATATAATTAAACATTGAGACAGTCCATCTCTTGACTTTTATATCCATTTTTAATGCTTGAGTACTTTACCCCACTAGTATCAAGATAACTCTTCTTCCTTTATAAGTATACTCCTAAAACCATCTATATCATTTTCATCTTTCTTATATCCTTCTTTTAAACCTTCTCAATTACTTTCCCATATTTCTCTTTCCTTTGTTTCATTCCTTCTTCCTTTCCTTTCCCTCTTCTAACCTAACTTCGTTACTTTTCACACCTCTCTTCAAACCATTCACTACTTCCACTCTCCTTCTATACTTCCACACTCACCCTCTACACTTGCTTCTAACCCTCTATCACATACTCTCTTTCCTCCTATAAATTCATTCACAACTCCCTTCTTCCTTTCATATCCACATTCGTTCCAACTTCCTCCTTGTCTTAGCTGGGTTATTAAATATACTATAATTGGCCTTCTTTAAACCTTTCATTTGTTTTATAACTTTGTAATAATCTATTAAAATTTTAATGTATTCATTATTTATCAAAAAAATATATTTTCATCTCTTCTTCTCTCCCTGTACCATTTGTGACTAAGATTTGTTGTATTATTATAACTGTACTCCGTTTTGTTAAAAATTTATTTATTGTTTCTTCCTCTTTTACTTGTCTAGCATCTCTCTTATTTTCCAATTTACTTATTTATTCTTTATTCATAACTGATTGTAGCTATAATACCCCATTGTTTCTTCAAATATATTAAAGTTGATGTCCATTCTGAATTATTTTCCTCTATAATGTTACCATTCAGGTAGTTTGTAAGTAAGTCCATTTCAATTTCCTCATATAATTTTAGTAACCAATCTTTAACACTGGGAGTAGCTTTTGCTTTCCATTTTTGCACTAAAGAGATCCTAGCTGTAGTAATTAAATAAAATAATATCTTTCCAACTCTTTTATCCATCTCATTGTCCCACATATTTAATAAGAATATTTCTGGACGAGTCTGTTATTTGCTTTGTGTTATACAGTTAATAATTTCAATTACTTTAACCCAGTATTTTTTAACCAAATTGCATGTCCATAAACAATAAAATATTGTTCCAGGAGTTTTCTCACATTTCCAACACAAATTACTTTTTGTTTTGTACATTTTTGAAATTTTCTCCGGCGTTAGGTACCATCTAAAATAAGTTTTATAAAAAATTTCTTTCAAATTTTGTGATTTTGTGTATTTTAATCATTTAGTCCGTACCCACTCCCATTTTTCCAATTCGATAGGATATCCAAAATTTTTGGCCCATTGAATCATATTCTCCTTTATAACGTCTTCTTCCAACTCCCACTTCAATAATAATTTGTAAAAGGCACCAATCCATTTTCTATTATGTCCTAACCAAATTTTATCAAATTCGTTTAGTTTTAAGTTGATGCCTTGTATCTTCATATCCATTTTAAATCGCTCTAGAATTTGCCTATATCTAAACCAATCAAATGAAAAGCCTTCTCTAATCAATTCTTCCCGAGTTTTGATTTTATAGTTACCTGAACCATCATCTTTAATCAGTTTAGCATATGTTACCCAGTTTGATTCTGTTTTCATTTCTTTCCTTTGGATTGCCTCTTGTGGGGAAAACCACCTAGGAAGCTTTGGCATGGCTCTTCGTTTATACTTATTCCAAATTTTCAATAGTATTCTTCTGATACAATGATTGTTGAACTCTTTGTTTGCTTTAATTTTAGTTTGTTTGAGGTTTTCTTTTGGGGGGAAAAAGCTTATTTTTTGCACAGAAAACATTTTCCACACAGAAAACAGGTTTCCTGTTAAGGAAACATCATTATCTGCGAAGAAATGTGAATTTCTGTGAAAATTCCTGGTTTCTTTACCCAAAAAAGGCCACATGTCTAAGTACCAAACTGCAAATGGTTTTCAAAAATACATTGGTGCCGTAGTGCTTAAATGCCAATACCACAGTCAAAACATTGCAAGTTCGATCCTACAGGGCTCCAGGTTGACTCAGCCTTTCATCCTTTTGTAGATCAGTAAAATGAATACCCAGCTTGTTGGGAGCAATTGGCTTACAGATTGTAAACCACTTAGAGAGTATCTAGCACTATAAATTGATATAGAAATGTATTTTTTTATAGAGTTTATTAGATCTTCATATAAATAACATGTAAATTACAATCATACAATCATATATCTTACATAACATTACATACATTTATTCATTACATTATCATATATATAATACAAAACATACTTTATGATACATAACGTAACATAATATTTCATGACATACATACATCAATCGTAACACATTTAACAATTTACATCTATACAATAAGACACTAGACTAACATTAGACTAACATTAGACTTACATTTCTCTCTCAGTCAACCACGTATACATCCACATAACTTCCATTACTAGGGCTCAAGTTGTATCTTTGTAATTATAAATTAAGCATATTTTAAGTTCAGATTACCAAAAACAAAACAAAAACAAAAACAAATTACTACTATGAATTCTCTCTGTCTTAGATTATAAATGTTTTTATAAATGGAATGCACCACCTGGGCCAGCGCGAGGGCCCCAACGCACTGGCTCCCTGAGCGGCACTCACCCGGCGCGGCACGGAGGAGGAGGAAGGCGGGACCATCTGGGCCTGAAAAGGCCACATCGAGCCTTACCCTCCAGAGGCGCCTTGCTCAGCAGTGGCAGCGGCACCACCTGGGCCAGCGTGAGGGCCCCAACACACCGGCTCCTTGAGTGGCACTTGCCCTGCACAGCGCGGCGGAGGAGGAAGGCGGGACCATCTGGGCCTGAAAAGGCCACATCGAGCCTCACCCTCCAGAGGCGCCTTGCCCGGCAGCGGCAGCGGTACCACCTGGGCCAGTGCAAGGGCCCCAACACACCGACTCCCTGAGCGGCACCCGCCTGGCGCGGCACGGAGGAGGAGGAAGGTGGGACCATCTGGGCCTGAAAAGGCCACATCGAGCCTCACCCTCCAGAGGCGCCTTGCCCGGCAGCAGCAGCGTCACCACCTGGGCCAGTGCGAGGGCCCTAACGCTTTGGTTCCCCCTTGCCATTAGACTATTTGGGCCACCGCCGGACTGTCCATTACAAGGGCTGTTGTATGGGCAGCGGGTTAGGGAGGCCTAGCTACTGCCTTGAGATTATTTTCTCATCAAAGCGGCAGAAGCCTTGACTTGGAAAGAGGGCTATCTGCCATAATTAGTAACATCTGTGGCAGTTGCAGTTTTGTAGCCTCAAGGACGCTATCAAGGGCAATCTGTCCCCATTCACAGCTGTGCTGGAGGTGGGAGGGATAGGGTTGAAATATTGCCTGTTGGGTTCCCCCCCCCTCCAAATAAGCAACATTGGCAGTGACAACCTGGGATTTTAGAAGGGCAGGGTGAGATTAATACCATCTTATTAGAGCTGGTCATTGTTTACATCTAAGGCCTCCAGAATGTCATTAAGGGGTAATTATCTGCTCTGGGGGAAAGTTACACAGAAGCTCTTAATAGCCCCTTCCTCACTCTGCCATCTGCCTTGGACAGTTGCTGCCTCTGACCAGGGACAGTATTTACCTGGATCATCTTTCTCCACTCTTACATGATGTAGCCGGACATAGTCTGGGAGCGGCCATCGAAGTGGTGCGGGGACAGGGAAGGTATGGCGGCAACAGAGTGAACAAATGTTACAAAAGAAGAAGGGACAGATGTTTGGTATCTGTCCCTTCTTCAGTTCACTCTGTTTCCCAGGATAACATGGAGAGCATACCAACCATTCCACAATCCCTTAGCCTGCTCCTTTGCAATGCCAGGGCAGTCAAAAATAAGACCCATCTTATCCACGATCTATTGGTGGATGAGATGGCCGACCTGGCATGTTTTACTGAAACCTGGTTGGGAGATGCTAGCGCAGCGACATGGGCGCAAATTCTCCCAACGGGTTATTCAGTCAGTGAGCAGACTAATGGGTGGGGGGGCGGCATAACCTTGGTTTATAGAAACACCTTAACCTTGATCAGGAAGCCTATCCAGAAAACAACCTACATCGAGTGTATGTACCTTAGCCTGACAACCAGGGATAGCTTAGGGATTCTGTTGGTATACCGGCCACCCCGTTGCTTAACAGACTCCCTAACCGAGCTGACTGCCCTGGTTTCTGAGTTGCTGTTGGAGTCGCCCAGACTTTTGGTTCTGGGCGACTTCAACATTCCACTCGAAACCAGTTTACAAGACCTAACTGGCGCAGCTCGGGAGTTCATGGATACCATGACTAACATGGGCCTATCCCAATTGGTTGACGGGCCCACACATTGTGCAGGTCATACCCTCGATGCAGTTTTTAGTACGGAACAGGAATATCCGTGGGCGGAGGTAAAAAAGACTTCTGCTTTGTCATGGATGGATCATTTCCTGATCAAGATAGAACTGAGGGCTGCAGTCCACCCTCACGGGGGTGGTGGACCCATTAGGATGGTCTGCCCTCGAAGGCTAATGGAGCCTACTGGCTTCCAGAAAGCCTTAGAGGGTTTAATGGTTGGCAATGCCGGCGATTCTGTTGAAGCCTTGGTGAACACCTGGAACACCGATCTCGCCAGGGCTATTGACACAATCGCTCCCAAGCGTCCTTTCCAGCCCGCTTCAAATCGTAAGCCCTGGTACACCGAGGAGCTTAGGAGGATGAAGCGAGCTGGACAACGACTAGAGTGCGAATGGCGGAAAAGTCATCTCCCATCCGACAGAACTTGCCTTAGGAAACATCTTGATTCCTTTAGGGAGGCTTTGCGTGCAGCGCAGAAATCGTTCTGTTCTGCACGCATTGCGTCTGCAGAGTCTCGCCCGGCAGAGCTGTTTAGGGTGGTAGGGGAGCTGACAAGGGTTCCACCTGTGCCAAATCCCCTACTGAACCCAACGACGGCCTGCTGTGAGGCATTTAATATCTACTTTGCAGATAAAATCTCTCGGATAAGAGCGGACTTAGACCCCAGTGTTTTGGCAGAATCTGTAGATGAGATTTCCAGTAACTCCGTTGATCACAATTTACTGGATCAGCTCCAATCTGTGAGTACCGATGACGTGGACAAGCTGCTTGGAGAGGTAAGGAAGACGACTTGCCCCCTTGATCCTTGTCCATCTTGGCTGGTCGTCCAGGGAGGGGGCGCGTTGAGAGCATTCCTTAGGGATACGATCAATGCGTCCTTCAGGGAAGGCATTGTACCATCCTGTTTAAAGGAGGCGGCGGTTAGGCCTCTCCTGAAAAAACCTTCCCTAGATCCCCTGGACAGAAACAACTATAGACCAGTCTCCTTGCTTCCTTTTCTTAGCAAGGTGATCGAGAGGGCAGTTGCTTCCCAACTCCAGGCAGTCTTGGATGAAACCGATTATCTTGATCCATTTCAAACCGGCTTCAGGACAGGATTTGGAGTGGAGACTGCCATGGTTGCTCTGACCGATGACCTCCGCCTGAGTATCGACAGGGGTAGTGTGACCCTGTTAGTGCTCTTGGATCTCTCTGCAGCTTTTGACACCATAGATCATGCCATCCTCTTGGATCGCCTGAGAGAGTTGGGAATTGGAGGCACTGCTTTGCAGTGGTTCCATTCCTTCCTCTCGGGCAGATCTCAGAGGGTGAGGCTCAGGGACAGCTGCTCGTCTAAAATAGAGCTTAATTGTGGCGTCCCTCAGGGATCCATCCTGTCCCCGATGTTATTTAATATCTACATGAAACCGCTGGGGGAGATCATTCGGAGGCATGGAGCTCGGTGTCTTCAGTACGCTGATGACACCCAGATATATCTCTCCATGACCAGATCATCGTCTCAGACTTCAGATGGCGTCTCTCCTCTTAATGAATGTCTTAGAGCGGTAATGGATTGGATGAGGAAAAATAGATTGAAGCTAAATCCTGACAAAATGGAGGTACTCACAGTCACACGCCCGAAACCAGGTTTGGGAATACAGTCTCCAGTCCTGGACGGGGTCACACTCTCCGTAAAGGACTGTGTTCGCAGTTTGGGGGTGCTCCTTGACTCATCGCTTCACATGACTAGTCAGGTGAATGCGGTGGTCAGGAGTGCCTGTTATCAGCTTCGGCTGATACGCCAACTGCGCCCTTATCTGGACATGAGGGATCTGGAAACTGTAGTACACGTCCTGGTAACCTCACAATTAGATTACTGCAATGCACTCTACATGGGGCTACCCTTGTGCCTAACTCGGAAACTACAATTAGTGCAAAACATGGCAGCCAGGTTAATTACTGGTATATCAAGGAGGGAGCACATAACACCAGTGCTGAAATCCCTCCACTGGCTGCCAATTAGTTTCCGGGCACAGTACAAGGTGTTGGTTTTAACCTTTAAAGCCCTACATGGCTTGGGTCCATCTTATCTCAGGGACTGCCTCCTCCCGTATGATCCTCCCCACGCCCTTCGGTCCTCTGGGAGGAATCTGTTGCAGCCAGTAAAAACTAGGCTGTCTCAGACCTCCCAGAGGACTTTCTCTGTGACCGCTCCCAGACTCTGGAATGGCCTGCCGGAGGAGATCCATCATATCACCACTCTTGCGGCTTTCAAGAAAGCATTAAAGACGAATCTCTTTCGGCAGGCCTTCCCGGAATAACTTCCGGCTCCAGGAGACAGCTATATTGCCCTTCCCCCTGCTGCTCATGTTGTATTTGTTGTATTGTTATTTATTTTGTTGTCTTTGGAGCATGTTGTTTTAATTAATAATTAGTTTAATACTGTTTTAAGGGGTGGGAGGGTTGGATGGGTATGTGATTGTTTTTAATTTCTGTATCGTCTGTTTTTTAATTGATGTAACCCACCCTGATTGCTCCGCAGAGGGGCGGGCTATAAATAAAATTTATTATTATCATTATTATTATTAAGTGATTTGTATATAAATTAAAGATACAATTCCCTTCTAATTACTTCTTTAACTAAAAGTAATTCTAGTTTCTTACAAATCTTTCTAAACTTGTAAACACTCACTCAGATACTCTTCAGATTTTGTCCACACTTGAGATTAACAGATTAACATTAACATTTAACATTATTACACTTTATATTAGTCCACTCTTATATCATAGACTGTCGTATTACCCCAGTAAGATTGGAGATACTCTATGAAGGGATTCCAGTCTTCAAGAAAGTCATTCATGTTAGTCTATTCCAAACCTCTGGTTAACTTGTCTATTTCCATAAGATATAACAATTTCATAGTCCAAGCTTCCAATGACGGGATTTCTTCTTTTTTCCACATTTGGGCATAAAGCTCTCTCACCGCTGATAACATGTAGAACAATATTTTACCAATTTTTTTTCCACATTAGTATTAATTATATTCAACAAAAATACTTTGGGTTTTAAGTCAATATTTTCTTTTAATACTTTCTTAATTTCATAATGATTTGTTTCCAGAAATTTTTAGCTTTATCATATATCCACCACATGTGGTAAAGAGTACCTTTTTGTTTTTTTACATTTCCAACAGGTGTTATCATAATTTTTGTACATTTTACATATTTTTTCTGCAGTGAGATACCACCTGAAATATACTTTATAATAGTTTTCTTTTATACTCTGTCCACTTACATATTTTAGTTTTTTTTCCATGTGTATTCCCAATTCTCTAATTCTATATTATAACCAAAATTTTGAGACCACTTTATCTTATTTTCCTTAATAATCTCATTTTCAAAAGACAAATACAGTAAGCATTTATATAACCTCGACAGTGGTTGTTCTTTGTTAGATAGTAACTCCATTTCCAGCTCAGTTCCATTGTTCTCTATTCCCTCTTGCTTTCTATCCATAATAAATCTCTCTTTTAATTGTCTATATAGGAACCATCCACAGTTGGTTCCAAGACTTCTCAAATCTTCCAGAGTTTTGAAACAAATCTCTTTTTGTGTGTTATCTATCAAGTCCTTATATTTTAGCCACTCATCATTTATTATCTGGCTGTTTCTATACAAAGCCTCATGGGGAGAAGCCCAAAAAGGAATCTTAGAGTAAATATTTTTTTTTATTTGTTCCATACATGCAGGAGAGAGCTCCTTATATAATGACTTTTAAATTCCTTATTAACTTTCTCTTTATTATAGAACAAATAGGCATGCCAGTTGAATCTCAAGTTGTTTTCTTCAAAGTTCAGCAAGTCCCTATTTGTGAATTTAATCCATGGTCTTATCCAATTTAAACATGACGCCTCATAGTATAACTTAAGATTTGGCAGTGCCAGCCCTCCTCTTTCTTTAGCATCTTGTAAATAATCCTTTTTTTTCCTAGGGTTTTTTCCGTTCCAGATGAAATTGGCGATATCTTTATGCCATTCTTTAAAAGGTATGTCATTTTGGATAATTGGAATACTCTGGAATAAAAAATAAGATTCTTGGAAGAGTGTTCATTTTGAACGCTTCAGTTTTTCCTAATAAAGAAAGATTTAATTTCTACCATTTTTTAGATCACTTTTTATATTATTCCAAGTTGTTTTGTAGTTATTGCAATAAAGGTCTGAGTTTTTATTCATAATCCTTATACCCAAGTATTTTGTCTTAATTGCTACTTCATATCCAGTTATCTTTTCTAACATTTTGATCTCATTTAGTTTTAAATTCTTAGTTAAGAATTTTGTTTTTCCTCTGTTTATCTGCAAACCCGAGACCTTTTCAAATTCCTTCAGTTCATCTAGAAGGGCTGCACTATCCCGCAGCGAGTTTGATAAAGATATCATTAGATCATCAGCGAAAGCTTTCATCTTGAGTTCAGTTCCTTTAACTTTGACTTCTCTAATGTTAGGGTTATCTCTGATGTTTTGCAATAATGTTTCAAATACTACAATAAATAACAGGGGTGAAAGTGGACGCCCCTGTCTAGTACCTTTGTTAATATTAACATTTTGGGGTTTTTGATCATTTATAAGAATCTTAGCCTTTTGATGTGAATATATACCTTTGGTCCATTCAATAAAACTTGGTCCTACCTCCATTTTCTCTAAGATCTTAAACAGTAAAATCCAATCTACACTGTCAAAGGCCTTTTCAGTGTCTAAAAAGAACAACTCTTATCATTATGAAATTCGTAATATTCAATGAAATTCAAAATATGCCGAATGTTATCACTTAAATGCCTTTTGGGCATGAAGCCTCTCTAATCTTTATGAATAACTGAGTTTAACACTTTCTTTAATCTGTCTGCTAGTATACTAGCGAACAGCTTGTAGTCATTGTTCAGCAAGGAAATTGGCCTGTAATTCCCAAGTAGTTCTAAGTCTTTGCCATCTTTCGGGATGAGTGTTATTGTTGCTTCTGTCCAAGTTGATGGGATTGTGTTTTGATTGATTGTGTTCATAACCTTGTTCAAGGGTTGAAGGAGTTCTTCTTGTAACTTTTTATAATAAGGAGATGTCAAGCAATCAGGGCCAGGTGCTTTCCCCAATTTGCTTTTTTGAATTGCATTGATAATCTCAGATGTTGTTATAGGTTGTTCTAATAGTTCTCTATATTCATTCCCTATTTTAATCACCTTTGTATTATCTAAGTAATTTTTTTTATTTTATCAGTCTGAATATCGTCCTTTTTATTTAGCTTATTGGAAAAAATTTGAAAAGCTTTCAAGATCTCATTCTGGCCTGTGAGTATCTTTCCGTCTTGCTTGATTTTAGTAATGATACCTTTCTCCTTCTTTCTCCTCAATTTGAATGCTAACCATTTACCAACTATGATTTTACTTTTATCCATTTCAACTTCTTTTCTATCTCTTCCCTCAAGTTATTGGCAAGTTGTTTCTGAAGAATTTTAATTTGGAATTTGCTGGGTTTTAATGCAATTCTTGTTCTTTTTCCTTTATTTCCTTAGTAATTCTTTGTATTTTTTCCCTTTGTTTCCTTTTTAATTCACAGCTCTTTTGAATGAAAAAGCCTCTCATGACCAATTTGGAGGCCTCACAAACTGTACTGTCATCCACCCCTTTGTTTAAATTTTCCTGAAAGTATAGCTTTAATGCTTGTTTGGCCTTCTCTAATATTTCCAAATTCATAAGCAGCTTATCATTTAATTTCCAGCTTAGTTCTCGCTTATATTTACTTTTCAGACTTAAAACAATTGGGTTATGATCAGAGAGGAATTTGGATAAAATGTCCATTTTTATAACTTCTGTTATAATTTTCCTGGAGGTTAAGAAGAAATCTATTCTCGAAAAGGATTTGTGCCTTTCAGAAAAGAAAGTAAAGTCTTTGGCATTTCCATAGAGATGTCTCCAAACATCAATTAGTGAAAAGTTTTTCATTAAATCAAAGAAGGTCTTGGGTGATTTTCCTTGATTTTTTTTCTCTTGTTTGTCATTGTTTTCCTATCAATCTCTGGGTCAATTACCCCATTCCAATCTCCTGCCACAATTATGGCATCGTAATCCAATTCCTGCATAATATTTGCTACTTTAAGAAAGTATTTAAGAAAGTGCCATTGCTAAGGGCTACTTTCTCAGAGCTAGGAAAAAAACGGTTACAAGATCCATTATTTTTATGAAATTTATTAATAGCTATACCCATACTCCCTGCTGACATATAGTAATTAGAAATTTCAAGAATGAAAATTGTGTTCCAAGAATGGTATTGCTCAGTCACTGGTCTCTTGTCAAGAAGAAATGGAAGATTCCAGGTTGGTTTTGTAATATTTTGTTTATTTGCCAAGTGGTATGAAATAAGAGGAGGAAAACTCCATACATGCTCCTGATATCAGTGACTGACTACTTTGGACACTTATTCATGTGTACGCATAAGTATGTGTGCACAGTTTACATCAGCCCCTCCCTTCACCAGAAAGAAAATTATAGTCATTTTCAAATATCCATCTTGGTCAAAATATTTAGAAAATATCTACTACTTCCTATCCATTAGTTCATACAGAGAAAATATCTATCAGCCATACTAATACTAAAGAATAATACAAAACCGGAATGCTTCTGAGCATATGCATTAAAAAAAAATATTATTCAATTTCCCCCAATGCTTGAGGAAGAAAATTAGAATGTGGGGATAATTAATACATCAGAGGCCATTATGAATAAAACAGGCCATATTCTTTTGTAGGTGACACTTTCTATGAATTTATAAATTATATATGTTAAAATATGTTAACATATTATGTGGTGAATTAATATATAACTTATGTAGTTTAATATTTAATAATTTAATCATTACTAATTATAATTCCTGGACCCAAAGAGGCATACATTAATCCTAATCCTAATGACCTAGCACTGCACCTGAGCATGAGGCTAGGCCACAATCTGATAGTCCACCATCCAGGATCCTGTATTGGACACCCCACTCACTGGGGAGTGGGGTATTTTACTTATACTCTGCCCCAAAATTTGGTCTTCTTGTTGTGTGCCTTCAAGTAATTTGGCAACCCTAAGGTGAACCTATCACTGGATTTTCTGGGTTGAGAGTGTGTGACTCGCCTATAGTCACCCAGTTGGTTTCCATGGCCAAGCAGGAAATCGAACCTCGATATCCAGAGTTGTAGCCCAATGTTCAAACCACTAAACCACACCCCTTAATAGATTCTGCCTAATCACACCAGAGTATGATAGAATATTAACAATGATTATCAAAGAACAAAGCAAACACAAATATTACAGAGGGCTAAAACACCTGGAAGAAGAACCTGGTCTCTGGGGAAGTCAACCCCCCCCATGCCGATCTCCCCAAGCAGCAAATGATTTGCTTACCACACTCTTACTGCACTTTTACCAATGCTTTGCCAAAGTATGCAACATCTATATATACAGAGGAGGTACTTGGCATCTCTTCATACAAAGAATATTGAAGGAAGTCACTACACCATGGTCAGTTACAGATATTTGCAATACAGTTCAAAGAAAAAGAGTGTGCTTTATATATAATATCCTGTTTACAGCATTAGTAAAACAACAAGAGGTGTGGTAATTTGGGGAGTTTTCTCTAAAGAACACCAGTAACAGAAACGGGGGGGGGGGGGGAGGCAGTGTCATGCCTCCTCTTGAAAGTTTGTCTTGCTTGGAAGATGAAGTAGACTTACCACAGCTGGAGCAACTTCATGATATTCTCCCATTCTAGAAGAAGAGGAGCTGGAAGAAAGACAGCACAGCCCACACGATGACTCCAGGGTCTGGCACAGACCCTCGTCCACCAATGTGCTCACAGCTGTGAAATGTGCTCCTTAAATGCTATCTGGCATGTGGGTGTTGATTGAGGTGGCTGTATTTAAATGTGGGGACCACTTTCACTCAAGTCCTTTACTCAAATCACCTCTTGACTAGACCTAATATGAGTACTTGGTTTATTACCCTTGGACTGCTCATTGATTCTGATGCTAACTGTTAGAACTGTTCTAATTTACGGCTGATGACCTTCAATAGTTTGATATTGGATACCTGTTGTTGCTCTGACTTATTAAACTTTGAGCACGCACCATTCTAGTTCAGCATGAGACCCAAATGAGGGTGAACAACTGATGTAGGGGGTGCGGACAGATGGGAGTAAGTGAAAATATAACAGTCACAGAGCTAAATACAACATTACAGAGCCATATTTTTAGAACATTCCTTCTGCTCTTCTAAAAAAATTAAGGTAAAGGTTTTCCCTTGACAAGATTGTCTAGTCATGATTAACTGTAGGAGGCAGTGCTAATCTATTAAACACTTTCTTTGCCTCAGTCTTTTCATGAATGGAAAAGGGTGCTCAACCTGAAGAAAATGGAACAGAGAACATAATAGGGGAAAATGCAGTACAGAATAAGTAAGAGGTAGTACAGGAATACCTGGTTAATCTAAATGTATATAATTATCCAGGACCAGATGAATTACACCAAAGGGTATTAAAAGAATTGGCAAATGTGATATCGGAGCCATTGGTAATAATTTTTGAGAACTCCTGGAGAACAGGAGAAGTCCCAACAGACTGGAGGAGGGCAAATGTTGTCCCCATCTTCAAAAAGGGAAAGATGATCCCAACAATTATCATCCAGTTAGTCTGACATCAATAGCAGGAAAGACTCTAGAGCAAATCATTAAAGAGAGAGTCTGTGAACAATTAGAAGGCAATGCCATAATCACTAAAAGTCAACATGAATTTCTTAAAAACAAGTCATGCCAGACAAATCTGATCTCTTTTTTTGATAAAATTACCAGCTTGGTAGATGAAGGGAATGCTGTGTATATAGCATATCTTGATTTCAGTAAGGCCTTTGACAAGGTTTCCTCTGACATTCTGGCTAACAAACTAATAAAATATGGATTAGACATGGTAACTGTTACATGGATTTGTAATTGATTGACGAGTCAAACCCAAAGGGTGCTCGACAATGGCTCCTTTTCATCCTGGAGAGAAGTGACCAGTGGGGTGCCACAGGATTCTGTCCTGGGCCAAGTGCTATTCAACATCTTTATCAATGACCTGGATGAAAGAATAAGGGGCATACTTATCAAGTTTGCAGATGACACCAAATTAGGAGGAGTAGCTAATACCCCAGACAACAGGATCAACATTCAAAATAACTTAAGATTAGAAAGCTGGGCCAAAGCTAACAAAATGAAATTCAACATGGAAAAATGTAAGGTACTCCACTTAGGGCAGAAAAATGAAATACATAGATATAGGATGGGGGACACCTGGCTTAATGAGACTACATGTGAAAGGGATCTAGGAGTCCTAGTGGAACACAGGTCAGCAGTGCGATGCAACAACTAAAAAGGCTCATGCAATAGAAGTATAGTGTTTTGATCAAGAGAATCAATAGTGCCACTGTATTCTGTTCTGGTCTGGCCTTACCTGGAATATTCTGTGCAGTTCTGGGCACCACAATTCAAAAAGTATGTCAAGAAACTGGAGTGTGACCAAAGGAGGGCGACTAAAATGGTGAAGGGTCTGGAAAGCATGCCCTATGAGAAATGACTTAGGCAACTGGGTATGTTTAGCCTAGAGAAGAGATGGTTAAGAAGTGATATGATAGCCCTGTTTAAGTATTTGAAGGGATGTCATATTGAAGAGGGAGCAAACTTGTTTTCTGCTGCTCAAGAGAACAGGACCTGGAACAATGGGTGCAAGCTACGGGAAATGTGATTCCACCTCAACATTAAGAGGACCTTCCTGACAATAAGGGCTGTTCAACAGTGGAACACACTCCCTTGGAGAGTGGTGGAGTCTCCTTCTTTGGAGGTCTTTAAACAGAGGCTGGATGGCCATCTGTCAGGCATGCTTTGATTGGGAATTCCTGCATGGCAACTCTATGATTCTATAATCTCTGTAAAGACAATGAGCCAGGGTTGTCAAAGACAATGAGCCAGCATGATTGCAAAGAATGCTATTACCTTCCCATTGAAGTAGTACCTATTTATCTGCTTGCATTTTTACATGCTTTCAAACTGCTAGGTTGGCAGAAGGTGAGACTAGTTACAGGAGCTCACACCATCACACAACTCCTGGGCCTCAGTCTGCTAATCTGCTCAGCTTGTAATTCATAGAATCATAGAATCATAGAATCATAGAGTTGGAAGAGACCACAAGGGCCATCCAGTCCAACCCCCCGCCATGCAGGAACTCCCAATCAAAGCATCCCCGACAGATGGCCATCCAGCCTCTGCTTAAAGACCTCCAAGGAAGGAGACTCCACTACTCTCCGAGGGAGTGTGTTCCACTGTCGAACCGCCCTTACTGTCAGGAAGTTCCTCCTAATGTTGAGGTGGAATCTCTTTTCTTGCAGCTTGCATCCATTGTTTCGGGTCCTAGTCTCTGGAGCAGCAGAAAACAAGCTTGTTCCCTCCTCGATATGACATCCCTTCAAATATTTAAACACGGCTATCATATCACCTCTCAGCCTTCTCTTCTCCAGGCTAAACATCCCCAGCTCCCTAAGTCGTTCCTCATAGGGCTTGCTTTCCAGACCCTTCACCATTTTAGTTGCCCTCCTTTGGACACGCTCCAGTTTCTCCACATCCTTTTTGAATTGTGGTGCCCAGAACTGGACACAGTATTCCAGGTGAGGCCGGACCAAAGCAGAATATAGTGGCACTATTACTTCTCTTGATCTAGACACTATACTTCTACTGATGCAGCCTAAAATTGCATTGGCCTTTTTAGCTGCTGCATCGCACTGTTGACTCATGTTCAACTTGTGGTCTACCTGGATTCCTAGATCCCTTTCACACGTAGTCTCATTCAGCCAAGTGTCCCCCATCGTATATCTGTACTTTTCGTTTTTCCGCCCTAAGTGCAGTACCTTACATTTCCCTGTGTTGAATTTCATTTTGTTAGCTTTGGCCCAACTTTCTAGTCTGCTCAAGTCATTTTGAATTTTGATCCTGTCCTCTGGGGTAATTGTCAGATTAAGTTTAACTGCTGAGCCACCACATTCCTGCTCCTCCGCAGTCCCTGAAATCTGAGTCTGGAAGTTTCTAATCCTCCAAAACTACTCTGAGGGGCACAAGGAGACTATAGTGGGGAGGGTGGTTGTCTTATCCCAATTCTGTTCTGCTTCAGCTTTCAGCCACTAGACATCCTAAATGGAAAATAAGTAATATGGCACCACAACAATCAATGACCAAAAGAGATACTATAACTAGGGTTTGCATGTGGGTAGAGTATCTTAGTGTCAATGTGTGGATGATGGGTGTTGTAGTGATGTTCTTTGGCACCCAGCAGAATCTGTAGGACAAGCTGGCTGCTGTGATCCACAGCCACTTTGTAATTCTTGCCATCAACTGGCTCAGCTTCTCTTCTTCAGGATCCTGTCTTCCTCAGTCAAGAAGACACATTGTAAAGTCCAAAAGCATAGTTTTATTAATGCATATAAAAGAAAAATAAGATAGCTAAGTAAAATCCATTGTGCTGAACTTGTCCAGTTCAGCCATGAAAGATTACATCTTTAACAATCCCAAAAGCTTAGCATCTCAACTTTGTTGCAGTTAAAACCACTGCTGCCAGGCAGACATGCACGCACAAGCGCGCTCAGATCTTGAACAATAAACATTCTAGACAAAGGATTTGCTAGGCCCTTCCCATACTCCACCTTCTAGGTGTTAACCTTATGTTGATTGGATAATGTCGGTATGATGTATATTAACCCAACCTCTTGTTGTCCATCATCCACCACGTGACTATTTTCCCAAGCTAACGATTATTTACCTTTTTGGATATCTATTGCTACCCATAACAAAGTCTGTGTCCATGAATTCTACCTTTGGGAAAGTTCATGTTGATGTCTGTGTTGGCCATTTGGTGTTAGATTTACTTTGTTTTTCTAGATGTTGTTTGTGCTTTGCCTAGAAGCTGTTCTCAAGTGGAAAATTACAGACACACACATCTCTACATTTCACCTTTGACTGTATAGCCCATCTATATCCTAACAATCCCCTCTTGAAATGTATAGATGTGTGAGACCACTCTTTTGTTGTTGTTGTTGAAACTATCTTAGCACAATCGTAACTTAAAGTGACACCTCAATCTGTTGTAACAATTTTTAATGTTGTTTTATCTCTAGAACCTTTGTTCATATATCTGTAGTGTTGTGTTTTGGGTTTTTATATTGTAGGCACACAATTCCATTTTAAACTAGCTCCCTAGCATTCTGTCATCTAACTCCAATGTATTTTGATCTGTATTTTAACATTTTTGTTTCTGTCATGAAAATGTATGTCTGTGAATCTCTATATATCATAACTGACAATTCACAATATAAATCTTATAACAACTGTTTAATCTATTTTATTTCATTTAATGTTATACATTTTGTTTTATCAACACTTAAATCTATATATCCTTATTTTTTATTTTTTTAAACTATTGAGCTTTTCTCTATTTTTAACCAACAATTTTTAAACTGATTATCTATCATGTAACTTTAAAGCGAATGAACTATTTATAAAACACTCTATCCTCAATGTGGTTGTTTCGGATTATAAGCCCCTTTTTCCTTTAAAAACTCTTACCAAATGTTTTATTGTTTAATCTTTTATCTTAAAAAAAATTCTCTTAAAACACCTATTGTAAACACAATGTCCATTATTGTCAACCACAAACATCAAACCCCTCACAAAGCTTTTCCATATATATCTGGATATTTAAAACCCCTTGTAACTTTATTTTAAACAAAACCTATTTACTTTAAACCTGTCACCACCTTTGTATTTTGCAAACCACACTTCCCTAATCTTTTTATGTCAACTCACTAAACATATTCTATCAGCAGTCTAGCGATCTCAAAAAAAAATCAAACCTTTTGACAACAAATCACTCTAGACAATTTTCCTCCTGTCTGAATCTCTTGAATCTAAATAACCAAAAATGCCATCTCTTTTTTGTGTAAACACACGTATCAGCATTTAAACAAGCAATCTCAAAACCAAAATGTTGTACTTACTAGCCCCTTCTTGCTGTTAAAGTCTATATTAGTCACAAGCTCTCAGCCTTGGACTAAATGTTTTTTATTAATGTTCTCAAATCTTTGTTGAGCAAATCCCTTTTGCTATTAACCTAGCATTGTAACTCTGTTTGTCATCAGGCATCTATTTATTTTTGTATATCCATTTACCTTGTGATTTTTGTTTAGGTCTATCAACCACATTTTTTTAAACACCTCTTTGTCAATTTAACACTTAAACTGCTGCACTGCAGTATATCATTTTCACTTTCTTCAACAGGAAAAAAACTTTTTGTATCTTTGAAACTCTCTGAAACTTCCTGGCTCACCAGCCACTATTGTATAAACTCTTGGGTTTTTTTCTTTTTTTTGTATAATAAACTTATATGTTTTTTTTTTAAATTTTCTATGAATTTTCTTTGATATAACATGTATTGTTTTCTTTCATCTTTTGTGTCTGGACTTGTGTGTCCTTTGACTCTGTGTTGTTTTTTTACTTGTTGATGGTCTGTATTATCTGATCTAAATGTTTTTTTCACATCCAGAGGATTAATGTTTGTTGTTTATATTTTGTGTGCCCCTCCGTATCTGGCACTTGTGTTTTTAACTGTCTCATTTTCAGTAAAACTTCTTTGTTTGAATGTATCTTTCCTTACCTAATTTTTTTTTACAATTATTACTCTTGGACATTAAAACTTTTCTCACCATCACCAAGGTGAAATCTTTAACTATTTTTGAATATTTTATAAATTCTGTAGCACTTTGGTTTATTTTTTAAAAAAACACATGTTGGCACATATATATTTGCATATTGTCTAAAAACTGTCAGATACTTTAGATCTAGTGGTTTCCCCACATAACATGTGAAATGGTGTTGGATTTCTTCTTTCTCAGCCAGTTTCTTAAACTGTGAGACACGAATTCTCCTTTTCCCCAGTCTGTAATCAAAGACCCTATTTTGTAATCAATTTTTTCACATTCATGTGTGTTTACCCATTGTTGAAAACTTTCAATTGTATCACCTTTCTGTTTTAAAACTCTGACATATAAAACTGGAAAATCTATCCACAATCACTAAGAAAATATTTGTTGTCACCTAGTAACACACATTTGTCTCTTTTTGTTTATGAGCACGGACCAACCTCAACAGGTCATTTTAGCAATTCTCTTGTTCTGGTTCTGTCACAGAAAAAAACCTTGACTTTTTCTTCTGTGGCAACCAAATGCCTCCCAAATCATTTGCATAATGAGACATTTTCAAAATTCGGATCTATATCTCCCCCACAACTTAAACAAGCTACCAAATCCTATGTTCTCTAGGATTCTATATTGATGTGCATATCCAGAATGCAACGATTCATTTTTCACACCTGCACATTTAACATTTGTTTCACATTGTATAAAATATATATTCTGGGTGTCACCGTCTGGAGAAGGGGTAAGGAACAGCCCCTCCCACCCTTCCAGAAGTTGCTGAAAGTCCTCTACAAGCCTTGAGAGGGTCTTAGCGTCTGGAGAAGGAGCAAGGAACTGCCCCTCCCACCCTTCCTGAAGCTACAAAAAGTCCTCCTTTAGCTTTGAGAGGGTGTCACCGTCTGGAGAAGGGGTAAGGAACAGCCCCTCCCACCCTTCCAGAAGTTGCAAAAAGTCCTCTACAAGCCTTGAGAGGGTCTCAGCATCTGGAGAAGGAGCAAGGAACTGCCCCTCCCACCCTTCCTGAAGCTACAAAAAGTCCTCCTTTAGCTTTGAGAGGGTGTCACCGTCTGGAGAAGGGGTAAGGAACAGCCCCTCCCACCCTTCCAGAAGTTGCAAAAAGTCCTCTACAAGCCTTGAGAGGGTCTCAGCGTCTGGAGAAGAAGCAAGGAACTGCCCCTCCCACCCTTCCTGAAGCTACAAAAAGTCCTCCTTTAGCTTTGAGAGGGTGTCACCGTCTGGACAAGGGGTAAGGAACAGCCCCTCCCACCCTTCCAGAAGTTGCTGAAAGTCCTCTACAAGCCTTGAGAGGGTCTCAGCGTCTGGAGAAGGAGCAAGGAACTGCCCCTCCCACCCTTCCTGAAGCTACAAAAAGTCCTCCTTTAGCTTTGAGAGGGTGTCACCGTCTGGAGAAGGGGTAAGGAACAGCCCCTCCCACCCTTCCAGAAGTTGCAAAAAGTCCTCTACAAGCCTTGAGAGGGTCTCAGCGTCTGGAGAAGGAGCAAGGAACTGCCCCTCCCACCCTTCCTGAAGCTACAAAAAGTCCTCCTTTAGCTTTGAGAGGGTGTCACCGTCTGGAGAAGGGGTAAGGAACAGCCCCTCCCACCCTTCCAGAAGTTGCAAAAAGTCCTCTACAAGCCTTGAGAGGGTCTTAGCGTCTGGAGAAGGAGCAAGGAACTGCCCCTCCCACCCTTCCTGAAGCTACAAAAGGCCTTGTTGGGGCCTGGACTCATAGGATTGTAAAAGGCCATTTATTTTTATTATTATTATCATTATTATTATTATTATTTTTAGTTAACATTTTTAAATATTATTTTAATATTTCTAATTATTACTTAATTATATTTAAATACTTTTTATTATTTTTAATTGATATTCATAATTGTTACTTTAATTGACACCTATAGTTGGTTCCAAGTATTTACTAATTTTTACTAATTCTTACTTTGATCAGTGGTAAACTAGAATTCTTGCCTGCTCTTGTGTTAAAATTACCAACTTTGTTAAGATAGTCAAGCTGTGTTAAGGTGTCAGACATCCCAATAATAATTGAAAATATGGGAATTAAGAATGGGACTAAGCGGAAAAGGAGATTAGCAAAAAAAGAAGGTTGCCCAAATGTTAAAAGGCTTAAGAAACCTGCTAAAAATATAGCAGTGAGCCCAATGAATTTAGAACTATTGGAAGCTGCCTCTACCATGAAACAACTTAAGATGGAAGAGTTATTTCTTCCAAAAGACAATGAGAAATCTAGTTCTGACACATCCCTACTTTCCTTACAGGAAGAACCTGCCCCAAACTCTGAAAAAGATCTCGACATCAATCATATGAATGATCTAGATACTGTTGCCAGAAATTGCTTACTCACTGCCAGGACAGTAATTGCTATTTTCGAAAAACTATCAAGTATAGACCAGAAACTTGATAGTTTAAAAGACCTTATGACCAAATCTAAATATCCATTAAACTCAGGAGTGCCACTCAATAACAAAAATCCTAAACAAATCCAAAATAATACCAAAGATAGGAATAGCGATAAGCCAGTGCTACTACAAAATAGCATAGCACTATTAGTGTTCAATAACCACCAAAATTACGCTAGATGGCATAATAAATCGGCCATACTAAATTCACTTTCATCGCTTCTCCGTCAACATCTGCAGTATAAGGACCTACTTGGAATTGATTGGCTCCCTTCGTATAATAACTATAAGAGAATTGTCTTGCGGTTCAAAAATTCCAGAATCCCTTCTCTGATACTAGAAAATAGGAAGACATTTAAGGAATTTCTCATTACACCAACCTGTGTTTATTCTAATCCCAATATACAACCGCTGTTTAAGATCAGGTTAAGAAATAAAGCCCCCTACCAGGAAGTCAACCCAAATGAGGATGCTAGGAGGACAATTCCATTTCCCGAGATTCCTCCCGAGGAAGATGGAAAACTAGTTGAATTATTTGGCTCTCTTTCTGATGAGGAACAAAACCGAATATTAAACAGACTTGATGTTGTTAAAAACATGCTCATGTCTGTAACCAAGGCAACCAAGACAATTGAAGTCTTACTATCTCCCGACTGTACCATACCGGACCCCATGTCTCAATCCAAAAATAGCTGTAAACGGCGTTTGGATGAGGTTGAGGATGATGACGATTTAATTCCTTTAATGTACATGTCACCTAAATGTGCATCAGACCGCTTGGCAGATCCTCTAATTCCCCTAACTCAAACTTCTTCTAATCATATGATAGGGAACCAAAATGAGTCCTTGCAAACAACAACACTGAATTCCCTTAGATCTGTTAAAAATGCTCAATCCCCAATGAATAAGAAAAGAAGAGGTCCCAAACTAAGTCCCCACGTAGCAAAAATATCTAAACATAATGTACCAGATGATTTAACCAATGTATGCAATGGAAATATAATAACCAATGAATTCCAAACCCCCATACAGCAGAAACAACCTGTAAGAATCCTAGATAATTGACACTTAAATGACCTGTCCCTTCTATCCATCATCTCATGGAATGTAGCAGGTTGGAAGCCCAGATGTAAGAACCCTACCTTTATTCCATTTATAAATAAACATACCATAATTCTTCTCCAGGAAACGTGGTTATCTGAAGACATAGATTTAGAGGGTTACAAATTCACGGGTCTAAATGCTACCCCTGGCAAAGGTATCGGGAGACTATGTGGCGGTCTAGGGATATTAATTTCCCTGACACTTAAGGCCCAAATAGTTAAGTCATCTGCATGGGAGCAGTACGCCCAAGCAGCTCTTTTGAGGCTTAAGAACAACTTGATATACTTGATTAACATCTATATTCCCCCATTCCAAGGTCAGGCTAAGATAGAAGGTGTATGGAATAGACTTAATACCTATATTAAAGACCTGATGCTTGAGGAGCCATCAGCAAGCTTTATTGTTGCAGGGGACTTTAATGCCAGAATAGGCTACGATGATGACACCCTGTATATCAAATACAATTGCCAACCTCCCTCCCCTAAAATTATCTCACCGATACTGAGTCGCAAATCCAAAGATCCGTTTTGCGATTTTAAGGGCTTTTGCTTAGCCCGCACTTTTGACGAATTAAATTTAACCATTCTAAACGGGAGTTTTAAGGATGATCACCCTGCCGAATACACACATTGGGCAGGCACTAGACCTTCAGTAATTGATTACATAGGGGTTTCTTCAAATTTAATTCCTCTCATTGTCAAGTTCACTATTGTTAGCAGACCAGAGAGTGATCACTTCCCTGTTTTTTTAAGTTTAAAATTTCATGACAGCTTTATTTTGCCTCTTGATAAGATTTCAATTCTTACCAATGAGGTTAGTTTAACTCGCACTAAATGGTCCCTTCAATTGTCCGATACTCTTACTAATTTCCTCTCCAGTGATTCAATTAAGCTACTTTCCTCCAAAATAGTGGATTCTAATTCAGATTCTGAAATATTGATCACCTATAATTCATTAATTAGTCATCTACAACCATTATTAACTACTACAAGGAATAATTCTGTTAGATACAACTCGCTACGACATCAAACCTGGTTTGATCAAGAATGTAAAGAACAATGGGCACACCTCAAATATCTCTTCAAACAGTATAAAACTAACCCGATACAAGTTTCTGTATCCGAACTTCTGTCTCAGAAGAAAAGATACAAACTTCTAGTAAGACACAAGAAAAAGGGTGCCATGATAGACTCTTGGAATAGATTAATAATGACAGCTAGTGCAAACAATTCCAACCTATTTTGGAGAGAGGTTGCTCCCTCGTTTAACATAAATTTGAATAACACTACTGCACCGATCCCAGCTCAAGTATGGGAAAACTATTTTGCTAATCTTTATGATACTACTGAAAACAATTCTGACTCGTTAGCCTCCAATCTTACAACGGAGGTTTTGTCTAAACCTCATTGGCCCCCAGTTTCGCATTCAGAGATCAAAAGTCTCATTACTCAACTTAAACCTGCTCGTGCCCCCGGTGCCGATTTCATAACTGGAGAAGTACTCAAAAACAATCTTGATTGGTGGGTTCCGGTCCTTTCTAAATTGTTTACGGCTATTGATAGATCTGCTATTATTCCAAAAGATTGGGGCCTGGCCATTATCATTCCAATATATAAAAAAGGCAATAGAACTGATCCCTCCAATTTTCGTCCGATTAGTCTTCTGAGTCTTGTGAGTAAACTTTACGCAAAACATCTTCTAAATAAGTTTCTAGATTGGATGGAGTCTGAGGATATTTTGTCGCTAGAGCAGGCAGGTTTTCGGCCTGGACGATCTACTATCGACCATGCTCTGATATTACAATACCTTGTTGAAAAATATCAACATCAGGGTCAACCATTATATGCGGCATTTATAGACTTTAAGTCCGCTTTTGATACAGTCAGCAGATCTAGATTATGGGAGAAATTGGGGAGCACTAATATAGACAAACGACTTCTATTACTCCTTATAAAGATTCATGAGAATTCCAATATCAAGGTTAGATGCAGTCCCCAAGGACATGTTTCTGAAACAATTTCTGTTAAGATGGGAGTAAGACAAGGTTGTGTTTTGGCCCCCACTTTATTTAATTTTTACATCAATTCTCTTGTCTCTACTATGGGTAATCTTTCTTTTCATCCTCCCAAACTGGCCAACAAACATATTAATTCATTGCTTTATGCTGATGATGTCGTTATTTTCTCGCTATCCCCTATTGGACTTAAAAGAGCTTTAAATTCGTTAGTACAGTTCTGTAAAGAGGAGAAATTGATAATTAACCCATTGAAAACGAAGATCCTTATTTTTGCCCATCGTCCTAAACGAATGAAATGGACACTCGATAGATACCAAATAGAACAGGTAAGGACATACAAATATTTAGGAATCGTCTTTCAAAATTCAGGTAGGAGAACAGCACATTCAGAACTTGTTATCAGCAATGCCCAAAGAACCACAATGGCTATCCTGAGATTCTTTTTTAATAAAGGAGCTCAGCATATTCCATCAGCTATCAAACTATTCAATGCCAAGGTTCGCCCTCAACTTCTATACGGAGCTCAACTGGGTCCATACAGTAACATCAATGCAATTGAATCCGTACAAACTAAATTCCTTAGGAAGATCTTTCAGGTTGCCTCCTGTGTACCGAATGCTGTTCTCAGAAGGGAGGCTGGGGCTATCAAATTAGAAGCTAGTCTGTGGATAAATATACTCATGTACTGGCAAAAATTGCATAAAACCCCCCGAGATTTAACCAATCTAATTTTCTCAGATCCGTTTAATTCTCCATGGGAAATCTCAATTTGTAAGAAAATAGATGAGTTGGGGCTTAATAAAAATGAAATCTTAAAGCTCAATATTGACAGAGCAAAGTCTGTTATTAAGCAAAAAATTTTAGAAGTAGAAAGACACAAGGATTCCGCTTCTCTATCTAAATACGCTCTGTTTAGCAATCAAACTGTGATCCCTTCCCTAGCACCATATCTTACTTATGTTACTCTTCCGAAGTTTAGAAGGGCTTTAACCTTGGCACGGTTCAACATGCTGCCCACGGCCATGCTGGAAGGTAGATTTAAAAAAATCCCCTTAGAATCCCGCTTATGTCCATGCGGTTCGGGTGCTGTGGAGACTAACGAACATGTTTTGTTATACTGTCAATTCTACAGAGATATTCGACATCAATTAATCAGCCCGATATTGTGTATTTCCCCCAACAAATCCGATACCTCCCATTTACTATCCTTATTAAACAGCACTGATCCAACAACAATTCACAAGGTGGCTAAATTCTATTATATTGTCTGTAAATTGCGTCCCCATATGGTAAATGGATGCCCCAATACTGTAAATGGAAATTAAGTGGAATTAGTATATCTACATTTGAATGTATTGTATTTCTCTGTTATTATTTTGATACGATATTGTATTGTATTAATCTGTTTATACTTTTATACTGGTCAATGACCGAATAAAATTATTACGATTATATATTCTGTCTTTTTATAGCTTTTGTATACCTCCCCATCCGGGATGATTTTATATTTTTATCCCACAAAATTCAGTGTATAACCCCTGACACATTAACTAAACAGTTTTGGAAATCAGGTATGCATAAAACATTTTCAAAATTTTCTCACCAAAACTTGGCATGTAGACATTTTTCAATTTTTTTGACATCTCTTACCCCTCCATCAGCTAGCTAAACATCTTTGATACTGGAGGATTTCTTGCTTTTCAGCAAAACTGCAATATTCGTCATATATCTGATTGTCCCAAAATATAAAATCTATTTTGCCCTCAGGTTTTTATCACCTGTTTGAGTCACACTGTCACAGCTCTGTATCACAGCTGTAGGTTTTTTTTTCCCCCAAAGGCTCTGGGTTGTTGATTGTTGATTGTTGCAAACTTCCTTGCATTGCCATTTTCAAATCTCCTGCTCTGTCACAGTAAAAGCATCGGTTTTTCACCAGTGCATCAGCTGCCTTTCCAGAATGCATTTCCTTGAAACAACAGGTGCTGTCCCAGGCATCCACAAGCCGACATTTCTGGCTTTTCCTCAAGCAAACTGCTTGGCTCATCACTTTCCAGCCTTTGGAACTGTTTGGCAACCAGCAAAACTGCTGCAGCCCCCACAGCATTGGCTACAGTGTAAAAACTTCACCTTCACCAGGGATTTTTTGTATTTTCCTCCAATAACTGTAAAGTCCTTTGACCACAGCATTTATGACAAAGCTGTGCAGAATTCATGAATTTTCTCTTCAGTTTCCCAAAAAACCTTTGACTGAAGAACATCTTCTCCCAAAATTTTAACTGTAACTCAGAGAGGGTTAAAAGAATGAATTCTTTTTGCTTAGGCATCCGCCTGTGTCCAGCAAAACTTGTTGCATTAAAACTTCATGTATTGCAACATGCATCTGTGACTCAAGTAACCCAGAACCTTGGCAACTCAGCTGCATCCAGATCAAACAAAATGGACCTTAATAGAGTTTGCAGCTTGAAAAAAAAATTTCACTGCATTGAACCCGCAGTATTCCCAGCATCCCCAGGCTGTGTTTCCCCTGTTTCTTACTGTTTGTAGAGTGGAGAGTTTTCAGACAACTGTCTTTAAAAGACTTCTGCACTCTGCCATCAGGCAAAAACAGCTTAGCAGTAAACTTTAACTGTTACTTATATCTGAAGAAGATTTGAAGCCACCTCTCCTTTCCCCAGCAAACGCTGAAGCATGGTTCTCTTGTCCTGGCACAGCTGAAGTCGTGGATAGGCAGTCTTGCCTCTTGGCCACCTTGCAGACTTGACATTTGGACTTTTGGGCTCCTTTCCTCCCGGACATCTGGCCTCTTTGTCCTCTGGCAGCTTAGCCATCTCTGGCAGACAAGCCTCTTCTGGCAGAACAGCCTTTTCAGGCAGACTAGCCATAACTGGCAAAAAAGCCTTAACTGGCAGAATAGTCTTAATTGGCAAAAACAGCCTTATCTGGGCCCATAACCCTTGTCAGTGTGTGGATGATGGGTGTTGTAGTGATGTTCTTTGGCACCCAGCAGAATCTGCAAGACAAGCTGGCTGCTGTGATCCACAGCCACTTTGTAATTCTTGCCATCAACTAGCTCAGCTTCTCTTCTTCAGGATCCTGTCTTCCTCAGTCAAGAAGACACATTATAAAGTCCAAGAGCATAGTTTTATTAATGCATATATATATATATATATATATATATATATAAAAATAAGATAACTAAATAAAATCCATTGTGATGAACTTGTCCAGTTCAGCCATGAAAGATTACATCTTTAACAATCCCAAAAGCTTAACATCTCAACTTGTTACAGTTAAAACCATTGCTGCCAGGCAGACATGCACGCACACACGCGCTCACATCTTGAACAATAAACATTCTAGACAAAAGATTTGCTAGGCCCTTCCCATACTCCACCTTCTAGGTGTTAACCTTATGTTAATTAGATAATGTCGGTATGATGTATATTAACCCAACCTCTTGTTGTCCATCATCCACCACGTGACTATTTTCCCAAGCTAACGATTATTTACCTTTTTAGATATCTATTGCTACCCATAACAAAGTCTGTGTCCATAAATTCTATCTTTCAAAAAGTTCATGTTGATGTCTGTGTTGGCCATCTGGTGTTAGATTTACTTTGTTTTTCTAGATGTTGTTTGTGCTTTGCCTAAAAGCTGTTCTCAAGTGAAAAATTACAGACACACACATCTCTACATTTCACCTTTGACTATATAGCCCATCTATAGGAATTCTAGCAGGGAATTGCCACTTCTAGAAGCATATATATATATATATATATATATATATATATTTGTTTAATCTCACGCTTTAATTATGGCTAACAAGTCTAACACAAATATTGTCACATTTTGATATAGACCTTAACTTTCATTGCTGTATCATAAACAATCCTGGAATCTGTAGTTAACTCAATTCTCTGACAGAGAATTCTCTGACAGAGAATGCTGAATATCTCATAATCCAGAATGCCACAGGATGGAGCCATGGCATTTAAGAAAACAGGAAGTAAACTATGCTTCTTCCTTGAATAGTGGAGTTTGTAGGACTCATCAGTACCTGGGTCTCTGCATGTTAAATACTTCTGCTATAGTATAACATGCATCTGAAATTCTTTCATAAAAATGTCAAAGTCCTTTGGCTGGTATGCCATTTACCCATTCAGGAAGAGATATCAGAATGTGATATCTAACTAGTAGCAGGAGGAAAAAATAAGCATCATAATAATTAGGCTATTGGAGATTCATTGCTCTAATAAAATTTGCAGGACACATAATATATGTTTCAGAGTGAGGCAGGCCTCTGGACTACTTAGAAGAACTGACATTCAATCCCATATAAGTGAAAACTCATTTGACAATTGTAAATACAAACAAATATAGATCAGATATAGGCATAGATATGCATATGCGAGACTCAAAAATGTAATGATTCTTAATAAATGGTCACAAGTTGCTAAAAGAAGCATAGTTTTCTCCTAGTTATTCTTCAAGACAAGGCTGAGGCTGAGTTTCAGTAGAATCACAGATAAAAATTATAGATTGAAGCCAACCTAAGGCTGGAGTTCTTTAGGAGTGATGAGAGGTTTAAGTACTTTGGAAGATGCTAAGTGAGGTGGTGTCTAGTACCTCCTTGCCCAGCACTTTCTCCAGTGATATGTATGGAGAAAAAGGCAGATTTAATCATGCAAGTTGTGCCTTGGTAACATCCAATTGGAATGAGCCTAGCATCAGCCAATGAGAGTGTAGCCAGGAGGGATATAAAGAGGGAAAGAGAAAGAGGTGAGGTTAGATAGGGGATTGGTTAGGGTCAAGATAGGAAGTATCCTGAGGAGATGAAGAGCCATTGAGGCTGGTATAGGCTGTAGAAAAAGGCAGTTTAAAAATTTATAAGTACCCAAGAGAGGACAAGGAGAGTTCTGGGTGAATTGAAATGTTGTCTAATAGAGACATAGTGGATAGTGACAAGTAAAGCACAAGTAATTAGAAGGGGTGCAGGAACTAAAAGTGTAATAAAGATTCTGAGTGTTTTGGTTTATGTAAGGAAACAAGTATAACAACAAGAAACAACAAAGACCAGTGTAACAAATAAAGTATTCCAGTAATGTATCAAATGTGAACAACATCAAACACAAGACATACTGTATTGGATTTAACTTGCAAATAAACCTATAACTTTGTTTCAACAAGTATTGTCTGGAGTGCTTTCAAAATACAGTTTACATGCTACCAACATTAAGGAAAACTTTTTGGTATTAAGTTCCCTTGAGTAGCTTAGGGAAGTAGGTCACCATCACAATATGCAAAAGCAGGTGGATGGTGCCTGAACACAGCTCTGATGTCCCCCACCCAGCAACTGATTAATTATGGTTGTAGAGCTTCTTCTTGCCATAACTGGATTTATAACCATCACTCACCCAGACTTTCAACATTAGGCACAATTGTGCAACTTTACATTCTCTAAAGATATTACCACACTACACTCTTATAGTGCTGCTATTCCACGCTTACTGCTCTGGCTGCCTCCTGTTGCATTCTGGGATTTGCAGTTTAGGGAAGGGCATTTAGGATTCTCAGCCAGAGAACTCTTAGGCCTCACTGAACTACAAACCTCAGGTTGCAACAAGAGGCAGCCAGGGCAGTAAAAGCAGAATAGTAGTACTATTAGAGCATAGTGCAGTAATCTAGTGTCAAATAGAAATCTGGCTTTAGACATGCTTTAATCTTGACTCTGTCCCATTTATTCAATGGGATTAAAACATGACAAACATGGTCTCTATTCAATGTAGTTATCTTCACAGATGATCAGAACTTTAAATATTGATTGAGGATATCCAAATGTAGTCTGTCTTGATTTAATCTGTCAATTTACCATAAAGGTAAAGGTAATCCCTTGGCATGAATGTCTAGTTGTAACTGACTGTAGGGGGTGGTGCTCATTTCCATTATTAAGCTGAAGACCCAGCATTATCTGATGATTGCTCTGGTAGTCATGTGGCCAGCATGATGGCGCCAAATGCTGTTAACTTCCCACTGAAGTGGTACCTATTTATCTACTTGCATTTGCATGCTTTTGAACTGCTAGGTTGGAAAAAGCTGAGACTAGTGATGACAGCTCACCCCATCATGCAGCACTTGGGCCTCAAACTGCCAATCTTCCAGTCTTCCTATCATTAGAATTGGCATCTTAACCATTAAGCCACTGCATCCCTGCATTTACCATACTGTTCCAATATAATCTTTCAATATGATTCCTGTCAGTAATAACCATTTCCATGTATATCCCTACTTACTATAGCTTTCCTCACTGTGCATAATTTTTAGATTATCCCTTTTAATTTTCTTACTTATGCCCAGTAGGTAAGACTAAATCAATTTTAACAAGACCATTCTTAGTTTTAAAAGCAGCAATTACACCACAGTGAACTCATTCCTTTTCCAGTAAGAGGGAGGAATTTCTCAGTCTGCCTCTTAATCTTTAATCTTCTAATAGTACCATAATTGCTGTTTTAATTTTACTCTTTTTAAAGACTAATTGTTTCTTTGCCTCTTAATATATCTTCAATAGTTTGCGTTGCTTGTAATTTCAAAAGGATGGCAGAATTATCATAAAACCATTCTGTATCAGTGGCTAAATATAATCTTTTTGCTATTACCTTCTGTCCTTTCTTAACATCTAACACAGGGGTAGGCAACCTTTCCCCTTTAAGGGCCGAGGGACTTCAGCTCCCAGAATCCCAGGAGCTATTGGCCAACATGGGACTATTGGCCAACATGGCTGAGGCTTCTGGGAGCTGAAGTCCCTCGGCCCTTAAAGGGGAAAGGTTGCCTACCCCTGATCTAACACATGCTAAGGCAGTATTTTTATATGTACAGTGGATACTTGGTATCCATTGAGGTTTGGTTCCAGGATCCCCCATGGAGACCAAACTCCATGGATGCTCAGGTTCCATTCAATACTTTGGCATAGTAAAATGGTATCCCTTCTATAAAATGGGGGAAATCAAGGTTTGCCTTTTGGAATTTGTATATTTTAAATAATATTTTTGATCTGAGGATGATGGAAAGAATGGATAAGAAATCTGTGGATATGGAAGGCCAACTGTATAATTAGGCGCTGACTGTATAATTCGGCATCAGCCTGTCAATATGATGCCTGCATAAGGCATGATTATGTCCATGTTTTAAGTGGTCTTGGACAAATACTCTCCAGTCCCTTTGTGGACTGGCATACCTAGCAGTGATGAGAGGGGGCAGTAGTGTACAACATTGCTCTGAGAAGTCTCAGGTGACTAGGACCACTTTAAATCTGGACCTAGCCATCTAGCCGCCATTTTCCACAATATCTCTAATACTACAGTGGTGTATTGTAGAATACTAAAAGTGAGAAAGGGACTTTTTGGGTGTCCAAAAACCCAATGAAGAGAATCATCCTCAAACCCCTTTCTCTTTTGTTTCACAAATCCTCAAGTAGATTCAAGGACCATTCCCACCCTACCCAAGACTCATAGATCCCCTGGCCAACAATCTGTGAGGGTAGGAGGAGCAGCCCAGGGAGAAGAATCATCACTGTGGGCTGTGTTCCAAAAGCTGGCACACAGCAACAATGTCTGCATCATCATGAACCAGCTATCACAATACAGATGATGAATATGACCCTCTTTGCTTGGCTGCCACCTCCTCATATTTCATTCTCCTTGCAGGAATAAATATTTTAACACAGAACATCCCTACTCCATGGAAGGATGAATCTCTCAAGTTTACTTTCCCCCACATGCCAAATGTTTTAATCTGATTTTTTCCCCTTTAACAAATGTAGAAATAAGGTTCTTATTAAATATGAACCACACAAAATTCTTAACCATCTGCACTAACCAAATTCAACTGATACACAACATGTAGCTGTTAAAAGTAAATAGCCTATCACAAAAGTGGATGATGATCCTGATTCAGCACCACAAATATGTTTGAATACACAGCAGTAATAGCCAGAATGTTAAGAACTATGTAATGAAAGACATTCTGTATGGTTGAAAGGTATGTATTATAATCATTAGTATGCATTTTGTATGATATATGAATGGCCAAATCTGTCAGTTTCATTATTTGCCACATCAATTTTTTTTTAAAGAAAAATGAAGGAAGAGTCAGAATTGTATTTTGATTTATTTTTGATATGACTTTGCCAATATGAATAAATTTCTTCATAGCTGGAATACAAATGATTTGAAATTTTATAGACAAGAGGATAGGGATTGAGCTGACAAAGAAAAAGAATCATTCTGGAAGTGTCAGTATATACACTGTAATTAAGGTCAGAGTTTTGGAAAGTTACTTTTGGGGCTAGAACTCCCAGGATCTCCAAGGTAACATGGCAACTGATCTTTCTATCAAGGATATTGTAGAAACTGTAGTCCAAAAAGGTAATTTTTCTAATCTCGAATTATGGTCCATTTGTAATTCCATAGGTAAAATAAGCATTTGAGGCTAAGGCATTTGAATGATCCATCAATAATAATATTTCACCAAAGAGTTCTCACTGTCATGTTCCTATGAATCTATAGAAGCCTGCCATCAAAGTGTTGTGTCATGTTCCCATGAATCCATAGAAACCTACCATCAAAGTGCTGTGGGGGAGGGGGAGGGGACAGATGTGACTATGATGACATGATGATATGAGATATGACTTTGAGTGTCATGAATCCCATAGGAATCTGACAACAAAGTAGTGTGGATGGCAATGGGTGAAAATCAAAGGAAGTTGGAGATTGGGGCAGATGACTGTAGCAGAAAACCTGGGGCTGTTTATGACTGTTCTTAGGAGATGGTGGGGAGATAGGAATTGAGAAGGGGCAAACTTCAAAGCGCCCATTGAAGTGGCACAAATGGTACAAGCTACAAGTGTGGGGAGGAGCTGGACAAAGGATTTTAAAAGTGTTGATTAACTTGGAAAAACTCAGTCAATTCTAACTGTTGTGGGGTAGTTTTATGTATCTTAGAATCCAGAATAAAGAATAGTTAATTGTCACTACAATGCTGTCCTGGTTCTTCAAGTCTCCAGCTACTAAACATGACACTTGCATTAGGTAGTGGAATGCAGAGGAATTTGATTTTTTATCACTAATGCTTAGACTAAGTGGCTGGTTATTCTGATGAGCATAGGAATCTGATCATTTCAAGAAGAAAATAAATTATCACAACAACATAGGGGGGTTGCAGACTGCCAGAAATAGTGTGAATTCAGTCCACTTTTAGGGTTAGGGTTAGAGTTAGGGAACCATGGGAACTGTATTTTATTGTGGCATCAGAGTTGTCTGACAGAGAAGGCTCAATGTCTCAGAAAAATAACAGTTCCCATGATTCCCTAGCACTAACCCTAACCCTAAAAGTGGACTGAATTCACACTATTTCTGGCAGTCTGCAACCCCCCATAATCTTGACAGTTCCATCTTCTGTTTCTAAGCCAACACATCCTATGTGTGCAGCTCATCAAAGATGTGAGGTCATGTGTTAGAATACTCATGAAGCTAAAAAATACTGTGGTATTTGAAAAGAATCTCTATGAACTCTGTGAACAACAACATTCTTTTTTTTTCCTTTTTATTGTGCATAATCAGAAGAACCTTCCATTGATTTCAGAGCAAAATTTACCTCCAGATTAGTAGGCATCTAGATTCAACATTATCTAAGCACAAGTTCTCTTCCATCTGCACTATCAGTGTTTCAAGTGGGAGAAAGGGAAGAGCAGGTTGATCAGGTTCAGAGATTCTCCTGGATTGCAGCTCCCAGCGTTACTCAGTCTTGGCATGAGATTGGCTAGGTTGCTGGGTGAAGTAGTTCAACAGCATCTAGAATGCTGCATGAGTCCTACCCTTGACTTGGATTGAATAATATTGAATAAATAATATATCAATCTCAATCAGAGTCCACTCTGGAAGGAACTATGAAGGCCTTAGGCTATTTCAGGCTTGATTTGCACACACACATATGTGCATGCATGCGCGTGCACACACACACCAGTTTGATTTAGTAAGTAACTTTGAATTATCTTCTTAAATCAGTAGAAGGGCTTTCGGTTAGTTCTACTACGGTAGCAGAGGTAAGGCCACAAATATAGCAAGGCTGCCTAAGAGTGGGCTGTCGATGTATGACAGCAGTCATGAAAAAACACAGAATGATTGCAAGTGCTTGAAGCACTCAGGGTATGTATTGTCTAATTATATGAGCATGGTTGGACAAGACTTCATACCTGGACTTCATTGACAGATAAATGAACTTGTATTCCCATGACCTAAGTTCTGATAGTCTGCTCTACAGAGCTGCCATTGAGTTTGACAGGCTGTTTAATGTTTTACACCTCTGAAAACTGGCTGAATATAATCTCCAGCCAGCGTGTGGTTACAGTAAAGCCTTTTGCAGAAGATGAATGCTCCCTAGACCCTTGTGAGTGGTCATTAAGGGTTTTTCCATACACCACAACAATCATCCCCATATTTCAGCTGCTCTGACTCTTCACAAAGCACTTAGCCTTTCTTCTAAACATTTCTTTCACTTTCTCATTATATTATGCTAATGTGCACCTTGCTGTATCATTGTCTTTGAGGCCGTACACTAGCATAATCAGAATCTGTCAGTGTCCCAATGCCTTTTCTATCTTTACCATTTTATATTTATCTTCTCCCTCCCCCAAATGCCCCTCAAATTAGCAGCAACTGGCAATCTGGAGCAAGATTATTAATATCTGAAGAAAGCTGCATGAAAGTCACTGAATTTCATTTGTTCTGCTGTTGAAATTCAGAAATATTATTGCACACAGTTTTACAGTGTTCCTAACTGCTTTGTCCTTTTCTTGGCCCAAATCCAGTTACTAATCCAACTAAATCAATTGCTGAATGGTAGGTCAATCCTTATGTAAATCTCATTAATTCAATAGGTCTACTCAATTCAGGATTAGCACCCATATGCTAAATTGTCTCTGGGTCTCAATTATGAAGTGTAGATAAATAAATGTTTTATTAGAAAGCTGGATAAGCATACTACTAGGGTAATAAGACATCCTCTTCCCTACTACATAGCATGTTATAGGACTGGCTGGAGAACATCCAGTTTCTGTATGCAGCATGCTTTAATGGTTTTAGTCAGGGGTAGGCAACCTGCCCCCTTTAAGGGCTGAGGGACTTCAGCTCCCAGAATCCCAGGAGCTATTGGCCAACATGGCTGAGGCTTCTGGGAGCTGAAGTCTTTTGGCCCTTAAAGAGGACAGGTTGCCTACCCCTGGTTTTAGTGTTGAATTATGACTCTGGTGACCAGGGTTCGAATCCCAGCTCGTCCATATAAACTCATTGGGTGACCTTGGGCAATTCACATTATCTCATCCTTAGAGGATGACAAAGGCAAACACCTTCTGAAGAAACTTGTGAAGAAAACCCAGAGATTGGTTCATCTTAGGGTCATCATAAGTCAGAAACAATCTGAAGGCACACAACAACAACAACAACAACAACAAAGTACAGGAAAGGACCCCTGATCTATCATGATGTTGTTCCCATATAAGGATGGGGCAGCTCTGAAGGAATTAGATAAGGTCTTCAAGTGCAAAGATATATTATAGAATTTCAAAGTCAGGATCATCCATGCCATAATATTTCAATTTTATATGTATAATTGTGAAAGGCGGACACTGAAGAAAGCTGATAGGAAGAGAACCAACTGATTTGAAATATAGGGCTGGAGGAGAGTTCTTCTCAAGCACTACATTCTATAGGTAACATGGACTTCCAAAATGACAAATAAATAGATCTGAGAGCAAATCAAGTCTAAACTCTCCTTAGAAGCCAAAATTAGTAAAGTGAGGCTATTTTTATGGATGTATCATGAGATGAGTGTTATCCAGTCTTTTTGACCAAAGCATTTTAGACAGGGAGGAGTCAGACTTGTTAGGATTTTAATGGGATATAGCATCAATGATTTTAAAATGTTGAAATGCAATGATGTGTGTCTGTATTTTTACATGCTGTGTAAAAGATGTTTCTTTCTACAAGGCCAGAGCCACATGTTATCGGTACCAGGTGTGAATCTAGTCCAAACAAGTGAAGACAGCAAGGTTAAACTTCATGAGAATGAGCTAATGTTTATGTTAAGAAAAATCAACATTCATTGTTTTGGGAATTGTAGTCACATGTTCTATTATGATAATTTAAGGGTTGGACTAGAGACACATCGTACATGTTTGACCAATCAGTCTGAAGAGACTACGCCCACGAAGGTGGAGCAAGGTGGGCTGAAACATGTGGATCTCGCAGCCATTTTTGTAATCTGTTCCTTCTTTGTCTGTTTTCTGAGATGTAAAGATCTCAGGTAGTTGCATCTAACTTTTCAACTATGTAGCTGGTTAACCTGTTCCAGTTAGCCTTCTAAGGCTAAGTCATTTTTACTATTATTGCTTTTGGTCTTTTTTACTGTTTTTAAATAAAGAAGCTTTGCAGGAAGTTCCAGATGCCTGTAATGGATTTTCTTTGGTTGAGTCATTCAGGCAGCCATCACCCATCCATACAATTTTTTCAACAAGTGGCAGCAGAGGAGGATGGTTTCCTTGGCGACAGATCTTCTCGGAGGGCACCTGCAGCCAGAGAATGAACTGCCATTGACCTCTGAAAAGCCTGGAGAAGTATTTTCCCTTCCAGCTGGGAGCAGCGGATGGAAGTAGGAAGAATCTCCTGCAAGCTGGTGGAGTAAGTAAATAAAACCCCCTGATTCAAAGGCAAAGTTGCTAAAGGGCAGTCTGCTTTGTTCTTGAAAAGCAGCCATTTAGCTTGATTGGGCTGTGAAAGCTGCATTTCTAAAGAGACTGTGTCCTGGAAGGAAAGCCTAAGAAGGGAGGGGGAGAAGACAAAGTTCCGGACAAGGAACTGGACTGTTTAACAGGCATATTAATTAAGAAATGGAGCACCAGAAATTTGACAAATTAAATGCCGAGAATTATGGGACTTGGAGTGTTTATGCAAAAGCATTATTGGTGAGAGAAAACCTTTGGAGCTTGATAGAGAATGGGATTCCTCAGGCCCCTACTCAGGAGGAGGAACGGCAAAATAACAGGGCAATCGCCACCTTACATTTATTACTGTCTGAGGGCCAGCTAAATTATGTGAAAAATATTGCCTCAGCAAAGCAAATATGGGAAACTCTTTTGAGAATTCACCAGTCCACTTCAGATCTTTCGAAGATGATTTGGGCGAAGCGTCTTTTTGCTTGCAAAATGGCTGAAAAGCAATCTGCGATTTCTCATTTAGACAGAATGAGAGACTTGTTTGGCCAGGTAGGAGCCAGAGGTGTCGTGTTAGATGAAAACCTCAAAGTTTATATACTATTAGGATCTTTAAATGAGAGCTTTGATAACATAATGTTGGGACTGCAAACGCCTGGAGTTCAAATCACCATGGAAATGATTTGTAGTAGAGTTTTGGAGGAAGAGGAACGGAGGAGATTTGAGGCTGAGCAAAAGAAAGGACAGAGTGCCGTTACCGCTAAGCCAGCCCAAAGTTCTAATGGCAATTTTAAAGACTCTCAAGTTGATAAAGCCGCTTTGGCTAAAATTTGTTATTATTGCAAGAAAAAAGGACATATTAAAAAAGACTGTAGAAAGTTTGCTGCTGACTGCAAGAAAAGGCGGCCGACAGCGCCATCTGGTGACAAAAGGCAGGATAGCGCTCACCAGAGATTTGCAGCGACTACAGTGCAAAGAAGCTGTGACTCTGTGACTCTTGTTCAATCTGAAACCACGTGGTTAGTAGATTCCGGAGCAACAAGCAATATGTGCAATAAAGAGGAACTGTTCCAGAGTAAGAAACCAGCAGGTGTTTCTACTGTAGCTCTAGCAGATGGGGCAGCCCAGAAGATCAAGGAAATGGGGACTGTTTGCATTCCTGGGTTTGGTAAAAATTTTGAAAATGTATTGTATGTACCTAATTTACAAAACTGTTTAGTTAGTGTGTCTGCTTTGACAACAGATGGGTACAAAGTCAATTTTGAAGGGAATGAATGTTTAATTTCTAAAGATGGGCAGATGTGTGCAAAAGCAGTTAAGAAGGACAAACTGTATTACCTGGTAGAAAAAGAGGGGTGTGCGCTTGCACAAAACCAACCTTTGCATACAGATTGCATTCATTATTACCACAGGGTGATGGGACATGTGGGTTTTAAAAATCTTATGAGATTGCAGAAAGTTTGTCCTGAACTTAAAATGTCTCCATACACAAACCATCTGGAATGTTCAGTTTGCAGCAAGATTAAGCTGATGGCTTATCCTGTGGCAAAACGAACTAAGTTAAAGGTCTCAAGACCATTTGAGCAAATCCATGCAGATCTAGCAGGGCCTTCTAGTATTTTGACTGAGGGTGGCTGTAAATATTTCATGGTGATTGTTGATCGTTTCACAAGATTTTCTTATGTCATTTTGTTGAAAGAGAAAAGTGAAGCAGGGGATAGATTCAAAGAATGGGTGAACATGATTGAAAGGCAATTTGATTTCAAAGTGGGAACTCTGGTCACCGACAGGGGGGGGGGGAGTTCCTGGCTTCTCACTTGACCCATTGGTTAAGAAGAAAGGGAATCAGACATCATAAAACTAACCCAAGTTGCGCTTCTGAAGACGGTTTAGCCGAGATTAAAATACGCTGGCTTAAGCAGATGAAAGATTGTTTGATGCTTGATGCAAAGGCTCCTGAAAGGCTTTGGGGTGAAGCAATTCTCACAGCCAATTTCCTGTCAAACCGCACTTGGAATTCAGCTGTGAGGACTACTCCTTACCACATGCTTTTCAAAAGGCCACCAAATTTAAAATACCTCAGAGTGTTTGGGCAATATGCAAATGTGTACATTCCTGCAGCTTTCAGGAGGAAAGGTCAGCCCAAATGGAGACGCCTGATGTTTGTGGGTTACACAGGTAACAGTTACAGATTTCACCTTGGGGGTGATCAGGTTCTTTTTTCAAGAAGCGCAAACTTTGAAAAACATTCAGGCTGGGAGCACATTCACTCAAACAAAGAGGTGTTTTACAGACTGGGACAGTCAGAAACACAAACACAAACACAACCACCTGTTAGAAATGGAGGGACAATGAAACAGGAATCAGATTCAGGAAATGAAGGGCCAAGCACTTCAGAGAAGAAGACAAGCCCTCGCCCCACTACACCTAGAATGTCAGAAAAAAAGAAACACTCAGAGAGAGAGGCACATTCAAGCACAGACACAGAGGATGAAGAGGGAAGGACAAAGACAATTGTACTTAGGAGAACTACAAGAGTTAGGAAGCCTCCAGATCGCTTTAAAGTGCAGGAAGCTAGGGCTTGTGTTGTCGTGGTGGAAGAGCCAGAGACTTATCAGGAAGTATTAGAGTGTTGTGATGAGGAGAGAGAGAAATGGAAATCAGCAATGGAACAGGAGTACAAGGCGTTAGTAAACAAGAAAGTGTTTGAAATTGTAGACAGACCAGCAGATCACAAAGTGATTGGTTGCAAATGGGTTTACAAGAGGAAGCTGATGCCGGATGGTAGTCAGAAATACAAGGCTAGGTTGGTAGCTAAGGGATTTGCACAACAAAGGTTTGAGAACTTTGACAAGACATTTTCTCCAACAGCAAAGCCTGAGAGCTTGAGATTAGTTTTGGCTTTAGCTGCTAGGAGGGGCCAGTTGGTGCTTCATTTTGATTTTGAGACTGCATACTTGAATGCAGATCTTGAGGAAACTGTTTTCATGGAGCAACCTTTAGGTTTTCAGAAGGATGGTGACAGAAAGGTGTACAAATTGAAGAAGGCATTGTATGGTTTGAAGCAAAGTGCTAGAAGCTGGAATCTTTGCATTCATGAGGAGTTGGTAAAGCTAGGTTACAAACGCAGTGTAGCTGATGCGTGTGTTTACACAAAGGGAGATGTGATCCTGGTGATTTATGTAGATGATGTGTGTGTAGTAGCTAGTTCAAAGCAAGGAATTCAGACAGTGAGAAAGGAGTTGTCGCAGAAATTCAATGTGAAAGATCTTGGAGTTTTGAGGTCTTATCTAGGCATAGATGTTGAGTGGTGTGAAGATGGGAGTTGTTGTCTGAGTCAGAAAAGGAAAATCCAGAGTTTGATTGAGAAATGTGGAATGCAAGATGCAAAAACAGTGAAAAGCCCAATGTCAGTGGGTTATGTGAATTGTGAAGGCACTAGGGAGTTTGAAGATGTGGAGATGTATAGGAGCTATATAGGGAGTCTTTTGTTCATTGCAGCAAATTCTAGGCCTGACATCTGTTTTTCAGTGGCCATGTTGGGAAGGAAGGCAAGTTGTCCTACAGTGGAGGATTGGACAGCAGTGAAGCATTTGTTGAGGTACCTGAAAGGTAGCTTAGATAGGAAATTGAAGTTACAGAACAGTCAAGCTGGTCTTGAGTGTTTTGTTGACAGTTCGTTTGCTTCTGAGCTACACGACAGGAAGTCAGTGACAGGATTGTTGATCAAGTTTGGAGGGAGTTCAATTGTGTGGAGAAGCAGAAAACAGAGATACGTAGCGTTAAGTACGGGAGAAGCAGAATTTGGAGCCTTATCAGAGATAGTCAATGAGATAGAGTGGATTAGGCAGTTGTTGACAGATCTAAATGAAGATTGTTGTGAACCAGTGGTGATTCATGAGGATTCTCAGACTTGCATTGCCATGGCTGAAGCTGAGAACCTAAAGTGCAGAACAAAGTACATTGGTGTGAGGTATCAGAATGTCAGAGAGATGGTGCAAAATGGAATTGTGAGTCTACAGTATATAGAGACTAGTCAAAATCAAGCAGACATCTTGACAAAGGCATTGACCATTGATAGACACGAACAGTTGTCACGTCTACTTGGCATGTCTTAAGTTTAGGCCTGGTCATTGAACCAAGATAGTTTTTTGTTTCAGCCTAGTTTAGTGTACACCATACACACATCATACATTTCAAGAGGGGATTGTTAGGATTTTAATGGGATATAGAGTCAATGATTTTAAAATGTTGAAATGCAATGATGTGTGTCTGTATTTTTACATGCTGTGTAAAAGATGTTTCTTTCTACAAGGCCAGAGCCACATGTTATCGGTACCAGGTGTGAATCTAGTCCAAACAAGTGAAGACAGCAAGGTTAAGCTTCATGAGAATGAGCTAATGTTTATGTTAAGAAAAATCAACATTCATTGTTTTGGGAATTGTAGTCACATGTTCTATTATGATAATTTAAGGGTTGGACTAGAGACACATCATACATGTTTGACCAATCAGTCTGAAGAGACTACGCCCACGAAGGTGGAGCAAGGTGGGCTGAAACATGTGGATCTCGCAGCCATTTTTGTAATCTGTTCCTTCTTTGTCTGTTTTCTGAGATGTAAAGATCTCAGGTAGTTGCATCTAACTTTTCAACTATGTAGCTGGTTAACCTGTTCCAGTTAGCCTTCTAAGGCTAAGTCATTTTTACTATTATTGCTTTTGGTCTTTTTTACTGTTTTTAAATAAAGAAGCTTTGCAGGAAGTTCCAGATGCCTGTAATGGATTTTCTTTGGTTGAGTCATTCAGGCAGCCATCACCCATCCATACAATTTTTTCAACACTTTTCAAAGCTAACCAAACCTCTTGGGTAGACCTTTTATCTCGCATGTGGACCAGCTGGCTCGGGTCCAAGCTGAGACAGATAATTGTACATGCTTTTCTGTCTATTTCAGCATTTGCAGCAGTGAGACCTTGTTCCACCAGTTCCCAAATAGATTCTCTTATCAAAGTAGCTTCCATGTAAACATCCCATTGAGAATAGTTGCTGTCGGTCAACTTAGGGAACCTTAAAAATTCCATTCTTGCCAGTAACCAAAACAAAACTCAGCGTTGGCAGCCTTCCCAGCTTTCACTATCAAGAACTGATAAGAAGACACAGCTAAACAGCAAGGCTTCTTAACTCTTTGCCCTCTGGCACTATAGACAGTAGAAAGCAGCTCTTCTGGATGCAGACACAAACAGTCACTTATGTGCATCTAGTCAGAACCGCTGGTGCAAACTGGGCCCATAACCAATGTTAGGCGTGGTAACGCAGCGCGTGAAGACCACATAACGTGAAGCACCAGGATCCAGACTTCTCCAATAAAACAGGCTGCTTGTCAGCTGGAGAAACTCCTCTCCCCTTCCAGATAGAGTACAGAGACTCTACAGCCAGACATCTCATGAATGAGGCTTTAATCTTTGTTACTCGATATACAGATATGTGCAGCATACTCCAACAGTCCACACTCCACAATCTACAGTCTACACATCCACAATCCACATGTCTGTCCAGAGGCTTGTGCCTTATATAGCCTGTGCTCCACATGGCTCTCTGGCCCTGCCTCTTCCTCCTGGACATCTGTCACTCACCTGAGTGACACTGCAGTTTTGCAGCAGTTTCTGTGCTTTCCAACACCAGGTGATTACCTCCATGATGTCATGTCCTGTGACATCAGCATGATGCTGCATGACTCAGCTGTGACCAAATGCTGTGTGATCATGGCTGCTGCACTATCCCACAATGTACATTTTCCCTTGGGACCCAATCCTAACAATGAGATCATTCATTAGAAAATAGGATAATCTGAGTAAAGTTGAAATCAGTAGAAAATGAGGAAGATTGCATTAAAAAGTCAATAACTCAGTCAAGGAAGCCATGGCCCATTGCAAGACCAGAGCATAGCTATTGAAATAGGGTGTTTTAGAGTTTCTCTTTCAAAGGGTTGTCATAAGTTAAATATAATTGATGGCAATTAACAACAACAGCAGAAGTTCATTTCCATTTGTTTTTGCTTTTCATGAGAATTTACCAACTTTCAGAAAATTTGAATATGGAAAAAGAGAACATGATATCCCATTCCCACTTCTAGATCAATTCAGGAACAACTGTAAGGAAAAAGAAATGACTGACCCTCTTTTTCCATATAATGTGTCCTACAAGAAATAGGTAAGGACATAATTTCTCACCCTACCCAGAGGCTTGTGAAGTTTTAATTTGTGCCACATGGCAGACAGGGGAGATATGCTCAGCTGCTGCTTCACATTTTCCTAGCTTAATTACATTTGTTAAAGAAGGAGTGGCAGATTGGCCAACTGTACAGATACTTCATGTTGTTGTCCCATAATAACAACCCCTTGCCACCACTGAGGAAGGGATGATGATGAGGACTGTATCATGAAACTGATGTAAGAGACATTGAGATAATAAGAAAACAGGAACTGAAATTTTTTTGAAGGAAAATTATTTCACAGCTGAACCTGGATCAAGAAAGGGTAAATAACCAAATAAGAGTGAATTGGGTGATCACAGTGTGATAGAAATTAATAGATAGATAGATAGAGGGAGATTTTAATACATTATTTTGCCTAGTGATTGTTTTTAAATTGGAAAAACAATCTAGTGATTGATGATTCTATTATTGTAATTAAATTGGCCATTGGTAGCCACTGTGGTTTGGTTCTAGGATTCCCTATGGAAACCAAAGTACATAGATGCTTATGTCCCATTATATACAATTTTATTATTTTAGTGAGGAAAATGTTGCTGGGTGAACTGAGATACTTCTCTGCCCCTTTACCTAAACTATTAGCTAAAACCAAGTGGTCAAGTTGAATGAGATTATTATTATTATTATTATTATTATTATTATTATTATTGTTATTATTAACAAATAATGTCGGTTCACCTAAATTGTTACATCTGATTCCCTCCCACCTCAGCTTCAAGCTGAGGGCATTCAGTTCACCTAATACAATATGTTCATTTCCCTGATACTGTGTACAGAATTATCACATTTCCTGTGTTACATAACATTAGTATATTTGGAAACCTGATTGTTCCACTCTTCTTAAACTGAATATGTTTTGTATATCAAAGGCAGAGAAGAAAAGAGGAATATCCAGAAAATACAGTCTCTTACCACTTGCAGGTTAATTTGGAAGTGCAATGCAAAGACTTGACATACCCATATAGCATAAGGCCTAAAGGGAACCTGAAACTTTCATTATAAAAGTGCTGAAGTATCTTGAGACTGCATAAGCTACCCTATTGCTCATGAATTTTTTTGCTTTAGTTAACACTTCTCAGAGCAAATGAGTGCCAAAAAGACCCACAGAGCTACTGTTTCCCATTTTCTCATTTCATGCTTGATGTCCTGATTTTCTACTCTTACTGTTTTCTTTAAGAATGGAAATACTAAATTTGAGGGAGCCAATCATGACACCCTTCTATATTCAAATGAGGAAATTGCTATGTAGACTATGGAAAGCAGTACTAAAATAATAAACATCTGGCAGCATAGCACCAAACAGCTGTGTCTGATAAGATCCTTATTTTAGCAAGGGAAAAAAGAAACCAGAACTCTCTTGCTCAGAGTCATACCATATAACAATCTGGCCTGAGAGCTCTTTAAAGGATTGGGTTGTCTTAAGGAATTTCTTCTTGCCTGTTTACTGTTAGCTGGCCAGTTTTCTCTTTGGCTAGAACAGATGTGAGCAACTACATGTGTGGCAGGAGTCAATTCTGTCTTGCACCCTCACAACAACAATCTCAAATACCTCTATTTTCCACTGCACTCCCTCAAAATGGCAAGAGTAAGTGATATCACCTTTTGAGAGGAACTGCAGAAGAAAACATATGTATTGGGGTAGTACAACTTCTGGGGTGCTTGCAGGCCAAATGATATTTTAATGTGTTTCCGCATGTTTTGGGGAAACTTTCTGCATGGTTTTTTTTTTGGGGGGGGGGATTAATTAACAGGTGCAAGGAGCTTTGAGAAACTGACACAGAGCTTCAGAAACCACAAAATGGGTTCTATTGACAGCAATCACTAATGGGGAGCAATTTGCCTAGCTCTGGGCTAGAGCTTGATATGGCAGAGATACTAAAGCCTTGTCTGAACAGGCTAGAATACTTCAGGAGCAGCCCAGAGTATCCTGGCCCCATAGCTGTCCCAACCTGCCCCTATTACCTGGCTCTCTATTCCCATAATGTCTCCTGCTGAGTTACCTTGCACATATGCCATTACCACAGGTCACTCACTTCTGAGAACAAGGCACCCAACAGTGATCACATGACTAGGCAATTCATTCTGGCCTCAGAGCAAGTGACCATGGTGGGCAACTCAGAAGGATGCCCATGCAGACAGCTGCCATTGTGCAGGAAAGGAGGGTTTTGGATCTTCCCAGGAGATCTGGACTAACATGTAACATTTTGTGGTTGTTATACTCCATTTGTGGTGTGGTGCTGGATGTTGTCCCAGTTTGGGATGTACATCATCTGAACAGGATGACACCAGATTTTTTTGGGGGAGGGCAGACTCTTTGGCCCATGCAGGCATGGCCCCAATCCTACCTGAAACTCCTCTCACTCTAGATTCAGAACTTACTAACACTTTTCAGAAGTTTATCTCCAGTATTAGATGACTCATGTAAGAACAGTGCAGGGATGAACTGACTTATTCTCTTCCTGACATTACATGTGCCAGTTAGGCTATCCCTGGTACTTCTGCAAACAAAAGAAACATCTCCACACACAGGTGTGTCTAAGTGAAAAGTTTGTGTAGCCAGGCATGCCTAAGCCAAATTTTCCAAAGCACTGATTAAGGTCTACACATTTTGTGGTCAGTGCACAACTCTAGATCTTAGGGCCAGTTCACACAATACATGTTGCCCACATAAACAATGGAAGACCTCCTGAGATAACTGGTATTCTGTGATCTGATTGTGTATTATATTAACATCTAAAATGTACCTATATTAGTTGATATCTGAGGGGCTGGAACTATTTATGTTAATGAAATATGTGTCATATTAATGAATCCTTAGCGGGTTTTAAGTTAACTGAGAAATAATGAAAAGCATGCAGTGTAAGATAACTTTTTAAAAGTGAATTAGAGATGATGAATTGATAGGTGATATAATGAGATTTCAGAATATAATGACTTGATGAAGTGTTTGGTTGCTTTGCATATTAAAGGTGTTTAGGACACAGATACAGCTGGAATCCTATACACAGTTGCATGGGAATAAATTGCACTGAATCTAATAGAACTTACAGTGTAGTAACTGTGTATAGAATTATAATGTGTGAAGGAAAAAAGAGGGCTACTGTACACCTCTGTATTGTTATAGTCTCAAAGTAACCCATTTGTTTTAGAAATGCAAGAACCATGAATTGCCCTTTCCTGTTCTGGACATATCATTCCATTTAGAAGATTTAATCACAAAATAGTGAACACTTTTTCAGCACTCGGTTCAAAGTTTAAAGAATATTGACTTTTACCTCTTACCATATTAAAGCACCAAAGAAAATAATTCTTCCACTGACAGCTAGAGGGTCAAATTGAGCCAGGGTTCTGTAAGTCATAGTGACACTTAACTAATAACTTCCATTAGTTCAAGGAAGGAAAAAAGACACCAGTGTTTAGCCTTTAGGGGTAGAAAGAAAAGCTTTCCCACTGTGAATTGGTGGGTTGTGATTAGTGCAGAGTGTGTAGCATGCTTACCCATAGACAGAATTGATTCTTTATATGAGACAGGTTTGCTGTCTTGAGCACTAGAAAGAACAATTGAGGGGGCGGGGACAGATTAGTTTTGGCTAGGAAGTATCTCCCGAGATCAAAATCGTTCCTCAAAGAATGATGCTTTGTTTAAAGGAAAAGAGGTGATAGCAATTACCTCCTCTTGCAACAAAGATCTGGAACCCTGTTACACTGTTATGAAACACTGAGATTAGAACAAGTAAAGAGGTAATTGGCTTGCTAGTTTGCTGTTGGGATATGATTCTTGGGTCTCCATTCATTGTACTTAATCCATGTAGTGGGACATTTGCTTTCCCCAGTAGAATGAAGCTTCTGCTTTAATGTCCAACTGAGAATCAGACAGGGAGACAGCGATGGGTCAGATGAACAAACAACAGTGGAGAAAAGAGCCAAGAGTTCCAGCACTGTCACATTTTCTGCTATTTCATTCATGTCATTATCAACCATCGTAGAAACCTGAACATTTCAGCTAACTGAATGACTTCCTTTTTTGAAATCCTGGACAGGATTCTGGCATATATTGTTAGAAATATCACTTATGGGTGAAAAATATTTGACCCATGTACTGCATTACAGTGGGGCCTTGATATCTGCTGGGGTTTGTTTCCAGGATTCCCTGTGGATACCAAAATCTGTGGATGCTCAAGTCCCATTATATACAATGATGCAGTAAAATGGCTTCCTTTATTAAAAAATGGCAAAATCAAGGTTGTCTTTTTTGATATTTTTTTAATTTACTCTGTGGATAGATGAATCCATGAATGCAGAATCCATGGATACAGAGGGATGACTATACTTTATGATCATATTTACAGCAGCCTATGGAAATATAATGAAAGAGTTTATCTCTCTAACATAAAATTCCTGAGAATAGGCATTCCTGCACATTTTGAAGGGAGGGGGCTGGCTGCTCAGACATATCTATTGGGCATATGAGACATCTTCTTTGCATCTTGATCAACAGCTGAACAGACCTCCTTCTCCTGATGCTGCTTAAGGTAGGCATGGGCCAGAATACATTACTAGGTGATGTAGAATATAGGCACAAGTTGTTATACATGTCTAGCCCCTCTCTTCAGGAAGTTTAACTTTGGCTGCAATGTGCTCATTTATAACATTTCATTTGTCATTAGCATTCTCCCAGTGCATCCTACTCTTAATGGATAATTCACAAAAATGTGAAATATACTGTTCACTTCTTTATCCAGGTGGAATTTGTGAAGATACTTATCAAGAAATCCTTTGGGACACATCCAGTTGCCTCTATCTCCCCAATGATCAATCCATCTTGCATACATTTAACTAGCTGCATACCATTGTATTTTAATTACTTTTAGGCCATGTATATTAATCTCTCTGATGAAGAAAGAAAAACCATACTATAGTTTTTAAATACTACTGTTCTTTCGTTACAGTAACAATTGTGCAAGCTCACAATAACCATTTTACAACTTGTTGTATTGTTGAATGCTCTCAAGTTATTTCCAACTTATGGTGTCCCTAAGGTTGACTTATTATAGCAGTAATAGCATAATCTGTTTCAAAACATCTACATAAGGACATTGCACATGCACCCCATATGTAATATATGAATTAACATATTTCAGTTTTAACATGCACATTTTCATTCACACATTCAGGTATATTCATATTTTAACATCTTATAAGAAAATATCTCTACTCCTCTCCCTCAGGCAGAAGCTTCAAGTGCCCTTCTTGCCCTTCTTCTCCATGACAGAAAAGTTTTGGGAAGAAGATGAGCAGGAATCAGGGCCTCCATCTCATGCTCCCCTCCATCAAGTCTCAGGGCCTCTCAGGGGCCCTTTACCAAGAACCACTGTATCATAGAGTATTCTTGCCAAGATTTGTTGACAGGGAGTTTGTCATGAACTTTCTCTGAGGCTAAATGGCTGTGACTTTTCCAAGGTCACCCACTAGATTTCCATGGCTGAGCAGGAGTTTGAACCCTGGCTTCCAGAGTCATAGTGCAACACTCAAACTGCTATATCTGCTATACCCTTGTCGTCTCTTCCCACTCTATGATTCTATGATTCTATCAGGGTATAAGTACCTTTATATTGAAACAAATTACTTTGGGACTTGAGAAATACTATAGCTGAGAGGGGAGAAGAGGTGCCAAGCAAACATTGGCTGCTCTAAATGCCTACTAAAAACAACTTTATTTCAATCTAGAAAAGGAGACAAAAGCAACTAATTAGAAAGCCATTCATGCTTTGATTAGGGGCTCTGCTTGCCTAAAACACACCACACCAATTGTTCCTGTTTTATAGTTGAAACAAATGAAATGTAACATGAGTGCACTTGGGCTGTCAATTATCCACCTAATAGGCTTATAATTGAAACCACCATAATCATGTTGATGTCCTAAAAAGCAACACATGAGGTAAAATAAAACAGATTTCCCTTGTGGATTTATCCCAAAGCTATTATTGTAAATAATCAAAGTTCTTTCTCTCAAATTTTTGAAGAATTTGGAAAAAAGAGAAAGAAAAATAAGAACTCTGATCTTGATACACTTGAGCACTGCCAGGAATTTGTCTTATTTCTTCAATGGTATGTGTGCATGTTCATGTGCATTTCCGTGTGTGTGTGTGTTTTCATTTTAAGATGTAGTACATCAGTCCTGTACTATTTGACACCCACATTCTTCACTGTGGCTGTTAAAAATGGTCCCTTTCCCCAAAGCGTGTAGTCCCAACAGCAGACCAAGAAACTCTCATTAAAAGAGAGGTAGGGGGGATGCAGATGGGCAGCCCTGGGCCTCTCCAGGAAGCAGAGGATCAGGGCCGCTGCTACCACATGCAGAGGCCCCAATTCTCCCATTTGCCAGCCCAGAAAAGAGCAGCACAATGCCACTCCTTTCAGAGCCGGCAAACAGGGTGCCCCAAGAGCCACCGCGTGGCTCTTCTGCATCCCTTCCAGTGCAGTGCATGAAGACGCTGCACTGGGAAGACATTCTGATGGTGCACACCATGTGTAATGGCATGCACCATTAGAACGTCCTCGGGAAGGGGTTGGGGCAGCTGGCATGTGGCTGCCCCTCCCCTTCCCTGCCTCCAAGACAGCGCAAAGGGCCATCTGTAGAGGCCTGTAGTGCTCATCTAGCAGCACAAGTGAATGTGGCACAAATAAATATCTGAAAAGCATGTATTAACCATGGCAGAATGAAAGGAGACTTTTTTTAGAATGCAGACTGCAACTTCAGAATTTTTTGAGAATTGAATAACCCCTGAAGAAAGCCAATTGGTGTAAGAATGAAATGTGCTGGGCTTAAATTAAGAAATAAATGTTTTTGACCATCATATAGCAAGTGGAACTGTCTCCTTCCATTCCTCCACAATTAAATGTGGATGCAGACTTCTCTTTTAGGGCCTTCCACACTACATTGTGATGATGCTATATATACTATGATTCCTTTTTTAGCTGACACAGGGGGGTTGCAGACTGCCAGAAATAGTGCAAATTGAGTCCACTTTTAGGGTTAGGGTTAGGGAATCATGGGAACTGTATTTTTTTGTGGCACCAGAGCTCTCTGACAGAGAAGGCTCAATGTCTCAGAAAAACAACAACAATTCCCATGATTCCCTAGCACTAACCCTAACCCTAAAAGTGACTCAATTTGCACTATTTCTGGCAGTCTGCAACCCCTACAGTTCATCTTATGAAATCCTGGGATTTGCAGTTTATAGAGGGGTACTTAGAGAACTCAACTGCCTCACCAAACTACAAAGCCCCAGGATTCCCTAGGATGCAGCCATAGCCATTCAAGTGGAGTCACAGTGCTTAGAACGTTATCCCTGCTGTTGTAGAAAGAAAGAGACAACAGGGATGCAGGGGGTGATAAAGCCTTTCCCCATAAATTTGGTGCTTCTCCCACCTCACCTTCTGCTATCTGGAAACTTTTGGAATACATTAATGAAATGAAATGTGGGAGAGATAAGGCAAAATACATCACAGAGCAGCATGAAATGTGAAAAGCTCAGCATGCTGAAGTGGCATGACTACGGAAGCCAGACAGGAAAAATTCAACAGCTATTATTGGCAGGACCAAGCAACGAAAGCAGACAATTCCTTTGAAATATAACATGATTGTGTGAAATGGAGGAGAGCAGCTGTTCACATTTAAAATTAAGAAGCCACCTGTATCTTGAACCTTTGGCATGGAGCCTAATTTTAATTTCTACTCTCTATCCTTCTCTTTACTTATAACAGAAGCTGATCATCCTCCTCCTGCAACTCCTCCTCTTCTTCCTTATCTCCTCTCTCTCCAATTTCTCCACTTTAAGAAAAACAGACAATTAATACCTACGCTGAGTTTTGCTGCCAATAGGATACTAAATAGAACATCTTCACCACTTGTGCCCTAAGCTAATTCAGTTGCCTCTGTTGCAGCTGCAGTTTCTGGCCTAGTAGTATTCTAATGTCCATAAAAGTAAAGAGAGCTTTTCTGTAATTACTATCAGGCCTGGATAACACATAATTCTCCCTGATGGCCTTTTCATAGTGTTGCTGATGACTCACCAGAAGAACATTCTTTGTCAAGAGGTATCAAACTAGCTGAAGCAGAACTTCTTGATTTAAATGAGCATTTTAAAAAATTTTCTAATAATAAAATAGCTCTTATTTTGTTCATTATAAGGTCTTCTCCCATGACACTTCTGTTTGGCAGCAGATTGCCATTATCAGAATATTGGCACATTCAGAGCCAGAACAAAACAAGGTTTTTCAACTGAAAAGAAGAGTTTTAGGAGCACTGCACTGTTGAACTTAAAGATGGTTGGACCTCTTAGTATTTTACCAACCACTTCTGTCCCAGCAGAAAGTTTTCTTTTTTCAATGAAATTCATATTCACCACAAACATGTATTTTTGTTGTCTGACTACAGGTCATATTTTTATATTTAATAAGCAGACATTACTTCATAAATGAAGTGAGCACGTCCACCTTTTTAAAATTACTAATTGATACTGACTGATCTCTTGGAGTGGGGCTTTAAGCATTTCGCCACTCCATGATACTTCTAAATTAAAGTAAATAGATCACTATTTTGCAAGAGAGCAGTATTCCAAAGCAGGACCACAGCAGGGAATGCAGTATTAAAGACATTTGGGGGATGCAGATGGGAGGCCCTGGGCCTCCCCGGGAAGCAGAGGATCGGGGCCGCTGCTAGCACGCACAGCGACCCCGATTCTTCCATTTGCTGCCTCTTAAAAGAGCAGCAAATTGACGCTCCTATTAGAGGCAGCAAAAGGCCGCCTCAAAAGCTGCCACATGGCTCTTCTCTGGCCTTTCTGCCATAGCGAGTGAGGACGCTATGCGCAGAGGACGTCCTGACACCACACGCTGTACATAAGGGCACATGACGTTAGGACATCTTCGGAGAGGGGTTGGGGCGGCTGGCATGCATCTGCCCTCCCCTTCCCTGCCTCCAACTCACCGCAAAGGGCCCGTGTGCAGAGGCCCATTGCCTGGCATGCTGGATTGCAGTTATAGATTTGTTATGGATCTGTAACTGCTCTGTATTAAGTTGTACTAAATATTCACAATCATAATAGCATAATTTTGCCACCATAATAGTGTTATCGTTCCCTATAGCAATTGGTGATGTGACAGTCAGAACCAGGTCCTCTGTTGCAAGTCCTCATTCCACTGCAGGTAGAAAGACACTGGAAGTATCACCTTGGTTGGCTCTGATTACCAGAAAAGCAGACTTCTATCACTCAGTAAGGCTGCTGGCTGTTGTGGTAGGCTTTGGCTGTCAGGCTAGGAGACAATACTTAGGTATGAACTTGTAATTAAGGGCTGGAACAGACCTGTAGAAAGGGATAGCTTGAAGCCACCCCTGCTGAAGCTGTCCCTGGACCATGGCAAACACAGGCCATGGTCCCAAAGTCATCATCCACCACTGGCCCAAATAGGAGGAGGAAAGATCTGTTTTTATATGAACTGGTTTTGGGTCACCTTAGGTGGCCCTGGTGCAACTTCTGGGTGCTCCAGCAGCATGTGGCATCAAAATGCTGTGTTCCTGGAACACACTGAAGCGCCCCCCCCCCCATCTGGTAGGCTGAGCAGTTTCAGGGCATCTTGGGGGTATGCACCATCAAAATGCCACACTCCCAAGCCACCCAGAAGCCAGATGTTTTGGCCAGTCTGTTCTTCCCCTAAGTCAACAATGTAGAATCTTGACCATTTACCCTTGAGAATAATTGTTTTAAAAGATATAAAGGCAAACTATATGTTTAAAGTAAAGTCTGTTTCAGCTTAATGAATAAGGTTCTATTTATTATTAGTATTAGCATCATATTCTCCCAAATATGGGATTTAAGATGGCACATGGAAATCTATAATTATAAAAATCTATGTGTGCATTTATTTTATTCCTGTTTGTCGCATATTTCCAAGAGCATGAAACCTAGCTTGGTGAAATTTGGTATACATATTAAAGGAACATATGATGTGCCTTTCAGAAATATATATATTTTAAATGGATCACTTAGTTTTAGCTATTTATATTCTGTCTGAAGGCAGAAGAAGGAGTCCTAGTGGAGCAGTGGTTAAATGTTGGTACTGCAGCCATAATGTTGTAAATTTGATCCTAGAGGAGGTCTCCAAGGTCCACTCAGCCTTCCATCCTTTCATAGGTTGTTAAAATGAGTACTCAGCTTGTTGGGGACAATTGGCTTAAAATGCTTAAGGGGTGCTAGTTCAATGATAAGCAGTATAGAAGTGTTCTTGCTATTGCTATTACTTGCTATTACAATGATGTTTTGTCATTGGATAGCAGATATCAGGCTCAAAAAGAATAAAAGTTTCCTAGGAAGACCATTGATCTATCTCTGTATTCCTCATAATGATGGGCAGAATTTTTTTTCATTGTTTCAAACAATGATCCTTCTGAGCAAGGACTGAACCTGGAAATTTTGCCTGGAAGCATGTCAGCTATTGTCCAAAGAAATAAAATCTATAGAATTAATCTCAAGATTTATCCACCCATACACATTGAAGCCAGTTAAAATTAGGAATACGTATTTCAAACTCTCTTAAATGACTTCTTCTCCCTTGATTAAAAATGATTCTAATGCTTTCTGGAAGGCACTGAAGGTCTTCCTGAAACTTGAATCAAATGCAGCAACAATATTATACCTTTCTTCCTTAGCACTTCAGATCTTTGCTCTAAATAATGGATCTGAGGAAGCCAAATATTTTTCATGTCAGGCTGCTGAAATCAAAGAAAATCCCTTCTGATTAACAGTCTAACTAATCTTAATAGCATATAAAAATACTGAAATGGATCTAAATGATGCTATAGAGACAGAGAGATAAGTGTTACATAGGAGTATGCTAAAGATCTTAGACTTATTGCTAGCTTACACGTTCCTCTCCTTGCCTCCACCCTTAATACCCAGAAGTCAATATGTACTCTTGGAAGATGGATATGCATAATTACTATAGATTTCAGAAGCTTAAAAAGACAGAAATAGATAGCAAAAATTAGAACTTAATGAAGAATTCAACAAGAGGAGTTTATGAATTGGTGTCTTGAGAACGTAATGATGACTCAGAAATAAGGCAAATTAAAGGTAAAGGTAAAGGTATTCCCTGTTGACAAAGTTCTCAAGTCGTGTCTGACTATAGGGGGTGGTGCTCATCTCCATTACTAAGCCGAAGAGCCAGCATTGTCAGAGACTACTCTGTGATCACATGGCCAGCATGATTGCTCAGAACGCTGTTTACCTTCCCACTAAGAAGTGGTACCTATTTATCTACTTGCATTTGCATGCTTTTGAACTGCTAGGTTGGCAGAAGCTGGGACTAGTGATGGGAGCTTACCTCATCATTCAGCACCTGTGCCTCGAATTGTCAACCTGTCGATCTTGCAATCGACAGAGTCAGTGTCTTAAACACTTGAACCACTGCATCTGCAAATAAGATGAGTAAAAAAAAAATGAAGGGAGGCTCAAAGGGAAGAGTTGCAAGACTGAGAGGAGATTAAAATGACTTCAAACAGAAGAAGAACAGGAGAAATAAGACTTTTTAAAAATTTTATCATTAAAATTTTAAACATACAATTTTCATATACAAATGTTGCATTTTTAAATTGTTACATTCATTTAGTTGATTTGGTCGGTATTTTTATGTTCTGTTTGCATAAATATCTAATTGTATACATACTCAAACATCTTAGTTGCAGCAATACATCATAATTATTTAGTTACCAAATTCGTTATACTTCCTGCATCTTCTTATGTCCTCCTCTTATCTTTCCTTCTTTCCCATCTCTATCTATTCATCCCCTACTACTTCTCTCTATATTCCACCCTCTCTTCATTCACTCCTTTTATCCATCCCTTCTCCTTCTTTCCTCTTCTCAGTATCCTTCCTCATTCATTCTAAATTTCCACATTCTTCCCCCTACCATCTATCTACTTTCTCATACCATCTTCTACTTTCTTGTCTTTCCTCCTAAAAGTTACCTTCCATACTCCTTCCAAACTCTTCCATTCATTCCTACTTCCTCCTTGACTTCCCTGGATTATTTGATAATATATTTGTCCTCCTTATGTCTTTAATTCAGTGAATCTTTCATAAACCAGTTATATAATTGGGTATCACAAAATGTTAATGACCATAAATTGAAGCTTTAATTAATTTATGTGCCTTCCTATTATATGGTCCATACGTGTTTTACCTTTATTTGGTTACTTTGTCTTTACTTAGTACTAAACGTATTTCTGAACGTTAATAGTGAATATATATTAATTAATACTGAATATGTACATTCCTAGTCAAATAAGACTTTGAAATCTGTTTTAAAAGCTTAATGTGCCTTTTAATATTGCAACATATATTTGAATGGCATTGTTAGCAAATATAGTATGGAGAAGCAATATTCTAATCATGCACTAAGAAAGTGGTTTTGAAGAAGATAATAAAAGCATCTAAGAGACTGCTGGATTTCACTTGTTTTTCTGCTTGCAGATTCTTGCAGATATTCTGCAAGATATCTTCCAATCAGCTCTACATCACAAGTCTGTTCAGCTATAACTGAACACAACTTGACAGCAACTCACAATTAAGACAAGGATTTAGAAACTGGAGTGAGAATAGATAGAAGCCAGCTTTCACAACTTCACCTGACTCTGTAACTTTCCATTCTCTCCTTTTTACCTATTGCCTTCTACTGTTTTCCCTTTTCTTAGATCTCCCCTTGTCAATGGTTGTTTTCCTTGGCATATTATAGTTTTATCACTTCAGTCCAGCTCTGTTAGCAAATATGATTTTTCATAAAATGTTGGACACATGTTCCCTCTATGACCCCAAACTGACCTCATGGGAGGTCAGCCATAATCCCCCAGATGGCAAGTCAGGTAGGTGTAGCAAGGAGGCCTGCCAAACTGCTGGAAAATTTCCTACCAGACAGGTTTTGGAGTTGCCAAAGGGAAAAGATAATAGTGCTTGTTTGTCCAGAGTCGATGGGGCAGTGATCAGATTTAAATGCTCTCTCTTTCTCTAGCCTCCTTTCCTTGATTTCATTGAAACCAAATGCATTATTTAGACTATTCTCACACTGAGGTTTAACAAAGCTAAGGCAATCAGCACCTTTGTCCAAGCTCAGGCTGAACCATTAAGCCTATCACCAGAAGGTAGAAATTTCCTATTTAAACCATGAGATTTTGAGGCTTCACATGCTATTTTTGGAATGCAGCTTGGCTCCACAACAGTCTGTGCTCTGATCATAGCTCCCTCGGCCATCCCTTCCTCTGTTTTGGTGGCCGTGCATCATCATCATCAACAACATCCACAGTGGATCCTGGAGAAACCTTCAGAAGTGAGTACTCATCTCAAGCTATTCCCACTTTCACCCTTTTGCATCTAAGTGTGCAGTGTGTGTGTATGCTATATTTGCATGTGTGCAGTTTTCCCCTTTAATAAATATTTAAACTTCAATTGAAGAAGCTTGCCTCAGCGTCATCCATTGTGGGATTCCTTAGTCCTCAGGTATACATATCGGTACTTGGTCTCACAGGGCTTTGTTAGGCCCCCATTCTTGCATGTTTGAGCTAATTATAAATTCTCCTAATTAGATCCTTCCTAACAGTTCTATTTAGAAATTCATCTGAACATGCAAGGATTAAATTAATATAATAGGCAGAAGCCTCCGTGCAATCAGGAAACTGACAAAACTTTCACCCAGACATTCTTAGAAAGCTCCTGTAACCTTCTTACTGAATGTGAAAAAGAAATTGCACTCCCAAGCAATTTACCAGGAGTGCTTTTGCCCTCTCCAATGATTGTCTAGAAAGCAATGGGAGTGAATGTTTGGCTGAGGTGTGTTCCTGTATACATTTCCAATTTAAGTGCTCCAGGCCATTATTCAGCCTCTCTTGCCTGGAAGCTGCTCCCCACACACCCTCCTCATAGCATGGGCTTTGTCTAGTCACTTTTAGAGCTTCAGTAGGAATTTACTTCCTGCCCTGGTTGGCATATGGACATATTTCCCCCCCATCTATTCCATGTTGTATGTGATTCATAGGGTGCATCTACACTGTAAAAATAATGCAGTTTGACACCACATTAAGTGCTGCAGCTCCATCTTATGAAATCCTGGGTTTTGTAGTTTTACAGGGTCTTTAGTCTTCGCTGCTAAAGCATCCTGGTCCATTACAAAACAAAACATCTCAGGCATCTGAAGGATGGAACCATGGCAGTTAAAGTAGTGTCAAAATACATTATTTCTACAGTCTAAATGCACACATAATCCCAAACATTTGTATTTCACGTTATTTGCTCTTTTGTTACAACTGGCAGGATGTTAGCTAATTTGTATCTAGAAGGTTCTCCTCAAAGCATCAAAAAGTAGAGGAGCTTTGCTTACAACCCACTCCTTGACAGAGTGATACTTGTTGGTTGCATAAATATTAACTAGAGATGGCAAGGATATTAGAATACTTATAGAGGAGGAAGAGGAAAAAAAGAAGGGGGATTTTACATTTTTCATGAACCCCAGCAAGGAGAATCCTTTTCAAGCCCCTTTCTTATGTTTCCCTCCAGTCTTTGAATGTGCGACCTCTTGGAAAATGGTGTAGTTTTCACAGGGAACCTTAATCACTATTGGTGCAGCCTAAACTGAAGGGAAGCCTTAGGAATTAGTGTGTACTGCATAGTTTTCAAAGACATCTGGCAATGGGGGAAAATGTGTTAAATTATTTGTTCTCCAATGAGCAAACAAATAAATTAGCACAGCATTTCTGTAGTGAAATGTATATTTGCTATGATTAGATAAGATATGGTGCAACCCACAGCCTTCAGAATTCACCTAAGCAGTAGAATGGTGTTCCCCTCAATACAATTCTAGTGCCCCATGATTTTAGATGAAATGCACCAATTTTTGGTTGGTTGGGGAGCATTTCTAAAAACAAACAAACAAACAAACAAACAGCTTTATGAAGGCTAATGAACTATCAAAACAGGTCAAGGAAACTACACTTTATTTTAACCAAAAGGCTGAGAATAGGGCTTTTGCAGACAGTTTTTTTTTAAATGATTTGTTAAACAACATAGATGAACTTCTGAGAGAACTAATAAGTTTTGAAAAAGCAACTGGATTGAAAGTCAACAAATTTAAAACTACAATTTTGACCAAAAAATATATATAAATCAAAGGGAAGATCAAATGCTGAGCATGAGTTCTGGTTTCAGTATAAATAAAAGGGTAAAGTATTTGGGAATTACATAAACAAATAAAAACTCAGATTTGTAAAAAAATATTTAAAAAATGGAAAGAGATTAAAAAGGATTTAGATTACAGGACACAGTTGAAAATTTCACTACTAGGTAGAATAGTTGCAATAAAGATGTCTGTCCTACCCAAACTACTCTTCCTATTCCAAACATTGCCTATAATCAAAAACGATTTACCTTTTATAGAAGGGCAAAAAGTAATAAATTCGTCATATAGACAAGAAAAGACCAAGAAAATGATTAAAATACCTTGAAAATTCAAAAGAAAGGGGTGGGCTAGCTTTACTGAATCTTAAATTCTACTGTGACACCAGTTTTTTTTAATCTGGATTAAGGATTGGATGACACTTCAAAATACCAGCATGTTAAAATTAAAAGCAAGAAATCTGAGATATGGATACTCTATGATAAAGGTAAGGTAAATAAAAATTTCTATAACCATTTTATGAATTGTAGAAAAAGTATAAGAATCTTATTTGTCCTAAAATGCCACTCTGGGCTTCACCACATGAAGCTTTGTACATAACAGACCCATATGGAAATGAAAGTTGGATTAGATATAATAACAACATATCTAAACAAGGCAATCTATTTAGATTAAGATCAAGATATGAGCTGGGAAAAGAAGGGTTAGTAAATAATTGGTTTAAATATATGCAATTAAAGGAAAGATTTCAAAGGGACAATAAAGATAGAATAGGAGATAAAAACACAAATTTGGCAAATATTTTGCTATTGGAAGATAACAAATTATTATCAAAAATATACAAATATATCTTAAAGCTATATATGAAAGATGAGTTAATAAAAGAAAACATGATAAAATGGGCACAAATTTTTGGTTATACTTTAAAAATAGAACAATGGGAAAGAACTTGGGAAAAAAAGATTGAGTTTTACTAGGAGTCAAGATTTGAGGGATAGCTACTATAAGATTTTATTTTTTTTAAGTGATATCTGACTCCAGCTAAAATAAACATAATATACTGTAATACAACAAATCACTGTAGGAAGTGCCAAAAAGAAAAAGGTACTCTCCACCATTTATGGTGAACATGTAGCAAAACAAAAGAATATTGGAATAAAATACAAAAGATAATAAATAAGATATTACTGACTAATTTAAAACTTAAACCAGAAATATGTCTACTAAATATGTTAGAAGAACAAAATGAAAAAAAAAATGGAAGAATACTATTCCATATGATTACAGCAGCCAGAATGGTTTATGCTAAGTGTTGGGGGAAAAGGAAAAAAAACAGACATAGAAGATAGGGATTTAAAAGTCTATGAAATGATCTAGACTGACAAGTTAACTACGGGCCTTTTCATACTGCTAGAAATAGTGCAAATTGAGTCCACTTTAAGGGTTAGGGTTAGGGAATCATGGGAACTGTATTTTATTGTGGCACCAGAGCTCTCTGATAGAGAAGACTCAATGTCTCAGGGGGAAAAAAACAATTCCCATGATTCCCTAGCACTAACCCTAACCTTTAAAGTGGACTCAATTTGGACTATTTCTGGCAGTCTGCAAAGGCCCTTCGAGTCTTGAATATGAATGCTCAAATAAGTATTTACAGAATTGGGAAATGGTTATAGATGATTTGATTCTGAAATGGGGAGAAATAATTAAAATAAAATATCAAAGACAGTAAACAGATTTCTTTTATAAATTTTACTTTATTACATACAGATACATATGGGAGGAACTGAATCATCAATATATATATATATATATATACACATACTTGACAAAATACTGGAACAAAACATAGAATGGTTAACAAACTGGTTACAAAATTCATAGAACTTTATTGAGTTATAGAATAAAGATGTGTTCATATTTTTCATAGTTATATAGGATGAAGAGAAATAGAAGATAGAAGTGGTGAAAATAATGAAAGGGGACATAAAGAAGATTCAGAGAACACAACAGAATGTTAGAGGGAAAGGAAATCTAAAGTTTAAATGTATGTGATATGTTGGGCTATTAGATGGGTGGTAGTATTATAGGAGGTGGGAGAGGAAGGGAGAGTGTGTGTGTATATGTTCTGATGTAGTTGTTCCATATAGTGTGTAAAATATATATATATATATATATATATATATATATATATATATATATAACCTATATATATATAGATTATTTGTTGTCATTGTTGTTTTTGTCTCTTGTTTTCTATAGATGTATCTTTACATGTATTTTCTAATTTTGTAAATAAAATTTATATAGAAATGTAAAAAAAAAAAAAAAAACAGGTCAAGGAAAAACTGAAGCAAGTCCTTTCCTAAGAGGACACATGCCTTTGATGCTATAGAACCATTTCCCTGAAGTAATAACTTTTGCCTAACCCTGACACATGTCCTTTTTCATTTTGCAGACAGGATGTGGGAATGAGGCTGAGCATACACAGTCTGGTGGTTATAGGTTTGTACCTAATGGCTGTGTAGGGACATTGTACAGTAATTAATGTGTATTATTTCACTTAGTTCAAAAATTGTTTGCAACCTTTTTGTTCTAGGGCAGGGGTCCCCAAACTATGGCCCGCCGGCCTGACCCGGCCTGTCGAAGCCTTCTTACCAGCCCATGGTTGGTCCTGCTGCTGCCGCCACTGCCGCCTGCGTGCGTCTTCTTTTAGAAGACAAAATGGCACCCAGTGGTGCATGCATGTGCACATGATACCAGGTGCATGCGCACGACTCCGGGCGCCATTTTGGAAGACAAAATGATGCCCGAGTAGTGTGCATGCGTGCGTGATGTGGGGTGCCATTTTGTATTTCAAAATGGCATCCAGAGTTGTGCGCATGTGCCCAGAGTTACACACGCATGCTCATTACTCCGGGTGTCATTTTGGAATATGAAATGGCACCCAGCATCACGCGTACATGCACACTACTCAGATGCCATTTTGTCTTCCAAAATGGTGCCTGGAGTCATGCGCATGCATGCACGGTGCTGGGTGCATGCGCACAACTCTGGATGCCATTTTCTCTTCCAAAATGGCACTCGGAGTTGTGTGGATGCGCATGTGCCTCCGACCCCCTGGAAATCTGGAGGCCAGTGAACTGGTCCCCAGATCAAAAAGTTTGGGGACCCCTGTTCTAGGGCATGTTACAGTTTTCTAACACTAGAAACTTACTATGTTCTGAAATGCATATTTGCAATACTTGCTGTTTACTTGCTTGAACTAAAGTATGTGTAAAGTATCATCTGGAGGGAGAGAAGGCAGGCCATCTCATCGGACCTAGTCTGAAGAAGAAGGAGGCTCTCCCTTCATGGACCATCATCTGGAGGGAGAGAAGGCAGGCCATCTCATCAGGCCTAGCCTGAAGAAGAAGAAGCGCCCTCCCTCCATCCACCATCATCTGGAGGGAGAGAAGGCAGGCCATCCCATCCAGACTAGCCTGAAGAAGAAGAAGGACCCATCCCTCCATCCACCATCATCTGGAAGGAGAGAAGGCAGGCCATCTCATCGGGCCTAGCCTGAATAAGAAGGAGGCTCTCCCTCCATCCACCATCATCTGGAGGGAGAGAAGGCAGGCCATCTCATCGGACCTAGCCTGAAGAAGGAGGCTTTCCCTCCATCCACCATCATCTGGAGGGAGAGAAGGCAGGCCATCTCATCAGGCCTAGCCTGAAGAATGACCCTCCCTCCACCCACCATCATCTGGAGGGAGAGAAGGCAGGCCATCTCATCGGGCCTAGCCTGAAGAAGAAGGGCCCTCCCTCCAGTCCATCTGCTTTGGTCCAGGCTTTTGAGGGAGAGAAGATCTGATGGACTTATTCCCCTTCCCCACCACCATTCCCTACTCCTTTTGTGTCTTGTCTTTTTAGATTGTAAGCCTGAGGGCAGGGAACCGTCATTAATCCACTTGTAAGCTGTTCTGATAGACTTTGGCTGAAGAGCGGGGTATAAATACTTCATATTATTATTATTATGGAGTATGCTAGATAACTGTATGTCAAAAACTGTTTTACAGTTCTGATACAGGTAACCACATCTTCTTCTTCTCTTATAAGCCTCTTCCACCTTGCTTCCTAATGCACTTTTGGGGTTTCTTTCCTATATATACATCAAAGCCCAGTTTCCTGATTTTGAATGGAAATTAGTATTGGGCTGTGGGTTTGTCAGCCCTTAACCAATGTACCATATATTTTGTATAATGAGCAAATAGTTTGTGAGACCAGAATACCACAACTCTGCTGGTAGGTCTCTGATACTATTTGGAGTTTCTCTTTCACAAATTAAGAGAGGAAGAAGGAAGTCTGGGCTTTAAGATAACAATTTACCGTGTCTCAGTGCAAAAGTCCCTACTACCTGCCCTCTAATATTCCTGAAAGGAATTTCACAGATATAAAATCCAAAGAAATGACAGGAAACTTAGGAGTTATTGTACTCATATTTATTACTTGTTTATTGTATAATCATATTTTTTCAGAAGGATAGCCAAAACTGAACAAATGTCTCCCCCATTTTAGATTAGAACATAACATAACTTTAGTACATAACATAAGAAGAAGTATGTGGGAAAGGATCAAAGAACTGTTTAGCCTACAGGAAGTCCATGAGAAGGATGTAAGAGAAATAGCTCCTTTCTACTGTTGTTTTCCAGTTACTGATATTCAGATGCATACTGCCTCTCATTTCAAGGCCATTCACGCTTAAACACACTGCTTGAATATAAATTCCATTGACTTCTAGAGAGCTTATTTTATTTTATTTCTTTTAAATTTTTTAATTAATAATGCAAATATACAAATACAAATATGAAATATACAACTTCTACAAACATATAGGACATACTAACACATATAACACATATATACTACCCTAAACTTCAACACAACAAAACATTATGCCACAATACAAAGACACACTTAGGTCAATAGAGATCCTTGTTTTTTTTTCTATGTAAAAAAACCTTCCTGATCCATTTCAGTCACTTTAGTTTACAAAAATTTCTTGGTTTTCTCATAATTCTATCAACTTCAAGATTTTATCTCTATGGTTTATATTTTCATAGAAATTAAAAATCTTACTTAAATATCATGATCATTTACCTTATACCTCCTCTATATTCTCCCCTTCCTTTTTTTAAAAAATTCCCTTCTCCCAAGGTTTGGTTGGGACTGTTAGTACTTTAATTAAATTAAATTCAATAAAATCATTTTATTCTTTAGACTAAAAAGATAACTATTATACTTGAACTGTTAATCTGTATATATATTTCATTCTATATTTTAATTCAGATTCCATCCTTTTTCCCCTCCAAAGCCTTTGAGACATATCCAATCATCTTCAATATTTTTTTAAATTTTCTCTCATGACTGCTGTGTGTACACAGGTCCATATCCATAGGTTCTCTTATTTTGACCATCCATTCATCTTCTGTCAGAATTTGATCTTTTTTCCAGTATTTGCCATAGAATATGCTCTCTCATTCAAATTCTCACAGAAGCACTGGATATTGCTCTGCCTCTGCTGTCTGTGTTTCTCCCAGTTGTGTTGTGTTAATCCAGCTCCAAGTAATTTACTTCTGGTGAGCTAAGTGAACTTTATTTTCTTTGGTTTAATTGTTATCAACAGACAATCACTGCAGACCAGAGTCTGAGCAGCTGAAGGAAGCTGTAAAAGTATTTGTTGGGGAAATTTATGTTTAGCATTCTCCTTTTCCTCTTTAGTTAGGCAGGCCTTCACCCCTCCTCCTCTCTCATTCTAACTGTCAGTCATAAGAGGCAGTTTAACTGACTCTCTCAACATTCCAAACTGCCAGTAAGCAGTCAGTAACTGCAGTCAGCAACAGTACTCTTCTGAGGGAGGTTAACATCTCTCTTCCTGCCATATCATTTCCAGTTAGATTAGGTTTTAGTTTGTTGTGTAAATATTTATCAAAGCCATTATTGTTTGTTTTTAAACCACAAACTACATGTTTGTCTTTTTGAGTTAGTCTTTATTCTTTAGGAAGACATATTAAATTATAGTCTGACCCACATTTTTTGCTGCTCTGATGATAAAAGTGAACTCTAACAAGTTTAACATTCATACCTGCATATTTTACTCTACCTTTAAAAGGGTGAACACCTTGGAAACTAAAATTGCAACCCACATTTTTTCTTGCTAAATTTTTCTTCTCCTTTGGTTTTCAAAGTAAAGGTGTACAGTGAGCAATTATGGGGGAGGTCACCTTGTCTCTTTTCATTCTGTTGTCTTGTCATGATCATGAATTATGATGGTTCTGCCCCTTGCAAAGTTTTGAATGTTTGATTTTGTTACATTTAAAGAAAGCCTCTTTAAATGTTAAAGCTACAATTTATTTATTTAACCTATGATTGGTTTGCTTTTGGTCAAGGAGAGTTCAGAATGTCCCTGAGGCTGGAAGAGTGTGACCTACTCAAGGTCACCCTGTGGATCCCACCTCCTTCCCCCCCTTTTTTTTTGGGGGGGAGGGCCAGAGGCAGGGCATGACAAACCTCCCTCTGCACACTTACTCTCTCATGGTGATCCTAAGGCAAACCTATCATGTTTTGTTTTTTTTTTTGTCAAGGAGAGTTCAGAATGTCCCTAAAGCTGAGAGTGTGTGACCTACCTGAGGTCACCTTGTGGATTTACATGGCTGAGCTGGGGTTATAACACAATAGAAATTCGCTGGGTGACCTTGGACAAGTCACATGCTCTCAGCCTCCAAGTCTAACTCTAGAATCCTATGCTCTCAGCCTCCAAGTCTAACTCTAGAATCCTAGGTAGAAGGGGCTTGGAAGAGATGACCCTTGGGAATCCCTTCCAATGCTAGGGTTTCTCCATGGCAGAATTCTTGCTTGGCAGAAGAGTACATTTTCCATTTCACCCCACCCCTGCCCCTTCTTCTCTTTTGTGCGGATCACACTCGCTCAGCCTCAGGGGCAGCCCATGGCAAAACTCCTCTTTATGCCAAGAAAACCCCATGAAAGGTTTGCCTTTGGATCACATCATACTGATGTTGAACAGGGAGTGAGACTACATCTCCATTAGGATTCTATTCATTCCTATGTATTCCTTCATAGAAGGAAGGGGGTTGGACTAGATAGTCTTTGGGGATCCCCCCAAGTCTACCATTTCTTGTTGGGACTGCAACCAAAATTTATTTGTTGAGATTTTTTTTTTCTTTTTGTGTGCCTTCAAGTTTTTTCAAACTGAGGCATGTTCTTTAAACCTCTGCCAAAACTTCCTTTTGACATGCTAATTGAGTTTGAAATGCAAATTAAATTAGCACCAACACACCTAATTAGCGTTGTTTGCCAATGTTTGCCTTGGTTTTTTTTTGTTTTTTGTCATTTGGGAAATGTGTGAAAAAATACCTCTCTCATCCCTGACAAGGAGACACAAAATAACCTTTTGAAAGTGGGACTTTTGAAATTAATATATATATATATATATATATATATATATATTTAAAAATTACATCTAGTTCTCAGTGGACAAGAAGAAAAAGTCTGATTTATCACAATATTACTTCTGGTTTTTGGCACTTCCAGAAGTTTCTGTTCCCCATTTTGTAAATAGTATTAAGTTTTGAAGGGGACGTATGCCACTGGTACAACATTTTGAAGTAATTTTCCTTATAGCTCTGACACAGAGTGAAGTTTTTGGTAATCTTCCATGATTCTTCCCAACTTTCCAGATCTATAGGTTTTCCAAGATCTTGTGCCCACTTTATCATTGTATGTTTTATGGTGTTGTGTTCTAAGTCTCTTTTTTTGAGGATTTTGTAATATTTGGTCATGTGGCCTCCTTTTTCATCTAAGAAGATCTTATCTAATTCATTGTTGTCCCTTGTAAATCCTAAAGAATTTTTGTCTGATCTAAATCATTCTGTTAATTCTTATGCAACAACCAACTAATGTTTATATGTTCTTTCCAAAGTTGATCTATAGATTTCATTAGGTATTTATTTTCTTCATCTGATCTTGAAATATCTTTTTATTTCATCCATAATTCATTTTTGTTCTTTGTTCTGTAGAGAAAGACACCCCCTGACGAGTTGGGAGGGGTTTCTTGTTGTGCTGGCCATATAAGGACACAAGAGGCCTGATTGGACAAAGCGCGCGGGAGAATGAGAACACCTGCGTGCTTTTTCCAATAAAGTGGTCTGGTTGCTAATTTGAAGTCTCAGAATGCTGCTGGTCTCTCGAGAGTTTGAGCGAGAATTTGTTCTTTATAGCTTAGCACTGCCACGTGGTGGCAGCTATTTTAGAGCTTGAAATGAACAAGTAACATTGCTCCGCTATCTGCTCTGGCTTTGCTTGGCTTTTGGCCCAGCGCTTCCTTTGGCTTTGGCTGTTTTTGGCTTTTGCCTACTTTTATTCTCACTTTTGCATCAGGAGGCTCAGGTATCATTCCTTGAGCGACCCGTGGAGTGAGTGAGGCCTTTGGGCCTGTCCTCTGGGGCCAGTTGCGCCTCCGCATCCCCAATTCTCAGGGGTGTGCACCCGAGGAGGTACCTGCGACAGTCATCTTTCACCAGTTCGGTGGACCCGGTACTGGATTTCAGGCCCAGAGACACCCCGGTAACCCCAGTCCAGTAAGGTCAGGACCCCATTGCTGGTTTGGGAGGGTTGGTTACACTTCTCCCCAGCGGTGAGTGTGTGTTGAAGACGGCAGTCTTTGGGTGAGGGCTCTGCATAGGACCCTCAGTGGACATCTTTCTTCTTGGTGGTTGCCAGTGACGCTTCCTGGCTGTTTGCATCTCCTTGAGACTTGGGAAAGGGCAGCCTGCTGGCCTGGTGGTAATCATCCACAGTTGGGTGATTTGGCTTGGGCCCACATTCCATTCACTGAGGATAAGATGCCATATAGTAAAGCACAATCCAAGAGGCTCGCGGCTTCAGCCGTGCCTAGCTCGGGTTACTTTGCTTCCAAGAGGCCTTTCAGGTCTAACAGCAGAGATGATGAGATTTCTGCCCAGGTGGCACAACTCGGCAAAACAGTTCAGGCTTGTGTGGTGCTTTGCAATCAACTTGCACAGAAGGAGCTACAGGCTACATCCACCAGCTCTATCGCCAGCCCTTCGGGTGCCAGTAACATCGAAATGTTCCTTCCTCCAGTGGCATCTGGTTCTCAGGTGGCTGATGCTACACCGAGTCCATCGGTGGTTTCGGCTGTGGAGGCTGGGCACCCCACTATCGCCGATGTGTGGGATCTCTTGAAAAGAGTCTCAGGTGTGAAGGCGCACGGTGCGGCTGCCCCTGTGTCTGAGCAGCCTACTTTGGCTGATTTATATAACCTCTCACAAGGGGTGGTTCTTCCAGGTGGTGCAATGGAGCAGACACAGCAAAGAGGTGATCAAGCTGCTGCTGCCTCTGCTGTGTTTGACACCTGGGCTGTTGCGGGGCTATACTTCGGGGGACCAGTGCCGTCAGTTGGCAAAGCTTCCTAGCAAGCTTCAGTTTCAGGTTTGTCTCCTAATATTGCACATGCTAATTGGCCTACCTCGGTATGGGCTCCAGGTGGCCAGGTGAGTCAAGGTGTGGCTATGGAATGGCCCAACCCTGTGGTTATGGATGCACCCTTGCAGGCACCTGCTGTTTCACAGGTCTCTGACACTAGGGCACAAGGTGGTCAGCCTATGGCTGTAGCTAGCAACACCTCTGTGGTGTCTCTTTCAAGTGCTCCTTTGTTATCTGTAGCGGTTGGGAATGTGGAATCTACGCCTTACGCTGAAATGTCTACACCCCTTGGTTCACACCTTCCCCTTTCCACTAAAGAAAAGATTTGGAAGGGTGAATATATTGACTTGTTTACTCTTACTTTTAGGGATTCTGAGCCGAGGATCATGGAAAAAGATGGGATTGTTTTTAGTTTGACAAAAAAAAATTCAAGTGCTCAAACGCCCTAAACTAGAGCGCAATTTTGTTAATTGGATTATGGGCTTCACTATTTACCGAGGTGTTATAGAGGAAAAAGATCCACTCAGATCTCCTGATTTTTCTAAATGTCAAGAAATTATGATAAAATTGTACACTAACTGCCATCACAACTCAAGGGGTTCAGCATGGCTTCAATATGATGAGCAGTTTAGGATGAGAGCTGCACAGGATCGCTCCTTGTCTTGGAGACATGTTCAGTCCAAGCTTTGGGCTGACGTTATGGTGGGGGCCTCCCCCTTGAACAGGTGTGACAATGAGTTTGTTCCGATGGTTACCATGCTGAGAGGGCCGAATGCGAGGCCTGCCACGGGAGAGAGAAGGCAATTTGGCTTATGCTGGGACTTCAATGCAGGCAAGTGTAAAAGACAACCCTGCAGGTTTGAGCACAAGTGTAACACCTGTGTGGGCGGCCACCCTGGAACTTCCTATAGTAGAGGCAAACGACCAGCAGTGGGTAAAAGGGGGAGAAAGGCCCCGTCACCAATTAAGTTAGACATTATGGTGGCGTGGTTAAAGATTTACCCTAATAAGGAGGCTGCTATTTATTTATTTCAAGGTTTTTCCTTAGGCTTTTGTATTCCCTATACAGGCCCTAGGATTCATCGCTATGCACCCAATGCTTGTTCTGTGAGGGAGTTGCTGAGTGTTGTGAGAGAGAAATTAGCTAAGGAAATAACTGCAGGAAAGATTTTGGGACCGCATGATCAGCTGCCTATCCCCACGCTTTGCTTATCTCCTTTGGGTGTAGTTCCTAAAAAAGCCCTGGGGAATTTAGGTTGATTCATAATTTATCATACTCAAAGGATGAGTTGGTGAACGATGCTATTGATCCTGGTATTACCTCTGTTAAGTATACATCATTTGATTCAGCAGTTAAGATGATTAGGAATTTAGGCAGGAGAGCCCTTTTAGCTAAGTGCGATATTAAATCTGCATTTAGACTCCTTCCTGTACACCCAGATGATTTTGACTTACTGGGTTTTCAATTTGAGGAAAAATATTTCTTTGACAAAGCCATGCCAATGGGATGTTTGATTTCTTGTTCTGCTTTCAAGACATTCAGTACCTTTCTCCATTGGTGTGCAGTTAAGAGGACAGGTAATAGAGCCATAGCACATTATTTAGATGATTTTTTAATCGCTGGGAATCCCAATTCTTCGCAGTGTAAGGATTCCTTTACTCAATTTCAGGAATTAATGTATGAGCTAGGTGTGTCTTTAGCAGAAGAAAAGACTGAGGGCCCAGATACTCGACTTACCTTTTTGGGTATTGAGATTGACACCATAGCTGGAATTTCTCGTTTACCTATTGAAAAACTTGTGGCTATGAGGCAGCAAGTTGAGGTCATGTTGGGGAAACAAAAAGCCATGCTTCATGAATTTCAATCCCTTACAGGTCTTTCAAATTTTGCCTGTAGGGTTGTAGTTCTGGGACGAGTATTCTGTGCGAGATTGTATAGGGCTACTACAGCATCATCACATTAGGATCACAAGGGGCATTTGTGAGGATTTGAAGGTCTGGGACTCTTTTTTGGAGCAATTCAATGGCATATCGTTTTGGAGATCTGAAATGCTGCTGAGGGCAGACTTTCAGGTGCATTCTGATGCTGCTGGTGCCCATGGCTTTGGGGTTTATTGGAATGGCCAGTGGACTGCAGAGGCATGGCCTTCTGCGTGGGTCAAAAGTGGTCTGACTAGAGACCTTACATTTCTGGAACTGTTTCCTATAGTGGTGGCTGTGCACTTGTGAGCCAGCCAGTTTACTAACAGGACCATCTGGTTTTGGTGTGACAAACAGGTGGTCGTGCATGTGGTGAATTCTCAGTCCTCCAAGTCTCCTAAAGTTATGGGTTTGGTAAGGGTGATGGTGATGCAATGCTTGAATTATAATGTGTTATTTAAAGTGCAACATGTTCCTGGTGTGCTTAACCCTTTGGTGTATGCCTTTTCTCATTTTCAGCTCTCCAGGTTCCGGCAGCTGGCTTCTGAGGCGTTGACACACCCGTTGGAGGTACTGGCTTCGTTCTGGAGCCTTGGAGATTAGAAGTTCATAGGGCAATTTTGAATTCCATCACGCCATCTACACGCAAGTCCTATCAAACAGCTTTGAACTCGTTTAATCAATTCTTATTGGAAATTGGGGAGGATCAACAATGGCCAATTGAAGTTGACCTGATCCTTCATTTTATAGTTTATCTTAAGCACACAGGACTTTCACCTGTCACTATTAGGGGTAGGTTGGCCGCCCTGGCATTTTACTCTAGGGCAAGGGGCTGTTTTGATCCTACTATGGACTTCAGGGTTAAAAGAGTGGTGGAGGGTTGGTCTAGGGAATCCCCTGTCACAAAGGACTCACGATGGCCAATAACTGGCCCTGTCCTGGCTAAGTTATGGGATCAATTAACCCATACCTGTTATTCACCCAGGGAAGAGGCTTTATTCAAAGCGGTATTTGCTATAGCCTTTTTTGCTGCTTTAAGAATCAGTGAGATTGTGCCCGGATCCTGTAATGACAAATCTGGCAGGGCTCTATCAATTTCTGATATCTTTTTAACAGAACAGGGGATCCAAATCCGCCTTAGGTGCTCTAAGACTGATTAGTTATCAAAGGGCCAGTCTATTTTCCTGGCTAAAGTGCCGCAAGGTCAAATTTGCCCGGTGATAGCAATGATTAACTACTTGAACATTAGGCCTAATTTGGCTGGTTATCTGTTTATTCACTTGTCTGGTTTGCCCCTAATGCAATTTCAATTTAGGGCTGTGTTAAAGGAGACAGTACGGAGGGCTGAGTTGCCTCAGGAATGTTTTTCCTCGCACTCCTTTCGTATTGGAGCAACAACAGCTGCGGCCACTCAGGGGTTGAGTGAAGCCAATATTTGCAGAATTGGCCGGTGGCGTTCCCGTGCATTTAAGTCCTATATCAGGCAATCAGGCAACCTGACTCCTGATAAGCCATGTTAACTTGTTTTGTTTTATTTCAGCTGGCTTTTACCACAGCCATATATGGATCATAGGCCACAGCTTGGTCTTCTGGTGGTGCGTCACCTTTTGGAGAATTGGCGCGACAACACGTTGGGCCTTTCGCACATTGGACCCACTGAATGGTTTGGTCAAAGGGACATGATGTGGGGATCTCTCCTTCCTCTTATCATGGAGTTGGTACGTTCGCACCAACAACCCCGGGTTTTGGTGGTACACCTGGGGGAAAATGACTTGGTCCGGATTCCATGTTTGCAGCTGGCTAAACAGATAGTCAGGGACATGCAGGAAGTCCAAAAGATTTTATCGGGCACTGTAATCCTTTGGACCAAACTTTTGCCAAGGCATTGCTGGCCTGGAGCGCAGAAGGATACGGCAGTTAATAATGCTCGGCACTGGCTTAACCATCATGTGGCTAAGCAGCTCTCTAAAATGGGCATCTTTTTAGTTGAGCATGGTATTAAACTTGATCAGCCACAGCTGTACAGGAGGGACGGGGTGCACCTCTCTCCAGAGGGATCGGAGATGTACATCACAGCACTCTCTGACCAAATTGTAAAAGTGGTCTGCGGGGGGGGGGATGCCTAGCTAGGCTGGCCCCCTCTTGTGGTGGGTAATGACCCCCACCCCACAGGAAATTAATCTGGCTAATTAAATTAATTAGATAATAAATTGGCTGTAGACAAATTAAAGGAAATGACGTGTGCAGTTAAATGCATGACATCATTAAGTGAATGACGTCATATGAAGTAATATGACATCACATCCGGCAGGGAGGGGTTTGTAAATTTGTTATTGTTATTGTTTATTTATCTTGTCACATGGGGTGAAGGACCACCCACTTGGGTGATTACACCTTCAATAACACACGTGACAAATTTATTGGTTTATTGTGTTATAATAATAGACCCTGTACAGCTAAATAAAAGTTGTGGCCTGTTTAAACCCATATGAGGCTTCTCATGTCCTTTGTGCCAGTGCAAAGGCCTCTTCTGTCGAGATCCACATAGAGGTTTCCCTGTAATTTTTTTTTAAAATTAATCCCTACTTTTAATAATGCCTTTCTTATAAGGTGATGCTTGTAATCTTTTAGCTTATTATACTATATATATGGAATTCGTATCTTAAACTACTATTCTCTAGCAATAGAAGTTTTTCATTATCTAATTTTACCCAGTATCCCAGCCAAGTTAAGCAAGATGTGTAATAATATAGCTTCAGATTGAGTAATGTCCATCTTCCTTTCTCATTGTCATCAGTTAGGATTTACCATCAAACTACCCTTTTCACCCTCCCAAACAAACTTAGGACCTGTGCAGACCAGCCAAAAAGGCTGGCCTGGGGGTGGAGTTGGGGCAGAGCAACCACACACCGGACACCCTGACTCCACTCTGATGCCACCATCATGCCGTGAGTCCCACTGCACAGCGTGCAGTGTCAGGGCACCATGTTGGCACAGTGTGTAGACACACTGTGGCAAAGGGGCACAAAAAAGATGCAATGGTTGTGCCAAAGGTGAATTTTTGCTGCCCCAAAAAGGAGTGGCATTTGCCAGCTCTTTTTGGAGTGGCAAAAAGCCAGATCGGGGCCACGGTGTGTGGTTGCTGTGGCTCCAATCTGGCACTCCCAGGAGTGACACAGAGCCACCCCTTGGGTCCATCTGTATACCCCCTTAGTTCCTTGTGACACTTCTCAAAGCATTTCTCATTAGCCAAGACAGGTAAAGTTTAAAAAAGGAAAATAAATCTTGGGAGAATATTCATCTTAATAATTGCCACTCTTCCCAGTAGTGACATTTCTAGATTTGTCCATTTTTCTAGATCTCTTTTTATCTCTCTCCAAGTCTTCTCTTAGTTATTTTGGAATAGGTCCATACTTCTTTTAGTTAGTGACTTCACTTAGCTGTTTAAGTTAGATCCAGTCTGATCATTTAGTTTCACTTCTTCTGTTGGTGTTAGGTTTTTGGATAGTATTGAAGTCTTATCTTGATATATTTTTATGCTGGATAGTGTGCTGAATTCTTGAATTGTTGTAATTAATAGTTTTATGCTTTTTATTGGGTCTTCTGAAAAGCAAATCAAGTCACCAGGCAAACGCTTTGATTTAACACCTCCTATTTCTGGGTCTTCCCTCATTTTGTTGTTTAATACTTCAATTAAGAAGAATATGAATGAAAGTGGGTAGCCCTGTCTGGTTCCCTTTCAATCTTTAAAACTCTGTTTTTTCTTCATTTATAATTAATTGGGCTCTTTGTTTTTTACATATTCTTATCCACATTGAAAACCTATCTCCCATGTTCAATTTTCTAATTGTTTTTTGTAGGAAAAGCCAACTAACTCTGTCAAAAGCCTTTTCTGTGTCTATCAATATCATGGTGAGGTTTTTTTTTTATCATTGTGGTGTTTGAAGTGTTCTATTATGTTTAAGACTGTTTTTATGTTATCTTTTATAGGTTGATTGGGAATAATGCCATTTTGATCTTCATGGATCAAGCTCTTCAAAATCTTTTTCAACCTTTCTGCTATGATTATAGCAAAAATCTTGTAATCCATGTTTATTAAAGAAATTGGTCTGTAGTTTTTTACATTCAATCGGTCTCTGTCTTCTCTTAAAATTAAAATCATAAACATATCCTTTGGTGAATCATCTTGCCACCTTTCACCTTAGAACTGACTTTCTAAGATGGCAGTCCTGGGGTTTTTTTTGGTTATCCCACCTCAAAAGCTTTAAAAAGTTAGTAGCATGGTTTGGTTTGAAAACGTGGACCAAGTGATGTTTAAATGAGAATAAAAGTTTATTTTAGAACAGAATAGAATAAATATAACTTATATCAAAGCTTGTTAATATAGTTTCTCTTGGTTACATATCAGCAATGTTTGTTTCCAATTCCCTTTTAATATTTCAGCCACACCGACTAACAATATCCCTCAGGATTTAACACAACAGCAACTCCTTTTCTTAGAGTTCTGTATGTGTTCCAAGTCCCTCCCATCTGAACTCCAACAAACAAAATTTACAGTTCCCTCAGAACTCCCAGAAATACAGCCTCTCTCTGTCTGGCTTAACTCCCCAATTGCTCTCCCCCAACTGTCAGCTTGAAAAAAAAAATCTCTCAAGTGCTCCCAGCTTGAATTCTATTGGTTGGCCCTCAGCTGCCTCCTGATTGGCCAGCTAGACATTTTTTTTCCACTACACATCCTTCCAGGATTCCATCCTTTTGTATATTATTTAACATATTATTTAATGGAATGAGTATAATCTCTTCCATTTTTTGTATTATATGGCTCATAATCCATCTGGACCTGGAGCTTTGCCTGGTTTCAGCCTCTTAATGGCATCAGATATTTCTTTTGTTGTTATACTTTGGTTTAGACTATCTTTCTGTGCTTCATTTAATGTTATTATTTTTTGTTATCTAGATATTTATTGAATTTTTCTTCATCTCTGTCTGTTTCAGGTGTATTTTATACAGATTCTTAAAATAGTCTTTAAAGGTATTTTTGATATCTTTCTGATCTGTGATTCATTTACCATTATCTTGAAGTTATGTTATCATGTCCTTTTCTTTGTATTTTTTTCCATTTGTTTACTAGTAACTTTCCTGCTTTATTTCCATATTTGAATTGTTTCTGTTCAGCTCTTTGTAATTTTTGTAATTAATTGCTAATGTTTTTAATAGTTGTAGAGTTTTAACTTCAGTTAATTATTTATCTCATTTTTGTTTCCATTCCTCTTTCTTTTTCTTTAATCTGTTCTTCTTTCCTGTATTAAGTATTGATTTTAATGAATATTTCCCTAATGACCACTTTACTTGGCATTCCCTGTTTTTTTTAAATATTTCTAAATTCTTCTTTAATTTTATTTATTATTTTTTCATACCTGAGTAAATTATTAGGTACTCTCCAAATACATTCTGAGCTTTTCTCTAATATCTTCATTGTTATTGGATTGTGATCTGAGATATATTTTCCTAGAATGTCCATTGATTTTATTTGCAGGAGAAGTGTTTTTGTTGATAAGAATAGATTGATTCTGGAAAAGGAGTTATGAACATCTGAAAAAAAGGTATAACCTCTTGTTTGGTTGTACTTGTATCTTCAGGCATCTGTCAGTTGATATTCCTCCTAGTGTTTAAAGAAGGATCTAGGGAGTTTGCCCTGGTTTTTCCTAATATTTTAATTTTTATTGGATAATCTTGTTCAATTCAGGCTGTATTACTGCATTAAAGTCACCTAGTAATAATATATTACTGTATTCAGTGTTCTTTAATTCTTTATGTATTTGAGCATAAAAGGAGTCTCTGTTCTCAAGTGTGGCATAAACTCCAACAGAAAGTAATATTATTATTTTTAGTTTCACCTCAACAGCCATATAAGAACTTTCCTTGTCCTTAAAGATTTCTTTTGAATTTTAATTTTTATTTACAAAAATTTCAACTCCTTTATTTTTTCTTTTCCACTGTTAAGGTGTAACAATGTCCTATCTAAGATTTCTTATATATTTTGCTTCATTATCTCTAATTTTCATTTCCTGTAGGCAGATGATATCACCTTTCAGTTTTTCTAGCTGATGGAATACCATACTCCTTTTATGTTTCGAGTTTAATCCTTTAATGTTCCAAGATATGATGTTCACGGGCATACTTTTGTTATTGACAATATTTATTCTTTATTTTTAACGTGTCTCCCCAGCCTCCCATTTATTTATTTATTATCTTTATTTTGTTTATTAATAAAGTTTCATGTCCTTCTTGTTGGTCATAATTTCTCTTGTTGTTCATGTTCAACATTTCAGATTCGCTTTCATTCTCTGGATCTGGTTCTGAGTCGTAATCTCCTTTCCCCCTTTCTTGATCTCTTCTCTTCTCTTCCATAGTATCTTCTGTCTCCATCTTATCTGAAATACTTTTATCTTCTCCTTTTATCTTCTCCTTGTATCTCTTCACCCTTCATTCTCTTGTTTGTTGTTTCCCTTCTGCCCTTTCATCTTCTTTTTATTTTTATCTCTTTTAAGTTTTTGTTCCATGCCCTTTGCTTTTTCCAAATTGTCAGTTTTGTATCTCCACTGTTTATAGATGACAGTTAGTCTTTCAATTCTCTCTCATCTAAGTCAATTTCTAGATCCTTCAACAGTTTAGTCAAGAATTTATATCTTTATATATTCTTATTTTGTTGTTTTTGAACAGAAATTTGGAGTCATAACTTTTGTATATAATCTCATCTCTTGTTCTTGACCTAAGAAAACAGATCACTATGGGATTTTTCATTCTATTGCTTGGGTAGAATTTACGGCAACACCAGCCGTAGGGCTGAGGAGAAGACTCCAGGGACCCTTGGGACTGTCCTCCATCTCCTGGTGCCTTTAAAAAAGGCAACCCTCAGCAGCACACCAGCAACACCAGCTGTAGGGCTGAGGAAAAGACTCCAGGGACCCTTGAGACCGTCCTCCATCTCCTGGTGCCTTTAAAAAAGGCAACCCTCAGCAGCACAGCAGCAACACCAGCTGTAGGGCTGAGGAGAAGACTCCAGGGACCCTTGAGACCGTCCTCCATCTCCTGGTGCCTTTAAAAAAGGCAACCCTCAGCAGCACAGCAGCAACACCAGCTGTAGGGCTGAGGAGAAGACTCCAGGGACCCTTGAGACCGTCTTCCATCTCCTGGTGCCTTTAAAAAAGGCAACCCTCAGCAGCACAGCAGCAACACCAGCTGTAGGGCTGAGGAAAAGACTCCAGGGACCCTTGAGACCGTCCTCCATCTCCTGGTGCCTTTAAAAAAGGCAACCCTCAGCAGCACAGCAGCAACACCAGCTGTAGGGCTGAGGAAAAGACTCCAGGGACCCTTGGGACCGTCCTCCATCTCCTGGTGCCTTTAAAAAAGGCAACCCTCAGCAGCACACCAGCAACACCAGCTGTAGGGCTGAGGAAAAGACTCCAGGGACCCTTGGGACCGTCCTCCATCTCCTGGTGCCTTTAAAAAAGGCAACCCTCAGCAGCACAGCAGCAACACCAGCTGTAGGGTTGAGGAGAAGACTCCAGGGACCCTTGAGATCGTCCTCCATCTCCTGGTGCCTTTAAAAAGGCAACCCTCAGCAGCACAGCAGCAACACCAGCTGTAGGGCTGAGGAGAAGACTCCTAGGACTAAATATCCCGGCCTCAGGATCTCTCCTCCTCTCCCCCTCTACAGTGACTCTATAGCCCCAAGAAATGGAAGTGGTGGGGTGTTTTTCTTTTGTTTGTTTGTTTTTTGTTTTTATCGGTTTGTATTTAAATTCTATATTTAATGAATCTGTTATTGTTTTAATTGATATCTGATCTAATAATGTTTTAAGGGGGGAGGGAATATACTCTTTTATCTTTGTTGTTCTTTTAACTGTTGTAAACCGCCTAGATTGGTTTGCCATAGGGCGGTATAGAAATAAAAATTATTATTATTATTATTATTATTATTATTATTATTATTATTACAGATATTATCAATCTCAATTTCCATCCTTTCCATTTTATATCCGATAAATTGTGCTAGTGATGGTATTATTCTTGCGAGTAGATCTCCATTAGGCTTTTCCAGGACTCCTCCTAATTTTATACATCTATCCCTATATCTTAACTCAGTCCATTCCTTTGCTTGTTTTTTAGCCTGTTTCTGACATATTTCTTTCAAAGTTTTTTTCAAGCTGAGTAGTTTTATCCTTTATCTTTTCTACTTCTTTTTGGATTTTTGAAATGTCTTGTGTCATTTTTTCCATTTTCCTGTCAAAGCTGTCTAGTTTTTTTCAGACCTTTCCTTATTTCTCCTTAATCTCTTCTCTTGTTTCTTAACTGGACTCCCTTAGGTTCTCCTTCATTTCCTGTCTCAGTTCTTTCATACAGCAATCCAATTATATAATTAATTTGTGAGTTTGTCACACAATGTAGCAATAATGGTATTCAGCCATAGTAAGTATAGCTTAATTTGAATCCCAGTCAATTATTGTCTGTTAAACAATTTTTTAAAAAAAGAAAATTGGATTTCTCCATAAACTTGGTAGATTTAAATGAATTCTTTTGGTGGCTCTTTAATTATGTCACTAACTGCAACTTGTAATATTATTTCATTCATTTCAGTTTAAGCTATCCTATACAATATTAAACCTATTGTGCTATTTGCCTAACACATTACTAAAGCAAATTATATAGAGGAGGAAAAACAGATATATGAAGATGCTATTTACTACTATATATAGCCAAGCCACACATATTTATTTTTAAACTTCACTAGAAATTGATAATAATTAACATAGGCTTATTTTAAATTTTACCTTAACCCTTGTCCCTTGTCAAATACTGAGAGGCTTATTCTTTTCTTACTCTTACTCTTCTCTCTTGCATTTCTCTTGTATCCATTAACTTTCTGTTTGATGTTAATGCTTATAGTTGTTGCTCTAGTTATAAACTCTCCTCTTTTTTTAATGTCTTTCTTTCTTTTTCTTTTTTCCCTTTCGCTTTTCTTTCACTGTCTTTTAGTTAAATGTTTGGTATTGTAGCTAAGATTGTCCTTTCAGTTCTTTTCTCAGTCTTAGGCCCTTTACAGACTGCCAGGAATAATGCAGCTTGAGTCCACTTTAACTGTCTTGGCTCAGTGCCAAGGGAATCATGGGAACTGTAGTTTTTTCTGAGACATTGAGCCTTCTATGTCAGAGAGCTCTGGTGCCACAATAAACTACAGTTCCCATTATGCCCTAACACTGAGCCAGGGCAGTTAAAGTGGACTCAAGCTGCATTATTTCTGGCAGTCTGTAAAGGCCCTTACTCAGGATGTATTTTCAAGTCTTTTTTGCCAGCTCCTTAATACTTTTCTTCCACTCTCTACCAAGCTCCATGTCTCCAACTTGGTTTTTATTATAGTAATTCTTGTGTCTGTAGTAAAATTCTCCCAACAAACTTCACTCTTTCTCTCTCCTTTCCACTGAAGCATCTCTTTTGTTCCATGTCTCCAACTTCTCATAGTGGCTCCTCGTAATATCCTCTGAAGTTTCAACACATCTTTTATTGACCTCTTTACAGTCCAAATCAGTTTTTCCTCTTTTTCCCCTCCTTTCTCTATGCTTTTAATAGCTCTTATAGTCAATTGTAGTCTTTATGGTATTTTACAGTCTTTCACAACCTTTTTACAGCTATTTACAGCTCCTTGAAGTGTTATACAGCTTCTTCTGCTACTCTTGGGCCCGTGATGTCCCAACTCATTTTACTACTACTATTTTGAAAAGTCCTCTTTAGGAAGTACCTTGTTTCTGACAGTGAAGTGTTATCTTGAGAAATTAAAGGGTAGGTGACTACTGATGCCTCATTAATTTTCTTGTACCTTCACTGGTAGGTTTTAATATAATGTGAGGCTCCTGTAGGTCATCATTTTCTGGCAACTGCAGTAGAGGGTGGCATTAGCTCTTTGGTCTAGCTCTACCCATGGCCAAGCAACTGAAGGAGAACTCCTGTACTTAGGCGGCGGGGGCCAATGGGACCTTAGCAAGCTAATTCTGTTAATCCTCCTGGGTGGGGGAAGGATAGGTTGAATTTTATTTCCATTCCTTCAAGTACTGCTACAGTTAAGGTTTAGGTCAGGGGTAGGCAACCTTTCCCCTTTAAGGGCCGAGGGACTTCAGCTCCCAGAATCCCAGGAACTATTGGCCAACATGGGACTATTGGCCAACACGGCTGAGGCTTCTGGGAGCTGAGGTCCCTTGGCCCTTAAAGGGGAAAAGTTGCCTACCCCTGGTTTAGGTTATGAGCTCCGTGTACCTGCATCTTTCTGCAGAGCCATCACACTCGAAGTTCCTATAGAGCTTATTTCAAGGAAGCTAAGAAGTCATTTATACATAATTATCCAGTGTTACAGCTATTTTGACATTTGCTTTTCTAAGCCTTTTAGCAATATATATAGTTGTGGAAGTCATCCAGATGATGGTTAATGACACACTTTCTCCAAGTTGACTATTAAATAAACTCAGAAATTACTGTGAGTCTTAAAATAATACCCCTAGCTATTTTATGTTGATGATTATGCCAAACTGCTTCACGCTGGAGGCTTGCACCATTACAAAGGCTTGAAATTGCAGGGATCAATTAACTACATGATGCCTGATATACTGTGTAAAAATCTGTTGTTACAGTTATGGAGAAATATAAACCCAGAAAAAGAGGCAATGCTCCAGAACTTCTTCTGTGGTTAAGTGCTACCATCTTTTCTTTCCAATATGCTTTTGTGTGATCACATACTGCCATGCTATGGTCATTTGGAAGTGTTATTTTTCCCCCAGATTAAACCAGGAAACACAAACCCTCTTTGTTCTGCTCTTTTCCTTTCCCCTGCATATGCCTTGTCTTTAACTTTATCCTTTGGTGTACACACAAACAAGAACTTTGTTAAGGGAACCCAAGCAAATTGCTCAGAATGCTTTGTTTTAATGCTACACCTTAGAGATATATGGTAATTGCATGGACCTGGATTCTCAGCTGTAATCAACCTTCTTATAACAAGATTTTCTATATCATCTCGAAGCATTGGGTTGGAGGAAATGACTCTCAATAGCATGAAACATTAAAACAAAATAGGTATTAATACCAGTGTTGATATTAGTTCATTAGTACATGTACTTGCCCTGTAGATGTGGGAGTTAAATATATTTGGTTAGTGCTGGAGAGAATTGTATATGGCAGCTGCTATTAGCAAAATTCAGCATGTGTGACACTAAAAATCTACATAAGGTCTTGCTGACACTAATAAAGAGTACTGAAGCCTAAATCTTCAACTAAAGTAGACCCATTGAATCCTTGGAAGTTACATTAAAAAGTTATAATTATCTCAATGAGTCCACTCTACCTGGGATCACAATAGGATTTAGATCTAATACTCCAAGTACACAGTAGAGGTAAGCTTTACATGAAGGAATTACTTCAGTCAGAAGATTCTATTTTTCCTTTCATTCACTGTCTCTTCCATAATTCATTTTACTAGGGCAGAAAATTATTTTGTATATTGCCTGAAATGAGAAAATGGGCAAGGCAAGCACTGAGGATTATCAATGTAGTTGTCCATAATAAAACAGTAATCCTACAATGTCTATCTCACACAAAAAATAAAAAATGAAAAATAAAAAAAAATGCACACATGTTAATGGAAACACAGTCCAGTATTTGTACAAAAATGCCCCCAGGTACCTTTTAGCTTTTAAAGATGGTTTTCACAATATGAACAGGACAACACAGATTTGTTAAGAGAAATTACATTAAAAATGCAGTGTGTTCGTGGATGAATTACAAAATAATATGCATACAGAAACCTCACCATTATTGTCAAGGCAATATGATACGTGCCATGCAATTCATAATATATAGTCTTAAGAGTCATGAGAAATTACTGTATTTTCTGGTGTATAAGACTACTTTTGAACCCAGGAAAATCTTCTCCAAAGTCAGGGGTCGTCTTATACGCCGGGTGGAGGAGGAGGGGGGGGAAGTCCAGGTTAGAGGAGAAGGAGGGGGGTAGGAAGGGGTGGCGTGGCAGGAGGCAGGAGGAGGAAGCAGCAATGGATAAGAGGTGAAGCCCTATCCTGTGGTTTTCTTTTAAAGAGTGGTTCAGAGGAGGTTTGCCATTGCCTTCCCCTGAGGCTGAGAGTGTGTGACTTGTCCAAGTTCACCCAGTGGGTTTCATGGCAGAGTGGGGAACAAACCCAGGTCTCCAGAGTGGTAGTCCAACACTCAAACCACTACACCATGTTGGCGCCTATTCCCATGTATTACCTATGAAACAATTGCAGACTTTTTTGTTGTTCTTGTGTGTCTTCAAGTCCTTTCTGACTTATGGCGACCCTAAGGCAACCTTATCATGGGGTTTTCTTGGCATGTTTCTTCAAATGGGGGTTGCCATTACCATGCTCTGAGGCTGAGAGTGTGTGACATTCTCAGGGTCACTTAATTGGCTGCAAATTGTACGTACCCTAGAATGCATCACTGAAATCAAATCTGATGTTTGTTTGTTTTTAATTTTTATTTGGTATGCATTGGAAAGAGAGGTAGTCTTATATGGCGGGTATATCCCAAACTCTATATTTTAACTGGAAAAGTTGGGGTCGTCTTATATGCCCGGTCTTATATGCCAGAAAATATGGGTAAGTACAAAGCCACACATACTGATAATAAAAATCAAGTGCATCAGTTCATAGGTATGATAACACTGCTGTGACTGAGACACATTCTGCACTGACCAAATAAAATGTGCCCCCCCCCACACACACACACATTCCCAAGACAATGAAACTATACTGTGCACAGCCCAATCTCTGGTTCTAGTGTGAAGTGTCAGGACGACGTCTAACTAGTTCAGCCCCAAAGCTGCCATATGCCCCACCTGAAAACATTAAAAAAAAAAAACACTTCACTTTTTGCTCTGGATCTTCAGAACCCTCTATTGCAACACCAGGTGGCTATTCTTAACATGCCCCTCTCTGCCACTCTGCACTGGCAGCACTATCACAGGTTGCTTGCTCTAAGGTGAGAACAAGCTACCCAGCCATGGGATCAACACTGCAGTGGATTGGCCAGGTAACAGGAGGATGTTGGAGCAGCTCTGGGCCAGAATACTCTGGTTTGCAGACAACACCTCAGTTGCAGTCTATGTAACTTAAAAATGCTCTGCTTGACAGGAAATTAGTCTGATGGTTCATTTTAAGCCTTGTTTATTGATCTCCATATACTAATAATGAATGAAGTTGTAGATTTTGTTCATAAAAATATATTCTCACATATATGTTCAAAGTTAATTATGATTTTTAAAAAAGTTTGGATCGTTTGTTTGTTTGTTTGTTTGTTTGTTTGTTTGTTTAAGTGAAGGCCCAATTTGGTACAGGCCAACTCTAGAGCAATGTTGTTGTTGTTGTTGTTGTTGTGTGTCTCCTTTTTGACTTATGATGACCCTAAGGTGAACCTAGCATAAGTTTTTAGTGGCAAGTTTCTTCCGGGGGGGAGGCATCCTTGCCATCCTCTGAGAGAGAGTGTGGCTTACCCAAAGTCACCCAGTGGGTTTGTATGCTTGAGCGGGGAATTGAACACTTATCTCCAGAGTCACAGTCCAACACTCAATCCACTACACCTTGCTGGCTCTCTTTAGGTTCACTTCTTCCCTGGTTACTTTCTAGTGTCTTGTTTCTCCCCAATGGCATAAGTCCACTAACACCCTGCATCCTTGGCTTTTCCATTTACCTTCTTAACCACTTTACCTAGCTTTGTCCTTTCCCATCCAAATTCCTGGTGAAATCCCAGTATTTCCAATCTATATCACTCCTATAGTAGTAAAATGTAAATGGCAAGCCAGTAAAATATAAACCCAAAGAGAGGTATTATCAACCAACTGGGGTGGGGGTGGGGTGGGGGTGTAGATAAGAATTGATAGAAATTCTATCACCTAGAAGCCAGATATTCTCCTCTCTTCCATGGCTATCATTGTCATTGGATTTTAATTCTTTTTCAAAATAAATTGCTGATAGGATTGTGTTAGTATATTGGATTTTATTAATCTTTATTTACAGCTAATCTGCATGTCTCTCTCTGTGTGTGTGTGTGTATACACACACACAGCTGTATTGTGATTATTAAAAACAGCAATAATGTCATTCTTCATTGCTATTAATTATAGAATTCTAGATGCTTTCAGTGTTATCTTGGTGTGAAGTGACCTTGCAAGCAAGGTCATTAATTGTTTTTTGTGGGTTTTTCGGGCTGTGTGGCCATGTTCTAGAAGAGTTTCTTTTTGACGTTTCGCCAGCATCTGTGGCTGGCATCTACAACTTCACAAGGTCATTAATTGTTAGCTGTTCATAATTGTTAGGACCCAGGTGCAATGAGTTGTAACCTAAGCAGGATGAAAAGGCAGATGTATAGAAGGATAACACTCCAAAGAAGACAACAAAAGAAAAACAAGGCAAAAAGCTGGTTGTTCAGCTCAGGAGAAAGTTGATTGAGAGGCAATGTAATTAAATTCATAGAGCACTCTGTCCATTGGACTAAACCAAAAAGTGTATCTGATAGCCTAGATTCCTATTGCCATGTCAATTGTCATGCTATGGTGTTACCAAGCAACCAAATTACATTTATGCAGGATTAATTAGTACCATTCTGTATAAAATTAATATTCAAAGTAAATAAAGCAGATTAGCATGAAATTTTATGATGGTTTGTGAGAATGGGACCATTTTTTTTAAGAGAACTATTATGAAGTCAGATTTAGTAGAAGGAAAACAAAACTTTCAGAATTTGACCTGCAACTTCTGTAATTTTTTTTCACAAGTACCGAAAGAGAATGGGTAGGCTTTGGGCCAAAACATATGGCCTAGTAAAGCCACCTTCTAAGTGGCATGGGGGTGTGGTGTGTAGATGGCACATGGCCCTAAGATGTCTTGAAACTGTCCAGCTGTTTAGATATGGGCAGCTTCAGGATGCTCCAGCAGTGTGGCATTTATATGTTGCTTGCAGCCAGAGTGCCTTGCAGCCAGCCTAAAGACACTATGGGTTGGCAAAAGTCTCTATTTGCCTGCTGAAAAAAGGAGTGGATCTTTTCTGCTCCTTTTTTGGCTGGCTTCAAGGCAGATTAGGGCCATGGCGTGTGATTGCCATGGCCCCAATCTGGCTTTGGAAGGGGCAACTTCAAGCTGCCCCTTCAGAGCCATCCATTTCGGCCCAAAGATAGATCAACATTGCATTTGGAGATGTCTTCATTCCACGGCTAATCTTCTTATGTTGAAATTGCAACCATGATAAGTGGAAGTGTTTTGCCTTTAGTTAGAGAAAGCACTCAGAAATTTTTGCAATTATTGTCAGATTCCAGATCTGTTTTCTCAGAGAAGCTCTCCAATTCTGCAAGACAGAACACTCAAATTCAAGATGAATTATTATTCTGAAGAGAAGAGAGAGAGGAAATTCAGCCTACAAGAAACTACGGGCCTTTACAGACTGCCAAAAATAATGCAGCTTGAGTCCACTTTAACTGCCCTGACTCATTGCTAGGGAATCATGGGAACTGTAGTTTTTTTTTTTCTGAGACAGTGAGCCTTCTCTGTCAGAGAGCTCTGGTGCCACAATAAACTACAGTTCCCATGATTCCCTAGCACTGAGCCAGGGCAGTTAAAGTGACCTCAAGCTGCATTATTTCTGGCAGTCTGTAAAGGCCCTATGCCAGGCATCCCTCACACATTTGCCTGACACAATATGGACAGGAAAATAATGATGAAAACATTTGTACAGTGTACCCATGCCAAGTGCAGGATTGCCATCCACAGTCTGAGCTTCCACAGACAGCAAGCCCTGGCTTTTTCAATGAGTGTGTGTGCACATGGCATCATGAGATGGAGTGCACATCCATTGAAAAGAACAGGACTTAGGGTCCCACATTTTTTTCTATCCACAGGGGGAGCTGCAGATAGCAAGGGTGCATTGTATACTCAAATAGCAAAGCAAATTCTATGGCTCTGCTGTTATCAAATGTCTTGTTTTAGGTATAGGCATGGAACCATGGAGATGGGTGTCCTAATGGTCCTAATTTAACAGCTTGCATTCCCTTCTTCTTATGCCATCTGAATGCAGTATACAAACTGTGTGAGTCTAACACTGGCTGCATCCGAAGCCAATTAAGCCATGGCAGTTAAAGTCGTGTCAAACTGGATTATTTCTGCAGTGCAGATGCAGTCACTGTCACACATACTCCTTTTCCCCTGCATGCTTTTTTAGAAACAATTTTGCCTTATGAAGAAACTTCAGTCTTTTGGATTAGTCTAATAATGGTACAATTATATTACCATAGTATGGGCATTCAAATATATTAATCATCATTTGATGTTATAATGAATGAACACTGAACATACACTTGATTCTCCATGATACCAGATGGCATAGGTCATTGACAGAGAGATGAGAAGAACAGGGATTTCCAAGTGGATAAGGAGAACTATGAAATTGCCACTCTCTGGGACTATATTTTATTAGTGTACTTTCCTGTAAACCACAGAAATTATTGTATATGCTGAATAAGGAAAACTGTTAAAACTGTTATAAATTAAAAGGAACTTAGCATATAACATGGCTTTCAAATTAAAACCATTTATATAGATTTGTGCACCATGACTCTGACTTCTCGTCAATATTGAAATAGTCTCTCACAAAGTAATCTCTCCACAAAAAGAAATGAACAATTATGCTGAAAAAACCAAAACAATTTGTCATGTGAAGCCATCCCCCCCCCCCCCGACAAAACCACAAGCCCTGAGATTTGATCTGTTTACAATGAACATGTTGGAGTTGTTGGTGATCATGGTTTACTGCCCAGCCAAGACATTTTGACACTTGAGGTGAAGGACAAGATGGCACCTCTATCTCTTTCCACAGAAGTTTTAAAGAAGCTGACTGGACTGCCAGTTGAATTTTATCTGAAACCTGTTAACAGGATATTATTTTCTACCACACATTGGATCAACAGTCTACTCTGTCTATCTATCTATTAAAATATCCATATTCCACCTTATATTGTAGGATCCCAGAGTGCTGCAAGCCTAGTCACATTAGAGCTATAGCTTTGTATTCCAATATATTGCCATTATTCTCTGTCCCTCCAGCATATGCTTCCTGAAGAGACTCGTTTCTCTATCCCTCTATCCTTTTTAACCTGGTCATGGATGCTGGCCCTGATCTCCTTGAAGTGAAGAAAGATTCCAAATGCTCTTGGCTCTGCATATGTACTACTGCTTTTTCAGGATACAGCTTGTGCAATCAGATCAGTGTGTGCAATCATAAGCACTGAGATGTATGTGATAAGCCCTGTGCAGATTGGATGTGGGACACCTAGAAGCCAGAAGCAGGGTCATCACTGAGATGCCTGATTACCAATACTCTCCAAGCAGTGATCTGTTCACAAATTAAATGTCTATGAAATACTTAGTTGTGATCTTTCTCCTTGAAATGATCAGTAGGTGTCTTTTACCAATGAGTCTCATCCCTGTCTTTTCCCACTCTTATGTTTGCAACAAATCAGTCCATTTCCATGTTTTATGTCAGCTATCAATCATCTTTCCATGAGTAAATTGTTTCATACTAAGGGACAAATACTGCATTTTAATGTATTTGTTTCATTATTGTTCTCTGGAAACTATCCCAGGCTGCAATAAAATAATCATTGGAAATGCACAAAGGTTTTTAATATCCTAATTATTTTTCTTAACTGACTCTAATAATTTAAATTGATTTGGAATTCATTTAGAAATGATTCCAGCTTTTTTTTAAGATGAAGGATTATTCCATCTCCACCTGCTCTTTTCCCACAGTCAAAAACACTAACAAAATTTATTAAACTACACATGAATATTTCAAGAGAAAGGAAAATAACAAACATGCCCACACCCTTCATTTCATGACCATTTTTATTTCTGTCCTGTTTGATGGAAATCATTAGGGAGGCAATCTCGATTTACTTTGCAGATGGTAATCAAACACCCACCAGCTTTCTGCAGGGAAAGTATATAATAAGGTTTGATAAGCTACTATTCCTATTCCAGTGAAATACAGGTAGCAAAAACAATTTTTTTCTCTGCCACCATTGCCTCTGGAAAGAGCCATCCAGTGGGATGTTTTGCTTTGCCAGTGACCTTTTTTTTTTTAAAAAAATAATAATAATTAATTTACACAAAAATAAATATTACATCTTATCATTAAAATAGATTTCTATGACAATGGTACTTCCATAGTTCTTCGAAAGTAAGCATGTCTCCATTATTATTACTTTTACTTATCTCTATTTAACCATTCCTTTTGTTACCATCTCTCCTACTTTGCCCCTCCAAATCGTCACATACTAATTAAAATAAAACTTTTAGCCATAAATTCTCTAAATACACACATAATTCTTCAATAAACAATGTAATAACCTCTATTTTGGTTCTGCTTTGTATTGCTTTGCCTTTTATTTCCATAATTCTTCTAAATATCTTTCTAACGGAGCCCATTCTTCCTCCAAATCCTCAGAATCTTTATTATTCAGTATCCTCATCAAACAGTCCATTTCTTTCATCTCAGTTAATTTCAAAAGCCATTCATCTAAAGTCGGCAATTCTTGCTTTTTCCATTTTTGTGCCAGTTGTATTCTTGCAGTTATCACCATATAAAGAATAATCCTCCCATATCTCCTCTCAATAAATGGGTCAATTTTATTTGTCATATTTAACAAGTATTTAACAAGAGCAGGATGGGCTCCCTAGCCTTATGACAACCATCCTAGGAGAAGGAATACTCTAATTCCAAATCCGGGCAGATGGTGTTCATCCAACCCTGTAAGGTCAACCATCTAAGGGGGGATGCAGACCAGGGCGTTCAGGATGCCCTGGTCCGGAACGCCGCGGGACCGCGGCAGCCGGACCGCGGCGCTCCTGCGGTGCCTCTAAAAGGAGCGGCAAATTGCCGCTCCTTTTACAAGACAGCGAAAGTGTGCCTCAAACGCGTCAGGCGCACTTTCTCTGTCTTTTCCACCGCAGCACGTCCGGTCGCTGCGGCGGGAGGGCGACCCTAAGAGAAGGAAACTCTAAACAAACCTACGACCCGAGGATCTCTTTGCTACCATCCATGCTTGCAAGGCCACAGCAGACAAACCTTTGGTTTAAAGGGTGAGGCCAGTTCTGTGAATGCTGCGCTCCACCAGAAAAATCCATTGTACAGGCTCGAAGGACAAATCCAATCTTTTCTCTTTTACGGGTCTGAAACATGGGTCACCTATCACCAACACGTACGACTCCTTGAATGCTTTCATCAGCACTGTATATGCACAATCCTAAATATACACTGGACTGACTATGTGACGAATGTTGCTGTCCTTGAGCAAGCAGGGATCACCAGCATTGAGGCCATGCTATTGAAAACGCAGCTGCGCTGGGCATGGCACGTTTCTAGGATGGAGGACCATCACCTCCCAAAAATAGTACTCTATGGTGAACTCGTCATGGGTCAGCGTAAGAAGGGCACTCCAAAAAAGCGATACAAGGACTCCCTGAAACAACATCTCAGGCTCGGCCAAATTGATCACCAGCAATGATCCACCCTGGCCTCACATCGGGAGGCATGGAGATGCACTATCCACAATGCTGCAGCCTTATTTGAGAAGTCATGCTGAACAAGTCTTGAAGAGAAACAACAACGCAGAAAGAATCACAACCCAGAAACATCACCCAAGGAGATCTTCTGCTGTGCTTTCTGCAACCGGACTTGTTTATCTCGGATTGACCTTTTTAGTCATCAGCGCACTTGCAAAAAGCGTGGGATGAGTCCTTCCTGAATCTTCATTTGCGAAGAAAAGCCAGAGAGTTCCAGATTGTTTTCAAATTGGATATTAAATATTTTTGTATTGTATTGGGTATTTTCCCCCAATACTTCTTTATTTTAGAACATCGCCACCACACGTGGACCCAAGATCCTATATTTTGTTTGCATTTCCAACACATATTTTCATTTGTTTTATTTATTTTGGCTATTCTTGATGGGGTCAAATGCCATCTCTGTTCCATTTTCCAATAATTTTCTTATTGACCTTTTATGCACAGACCCACAAGAGGAAAATTTAGACCATTTGACAGCCCACTGTGAACAACTTAGCACTTTACTGATAAACTTGCTCAGTTCTGCTCTGACCTGCATGCTATAATTAATACAAATTCAGTGGATATATGATTGATCCTTGCTTTTCTAGTGGTAATGGACACTTTACCAGGATTCTCGGCGAGGTAAAAGCAACTATGTGTGTCAGATCTTATCTTATCAAAACAAAATAAAAACCCATAGGGTAAAGTAGGTACAGAGAGTGGGCAATGGGCCTTTGCAGACTGCCAGAAATAGTGCAAATTGAGTCCATTTTAACTGCCACTTTAACCTTCAACTGATTCAGTGCTAGGGAATCATGGGAACTGTAGTTTATTATGGCACCAGAGCTCTCTGACAGAGAAGGCTCAATGTCTCAGAAAAAAAATACAATTCCCATGATTCCCTAGCACTGAGCCAGGGCAATTAAAGTGGCCTCAATTTGCACTATTTCTAGCAGTCTGCAAAGGCCCAATGTCTCACTAAAACAAGACAGAGTTCCATCATGCCTAAAGGAGGTAGGAGTAGGACCACTGCTGAAAAAGTCATACCTGTATCCCATTGTATTGGAGAATTATCAGCCAGTTTCCAACATTCCATTTCTAGACAAGGTACTAGAATATGTGGTGGCCCAATTCCAGGAATTTCTAGGTGAGATGGATTATCTAGAGCCATTTAAATCTGGTTAAGCCTGGCTATGGAACAGACTAGGCCTGACTATGAGGCTTTCTCAGTCTAGGGAAACAACAAAAAGAAAAATAGCAATAATAGCCTCCCGATGCTCCTGTCCCCATATTATGGTATGCTAATGCAATATAAACAACAACCTTAAGTATCATGGAGATCTAAAGCAAAGCAGCTTCATTTATATACCGCTTCATATCACGCTATGGGATGTCTAAGCGGTTTACAACTGTGAGCTGATTGCCCCCCAACAAGCTGGGTACTCATTTTAGCAACCTCGGAAGGATGCAGGCCTGAGTCGAGCCTCAGCCCTGGCTGGTACTGAACTCGCAACCTTGTGGTCTATGAGTGAGTGGCTGCAGTACAGGCATTTAACCACTGCGCCACTCTTCCCCTTCCAGGTTCCTCTCACCTAAAAGAAAATAAATAGACCCATAGATAAGAAGACCAAGAGGATTCTGCTCCCAAGCCTCCCCAGCTATTTACACTATTTGCATTGACCTGAAACTCTGCCATTGCTGAATCCATCCCGATGAGACTTCTTCTGCCTGTTTTCACTGCTCCTCACTACCACCAGTGTTTGTTGCCTTCATCACTGACATCCACTATCATTTTAACCACCTAGGCTTCTGCCTTGCTTCATCCAAGTGGCCTGGCTTATTACAGTTGGAGACACACTTTTGTGTTACCTCACACTGAACAAGTATTGGGGTGTCGTGAACCGAGGTTCTCTGTTGTTCTTTTGATCCAGAGAGAAATTTAGCCACCCTAGATTATAGGACTTTCAACAAAGACACATAGGAAACCAGATCTGGGTTTAGACACTTTGCATGTAACATTTATTGAGACACAGAAACAGAGACACCTAAAACAATCATTTCTAATATCAGATACTCAATATAACAAACACTTTAAGTATCAAGAGCTCTTTTCATTCACTTACACATTCACACACATTCATACTCACAATCCTTCACTGGAAGTTGATCAAGCCTCCAAGAAGGGTGGATGGCCCCCGTTGCCGCGGATCAGGAACCACAAGGTGAAATGGGAGAAGTACTGTCTTTTATACCTTTTTCTTCTCTTCTTTCTTGAAACAAACATGTTTTGCTGATCAGAACAGTTCAGTTCTTTGCACAAGTTTCAGTACATTCTGTGTGTGCTGGATCTCACTCGGCCATCATTCATATTCGACAGATTATATTGTCCTGGTTATGCTTGGTCAGCATCTCCGCTTCCGAGGCCAAGTTTCTCCCATTCCTCGCTTCCACCATCCAAATTCCTCCTTCAATAGTGCTTTGCGCGGCATCCATTTTATTTGGTTCTTTCAGGGCCTTGTCACTCCAGGAACCCATTTACCTTCCACATACTCAGCCATTCTCTCACAGGGGGAGGGGGAAGGGAGAGATAGTAATGGATTATAAATAAGGTTCTTGGGCACTCCCTTTGCTTTTTCATGTCTTGATACTGAAACACTGAGATGTAACCTAAACTCCATCCATTGACTACATACTAGTAGAACTGCTGCACATGAAAAAGGTAAATTTATTCAGTAGAGTTCAATATACCCACTAAGGGGCGGGGGGGACCCTGCAAGCCATGAACTGGACAAATTTGAATCTGGATTATTTATTTCAATGTGTATCCATGATTTCCACAACTAAAATGGAATCTTACTAGTTTAAACATGCACCTAACATGTTATGTGTGAATAAGACATAGAGATGTTTGAAAATATTTCTTACTCAAGGGGCATAATTGTTTACTTATTTCTGGCCTTGTCTGCATAGGCCAAAAGGCCCATCTGCTCACCACCTCCACCAACTCCATTCTGGTGGCTTCCTGTTCAGATGACACACTTCCTAAATCCATGTTCTGGTGCAAACAGCCCAGATGAAGTCCAACATGTTGTGAACTGGGGATTAATAGCCTTATCACAAATTAAAAACAACAACCCAACACCTTGCTTGCCTTGTGTTCCCGCACCACAGTGACTGGCTGCACGGGTGTCACACCAAGCCATCTGGCACATCCACCACATCTGTGACACATCTACCTGGGTTTGTTCCCAGAAAGTGTGTGTGGGGGGGGGGGGGGCAGAGGGTCCAGATTATCTTTTTCAAAAATTATAGACAAGTATGAGGGGGTATCGTAAATTAATAATTATCACCTGGAATTTATTATGGTATATTGATGAAATTTTGTCAGTGCCATAATTGGTCCCTAAGTGTATAATATTGACAACATTATCTCATTGTGTCCTTTATTTTTCTAATAGGTTGTACCAGAAGTGACTAAAGTGTAAGATGGAGAAGTATGAAGGGTATCATAAAGTAATAATTATCACCCAGATGTTTTTATGGTATATTGATGAAATTTTATCAGTGTCATCATCACCAATTGACTTTTTCTTTTCCCAAAAATGAAAAATCTATTTCGGGGTCACCGATTTGATAACACAGATGACATCATTCATGAAGTGGGAAAGTAGTTTAAGGTGCAGTCTACAAACTTCCACTATAAATTAGAGATAAGTTAACAACTACAAATCAAAACAAACTTTCTGTTAAATCATTTTAAAGGTGATAATTAAAACTTTACAATACTCCTTCATATAGTTGCTTTGCTTTTGCAGCCTAAAATAGACTTTCAGTCTAATCCTAATAATGTTAACCTGCAAGTAGTTCCCATTGTTTTCATTAAATATGACCTCTGAATATTCTTAGGTTTGCTGTCTGACTTTCACTTACATTAAGTTTGGCACAATTTATGATTTTGTGTTACTAGTATAAATATACAAGGTCAGTCTTTTGTCTAATGAGCATTGAATTCATTTCAAAAATCTTATTTAATGGAATATTATTTCTTTCTAACAGGAAAGATTGGATGTATTTCCCAAATGACACTGCAATAACAGACTGCTGCCACGCCCTATGGATGAAGGTTAACTTCCAACCCTGAATAATATATTCAATTTGAAATTAAGTAAGTGGTTATTTGGCTGAAAGACATTTGACAAACATAATTTTCTTATGGGGATTCAGGTGAAGATGACAGGGAAATATTATTAGCATTGAGATTCAGTGCTGGTTCACTTCCAGCTAAAGCCTGCAAGTATCTGTAATGGTAATTAAAATGTCTGGCAGTTTATTTGTACAATCAACATAAAATAAGAAAAATATAAATTCTAGGAAATACCCACTATCCTCACATCATTTTTTCTGGAACTTCTGATCATAACTGAGACTGTTTTTATAATGTTTAATAATTAATGATAGTATTATTTTAAGAGTGAATAATGTCATTCCAAAAGTGTATGTATGGAGGGGGTGAAGGTGGTATATATGTTTTTGCTCTGAAAAAGGAGCTGACCTTTGGTATATGCAATATGTCATGAGTTGTGGTCTTGACTGCAGCTGCACAAGGTTTGGTAGGAAATGGAAGATGGCTCCCAATTCTTGTGATGGTTTTGGTACAGAGATTGGATCCTATTGGGGGTAGAAAAGGCATGGATGCCTGTCAGACCCAGCTGGGGATCCTGTAAAGGGATCTTGGGAGTGTGAGGTACCAGGTTTATGCCCAGCTCAGGGGCAGGTGGTCTGCTCCAGCCCAAGGTAGCAGTGGTTTACACCTATGTGGAACCCTAAGTTTGTCATTCAAAAGTACACCCAGCAGGCAGGCTGGGTGAGTTGGTTTTCATACCCAGCAGGTGGACTGAGTAATTTGTTCCATTGCTTGACAGATAGGTTGAACAATGCCTAGATCCAGACCCATGCTGGAAATCAAGCCTCTACTGCTGTAACCAATAAAAAAAGTATCCTCCTTTTTGCCAACAAAATGCAGTTTGTGTTAGAATAATATAATCATAGAGTTGGAAGACACCACAAGGGCCATCCAGTCCAACCCCCCTACCATGCAGGAACTCAAAGTCAAGACCATCCCAATGACAGACGTTATTATTGCTAAGAAAAACTTAGGGCCTGTCTAGTCTAATATACTGTTATCCAGAGTGATCAGCCAGATGCTTTTGGAAACACACATGTGGCACAGTAGAGCTAGACAAAAAGTCAGCCAACCTTACAGGTGTCAGTGGCCCAAGTGGGGTATGAAGGTGGGCCTCATTCTGCCAGTTTGCAATCAGGTATCCACTCTGCTTAGGAAATGGGTTGTTAGTACATTTAGGGTTAGAACACTTTTCTTCCCTGATGAACAGGGCTGTTTTTGAATGAGTAGCCATGACTCTTAAAAGATATTAAAAACCCACAATGTTAATCATTACCTTTTAGTTCTGCCTTTGTTCACAAAACCTGAGGGTACTTGGCCCAGTGTATATAATGATCAAAATGCTTGACTTGGTTCTCTGAAGACTCTGGGGGGGGGGGTGTCTTTCCCCCTGCAAAAAACTGGAAGTGGTTTCTAGTTACTTCTGAAAAAGAACCCTCCTAAACCTAAATCATGTTTGAGGGCAAAAACATAGAGAAATTGACCTCTACAATCCCTAGACAGCACAAGAGGCTTTCCACAACAAAACAAACAAATGAGAAACAAGGAATATTTGGAGCAGCTACAGTGAGAAAGAAGTGATCTTCCATGGTCCAGCAGTAGATCTGCACAGGCCTTAGAATCTCCTTAGTGGAAAGTTGTTCAACTCTATATGGATGTATAAATTACAGTGGGGCCTCATAATACACAGACTTGCCATCTGCAGATTTAAGCATCTGCAGATAGACAGCCCTTGTTGTCCCCAGTGGTGGATTTAAGCATCCGTGGATTTAAGCATCCACAGAGGGCAAGCCCTTGTTGTCCCCAATGGCAGTGCATGCTCGTGGCCATGCCACCATTAGGGACAGCCCCTGTGGTCCCCAGTGGCAACATGTGCACATGGCCACACTGCCATTAGGAACAACAGGAATTCATCTGAAGTCCCATGTTCCCTAGTGGTGGTATGGCCACATGCACATGCCACCACTCGGGACAATGGGGGCTGACCCTAATAGTGGTGCAGCCACATGGATGTGTCACCATTGGAGACAATGGGACTTGAGGTCTCGTGGGTTTTGGTATCCATGGGGAGGGGTCTCAAATGGATCGCCCACAGATACCCCCTTCAAATGAATAACCAATGGAAAGATGGAGATGGAGACCCCCAGCTGTTTTTGTACACTGTGGGAAGCAGGAGGACTGAGGAAGCATTTTCACTCGTAAGTATATTTGTGGTATTTCAGCTCTGCTGGCACAATGTTAGATCTTAACTTTTGCATTATGTTGGCTGAGACAAAGAAGTACCCCAATGGCAAATAAACAAGCACACTAGGGACAACTGTATGTGATAAGTGCCTGAAATGTGAGGATGTTGTTCTAAGGATAGAAATCATATTCAAAAATATTTGAAAAATGGTCAAAAACATGTTTTCTGGGTGTTAAGAAACTAAGCACTCTCTATGTGGTTTACAATGTGTTAACCAATTGCCCCCAACAAGTTGGGTATTCACTTTACCAGCCTAAGAAAGGATGAAAGGCTGAGTCAACCTGGAATCTGGAAGTCCGTTCTGGACTCCCCTCTCCCATGATAAAGTTAAAACACAAATATTCAAGCCCTATTGGTTTGAATGGAGGAGTGTGTCCCTGGGGGCAAGTGGGGGCATGCCATGGGTGCTTGCCCCATTTTGTGCCCCTCCATTCATCCCTTGTGGATAAGTGAGGGTCATGGACTTGAAGTCTGTGAAAACAGAGGGACAACTGTACTTTCAAGAAGAAACCTAGGCTGTATCTGCACTGCAGAAATAATCCAGTTTGACGCCACTTTAACTATCATGGCTGAATGCTATGAAATTCTGAGAACTGTAGTTTTGTGAGACATTTAGCCTTCTCTGTAAGAGAGTTCTAGTGTCACAAACCAAACTACAGTTCATAGAATTCCATAGTTAAAGTGGTATCAGATTGGACTTTTTCTGCAGTGCGGATGCAGCCCTAGTGAATATTTGCATCCCTACATTATTGCAACTATTTAGGCAACAATGGACCATTGCAGACCAGCCCAAAGAGCCAGCCTGGGGGTTGAGTTAGGGTAGGGCAGCCTCACACCAGCCACCCCAACTCCACCCTGATGCTGCGCGCCCTCACGCACTGCACACGGCATCAGGACGCCCTTCCAGTGCAGTGTGAAGACATGCTGCACTGAAAGGGCGTGGAAGAGCTGCAGTGCCAGCTCTTAGTGCGGCCTTTTGTCATCCCTAAAAGAAGCAACATTTTTCCACTCTTTTAGGGGTGGCAAAAGGAAGGATCGGGGCCATGATGTACAATTGCTGCGGCCCCAATCCGTCGCTCCCTGGGGCAGCTCTCTGCTACCCCAAACAGGCTATCTGCATCGGCCCAATGTTATAAAGTGCTTGCAGAAGGTTTATTTCTGTGCAGATTATGCAGCTAATTGTGACTCTGAGGATATAAAATGTCCAAATCAGTTACATGAGGGTTGAATTGAAATTAGTTTTGTTTCTCCTGAAGGCAGATACCACTGTGTGGTTTTAAGGTGATTCTTTTACAATATTTATAAGCTGGAAAGTCAATTAACTTTTAAGCCATACTGGTGAACACCATATTAGGCAATGTTATATAACATAGTGAAAAAGAATAAAATATCAAATTAATGGTGGCCTTCAATTCTGATAAGGAGTAGCATCATTTGTTTATTAAAAACCAGGCCATTTCCCATTCAGGAAAACTAGCTTTCTTCACAATCTTTAGAAAGATATATCCATCAAGGTTTTGCAGCATTTAAATGTTATCAGATCAATTAATTGCCGCAATATAGGTTGAAATATTGGAAAATTAGGTCACCTTTCTTCACTTGAAAGTCCCAACATATACTCTTCACATTATGACTTAAACAGCAAAGTATGCAAAGGTGTCTTATAGCACCTTTGAGATTAGCTGTGTAAAAGAAGTCATATCATAATTTTTTGTAGTCTAGGGTCCAAAATACACTGCAGAAATAATTCAATCTGAGACCACTTTAACCACTTTAACTGTCCTGGCTCAATATAGCAATAGCAAGAACATATCTATACTGCTGATCAATGAACTAGCACTCCCTAAGCAGTTTACAATGTGTAAGCCAATTGCCCCAAAAAGCTGGGTACTCATTTTACCAACCTAAAAAAGGATGGAAGGCTGAGTGGATTTTGAAGCCCTCATCTAGGATCAAATTTACAACATTGTGGCTGCAATACCAACATTTAACCACTGTGCCACCAGGGCTCCTCAATTTTATTGAATTCTGGAAACTGTAATTTTGTGAGACATTTGGCCTTCTGGTGCTATAATAAACTATAGTTCCTAGGATTCCCTCGCACTGAGCCAGGGCAATTAAAGAGGTCTCAGACTGGATTATTTCTTCAGTGTGTTTTAGACCTTAGTCTACTTCCTCAGTCTCAAGGGTGCTACAGGATCATTTTGCATTCTGATAATCCAGACTAACATGACTATGTCGCTAAATTCTAAAAAGGGAACTAAAATTATAAATAGTGTTCAGATAAGTAGCAATACTATCTATCTCTGGAATTCTGGAATGTATTGTCCAAAAGATAATTTTTCTAAGCTATAATATATGTTCTAAATGGAAAGTTACTACAGGAAAATGTGCAGGAAAAGAGGTGAAACCAAATCACATCCCAGTTTGTCTTGCAACATTTTTACTAATATTTACTAAATATTATCTCCCCACATCCTTTGCTCACACCTTGTCCTTTTAGCTCACTCTCCTAGTGAAAAATAGAACCTGGCAAGGTTTGATACTGTGCAAATCTCCTCAGGGCACCTTATACCAGAAGAAAATGTGACTTTTAACTACACAATTTTCTGTCCAACATAAAAGCCAAAAGACTTTCAAAGATGCCAAAGTTAAAGGCTGGAGAAAGGCTTTTTAATCCTGCCACCAGGTATCTGAAGACTGTAGAGCTCCATTTGTGGGCTGAAAGGTAATGCCATTTCATGCCTCATCTAGTTAAAAAATAAATAAATCTTCTACTCCAACTTCTAACTTCTGTCACCTCCTATTCACACATGATTTTCAGGCCTATTAAAAATTCCAAAGCTAAAAAAAATCATCATTTCACTTCTTCTGTTCTTTATTTGCTTATCAGGAGAAGATTCCTCCTTTTATAAAAAATTGCATCCTTCTATCCAAATTGCCCTGCTAGCTTGCATGATACGCCATGTCAAAAACTGCATTTTCAAGGGACAGACAATGTGATTGGTTCTGCTTTCTTAATCTGGAAATGTACAAAGAAGCCAAAAGAAAAAAAGAAAAGAAAAGAAAAAATATCTCCCTTTAGTTGATAGAAATTTTTTCCATGTGCTTGTGAGTGTCTAAAGATAACTGAGAGTGGAAAGAGCACACACTACAATATTTATCAGGTTAATGTAGTTACATTTTGTATGAGGCAAGAGAGAGCAGGGTTACAACTTGCCCTCGGCTGTATGTATACAGCACTTATATTCATATACAAGGTGAATAACATGCATTGGGATCATTGAACCAAAGTCATGGTGCACTACAACAAGAGTTGAGGCACTCAGGGGAAGGGAATAAGAAAAGAGACCATGGCATACCGTATTGGTGAAATCCAAGCAAGGTTAGAGGCAAAGACTATTTTGGCTCTGCCAGTATGTGGTCTCCAAGGGCATTTCTCTCTCTCTCTCTCTCTCTTTCTTTGTCAAGTCCCCCCCTCAGCATGGTATCCATATTAAAATAAAAATATTTTAGTTGGCCCACATGAGATCAATCAGCTTCATAGAAAGTAAGCACAGGAAAGAACTGTGGGCATGAGAACAATGGCTTCTTTTGAGCACAAATTATTACACCTCAATTCAGCCAAAGTGATTTTTTGGAACCTCCAGGACAAAACTGTGCTGGAGCATGCTTAAAATGACAACAAGATATGGTCATATAGTATGAAAAGACCCCACTCATTATTCATTCAGACAAGGCCTTTAGGTAAGAAAGTGCAAATGGGAAGGAAAAGGTTGTCACACTGAGGTGTGACGTGAATGTGCTTCAGTATCTTGGCAGGGACCTTGAGATACTCTCCAAAACCAGACTGCTATGGTTGAAACATTTATTTACACAGGATAGGATATAAACTATATAAAGCCTGCCCTCCGTATCCATGGACTTGCCATCCATAGATTTGAGCATCTGCAGATGGCAAGCCTGTGTGGGGGGGTATGGAAGGAGGAGGAGGAGGAGGAGGTACAGAGCTTGAGCTTGGGGAGGTGGAGGCAGGCTTCCTGTGGAGGCTGCTGCAGGAGTGGGGCTGGTGCTAGCAGTGCTTGGTGTTGGACTGCTGCCCCTATCTGGACCAGAGCATGGGACACATCCAGGGGGTGCTCTATGTGTGCTGCAACACCATCGTCCACCGGAGGGCCAATGGCTATGTCAGCTGGGAACAAATCCTGCCAAGAGGGGAGGTCAAGGGCCAGGACAGGGCAGGGCTCCTCCAGGGACTTTATGCAGCAGTCGTCATCTATAACGAGTGCTACCCCTGAGCCCCCCAGGACCTCCTCCTCCTCTGACACCCCAAGAGTCCCCATGCCCTAGCTGCCCTACAGAAGTAAGGCCCACCTGCACTGGACATCCACCTCCTCAAAGGTCAATGAGGAGATTGAGCACCTGCCATCCTTCCCTTCCCTCCCTCCCTCCCTCCCTCCCTCCCTCCCTTCCTTCCTTCCTTCCTTCCTTCCTTCCTTCCTTCCTTCTCTTTCTCTCTTCCCTCTCCTTCTTCTATCCCTTCCTTCCCTCCTCTTCCCTCCCAACTCTCTTCCCTTCCTCTCTTCCATCCTGGGCAGGCAAATTGAGGGGAAGGGATCAAGGACCTTCCTTCCTTTCCTCTCTTCTCTTGTTCCCTTCTCTTTCTTTCTCCCTTCTCTTCCCTCTTCCCTTCCTCCTTTCTCTCACTTCCCTCCCCTCCTTCTTTCATTCCCCACTCTTCCTTCCTTCCTTTCTTCCTTTTTCTCTCTTCCTTCCCCCTCCTCTTTCTTCCTCCTTCTCTCCCCTTCCTTTCCCTCCTCTTCCATCCTAACTCTCTTCCCTTCCTCTCTTCTATCCTGCATAAGATAAGGAGGAGGAAGAAGAAAAAGAGGGTGAATGGTGGCAGGGTGACAAAGGGGTAAAAGAAGGAGAAGGAGGCAGGAAAGAGAGGGAGAGGGAGGAGAAAGAGCCATGGCAGCAGCGATGGGGGAAGAAGAGAAAGAGGAGAAGGAGGCAGGGAAGAAGAAGATGTATCCCCCCCCCCCTGCTGCCCACCATGGTGAGAGCAGTGAGGCTGGCATGGGGGCAAGGGCAAAATGTGATTATGTCAATGGTGGTGTGGCTGCATGACAATGCCACAATTGAATCCTACAGGACCTGAGCATCTGCAGATTTTGGTATCTGTGAGGGGGTCTGGAATGGATCCCCCACAGATACTGAGGGCCCACTGTACAGCAACAGTAGAGCTCTGGCATGAAAGCAAACACAGGCTTCCTCTTTTTCCAGCTCTCAGCAGCACAGCAAAACAGCAACTCTCCAATACACACTGACCAATTACTAATGACCCACACATGCTTAAGTTATGCCTTTATACCCTTGGCTCATGCAACCTTTGTCCAGGCTTACTCAGGCATTACATCATATTCATTACATCATACAGTCCAGGTGCTGGTCTAATACACATTCAGTGGTATGGCTGTTTCAAGAATAAGGTCAGCAGATGTCCTAGTCATTGTCACACATACACTCACATGATCACTTTGCAGTTCTGCAGATATAATAAGATATATATAACATGACATGGTGACAAAGATAAAATTGTGAGCCAGAGCAGATGGGCAAGAAAAAGTGACTTGATCCTGCTTTTTCTGAAAGTGGCTTGAAACGCTGTTGTCTGTAAGGCCCACTCTCAAGTTGGACCTAATACCCATGTGCAGACTGCACAGTGCAGCATCAAGCTGTACCACTGGGTTATTTTTGTTGTTGCTGCCTCCCCACCATGCATGCACACCATCCCACAAACACTCTTCCTATGACCTCCAATTACTCTCACACCCACCCAGATACCATTATATTGGGTAGCCACTTCTTTGATTGTCCACACAATCACATGTGCAATGCCAGTACAGGGCATTAGTACAATCATGGGCATTATCATGGAGGCCCCCCATATATGCTCATTCAGCCCCTTCACCCCATGCCCCCCTGTTAGACTATCTAGTTTGTGTACATTGTAATTACATCCATTGGAGTTGGCACACTTTCATTTGTTTGCTTTGCTGCAGCCCTACTCTAGAACCGGGCTGTTTATATGCAGCTGTAAAGGAGTAGATTTTCTTAACTGAACTGGAGTATTTTGGCTTCTTTTTGCTCCAGTTTTTAGCCCTGGAGTGTGTCTTCATTTTGGTTTCCATCCACCTTCAAAGCATCTCAAAGCCACTTTATTTTACTTTTGCCTTTTCAGCCCTTAGAGGTATTTATTTTGCAAAATCATAAGTTCTGCTGATCATATTCTCAAAGACTGTGTTTCTTCTCAGGGACACAGCTTGTCCAGAAAGACGGAAAAGTTCATCTCCCAGGGGCCACAAAAATGGTCCTGTGGGTCACATTTTGTCCACCCCAGAACAGATTATTAGAAAACTGGTTACTGGCTTCCATATTTGTCATGTATAAAATCACCTATTGGACATTACATTATGCATAATGGGTACTTTACAACTATCTTGGCACGATTCGCTCAGCCACGAGCAGTACTCATTTAAAATAAAATAAGCATGCTTCTTATGGATATAGAAAGTATATATTTTTTAAAAAATTATTATATATAAAAACAAGAACATTAAAACATTCACACAAATCAGTTCAACATACAATACAATACATATTCACTCCTACAAATAACAAACATGTTTATCACATTAACATATACCTACATTATCTATAAAACATCTATTGGTATAACTTAATAAATTCCTTTTTCATGAAAATACACAAGTACTATCCAAGTTATCTATCCAGCTTCATTGAATCTTCTATTCTCTTCTTTCATGCTTACTCTATAGTCTCCACATTCTCTATGCTCTCTTACTAAGTTAACAACTCTGCTACATTTTCCCTCATCCTGTTTTACCTTCCTATATCTTTCCTTCCATTCTCCTCTCTCTCCATCCTTTCTTTGAACCCTCTATTCAACACATCTTTATTTCTTACCCTGCTCTAACATCCTCCTAATTATGCCTCTGTCTCTTCCTTTCTACATACTCCTACCTTCATCTACATTCTCTTACCTTCTTCAAATTTCTCTCACCTTCTTCTCCTTTCCATTCAACCCATTTCCATCCATACTTTAAGTCATTCCACTCTACTTCCTTTCCAATTCCAATTCTTTCATTCTAAACTTCCTTCTTACTAATACTGGTTGGCTCCTTGTAGTTTATTTGGCCTTCTTTTCTACTTCTAGCTAAAGAGAAGATTCCTCGCTTCGGCCTATCTTAAATCTTAAATCATGAAATCTCTAGTCTTATTATTCCATGTTCCATTTGTATTAAATTTAATATTACCACATGTCTAACATTCATCTTTTTCACTGTTTACTTCCTTCAGGTGTCCTCATCTACCTTCATCTCCCCCCCCCCCCCACGCCAATCACATATTTCGTACTGGATCTGAGTTTTCTACAATTTTCTTTGATTAATCCTAAAACCCAATTATAGCTGCTTTTCCTCATATCTGTTCTAAATATTCTAACACTTCAATCACATCATATAAATTTTTAAACCATTCCTTTATGCTTGGGATATATTTGGATTTCCATTTTTGCGCTAAGGTCATTCTGGCCATTGTTACCAGGTAAAAAATAATTTTTCCATGATTTTTCTCTAATTTTTCCTCCCACATGTTAAGCAGAAAAAATTCTAGGCAAAATTGAGTCTTTATCTGAAGGATGGAACTTATAGTTTCATTTACTTTAATCCAATAATTCCTTATAAATTTACATGTCCACCAACAGTGGTAGAGGGTACCGGGCTTTTCTCCGCACTTCCAACATAATTTATTTTTAGTTTTATAAATTTTTGATAGTTTCTCTAGTGTGAGATACCATCTGAAATATAATTTGTAATAATTCTCTCTTAGGCTCTGAGATAAAGTATATTTCAATCCTTTAGTCCAAGTATTTTCCCACTTAGTCAATTCTAATGAATGTCTGATATTTTTAGCCCATAATATCATATTTTCTTTCACAATCTCTTCCTCTAGATCCCACTTCAGGAGTATTGCATAAAAATTCTTAATCCATTTACCTGTGCCATTTATAATTACTTCATCAAAATCTGTGTTGCTTTCACTAATTTCGTATAGTTTAATGTCTGTCTTATAACATTCTAAAATTTGTCTAAATGGGAACCAGTTTAATTTATATCCCTCTTTATTTAATTCTTCATGAGTTTTTAGGCTGTATTTTCCATTACTATCTATTTTTAACAGTTGTTTGTAAGTTAACCATTTTGTCTCTTGTGCTGTTTCTCTTTGTTGGATTGCTTCTTGGAGCAAAAACCAAACGGGGAGTTTTGGCATAATTCTGGCTTTGTATTTTTCCCATATATGGAGTAAAGCTTTCCTTATGCAATGGGAATTAAAGTCTTTGTTAGCCTTTAATTTGTCATAGCCTAAGAATGCATACCAGCCAAAATGCAATCCTTCTCCTTCAAGCTCTAATAATTTGCTATCTTTCAGAAGTATCCATTCCTCAATCCACAGGAGACAACATGATTCAAAATATAATCTCAGATTTGGCACTCCCAATCCCCCTCTCTCCTTAACATCCTGTAAAAGCTTTAATCTAACCCTTGGTCTTTTCTTTTGCCAAATAAAGGTATTCAGGTCTCTATGCCAAATTTTAAAGAGTTTATCTGTGGTTAATATGGGGATCATTTGAAAAAGATAGAGCATTTTTGGTAATACAAGCATTTTTATAGCCAAAATCCTACCTAGCAATGACAGTTGCTTCTTATTCCACCTGTGCATGTCTTTTTTAAATTTCATTCCAAACTTTCTTATAATTTTCATCATACAAACATATAGTTTTCTTAGGGATTGTTATTCCCAAATATTTAACTTTTGTTTTTATTGTCATACCTGTTTTGTTACTCAATTCGGTTTCTTTTGATTTAGCCAGTTTTTTTTTAAAGAATTACTGACTTTCCTCTGTTAACTTTACAAACTGATATTCCACCAAATTCATGAAAATTTCCATCACTTTGTCTGTGCATTCACATGGGTTATCTAAAAAAATGACCAAATCATCAGCATAGGCTCTTAATTTATAGCAGTTTTTCCTAATTCTAATTCCACTATCTGGTCTTCTGCATTGATCTCCTTAATTAATCTTTCTATTACAACTAAGAATAAAAGGGGTGAAAGTGGGCAACCTTGTCTAGTGCCTCTTTTGATTAATATGGTTTCTGTATGTTCCCCATTTATAATAATCTTGGCTTTCTGTTCTTTATAAATTTCTTTTATCCATTTGATAAATGTGTTACCTAATTCCATTTTCTCTAAAATTTCAAACAGTACTGACCAATTAACCATGTCAAAAGCTTTTTCTAGATCTATAAACATTAATCCTAATTTCCTCTCATTATGTTTTTCATAGTATTCCAATACGTCCAATACCACTCTTAGGTTTTCCCGCATTTGGCACTGAGGTAAAAAAACCTCTTTGGTCCTCATCTATCCAATCTTTCAGGTAGTTTTTAAATCTGCTAGCCAATATGATAGTAAAATTTTTATAATTGATATTTAATAGAGAAATTGGTCTAAAATTCTTTGGGTCGGTTATCTCTTTTCCTTCTTTGGGAATGAATACTATATCAGCCTCTGTCCATGAAAGTGATAATCCTTCATGTAATATCATATTCATTGTCTTTTGCAATGGAACATGCGATTCTTCCATGAAGGTTTTATAATAAAGTAATGTAAAACCATCAGGCCCTCGTGCTTTGCCCTCTTTACATTTTTTAATCGTGTCTATTACCTTGGCTGTAGAGATATCCTTATTTAACTTGTTGAGTTGGTGTTCATTTGGGATATTAAATTTTTGTCTATTCAAGTATTGCTTGATTTTGCTTCACTTCAGTTGGTTATGATATGGTGTTGAGTAAAATTTATGAAATACTCCTTTTATCTCATTTTGTTGTGTTACTATTTTCTCTTCTTCCCTAATTTTATTTATAATTTTCTTCTCTTTTTCTTTTCTTAATCTTTCTGCCAGCCATCTACCTACCTTATTTGCTTGCTCAATTTTTTTCTGCTTTAAAGCTTTTAATTTTTTTCCTATTTCAATTGTATCTTTCCTGGGTAGTTGCTTCTGAAATATTTCTATCTCTTCTACTATGTTTTTATCTCCTGGTATTTTTCTAAGTTTACTTTCTTTTTACATTATTAATTTTTGCAATTTTTGACTTTTTTCTTTTTCAATTTTCTTTTGATAAGCCTCTTGACTAATATAAAAATTTCGTAACACAGCTTTCCCAGCGTCCCATATTGAGGACATTTTTGTGTTCTTTGTCATATTTTCTTTAAAGAATAATCTGATAGTGTCTTTCACTTTAATAACCAACTCTTGGTCTTGTAATAGTTCATCCTTTAGCCTCCAGATATTATTATATATATTTTTCTACATACAATGTAAGAGTAACAGGGTTATGGTCTGATATTGTACAGGGTAGTATATCTACAGTTTTAATGTGTTTACTCCAAATCATGGGAAACCAAATCATGTCTAATCTTGAAAATGAGCTATGTCTGTTTGAGTAAAATGTGTATTCTTTGTTATCATTGTGTAGGTATCTCCATGCATCAATTAGTGCATAGTTTTCACCCAATTTGAAAAAGAATCTTGGCAACTTGCCCTGATTTGCTTTTATCGTATTGTCTGATCTTCTATTTATGTTAGGGTTTACAACTCCATTAAAATCCCCCATAATTATAATATTTTCATATTTAAGTTGAGAAATCTCTGATTGTAATCTTTGAAAAAAAATACCTTTATTTTCCTGTGGGGCATAAATTCCTATAATAAACATCACTTTCCCCTTCCAATTCACCTCTACACCAATAAAATGTCCTGCGGGATCATTTATTATCTCTTTTGCATCAATTTTTTAATTGATATATATATAACTACTACTTTTTTGCAATTTTTAGGGGCCGAAATGAAATCATTTTTTAATTTCTTGTTTCTAATGAATCTTTTTTCAGAGTATTTAATATGCGTTTCCTGCAAGCATGTTATATCGTACTTCTCCTTTTCCAGAGTATGGAAGATTCTTTTCCTCTTAATAGGTGAATTTAGACCTTTTACATTCCAAGTTATGATTTTCATTTGTAAACAAATCAGTTGATTAATAGATAAGGAGTAAGAAAGATGAGGACACCTAAATCAGATATTTACCAGTAGTTCCCCCCCCCTTTTAATCAATATTCACTTTTTCTTCTTCTATGCTATATTCCTCTTCTTCTTCTGGTGTTCCTTCCCTGCTTCTCACTTCTTTTTCCTCCTCTGTCACTCATTCTTCTTGTCTATTTTTTCTTCTTTCTCTTACTTTTGTATAGCTTAGATTAGTTTCTTTGTCTCTGTCTCCTTTCCCATTCCTTCCCTCTTTTCCATAATTGTGTGTATATTCTTCCTCTTCCTCATCATCTCTGTCTGTATGATTTTTCCCATTTTTCCTGTAAAAGGTCCTTGGCTTGTCTCTTCTATCGTCTCTTTCTAGTTCTTTTCTCTCATGTGCTTGTTTCTCTATATCTTTCCTGTGTTCTTTCCAAAATCACATGCCTTTTCTATGGTATTCAATTTGTATATCCTTTGGTTCCAAGAAAGAGATAGACTTCCACATCTTCCATCTGTATTCTTTTCAAAATCTTAACCATAATGTCCTTGAACACCTGAATTCCATTCCCATGTATAACTAATCTGGTTTTGTAGGGTTTTTTTGTAAGAAGAGATCTCTCAAGTGTTTCCTAACCCAATAGATTATTATATATTGTGGTAATTTCTTCATTTTTGCCACTCTTGAACTTAATCTGTACATTCTATCAACCTCCCCTTCCATTTGTAAAAGTGACTTATCTAGGTATTTTGCCAAGTGCAGTAATAGGTATTCATATAGATCAGGGGTAGGCAACCTTTCCCCTTTAAGGGCCGAGGGACTTCAGCTCCCAGAATCCCAGGAGCTATTGGCCAACATGGGACTATTGGCCAACATGGCTGAGGCTTCTGGGAGCTGAAGTCCCTCTGCCCTTAAAGGGGAAAGGTTGCCTACCCCTGATATAGATTCTCATGTGCCTGTTCCGGCAATCCTCTCAATTTGACGCAACATTCCCTTTGTTTTAACTCAAATCTCAATAGTGTGGTCTGGTCTTCCTGTTGTACCTTAGTTACTTCTTCCATTTTACTTTCCATTTTCCTTGTTTTTTGCTCTAGTTTATCCACTTTATTTGTCATTTTCTCTGTCCTTATTGTTCCTATCTATGTATTGCCTTATTAAATTTGATTCATGCTTCAATTCTCTTTTTGTTTCCTCTCTAGTCTCTAATTTCTTGTCTCATTTCGTCTTTTGAGTCTCTGATTTCTTTCCTCAGTTCCAAATGTAATCTTTTCATCTCTTCCAAAATTAATGTATTCTGATCCACTCCTTTTCCAGCCGTCTCCAGAGAGGGCCTCCTCTGGTTTTATTGTGTAGTATTTTGAGATTGTGCTTTTTCCCTTCTCGACATCATGTCTTATTCTTCTATTTTCTCAAGTAAAGTGTAGTGTTTAAATCAAACCTTAGATCAAATCTAGTAAATTTCTAATCCTATCCTGAGTTAATTTAGTGTTTCAAATTAATACTAATAAGAATTCTATTGCTTATTATAACAACAGTTACCTATTTATTATTACTTGGATTGCCCAATTGCTTTATTATTTAATGTTAGGTTCTTTCTTAGTATCTGCCAGTGGGTCTTTCTTTTCTTCTCAGAGTCTCAGAGGTAATTCCTTCCAAGTTATCTTAGCCTTATCTGGGGTTGGTTTGTCAATTTAATGTGAATATTGAATTGATTTGCTATATAGAATAATCAAACAGATGTAAACAGATCAATTTATACAATTCCAAAAAGTCCTTCACTAAAAATATGTATATATATATGAGGCAAAATAAAACAACAGCCACCAAAAAAGAGAAGACATCAACTAATTAATTATCTCTATCTTCAAATAAATCAGCTTATATCTTATGAGGCCTATAAATAAGATAGTTCTGTTCTTCTAGTTAGATAAATACTATGTAGTTAGTATAGTTTAATACAAACAAATCTATTCTGTTCCTGAACAATCCAAATACTTTTAAATCCTTATCTACTTATTCTTATGTAATTCTTTTAACACTGACCTATTCATTCAAATCCCCAGCAAACCCCCTTATTATCAAGCTCACTATAACAAATCAAATGATAAAATACTTAATCAAAATTATTCCTTCCTTCTTAATCAATCATGTAACAAATGAATTATTATGCACTATATTTTAGTAGCTGTACAGTGTTCTTAATATTATTCTTACAGTGCAATAGCTCAGCGTTTTGAAGTGCTCTCCTGATAGTTTAAGCAAATTACTATAGCAAAATGAAATCATTGAATTACATAAATTCCCACTATCATACAGCAGATAGGTGCAGTCAGTAAATTATTCAAATCAGCTAATCAAACATTAAACATATTATACTTAAAAAGATAGTATTCTTTTCAATTTTTACTTATCCGTATTATATTTATTATTCACTCTATCACAAACAATGTTCATTTATTTTATTATTGTTCTAATGGAATCTCCTCTTTCTTCCTTTCTTCTTAAATTTCCTTGTATATCTTCTAAAGCAGCTTTCCTCCTGTAGATTTTGTCAGAATTAACCCTTCAGCAGATATTTCATAGTACAGTATTAATTGTATAGTGTTTGGAGTAGAGTCTCTTTTTCACTTTTGTGTGATTGCTATATAAGTATAATTGATAAAAAAAAACTGAGTCAGAGTCTAATCTTTAAGTCCATCCCTTTATGGGTATTTGAAAATTCCATCTCTCCTTAAACAAAATCTCTTCTGATTCTTATTTTGCAAGTCAAGAGTCCCAGTCCAAAAATATGTCCTTGTTATTCAGCTGCTTCACATCATTATAATGCCATGCTTCTTAAACCCATTATGGCAGTCCACGTTTTAGACTTTGTTCTCTCTCCTTACAATCCACAACAATCCACCAGAAAAAAGCAGCTTTATAGTTATTAAACGTTGATATCTTTAATCCTTACTTCTTAGTACTTGTAGATAAGTTTTTCTTGTCTTTCCCCCAAGTTATAATAGGTGGAAATCTGCTGTTTATTCTCTACCACTCCAACACTTCAGTCCAGTTTGTAACTTTAAATCATAGAAAGTAGAAACCAACATCTGAACTTGAAGCTTTATGTTTTCTTTATGTAACTTTAAATCATAGAAAGTAGAAACCAACATCTGAACGTGAAACTTTATGTTTTCTTTCCCTTTGAACAGTCATTTAGTTGCTTTTCTTTATGTCTGCCTCTTACTCTGTTACAATGTTTATTTTCACTTTCTTTGCTTTTCACTTTCTGCTCTCAATTTCTATTTCTACTTTTGCTACTTTTGCTACTCCACACTCTCCGTTCTCCGCTCTCCGCTTTCACTCTCTGTTTCTGCTTTTCCAGTACACCACAACCATTGATAAATATGTTATTCAAGACAGTTGATACAAATGGATTTTGGGAAGAAGACAAACTCACCAGCACTTCGTAACTTGCTAGATGTTAAAATAGTAGCATAGAATAAATTAAAATTAGTGGTGGTGGCACTTGTGCTGCATAAACGGCTGCTTATCGTGGACGTAGCTTGTCCCGATCTCCTGCTCTCCTCCACGTCCCTCTTGCCGGCTGATCTTCAGACTTTGCTTCTTTATGTTCTTAAAGTTCTTTAAATCGGGATGCCTGGGAGCAGTCCAAGGTCAGCAATGGGCCCCTCTGCTTCCCCCTTGCCTGGTGGGACACCTCCTTTTGATCTCTATATCCCTCTGAATGAACTTACCCCTGTGAGGAGCAAGCACCCCATGGAGCTATTCTCTTTGAGGTGCTTCTCGTGCCACCATACCACCAGAAGAGAAAAAAGTATCTTTTTGAAAACCTTGACTTCACCTTTAATTATATCTGTCTGAAAAATTCAGTATACAAGATATGTGAATTTAATAGAGGAATTCAGAATGCATAAAATCTTAAGCATTGGTCAAGGCTGCAAGACCTACCTAGTCTAACTCTCCATCCATGAAGAAAAGACAATGGAGAATGTGGACTTTTCCTGTTTTTGCATGTGTTCTCTTTTCACTCAGTACAGAATAGAGTTTGATAGTAACTCTGTGCAGGAATTCAGCCTGCTCATGGGATGGCTTAAAGTGTGGTTAGTGAGATGCACACACCCCTGCCCTTCCCTTGTGTCTCCTTGTGGTCCTCTTTAGATTTTCACATGTTCATCATTCAGGTCTCAAAGGAAATGCTAAGAATGTCTTGTTGATCATATGTACACACTTTCACATAGTCAGGAACCCTGATCTGTCAAATTTTCTGATAAGAAGGATATTTGTAAAAAAATTCAGATGAGACCACATGCAGTATCCATCAAGACCATGGTTCTAAATGAACAAATTATGCCGTTTCAGCCCTCATTTCTGCATTTTAATCCCTGCAAAGGTATATTGCTCTGACTTTTTTTTAAAAAAAAACCAATGTTTTGAATCTCATTTTTTTCAAGTGTCTTTCCCTTTGAACAGTCATTTAGTTGCTCTTACTTTGTTACAATGTTTATTTTCACTGTGCAGGAAACAGCATTCTTCAAATAGTATTGCCAGAAAACGTGGCCAGCACAAGTTTCTGCTTCCTACCAACACTATGGTCACAAATCAGCATAACATTCCCATCATACTGGCAAATGACTCCCCAAAAAGAAGTAACAGCAAAATCTGTTAATGAACATATTAACTTGTCAGTGGATGAACATAGGTTGTGTCGAAATAGTAATTGCACCTCCCAACACTGGTATTTGCCTAGAGGTGATTTCTTTCCACAAACCCCTATATATGATGTAAGCTTTTTGATGTTTTTACTAGGCAAAGTTCTATTTGACAGCAGAATAGATTAACATTTATGCCTTTGTTGACCATCTTATAACATCTAACTTTAATAATGACATGGCTTTACACCAAGTGCACATCCTGACATTCTAATGCTCTTCTAGATTAATCTTCTCTAGCAAGTAATTCACTTATGCAATGGGCCCCCAAAGAACCCTAAGAAAGCTACAGAGTAAGAAGACAAAAAGCTGTTCTGATATTGCATTTTGACATTTCAGCTTCTATTCCATAATTTTAACCATATGCACAGTTTAATCAAAGGATGTGCATTCAACTGTGCATTACTCACTAGGGATGTGATCATTTTCTGAGTGCCTTTAGACAAATGGTCTATATATCTATAGTCACCTACTGTCTTCTTGGGTACCACACTCTGTCAGATAAATTGGACTGGATCTCTGTTCCAAAAGTTTGACTTGAATCAGCTTCTCTTCCATTTTTATTTGCCTTGCCGATCTTTTCCAAAACCTTCCTGCTTGCCCTCGGCACCAAAACTGAAGAGGTGGTTTATTCCACTAATTCAGGGGTAGGTAACCTTTCCCCTTTAAGGGCCGAGGGACTTCAGCTCCCAGAATCCCAGGAGCTATTGGCCAACATGAGACTATTGGCCAACATGGCTGAGGCTTCTGGGAGCTGAAGTCCCTTGGCCCTTAAAGGGGAAAGGTTGCCTACCCCTGCACTAATTGAACATTCATGCCTATATTTACATGACCACCATGAACATACACCTTTTGAATTAAACTCTCAGCAAAGCAGGTGAAGTTAAACTGTCTGGCCACTCAATTGTAGGTATCATTATTAACCCACATACACATTAAATGCCCACATTGGTCCTGTCTTCTAAATTAAGCCTTGCAAGAGTCATGATTTGCAGCAATAACTGTGGCTGAATTTGATCCCAATGAAGAGCTGTGCTCATTGTTATGCACATATAAAATGCTATTTTCTGATGAAAGCAATTATGTGAAAATTTTGTTTTGGATAAGTCCCAAACTGAGAAAACAGTTTGAAAATTGTGTGGTTTTTTTAAAAAAAGGCTTTCTTACAATGGCCGGAAATTTGCTAAAATCACTAATTGCTTTCTTTGAGAAAAAAAAAATAGTGTAGAGTCTAACTGGCAACACATCAAATGCTGAAGGACCCTTAACTTGTTTAAAGGAGATAGGAATTAACTCAGATTTCATGCATATAACCATTAGATTATTACACTAACATTTACTGTGCTTAACCCAAATAGTAAATATGGACCTCTATGATGGCTGACTGTTACGAGTACTGAAAATCATCCATTTTTATATAAAATGTAGTGAATGCTGCCCCTTCTTGACCCTAAAAGTACCCTACAGACACTCACCATGATCCCTAGAGTGAGAGACCATGTAGGCAGTTTGGGAGTTGAGATTAGTGAAGATTCACACATATATCTCAGGAAGGCTAAGTAATTAATGTCAGGATGTTTGGCATCCCTGCCAGAGAATGCCCATTTACAACCCCAACTCTCACTTCAAAGATTTACATCTTGAGTGGCCATTCCCATGTAGATTTGGACCTTTGATGTAGGAGACCTAGTCTTTGCTCCAGCCTAATTTTGCTCTATATAAGATCCCAAAATTCCTTTGTTCCCCAGGCTAGTTCAGATTTTAGGTTGACTCCACATTACTCTGAATTCCACTACTTCTGATCAACTGCTGCCACACTCCAAGCATCCTGGAGCAGCTGGGTCCCACATTCCAACTATCAGACCGTGTCTTCAAAGAGCGACCATGTCGATGGGAATTATCACTGTTAGTGAAGCCTCTAAATCTATTCCAATGCTCACCTCTTTATTTCCTAGCTCTTGAGTGTGTGTGTGCATTTCATATGTGTTTTCCCCTTAGTAAAAATGCAATTAATTGAAGAAATATTCTCTGTGCTAATAAAAATATTTTATAAAAAACAAACAAATGACTTTCCTTTATGCCATTTATTCCCATAGATGGAATATATATTGAAATAGAGAAAGCACAAATCACCAGAAAAGATAATAATGCTCAGAAAATAAGAAGTCAGCAGGAACAAAGGAAGACTGCATACCAGAGGACATGGCCCTGAGTCTGTAGTAGAACCTGAGTAGAGCTGTTGAGGATAGGATGTCTTGGCAGTGTTTCATTCACAGGCTGGCCATGAGTTGATTAAAAGGCAGTTAACAACAACACAAAAATTTTCAGTCTATCCTTTAGCACTTCCCCAAATAAGTGCTTGACCGAAGTAAAGATTTTGTCTGACATCTTTTTTGAATAACATGTCATGTATTCATGAAGAGACTCAACTGAAGCAAAATTGCTAATAGAAATGAAATTTATGAAGAAGAAGTGAAATAAAGAAAGCTAAAGCACTTTCTAAAAAGGTTGGAAACTGAATACCCTTTCTTGGTGGAAACTGATACATAGTTATTCTCACAGCATGTGAGACTAGCTCAGTCAACAGTAAAGTACAAAAATGTACCATCCGAAACTACCTTGTTGAACAGAGAAAAGCAACCTATTTTGAGGCCCAAAGTGACTACTGTGTATGTTTCTTTCACTGTGACCTTCACTGTGCCCCCAATTGACTCTTGGCACAGGTAGCATCATAATTGCAGCCAAGAAATACCAATTTCAGTAATATAAAGGAAAGATGTGACATTCTTCTAAATATGGAGCATTTCACAATTTTTTTTTGTTTTGTGCTCACTGTCTTAAATAATTTAGTGTGAACAGCAGGCTACTCACCCCAGCTACAAATTATTTATGAACAAGTTAAAAAGCACAGGTCTCAGTACTGATCTCTGAGAAACCCACTTTACAGGTCTCTCCATGATGAGAACTGACCATTTATTTCTCCTCTCTGTTTTCAGTTCTTAAACCAGTTTTCAGTCCATGGGAGAACTATCTCATTACTATTATGTTTGTAGAGGAGACTTTGCTGTGGAACTTGGATTTTTTCAAAATCTAAACAGACAATGTCCACTAGGGGGGAATGCAGAAGGACAGCCTTGAGCTGCCCAGGAAATGGAAGATCAAGGCCAAGGCTGCCAGACGCGTCGGCCCTGATCTTCCCTTTTGCCGCCTGGGAAAGGAGCGCCAAAACACCACTCCTTTCACAGGTAGCAAATAGGGCACCTGAAGAGCTGCTGCGTGGTTCTTCTGCATCCATTCCAGTGCAGCGCATAAGATGCTGTGCTGGGAGGATGTCTTGATGGCAGGTGCCATGCGCAATGGCACACATTGTGATGATGTCCTTGGGAAGGAGTTGGGGCGCCTGGCATGTGGCTGCCTCTTCCCTTCCTTGCCTCCAAGACAGCACAAAGCACATCTGTAGAGGCCCTAGATCACTCTTTTTCATGTGTTTATTGACACTTTTAAAGCATTCTAAAAGATTAATAATGTTACTTTTGTAGAAGCCAGGTTGAATCTTTCTCATCAGGAATTGCCTCTATATGCTTGAAAACCTAAAGTTAAATACAGCTTTCTACCACTATATATGGAGCAAACATAAAATTAAGTGGCCTATAGTTTACTGGATTTCTTCTAAATCTCTTTTTAACATCTTGTGTTACACTGTCCTCTGCAGGCCTCTGAAACAGAGACTGATCTCAAGGACATGATATGCATCTTAAAATATATACCATTTTACTTTTGACCTGTTTAATAAGTCTTCAGTGGGTATGACCGGAACTGAGTTTGTTTGTAATTTGCCAATGGCATCTTGTACTTTTTCTCTTGTCGCTACTGCTTGCCTCAGCTCCTCACTCCCCTTTCCTGAAAACAATCAGCCTGGAGATGTGAACCTTTGTGTTCTTCATTCTCACATACAAGAATGAATAATATTTCTGGTATTCTCCTTGGACTGGATTGGAACACAAAGCTTTATGTGCAGTTTACAATCTCTGTTCTCATTGGATAGTCTTATTTTATGCAGTAATACACATTTCTTTCTCACAGAAATCATGTTTGCCACACAAGGAACAGTGTGTTCTGCACAAAATATGTTTTCTGTGCAGGAAACACTTTTTGGGGCATGGAAAATGTATTCTTTGTGCAGAAAAAATGGGTATTTTTTACACAGACAATAAAGTAGAACGAGCTCAAATCTTGTAGAGGCCTCATAACCACTTCTAGTCCTCCCAGTCAGGTTTTGCAGACATTGGGAAACCCCCTTCTCAGACAGAAAATGAATAATAATGGATATTTTTTTCCATCTCCAGTTCAGTCATGGATATTGCCCTTAGGTGTGGGAATTGTGCAACCTGTGGGCCACATTGCTATGTTAGCAAATGCAGGGTGTTTTTTGTGCATGTGTGTGTGTTTTTGAGGGAACACCCCAAAACAGCACCCCCAAAGGTATCACATCGCTTCTCATTGCTTCAAATGTTGGTTACAGGGGTGTAGTGTAGCCCCCCTCCCGATGCCCAAATGGGGAGCGGAAAACCACCATACTCTGGACCATGGCCCATAGAAGTGAAGTTGGATGATAAGAATTCATTCTTTGCGACTTTCCTATCTTTCATTAGAACTCCTCTAATTTCATTGTTAGCTAGTAGGCTCTTTGGCTGATTTCCACTCCTCATGTATTGAAATAATTCTTTATAGTTGTTCCTGAGATCCTCCTCAAAATACCTTTCCTCCATCCTTATTTTCTGCTTGTATTTTCTATGTACAAGTTTGTGTTCTTTTAAATTCATTGGATTTGGGCAAAATTTCCAGTTTTTGAAAGAAGATTTTAAATCTTTAATAGCTTCCTTCATACTGGCTGTTAGCCATGTGAACATTCTTTTGGATTTTGTATTTTAGTTCCTGACCTTTGGGATACATTTTAAGCCTTCATTAATGTGGTTCCCTAAGCATTAAGGAGAGATTTAATTATTTGGACTTTACTTTTCAACATCCTTTTTACCAGTTCCTTCATTTCAGTGATTTTTTTTTTGAAGACCAATAGAACTGTGGTGGAATTCCCTAGCACTTTTACATTTACATATAAATTAAATTTGATAGCACTGTTTCCAATTAGTTACATGCCTTACTAGGTCTCAAGTACATTCAGCATTGTTGAGGATTGCCTCCCTTGTTTCCATTTTATATAAGGGGCACAGTCATCTAGAACAGGGGTAGGCAACCTTTCCCCTTTAAGGGCCGAGGGACTTCAGCTCCCAGAATCCCAGGAGCTATTGGCCAACATGGGACTATTGGCCAACATGGCTGAGGCTTCTGGGAGCTGAAGTCCCTCAGCCCTTAAAGGGGAAAGATTGCCTACCCCTGATCTAGAAACAGAAAAATTTACTTTTATGGATTTTGTATTCATCCAGTTACAGGGGTAGGCAACCTAAGGCCCGGGGGCTGGATGCAGCCCCCAAGGCCTTTGGACCGGCCCCAGACTGGTCCTGCCACCGCCGCCACCGCCGCCGCCCTGCCTCCCACCATGATGATATTGATTATTGTTGTTATTACCTGTTCTTGGGTTTTCTTGACAAAATCTCCACAGGTGGTTTGCCATGGCTTTTCTGGGGCGGAGAGATATTTTTTTATTTTTTTATTTTTATATATATATATATATATATATATATATATATATATATTATTTTTGGTGCTTCAGCCCCCCAATTGTCTGAGGGACAGCAACCCGGCCCCCGGCTCAAAAAGGCTGCCTACCTCTGATCCAGTAAGTATTAGGATAGTGATAAATTAGCCATTATCACACCATTATCTCCAAAATATTTGACTTTATATTTAAGCACATCAGTTAATAATTAGAAAATGGAATGCAACTGGGACAATTACTAAGAGATTTTTTGAGATTTTTTGTTGAAGTAAGTCAATAGTCTGTTGAAAAAGCTATTGATCTCAAACAGAAAATTATCTTCAGGCCATGAGTACTTGATCCACCTAGTTGAAGAAATGCACAAACCAGCAGATACAGGACCAAAGACATAAAGAGATTGGCTTTATTGAGAAGACTAATCTGAAATGACCAAAAGATTGAAGTGAATTTGATTTCTCAAATGGCTTATATAAGGGCCCCTTGGATTTTGGTGAATACCAACATCCATGGATGCTCAAGTTCCATTATATACAATGTCATAGCAAAATGGTGCCCCTTATATAAAATGGAAAAATCAAGGTTTGCATTTTGGGAAGAAAATGGGGGGGGGGGGGAAATATTTTTGGAGTTGAATCTATGGATGAAAAATCCATGGATTAAAAGATCCAAATGTAGTTCTGTTCAGGCATTCAGGCCTGAAAAATCCATGGATTAAAAGGTCCAACTGTAGCTCTGTTCAGGCATTGAGGCCTCTGAAGGAGAAGACTTATTCAAGCATTAGACTAAACATGCAACAAGTGGATGTGTCCTTGTCCCAACTCATCTATTGTTGCTCACCATGTGAAAAAAATGACAATATGAAAGCTCTTCAACATGTACCAGTTCTCTATATCAAATGGAACCCTGAAAAAATAGTGTTGTAGATTACAATGAGAGCCTCCTTCTCTTCAGATTACCACTTTACAAACATGAGAAGTGATGACAGAGAGGGTGGGGCTAGGACACATCCACTTGTTGCATGTTTAGTCTAATGCTCCACCTTTAGAGGGACTCATTAATCATTAAAGAGAGAGTTTGTTAATCATTTTATGATTCATATATTTCACTTGTGGTCATTAGGCCATAAATAAATTATTAACTGGCCCATTGATTTCAACGGTAGTAATTTAAGCATTTGCTTAACTCTGCTATTGAACACATTGGGAATTAAAGAACTTTGCTTTGAGACTAAGGATACGTCAGACAAGTCTGAAGATTTTTTTAAAAAAACCCAACAACAACACTTGAAATCACACCCGAGCACTATGAGATAAATGAGCAATAGAATCATCTGCATCTTCCTTTATAGACAGCATCTGTTTAATAAATATGACTGTAAAAGCAATAAACAATAGCAATTATACATTACACTACACTGTAACCAACCAAGAGGGGAAAAAATTACATCAAAAAGTCATTTTAAAATTAGCAGTCTGTCCAATGCTTAAGAAAAAAAACCATTCAAATTGACCTATAAAAATAACTTGACTAATATTGGACTTCCATGGCCTATTAGAATTGTGAGGTTTACTATACAGTGATCAGACTAATTTCTCATCATCTTGAGTACAACAACTATAGACATAAGTGATGTCAAATATTGTAGCAAAAGGTGCAGAGGAATTGTAAAGATTAAGATATAAAGTATTTCAAAGTTCCCTATGTTCTTGGAGGTTTATTAGTCTGGGACAAAAATTCATTGTTTTATATGGTGGGAAAAACATGCTGGGCACCCCTTAAAATTTTCTTTGGGTCAGTCACATCCCTGAAATAGTTTAGCATTATGGCAGTTAAATCAAGTGTTGCCATTTCTCTGCATTGGATTTTCACAATAGTAGTAACTAGTAACTAGTAATAGTAGTAACTAGTAATAGTATTAAGGAGGTCATGGGTATGGGTTTGGAGGATTTAAGCAGAGCAGTGGAGAACAGGGGGTCTTGGAGATGTCTCATCCATAGGGTCACCATGGTTTGAGATTGACTCGAGGGCAGTTAACAACAACAACAACAACGAAAGAAACTAGGGGCAGTAGTGGACTTAATGTTAAGAGGCTTAAAGGTGAGAAGTAACCCCAACCCTCATATTAATCCACGATGGACCTCCATGTGCCAGACGAAACAATGAGGGGAAAAGAAAATATGCATAAAAGAAATGATGTCTCTTGCAAACCACTTCCACCATTCTTCATATTACTGTCGAACAGAATTTGGATGTTGGCAAGAGAGTGATTACTAACTGGAGCTAAGGAACATTATCTTTCCTCCGTCAAAAAGGTCCCTCAAGATACCAGACAATGAAATGTTTCATGCAGATGGTGTCTTGAAAGGGCAGACATAAAGTAGCTAGGTTTTCATCCATGTGGCTAGTTGCATATCAGTGAAGGAAATTATTTCTTCATTGTACTAGATAGATGAGTTTTACCTCTGTATAATATTATGAAAGGATCCTGAGTACATTGGGTACTGTATCTGAAGAAGTTAGAGCAGTAACTCTAGACAAAGGAGAGTAATTAACAAGTTATAAAGCAGGACAACAAAATCCATATTAACATTTTGATGCCTTTAAACTTGAGTAAAGTTTTTGGGTGTATTTTAAGAATGGAGGTTTCGGTGGCAAATCCACCTACAATCCTGCAGTGCTAAAATCATAAAAATTATACTGAAAAGGTGAAGAACTTTTATCCCACTTCATGCCCTCCCCCAGATTCCTCATGCACATTCTTGGCCTATATCAGTATGAATCATCTACAAATTAAAACTTGATTAGAAAAAAAGAGAGGAGAGGATTAAGAGGAATATTTTTTCTTTTCCTTTTACCCCATTAAAATAGAGCACCTGTACACTGCAGTTCCAAATATGTTATCCAAATGACATCCACATGCACAGGCTTAAAGCTAAAAACCCTTTTGTCATCAGAAGAATCAAAAAGTCCAAAAGCAGTTGGTTTTGTTCTTTTTTTATACATATATATAGATATTTAAGGATAAAGGGGATAGAGACTGATTGGAGTCTTTGTTTCAAACATTTATACAAGTGGGGATTTCTTTTGTGCTTTGAGGCTCAGCAACTGGTGAAATACTTCCTATGGCAGAGAGAAAGAGAGAAAGAGAGAACAATAATGAATTAGCCAAACTGTTACTAAGGAAATAGAAAGTATTTCAATATCTTGCCATGTGTATTGGCCCTTGGGATGTAATTTTTCACTAATATACCATTTGCACCTCAAATGTCTGCTGTTCATTTCAGAGGTCGCTCATAACGTCATAAGAACTTGTTATTGTGCTAATGGCTATGCCTTAACCTGTCAAACTGTGGCTCAATAGGTGAAGGGAAAGAGTAACTGGGGCAGTTGTGTTCCTCTGAGAAATACACAATGCTGTATATATGGTGTTTAATTTTGACAGTCTGAAGAAGCATTTATTTTATTTTATTTTATTTTATTTATTTTTTGCCCAAAGAGCAACAACACAATATGTGCCAAATGAGCACTGAAATCCTTTTTACATTCAGTGATTAATTTCTGCAGAGGGAGGAATAGACTCAAAGTCAACATGAAGAAGTATGTTCTGTCCTGAAACTCATGATTTCTAACCCTAACCCTAATATTAACCCTAACCCTTTAGCAGAATTCACCATGAACTGTATTTAACTCAGAAACAAGTCATGAACTTACAGGAGAAAATATGTTAGGTCCTTTGAATTTGTGCTATCATTTCTTTCAGGTTTACTATTATACAGACCTTGGATACTTCATATATATTTCGTTCTGTCACACAAATTATGTGTGCACAATTGTTAGTTGCCATGCAATTGATATCATTAAGGAGTTTCTGGATTTCCTTCTTCCAGATTTCTCCCCACAAGTTTTCTTATATGAGACATGATAGAATGCAGAAAATTCCATCTTGTTTTTGTAAATAGTTGAAAACCAGTCCAACTGTACAAAGCATGTTTGGGCTCCAAATCCTTCTTATTTATTTGATATTTATATTCCAACCACTTTGCTCACAAAAGCCTTTAAGGCAGGTCATGTTGCATGAGCAAAAACAAGCAAGGACTCATAGAAAATAACAATTAGTAAGAAAAGTGACTAGAATCAACCTGGTTGTCTTTTAACATTCAGAAACTAGCTCTTCTGTCTAAATTATAATCCTCATACTGTTCTATGTTAAACAAACATTTTAATCCCAGGCATACCAGGACTGTCTTTGATAACAGTGGACAGAGAAAGACAATCCTCACATGTTATTATTTTTTTTAAACACACACACACATGCCCAAACATACACATTGACTAAGGCTGAGCCCGACATTGCAAACCACTTTCAGGCTGAGATTGGCTCAGATTAAGCCAAGGGATAGATTCAAAATAGGGTTGCCAGATATCCATGATTGACTTGGGCAGTATAGGAACTGCCAGTTTTGTCCAGGACAAGGTTCATAGTCATGTCTTGTGACTGGCCGCTCTGAAAGGGCTGCAAACTGCCCACTCATTTCTCCAACATTGAAGTTTGGGTATTTTCCCCATGTAGATAGCAATCCAGGTTCCCACCCATCCACCTAGCTGACTGCTAGTCTACTAATCAGCAGTTCAGCAACCCAGCACACCTGCGCTTGGTGAGCGCTCCTCATACTTCTGACCGCCAGTATGCTCATCAGCAGGGCAACAGTCTATGCACTGTCTGGTTCTGGACCCTGGGCAGTCCTTGGCTGTCTGGTCACGCTCGTTGGTTGGTGTCCAGGATGTCCAGGAAATTTTCCTTCCAATAGCCTCTTGTGTACAAGAATTGGTCTTTGGAAATCTGGCAACCCTACAAATAACCCCAGCTAGAAAGAGTTAGAGGGATTTAAAGCATCATTCTATAAGGGTAAGGTGAGAAGCAAGGAGGCAAAGGAAGCTGATTAAGAAAGAAAAAAGCCACATGATAATAAAGGAACACATATTTACATGCATTTGATTAGCAAAAATATGCTCAGAATTAGTTTCTCCTTTAAAGATTTGATAAGTTGTGTATCACTCCCAGTTGTGGGCAGCTCTTATTCCTTAGTATCCATTTAAGATCACACTTCCTTGGCTGCATCTGCACTGCAAAAATATCCCAGTTTGACACCACTTTAATTATCATGACTCAATTCTATAGAATTTTGGGAATTGTAGTTAGTTGTGGTACAAGAACTCTCTGACAGAGAAGGCTCAATATCTCACAATGGTACAATTTCCAGAATCCCATAGCATTAAGCCATGGCAGTTAAAGTGGTGTCAAACTGGACTATTTCTGCAGTGCAGATGCAGCCCTTGTGACAGTTTTCTATTTGTTCACAAACTTGACTAAAGGTTTCAGCTAAACAATACATTTATCATGGTTTTCTTTTTCAGAAGTGCTCCACCAGGTGGTGAAAGATATCTGTTTGTCATAGTACATGAAAACCTACTTATTTAGTGTGCTTTATCTTGTGATTTGTCAGTGGAAGATAAACAGACTTCTTTTGCCAGACCAATTGTTAAGGTATATATATCAAATAAATTTAATTGTAGGGGGCAGGGAAGACTAATCCTATTCCCCTTAACATCTACTTTGACCCTTATATCCCATGGCTTTACAGTTCTTCCTGAATTTGTTTGGAGAGGGCAAAGAAATGTAATCTGCTATGCTAAGGGAGTTTCAAGGTCAAAATCAAGCTAGGAGATGTCTCTTTTCAAGCAATATATGAGGACAAATCTGGAGATTTAGATATTGGAATATAACAGAGGTCATGTGGTTTGCATTTGCTGACAGAAATGATGGAATGTAACAAAATGATTGCTTTCACTATTTTATTGTTTTGCTAGTGTAATTTTCATTCTCTTCTTTTTTCTTTCTTTTGTTCTTTGAGCCTTGTTCTTCCTTTGCTGCACTTCTCCTTTAGTTCCTCCTTTTCTGCTCACCAGTCACTTACTTTTGTTACATGGGTATCTTTTTAAATCGTACCCCTTGTTTAGTCTTCATGTCCTGATCTTACTCTATTCACATTTCCTGCCATTCTTCCTTTACTCATTTATTTTTGTATAGTGTCTTGTGATTCAGTGCTTTGTGTGATCTTATTCCATTTGCTTTTCTTCTCTCAGCATTATTTATGGTTGAAATATGGCACACTTTATGTACGTACGTGTGTGTGTGTGTGTGAGAGAGAGAGAGAGAGAGACTCCTGCTTTTATTTCTTTTACTGGATCAGTGATGTCATACTCCCTGTGCCATTAAGACTGTGGAAGAAAAGTTACTTTTATACTTTTCTCATCATTTTTTTACCTTATTCCTTTCCTTCATTAAAACTTAAATCCCAACTGTTGTAGTACTATGCCACACTGTCTTTCACAGTTAAGAAGCAGGTTTATATAAATATCAATTTCAGTGGATGGACTGCTAAACATATCCTGATATATCATGGACTTGTTATTTCAAGAACAGGGGGAATTTGTTGTAGGGAGGTTATACGTAATTCCATGACCTACTTCCATTTTTTAAATGCTGATTAAGAGAACCCGAATATTACTTATGCACATGGCTGTAAAAATGATGAACAAAACACAGCTGGCAAAACATTTTTCTGATGTTATTTTATTATACATTGTTTATTCAGCTGTTATATGGATTAAAGCATTTATTATTTTTTGTATATGAACTTTCACTAAAAGGCAGGGTAGAACTAAATCATTTTTTAAAAAAAATATGCAGTGAAAATTGGAGTGTTGTAGTTTTTTTAAAAAAATCTGATGGGATGGCAGGAGAATTTTGCACTAGGCACAATCACTAATGCAATTTTATCATTACAATTGAATTTCATGGCTGAAATTTCAAAGAAGAAGCTATAAAATATATTTTTTATCAATAAACAATGTTCATACAAGTACATATTTACAAGAAGAAGGGAGGGAAAGAGAGAGAGATTATAATGAAGACAAAGCACCACTCTCCATATTCTTATTCACTAAATAGGACAGAGAGACGGAAGATTTTGAAATTAGTTTAGAGTGATCAAGAGAGATTAACTGAATAGTGGGAATAGTGAGTATTTTTTAGCAGAGGAGGTTGGGAGATTCAGAATAGATTTAGCCAATGAGAAGGCAGACTTTGACCAATTGTTGGCTGCTGTAATTTATTTACCTATGGGCCGGGTCTCGAACTTCTCATCTACTAGTTGCTCTGGGGTCATCAGCTCCCTTTGAGGGACATTAGGCATATTTTCAGTTTGACTGCCTGGACTGACCATCTCTTGATCTTTCTCATTCTGCATCTGTGCATAAACATTAATGCCAGGAATCTTCCTAAAACATTAACAAAAACCATTGTTGGTGTGTACGCTAAGGCTCTTCTTGCATTATGCTTTCATACCTGACAGAAGAACAGTAAGGAAAGAAGGAAGGAGTCATACCTTTTGAATTTGTAGATTACAAATACTGCCAATCCCACAAACACCACAGATAGCAGCATCAGCATAGCTGAACCACTGTGGCTAGGTGTGACATCTATGAGTGGGGCTGTACAAAGTTAGAGAAAAAAATTAGAATGTCAGGTCCCCAAATATTCTAATATGGCAGTCTAAGTATAACATAATAGGTCTTGTGGCTTTAATTTTGATGCCTACCCTACGTAGACACTTTGTTCTTAAGCAACCAATCCTCATTTATTTTAGGCCCTTCATTTGGAAACCCCTTATTTAGGGATAAATAAATTGAAGCATTATACAATCGTACATATACACAGGAATTGCAGGGTGATCACTGCATCTTCTTGAATAGCTATCTTTACTCCTCTGAGTCTCTAGAGCAGAGGTAGGTAACCTCTAGAGTTTGTATCCTGCTGCTGTTCTGCTGAATCTCACATTTGGCCAGCAGTATGATAGTCAAAAAAGTTACCTTTTGTTTTAAAATTTCTACCAGTCCACAAACCATTGGCTGCCAGCCCATGGAGAGTTTCCAGGAAAGAAAAAACATTTTGTTGTCAATGGGCACAAATATTGTACCAGTCTCTGACATGTTAGAAAAAAAGTACTTCTCTTCCCAATCTGATAGCCTGAGAAAAGCTGTAGGACACATACTAAAACACAAAGGCCTTTGCCAAACCAAAGTATTGGGAAGCAACCAACAATTAACTGAATGAAGATACTCCAGTATCCTTGAGTCAAACCATTTTGCATTTCTGATGGTAGGTTGTAGATACTTACCAAGAACATGGTTTCTTCTCCACACAGTGGAAAATATTCATGAAAATTCTTAATTTAAGAAAGTCTTGCCAGGCATGATAGTTATCCCAGCTGACCATAAAAAATATTTCTTTTATTTAGGGTTAGTTCAAATTTTCAAATTAATATTTATTTGGGTTGGATTTCCACCACCCTCAACAGCTTGTTTGTATGTAAATGAGTGACAAACCTGGACTCAGCCTACTCCCCCATAGCACCTCTAAAGAGTTATTATTATTCCTAATTTCATCATTCACAATTATGAATTCAAGTACTTTAGTTTTACTACTCTGATATCAGTGGTAGATACCTACAGAAAATAAGGAAAGGGGCCAAGGTTGCCCCATGCCTTGGCCCCGATCCTCCCTTTTGCCGCCTGGGAAAGGAGCGCTAAAATAGCCATGAAAGGGGCACCCAAAGAGCCGCCATGCAGCTCTTTTGTGCATCTTCCGGCTCACTGTGTCCAGACGCTGAGCTGGAAGGACATCATCAGTGTGCAATGGCAGGTGCTCTGATGACATCCTTGGGAAGGGGTTGGGGCACCCAACATGTGGCTGCCCCTCCCCTTCCCTGCTTCCAAGATGGCACTTTGCGCCATCTGCAGAGGTCCTTAGTAATTTAAAATTTACCACAAATATGACTGACATTTCACAGGCCCCTTCCTTTCTTCTTACAACTTTCCACAGCTGGCGCTAGTAACATAAAGTACTTTCACACTAACAATTATATTGCTGTGATTTCACTTTAACTGCCATGGCAACATCCCATAGAAGCCCGGGATTTGTAGCTTGGTAAGGGACTAGAGATATCTGGTAGAGGAGTGTCATTCTCTCTCCCTAAACTGAAAATCCCAGGTTTATACAGGATTATACATGGTTGGCAAAGTGGAATCATAGTGCTATAAATGTGTTGTATGTAAGGAATGCTAAGATAGCAAGTCAGCTTAATTGAAAGAACACTTATACTCTCAAACTCACATTAAAATTCCAAGCCAGTTAAAAATTTAGAGGTCATAATAGACATCTTGTTTTTGAGGTAAACATTACAAACCCCAAGACGTATATTTCTGAGCCCAGATATATGAATTTTGTTGATAGATCTGCTGTAGAATAAGCATGGTTTATTCAACAGCACTACTGAATAACAGTGGCTTATATACACTGTTGATATATGCACAGTGAATCTTAAATATTTAGCTCAAGAATCTTTCTTGGACCTGGGAGTGAAGTGTAGGCAGAGTTGAATGGTTATATACTGCAAATACCTAGCTATTATATTACTAAATAATATAGACTAGTGGGACATCCAAAACCTTAATTTTGTATGCATCTGGATTGATTTTTTTTAAATTGTCTACTTAATAGTGGCAGCTGCCTATTTAGAGGACACTTAATTTAATAGTGACAGAAACTAAGGAGCATTTTCCGCTCACCTCCTGCAGCTTTTGCAGATTTATAATGTGGGCAAGCAGATATTTGCTGTGCTGATAACTGAATATAGCCATGATACTAAGAGTAGCTATTAGTTAATTTGGTTTACACGGTGCTTTAAACAGTGACTCATTCTTCATAATCTTAAAATGATTTTTTTAAAAAAAAACAGTCTGAATCTTTAATTCCACTTTTTTACCCTTCTGCAATAATTTCCATAGTGTTAGCCAAATATTAGAAAAGTGCAGCAATGTCAGTCATTACAGAATGGCTGATTATGGTATAAGAATTTTCCAGGAATGGGCAAGTCAATCTATATAGCATAGGGAGGGAGAGACTATTCATTTGCATGCAGAAAAATGGCTTTCTTGGTACTTGTAAAATTCTACAAGAAAGATAGATAGAGCAGTGATTAAAATTCTTCATGAGTTTGTAGAGTCTTTGGGAGACTTATTCTATACAAAAATGCATGTGTTTTTTCTCTACAAAAGTATACATATTATTCCTCTTTAAAAACTATGTTATTGTGCAGAAAATGAGCTTCTTCAATAAAACATTATTTTTGAGCAGGAGACTGTTTTTCACCTTGTTTGATTGTGCAGAAAAAGACAGAAGTATTTCTGTGCAGAATAATCCCCCTCAAAGAACAACAGTCAGGAGAAAACTGTCATACAGAGGACTGCAGGAAGAATAGTACAAAACAATTTATCCTTGCATGCAACAATGAAAGATTTACATCTCTATGAGAAGATGAAATTCATTCACTTTTTTTTTTTTTTTTTTGAAACAAATGGAATCTCATTAGTACTTATGGGGAAAGGGTACAACTCAGGCAGCAGGGAGGAAGCTAATCAGCTCTGGAGTAAGGAGAGGGCCCAGAAGCCAATATGCCACATGCAAGGCCTATGGGAAGTAAACATAAAGGGGTTGATAAGATATGAATATTATGAGGTCATGGGAGGAGTTAGTCAATGCACTCTCAGTATCTTTCCATAAACTGAATTTATGAATAAAAGTGGGTTTTCATCAAATAAGAAAAAGTTGGAATTATGTTGTGTGCCATTCAGTCATTATTTGGTGACTGCTCACTGTGGAAATGCTTCAGAAACAAAAATAAAACAAAACAAAGCACATGCATGCATGCATTTCCTGTCCAATTACATGCCTTAAAAGGCTTTTGGTGCCTTCTCTTTTTCTTTCTAGATGGCCCGACCAATCTTGTAGACTTTCCACTACAAAAGCATATGGAATAAAGGGCATGGGAGGAGAAGTCCAAGGAGAGAAAGTGGAAACCAAACAGGAAACAGAAAATTTATAAGTGGTATTTGTAGCAAAATATTGCAGTGAGGAGTGTTTGTGTCTGTTGTTTCAATGTGCCAGCCATTTCCTTTTCCAGGAGTACTCCATTCCTTTCCTCCCTACTTTCCCTAACTTCAGCATTCAAAGTGGATGACATATTTATTGTTTATTCTGCATTGTCACTGGGGATAAATGCAGACAAAGGCTCTTCTTAGAGGATATTTTTTTAAAAAAAAAATTAAATGTACCTCTGAAACCTTATTGTTCCTCATTAACTGTTGATATTGCTATTGTAAGCAAAACAACACAATTTCAGAATGGATCATGTTGTTTTGGTTACAATAAAATAAGAACTTATTGAATAATTCAATTATATGTATATAGGATTAGGAGTGCAAACGGGACCTAACCCTGTAAATGATGGACAGGAATGCCTCTATATTTTAATAGGTAAAATGTGTATTATTTATATGACATATGAAAATGAATAATGTATATGAAGTAAAAAAAGAAAGAAAGAAATATTTCCTGTGGATAGAATCTGGTTGATATGTCCTAAGAGGTTTTAGAATGGGTAGGTTGGAGGCCTCAAGACCTATAAAAGTATTGTGGCATCAAATCGTGACATAGTAATAGACAACTCTTTTTTCCTCCCATATTGCTTTGAATATTTCAGTCTCCAGAAGACACATTTTGAAAACATCCTATATGCTGGTCTGCATGTGATGCAATGCTACATTATATATGCAATCTTTGGACTTCTAACTATACTTTTTATAACTATACTTTAACTATACTGCTCCTCAGTTCACCAGCAAGGCTTCAACATCCACTTTCAGTTTACTGTGGTTACTCAGTACGTACAAACCAACAATGTAGTTAATGCTAATTATGCTTTAGCATGGAAAGCTACAGCAATTAACTATGCTATGAAGTTGGCTTTTCCCCCTCTAAACCATGGACATGTAGCTTTCATGGACCTGGGGACCATTCCCCCCATAACCCGTGGAGTGCCCCTAGGGATAGAAGGAAATGTTGGACTAGACAGTCTCAACAAAAGTAGCATTTTAAAACTTCCTGCAACTTCTTGTGTGAAAATGAAAATGTTACCTCAAACATTGGTACATCCACAAGGTTTTGGGGGCAATTCCAAGAAATAAAAATGTATAAAACTATGCATGTGTTTTAAAAAGGTAAAAAAGCTAAAATGCACAGAACTGGAAAAATACTATGTACAAATAAGCAAATGGGGCAAACTGAAGAAACTAGGGCTAAACTGTGCAAATAACGCAAATAAAGATGTAAATAAAAATCAGTTCAGGAACAAAACACAAAGTCATCTAACCCAATAGGAAACAGGTTTTGCAAGAAAATGTAAATGGGATTTGGCAAGATTGAGATAAAAATGGAGAGATATTTACACGTCAAGGGGCTGCTGCTACACTACCAAGGCTGCTGGTTTCAAATATCTGGTTTCAAACATCTGCTTGTTAACAAATAGATGTGGAGGCATCTGTGCCTTGCTCTGAAAGGGGAGTGTATATTTATAGTTTACATGCTACTTATTTCAGCATTGCCATACAAAATTTTGACGGTGCATGCAATAGTCATGGAAGAGGATGCTTTGGGGCACTGCAAAAATAAATAAAAGAGCTAAATAGAGCCACAAGGCCACATGTTACTAATTTCTATTTTAAACCATAGTTAACATTAATGACATATGTTCCTACTTTGGACAAAACAATTGTGTGTGTATGCACATGCACCCACACACATGTGCTTGCACCTTCAACCTTCAAGTCACCTCTCGACTTATGGTAAGCCCATGCCTGTTTTTTTAAAATAGTTTTCTTAGGCAAGGAATACTCAGAGGTGGTTTTGCAAGATCCTTCATTTCAAATATAGCCTACAGCACTTGATGTTTCTGATGTCTTCATGGGCCTACATCAAGCTTATTATGCATGTAGTACTGATCTATGGATTACTGTTATGTATAAACACACCCCAAACAGGTCATATACGTAAACTATAGTATCAAAGCATTATAGAGTTAGATGGGCTGTCCAGTTACTGTCCAGATTCTTTTTGAAGACATCCAAAGAAATACCCCACCAATTGAGGCAATTGGTTCCATTGCCAAACCACTCTCATTAGAAGAAATGCTTTCCTATTACCATGTAAAGTATTTCAGCTGTATATTCAACTACGATCTAATATTATAGATGGGTGAATTTCCCAAGTTTGGTTTCATACATTGTCTTTCTTTGCATTGTCAAGTTTTGTTCCTATTAGATTTATAAAAATGTCACACAAAAATTATTTTTCATTTTTAAACCTTTTTTTCAAAATATAGGATTTTTTGTTACTCTTGTCCCCCCCCCCCCCCATGGACACATTTCATGTCCTCTAATTAATGTACACATTTTTCAAGTGAATTTTTCTTCTCAAGGAATGTGTCTATATTTTCTTATAAATAAGCATTTCATGTACATACTGTTTCAAATATACATATTTTTATCCATATTGTATCCTTTAGTAGGTGAATTTGGTAAATTTTATTACAAACTAGGAAAAGTAGTCTTTCAACAATCTAAAGCCTTTCAATTCATGCTGAGTTTAAAAAAGAACAAATTGGTAGTTCACATGCATGAGTGAGTGCTATATGCATTCATATTTTTTCCAACTTATGGCAAACCCCTAACATGGGTTTTTCTTGGCAAAATTTGTTCAGAGGAGGTTTGCCTGAGGCTGAGAGCATGTGACCTGCCCAAGGTCACCCAGTGGGTTTTATAGTTGAGCAGGAATTGTCTGACATGCAAAACTCCCTGTTTTCATACTTGTCACTATCTGATTCATCTTTTTAATATGTCATTTTGATGAAAGTCAAAAGTTCACATGTAACAAACAGCTCTTTGGATTAAACATGCATCCTGTAGTAGCCATTGTAGCAACAGGAATCTTGAAAAGATGGATTTGATAGGAAATAGGATTATTAAAAATTACTGCTGCCTGGAATATTGTTATCATGTCAAAACCTGAAAAATAAGGGATGTGTAATCCTTCACTTTTTTATGCATACATTCCAAGGAAGTGAGTGGGATTTAAACATGTAAATAATGGCAAGCTCTGTGCACAAAGCATTCAAGAACATGCAGTTAGCAAATGGCATTTCAAATGGAGTTTGTACACTTTATTTAATTATCTAAAATATTAGACTTAGAAAAATGGCATAAATGGGTTTGTGTTGATGGATCTTAAAAGGTATTCTGAGAAAGCTGGCATCAATTTTGCAACATCTTATCAAATATAAATGTCATAATCCTGCAAATGAGACTCATATGACCTGCCCTCACTCTGTGATATTCAAAAGTTTTACTAATTAGCCAGCAAGGAATGGGAAATGAGAAAAAGACTCAACAGCACCATCATACTATCATTGAAGGTTAAAGTGTCTAAATTCAGAACTAGGACGCTTTCCTCCTTCCCATTTAAAACATTTAAATTCCAGCTTCCAGAAAGGTCATTACTTTTGGACACTGGCATCAGAACTCATATTTTACTGATGAAATTTGTATCCTCAAAAGCGGAGCATAGGTCTTACTACCCATATTTGGGCTGTGAGACAAATTGCCCACATGCAAAAGGCATTTGGGATTCATGGTATATTTCGTGTGCAAATATGATCCTCTGCCACTGCTGACAAATCGGTATTAGAAACTAGACTAGTAGGATAATACTGAGGAATAGAATAGGGGAATCAATAAAAATATCCTACATTTATAATTTGCTCTGCCTGACTTAACCTATTCACAATCTTGCTACTTCTGATCAGACTTGATTAGTGTGAGATTGAACAAGCCAGTCATAAAGTAGGTACATTATTCTTGCAGAATGAATTGGCCTGAGGCTAAAAGCGAAGAAAGTTTCCCACTGTGAAAAGAATCTAGTAAAGCTGTCTTCTTATATATAGACAGCATGTCATGGAAACAGCATGCCTGTCTTACTGATACTTCAGCTTTGATTCTCAGCTTCTATTTTCTATAATGTTACTACACACAGGCACACACACACACACACACTTGTAGTTACAATACTGCTAGGTAGGGAGAGTTGTACTATGGAAGCAAGGAACTTTTATGGCAGATTGGTGGCAGTAAGAACAAAAATCTCTTCTGAAGGGGTATACTCTGGGGGCTCTAAAATTGTACTAGCATCTTTGCTTGGAAACAATGGAGATTATCACACATGAAAAAGGATGGGAGTGAAGTGGATCACTCCTGTCCTTATTGCCTGACTGTGTGAAGATTATCAGATTATGCCAAATGTATCTCTTCGTTATCCTGTCAATGAAGTGGAATTGTTGCATCACTTTTCATTAATAGAAGTTACCATTAATGAAAAGTCATGGGACAATTCCACTTCACTGATGGGATAATGACAGGATAAGTGCAATATGTGTGATAATCTTTGTGCAATCACACAATAAGGACGGGATAAAGATGGGGGCGATCCGCTTTGCTCCCATCCTTTTTTCATGTGATAATCTCCAATATCTACCCAACTAAGGAATAAAACTGTACATACATATTTATTCTAAACATAAGCTAGTGTCTTGCAATACAAACAGCAATCTTGAAACAATTTAAAGACTATTGTGGAGGGACAGAAATGATATTTATAAATATTTGAAGAGTGGTTAAGAAAAAAAGTGTGTCTTGGGTGTTGGGAAACCATGGCAAGGAGAATCTTGGACTGACAAGAATCTTTGCAGTATGTTACTTATTCTGAGAAAAAGTCATGCATGTTGTTTCCCTCACAGGAACTGCTGTTTTTTGCACACACACAAAAATCCATGTGTGAATTTTGCACAAAATAAATCCTTTACTACCAATAACCTTCAAAAACTACACAGAGTTTGCTTTCCATTGCATCCATTCCATCCAATGTCATCTGGGGGAGAGACACTAGGTCCAGCACCATCGGGCGTGGAATAAGAAGAACCCTTCTTAAAGGATGGGTGGGATTTGGGATTTTTATGTTCAGTTTAGATTGTATTAATATATCTGTATGGAAATTTTAATGTTGTAAGCCGCCCCGATTGCTCTGCAGAGGGGCGGGATATAAATAATAATAATAATAATAATAATAATTAATTGATAAAATTACTGAATGAAATGACCAATGAAAAACTAATGAGACAACTGCAAGCTAAAAATAGCAATTGGTAAAACTATATAATAATAATAATAATAATAATAATAATAATAATAATAATGCTATTTATATCCTGCCTCTCTGTAAAATACAACTGAGGTGTTTTACACAATAAAACAAACAATCCTATCACCCAATAGCCCCCCCCCAATACAATTAAACAGACAAAATATAAAAACATACTTCAATTACAAATAACAAATAATTTAAAATAGCTACAACAGAAATCAGGGACAGGCATAAGTGTTTCCGGTGGCCAGTCACCTACTCAGGAAAGGCCTGCCAGAAGAGATCTGTCTTAACAGCCTTTTCAAGCTCTTTAAGGTGGTCAGGCAATGGATCCTATCCAGCAGGCCAGTCCAAAGTCTGGGAGCGATAGCCAAAAAGGGCAGTTGCAGATAATCTAGTTTTTTATAGGTTGCAATAAATTTTTCCCAGAGGATCTGAGTGTGTGGGGTGGATTATATGGAAGGAGGCGGTCCCAAAGATAGGTTAGACCCAAGCCATTTAGGGCTTTAAAGGTAATAGCCAACACCTTGTACTGCACCCAGAAACTGATAATTTTCTGGCACCCCACCAAGACCTGCTCCTTTTTGCCACAGACCTTTGGGGAGACTTGTCTATTCATAATAGGGACAACTGCCATGTTTATTTTGCAGAGGCTCCAATTCAATGCACACATATTGGAGTAAACATAATTAGGTGACTTACATTCAAGAAGACACATAATATTGTACTGAAAGTCTGACATTGCTTCTGTTGAACTACTACTTGCAATACAGTGTAATAGAAATTCAAAGCATTCCCGGTATTTTAAAAATAGAACATTTCTACAGCACTGACACAAAGACTTGACTATAAACTTTGCTAGCAACATGGGATGAAATGTTAAGGAATCAATACCAACCTGCTGTTAAATGGGCAGCATGAACAAAGATTCTAACCCCAGGTTTTAAGTCAAACTGGATGGAATTTTGGTTCAGTTTCTGGGCCAAAATTTCTGAAATCTGGAATAAGGAAATAAATAAAATTTAGTGGTAAAATAATGCAAGGACTATCACCAAGGTCAAGATTAAAGTCTAGTGTTAGGCAGCAACAATTACTAGGTTTTACAAGGAAAAGTGGGTAAAAAAAATCTCAGTGCAATTATTAAATTATTCTTTTGACATAATGGTCCAAATCATTTTGTGACAGATGGAACTGAAGTGAATATTACCCAGTTGCTCAGCTAATTTTGGCAACTGACAGGTCTCCCTTCCCTTTGGTAACAGAAATGTAATAAAATAAATCAAATATGGCAGGTAATACTCTACTGCCCTCATCTGAGATTTTAAGTAGATAGAGATGTATGAGGCCCTGTACTGACCAGCCAAAAGGGCCAGACTGGGGGTAGAGATGGGGTGTAGTGACTGCACGCTGGTCACCCGACTCTGCCCTGATGCCACCATCATGCCGTGCACCCCACTGCACAGCAGGCGGTGTCAGGGTGCTCCCTTGGCACAGCGTTCAGACATCCTGCACCAAAGGAGTGCAGAAAAGCTGCCGTTGTGGTGGCAAGGATGGCTTTTTGCCACTCTCAAAAGGAGCACCACTTGACAGCTCTTTTTAGAGCAGCAAAGTGCCAGATAGGGGCCTCAAAGTGTTGCGGCCCCAATCTGGCAAGGAAAGGGGTGGCAGGACGCCACCCCTTAGGGGCTGTCTGTATAGCTCCTGAGTTAGAGCATATAGGCCTTTTAGTTTATTTCTGGCTTGCCTAACATAACTGTTATTTCTGTAACTTACTTTCTGTACCTGTAAGGGATACCTAGTTTGCTATAGAACCTGTCTTAATTAGAATAAAACTAGTCTTTAAAAAGTGCCTGCTTCTATATTCCTTTACTCACACCTTTGAGTCAGTTACAGTTTGGTTATTGCTTTCCTAAGGGTGGCAAAGGGAAAAGGAAACTACAAATCTCTTACAGAGTCCTACTGTGCTGTGAGAAAGTTAATTCCTATTTCACTAGGTGGTAGCAGTGACTAGCTGGTTTCAGGAAGTCCCTTTAGCTCAGGAGGAGTGAGGAAGGATGATCTGCGAGACTGGGGAATCAGGGATCTGCTGGGGCTAAGGGCCAAACGAGAGTGGCCATGTTTGGTGGTTAGCCCAGAGATCATTACACATGGCATCCCAAATCAGCTGCCTCAGACAGATTCCTAAGTCTTTCCAAAGGCAGAGTCAACTCTGGCTGTTATACATATATTTTTTCCAGTAAGTGTGTCTTGGGATCCTGTGCGAATAGAATTCTTTCCCCCAAGAATCTAACCTGCTAGTAGGGGATGAAGCTGTTAGGAACAGTTGCAAGTAGCTTCAGCTGCAAGTTGAAGACCTATAGAAAGTCCTAAATTTTTCTATCTATGCATAACTTCATATGGTACACATAATGTAGACTCGGAGTAATTATCGATGTAGACCCAATATTATACAATAATAAAAGTGTGCATAGCTGTGTGTTTCTGTTTGTCTGTTTCAACCACAGCTCTGAGCCCATGGCACTTGAAATTTGGTGTACTTATAAGAAATTATTTGGGAAACTGGGAGTGCTTGCATTCATCTCAGGATAACCAGATGTGTCTATTTGGTTTTTAAGATGAATTAATTAACTGTTATCAGTGTCAATGCTGAGTATGTAACCTGCTGTACCATGTTCAGTCATTCAGTAGGAGAGCCAGACTCAGTAGAATTGAAAACGCTCCTTGGAAATAAGAGGGCCTCTTCAAGAGTACAGGTCTCTTCAACAGCAGAAAGCATTGAAATGTCATCCAAATGCTGGCAGCTCATTTTGAGGTAGGCTTTGCAGCACTATGGTACTTAAACCTTCTCTTCCTACTGTTTCCATCCTGTAGCAAAACTTGCCTTACTTTTGCACAATGGAGCTGCCCAGTGAATTTTCTTTTCTTAACTGCTAATATGTATACTTGTATGAGAAAATGTGAATATGAATAAATGAGAATTTCTATTGCTTGGTACAAGAAGAGAAGGAAATTCAGAATAAGCAGAAGAAAGGTAGAGAATGGAATGAAGACAATACTGTGGAGAAAACAAGTGTAGAATGTGCAATTACTATACTGCCTTTACCTGGATTGTCCCCATGCTACTTGGTGCACATTGACACCACTAGCTGGGCTGGATTGCCACTTTCCTTAGGAAATAAATCTCTAAGTTTTTTTTTTTGAAGCTTAAATATGAACAGTCACTATTCTGCCCAATTTCCCTCCATAAATAGCCTGCTAGTGTCTTTCAAAGTATTTAGTGAATAAGCTATGAATGAGATCATATTTTCAGGCCATAAAAATGTTTTGAAAAATTGATGCATCAGTGAACTGCACCTACATGTGTGGGATAATGGTAAATAGCAATGCTATTAATGGGTTAGGTGAGAACCCTCAATACCCTGGATCAAACATCGATCAGAACAGAGACTACAGATCTACAACTGACCACTACAGTTAGAATCATCCAATCCATCATGTTCCCATGTGAGAGCTGAACAGTAAAGAAGGTGGATAAGAGGAAAATCAACACTTGACATGTGGTACTGGATAAAAGTACTGAGAACATTGTGGACAGCTAAAAAGACAAACAAATGGGTCCTTGAACAAATCAGGCCAGAACAAATCAGGCCCTGAAAGCCAAGTTGATAAATTGAGGCTGTTGTACTTTGCCTACATCATGAGAAGGCATGGCTCCTTAGAAAAAAATAATAATACTAATAAAGGTAGAAGACAGTAGAAAGAGAGGAAGACCAGACACCAGATGTCTAGACTCAATCTAGGATGTCATGAGGAACTACAAGACCTGAGCAGAGAAGTTGAGGGCAGGGGGGCATGGAGATGTCTCATCTACAGGATCACCATGAGTCAGAGTCAACTTGAAGGCAGTTAACAACAATAAACTAAAAATAAGCCAGACAAAATGAATGGCAGCCTTATATCCCTTTGCCAGGTAGCATATGCATCTAAAGCTTCTATCACAGTTTAACAACCAGGATGATGTCTTTTAAAGAAACAACACTCTTACTTTTTTTAAACAAAAAACATTCCACCTATCACACACACACACTGGCATATATAAAGATGAATTCACATGACTTTCCCTCCACTTTTTAAAACCATAAACTGAATTGAGGCCAGTATTACATCTTGTGGTGGAGACATATGCAAAATCTATTTTCATGAACAGGTTCATCATATGCTGTAATCATCTAAAGTAATTTCTTTCAAACAAGCCTTCAAAGGTTAATGAGGAATTATTAGTGGGAGAATGAAGATATCTCATCATTTTACAACCATTTTCACTCTTTTCCATTTTGTTGATTTAGTTTAAATCTGTAATGCTGATCAGATGGGAATAAGTTACTTCACTTTCATTGTTCTCTGTAAGAGGTTTATCATCTTTTTATTATCTTTAATGAATTTTTAAAATACTTTTGGATCCTGAATTTCATATGCAGGAGTGCTTTCAAGTAATGTATCTGGCTCAATAATAAATGAGAAACCAGTTTATAAGCTGAAAATTCATATAGCTTGAAGAACAACATTTTTGCCCCATAATGTATTTTAAGGAACTATGATGATATGTATAAATGGCCATTCCATATGACATTATATACGTCACAGTGTCTGTCATCTCCTTACAAAATCATGATGATGATAAATACATCTTAACAACTAAAAAACCTGCAATTATGATAATATCAACTGAGGGATTGGACTATTGTAAAATTAGCAGTAGGTATGGAGACTTCTGTCCTTTAGAAAAATTATGGAACCCAAACTGCTTCTACAATTTTGTAGAGCAATTCCCTTTGTAACAACCCCTCCCCCCCAAAAAAACCCAACCTGATGCATGCAGCCATTTTATAGTTCAGTATTGAAAGAAGCAAATCAGCTAGAAATGAATGTTGATACCAATAAGAATAATATGTTGCAATGCATCAGTATTTTTAAGGATTCTTTTTTCAACAAATTTATACAGTATCAAAACAACCATATAAATAATATTTATAATAATATCAAACATCTTAACATCAACCAACATCAAAATCATTCTAACACAGTCATTCATAACATCTTAATTATCCCAAAGTTTGCTTGTCCATCTTCATTCTGCCTTCTTTATACATTCCCTCCAAACATCACATATCCTCTCATCCTCTTCTCATGCCTTCTTTCCTCTCCCATCCTACTTTCTTTCTCATTTCTCCCTACCTCACCTTTCCCTCTTCTCTCCATTTTTCATTCCTTAAACATCCATTCATCATATCCTCTCACTTAGTTCAACCTTCATCACACATTCTTGCACCTTCTTACATCTTCTACCTTCACAAGATAGACTTCCTCTCTTGCCCTCTCCAGTTCTTATCTCTATTTTTTAATGACTCCCTAAAATCCTAACAGATAACTGATGCTTGATCTACATATCTATCATTTCTTTCAACTTTTTATACATGTCCTTTTATACTATAATACCTGGCCTACCATCTTCACTGGGAAACCTATAGTTGTCAGTGATCCCCATTTCTTTTCCAAAAAACCTTTTCACCAACTTCCATTTTTCATAAAATTTATCTAATGGATTGTTTTTAATAGCAAAGTATTTTTAAGAATTCTTAAGACATTAGGGAACACATAGACAAGCAAATGATCAAGTTGCAAGCAGTCTAAGTCTCATCAGCACACACAATATGTTTTTGTCTTCTTCAGAAGAAAGTGAAGGACACTGCAATACATAGCAAACATTCAGTTATCACCAGCTTATACCCTCGCTAAGAGCTCAGACTGTACAATAGCCCTTTCTTTGGAATATGTAATTTAAAATTGTTCCTAGCCTGAAGCTAAAGGTTTTTTTATTTTTTTTTTATTTTTTATTTTAGTTATAATTAGAAAGACAAGGGTAGAGCTGTTAGGTTTTTTTAAAAAATAATCTTTCTACAGCTCTGTTCCTTGTTATGTTATTTAAATCTTTGATACTATAAGATGAGCAAGATTCAGATGAAATTTTCTATAATTTCAATGTTTTTCATACAGCGGGCCTTTTCTACCTATGGTGACAATTCTGATATAAAGTACTGTAAGGCCCAAAGGTCTGTTATAAAAAATACAGTTGCAGGTGTGAAAAACAAAAGGAATATTTCCATACAATCAAAAATAAGACTGATTGACCCATAAAAGGACCATGCAATATTCATGAAGACTCCCCCCACTTCTGATTTGTGTCTTGCCTGGTGAACTAGAGTACTGCTATGCTGGTTTTGAAAGCTGCCTGAAGACATCTAAAGTTTATACAAGTACTCTTCAGTGAAGGTTTGACATGCAAAATGTCCTAGAATTTTTTTTTACAGTGACAACAGTCCAGCAGGGAACTTACAGCCATGACAAGTAATGTTCCATAACATCAACTCTGAACAAAAGTGCCAAATCTTCCAAAAGGACAGGTGGCTTGTTATGGTTCCCTGGCTGATGCACCAGCTTGGATGCACATCAGCAAAACATGAAACAGTGTCATGGATGGCAGCCACAGCAATATGATCTGTGCTTGAGGAGTAATAAAGAAATTGGAGGTCATTGAACACAAGATATGATCTGTGGCCTCCAAACTACATGGCAGGAATAGTAAGGACAAAAATAAATGCATTCTTTGGAAAATACAAAGCTATTAGAAACTGCAAAGGGTGGAGAGGGGATGAAAAGAAACATACAGTATAATTTAGACTTATTTTCTCTCTGACATTCATCTCTGGGAAGATCCAGCAAACAGCTTTGCTAAAGTAGGTGCCTCTAAAAATGTGTAGCTGGGGACCATGGTTTCATAAACTAGACTGCCAAGGTGTTGTTATTTAAAAGCCGTTTGAACAGTGGTCCCAAATTTTGGGTCCTTAAATGATGTTTGACTGCAAATCCTACAGTTCCCAGCTACTTTGTCCAAGGTTGGGAATCAATGCTTCAGAGCACCATTTGTTATCCACTAAACGGGGTGAGACATTATCCAAGCTGGAGTAAGTATTAAGACTAAACTTACTAGTTTAACAAAGCAGCAGCACATTTTCAAAGAGAGATACATTATGCTGATAAGAATTTGATGTGTTGTAATTGGTGGTCACAGGTGTTGTGTTCATGCGATAGTGTGTATGCATGGTAGGGAGTAAAAAACAACAACAACTCCAAGTGTTGTGGCTGAAGGGGTGCAGACAGCCCATGGGTGTTCAGCCCACCATCAGAGCTGGCCATGCAGACAGTGGGGCTTCCACCTGCTTTTAGAAAAGCCAGGATTGAGCCACTTTATCCTGTCAGTCTGCTCATCTCCTAAGTTAAATATGCTTGAGTTTTCTGTACATAGCAATATATGCATAAATTACGATGAATATCAACATACAGTTTTCACTCACTAGATGAGATTCAAGATGGTCTGTTCAGAGCAGTCTGTATGGGTACATACATGAGTGACACTCCCCTTCATGTTACCAGTGAATGAAAGAGAAAACTAAGAGAAGGTTAGGAAAAATCGCAATATGAAAGGCTTGAAAGAGAAAATAGCAAAGGATTAATTGGGAAAACTAGAAGATACTGACTGGAAAAGAACTAGCACCATGTACAAAAACCACTAGTTCCTTTAAGCAAGGCTCACTGAAATGAGCAGGAACCCTATGAGTGTCCTGTTCATTTCACTATGGATTGTACTGAACATTTATTTACGTATTTATTGCCTGCCCCTTTCCCAGCAAGACTCAAGAAATCTTATGCAGTCAGCCCTCTGTATCCAAATGTTGTTGTTTTTTTATCCATGGATACAACCATCCACAGCTTCAAGAAATAATATACATTCCAAGAGCAAACTTTGTTTCCAGTGGATACCGAGGGCCCACTATAATAGTTAAAACAAACATAGAACCTTTACAGACTGCCAGAAATAATCCATCTTGAGACCACTTTAACTGTCCTGGCTCAGTGCTAGGGAATCATGGGAACTGTATTTTTTTCTGAGACACTGAGCCTTCTGTCAAAGAGCTCTGGTGCCACAATAAACTACAGTTTACAGTTTACCCATGATTCCCTAGCACTGAGGGAGGGCAGTTAAAGTGGTCTCAAGATGGATTATTTCTGGCAGTCTGTAAAGGCCCATAGTTAAAAATTCACCTCATACAAAATTAAACTATTGATAACATTTAAAAAGTTTAAAATATATCCACTAAAAAGCAATAAATAGATAACATAGCACATTATGCAATATCCATTCCCCTTGATCCTTGAATAATGTGCTATCTTCAAAGGTCTCCCCCCCCCCCCAAAAAAAAAGAAAAAAGGTTTCACCTGCCTGTGGTAAGACAGCAAGGAGCATTGGGACCTCACTGGGGAGGATGTTTGAGAGCTCAAGAGAAGCCACTGAGAAGGCCATCTCTCTCCTGTACTCCCACCAGATATATCTGTGAGGGTAGTGGGGCAGCGAGATGGGCTTCCCCAGAAGATCTCAAAAAGAAAGCAAGATCTCAAAAAGCAGGCATAACTATTAATTTACTTTTTAATTATACATTTAAATCTAGAGCACAATCCATCAGGACTTTCTTCTGGGGTTGGCTACAGGGAGCACACAGTTCTCTTGTTTGGCTGCATCTGGGCACAATTAACATAATTAACATATGTTCCTTCAGAAAACGTGAAGCTGAGTCATATAGAGCTTTATGCATACTAGTTATCACCTATACAGCTCTATAAGGCTCAGATTCAGGTTTTCTGAAGAATCATATGTTAATTGTGTTAATTGTGCCCAGAAGCAGCCAAACAAGAGAACTGTGTGCTCCCTGTAGCCAACCCCAGAAGAAAGTCCTGATGGATTGCGCTCTAGATTTAAATTTATAATTAAAAAGTAAATTAATAGTTATATGCAAAAGTGGATTTTAATGTATTTTTAACATTATTATTTATTGCATTCATATGGCAGTGAATGGGGTTAATGGAACACTTATACAAGATTCAAACCACTCTACTATATTTTTCTTATTGCTTCATGGATTAGAACATGATACTACTCCACATTCCATGCTGAACATGATACTACTCTGCATTCCAACACCTAATTTAGAGTCATCAGACATCTCCCCTTTGAAAATAATTAACTAAACTGAATTAGTTTTGGTCCTCCACAGAGTTTCATTGACTTTATCTGCTTCATCTGCAAAATTAGACATAAGGTAGGGAGAAAAACCATTTTTGTAGCAGAAGCTATTCTTTATCATTTTCTCAACAATAGACATATAATGTATAATGATAACAAATAATTTTTAAAAATAAAGAGTTGGGATTTTAATTTACAATAACAAAAGAAAATAAAATGAATTTGAGGACTGGTGTAGTTTTGTTTCAATATAGATTATTTTTGTCTCACTACATGTTATCAGACTTGAATAAAACATGAAAATCTTTCTCTCTCATGCATCATCCTACTGAAACTGAATTCAGGTGTTTAAAATATGGGCTATGGTTTACCTAACCAGCATTAGTGTGAAGAAGGGTTAAATCCAAGTTTCTTTGGCCAAATTTTCTTGGAGTGCTATGAAAGAAAGGGTTTGAGGAGGAAATAATATAAAAGAATATAAAAGAAGAGGACTCACTATTCATCTATCAGATAGGGCTGATTGAAAACATAGGTCCCAAACACACTGCAGAAATAATCCAGTTTGAGACCAGTCTAGCTGCCCTAGCTCATTGTTAGGGAATCCTGGGAACTGTAGTTTATTATGGCACCAAAGCTTTCTGACAGAGAAAGCTTAAATGTCTCACAAAACTACAGTTCCAGAATTCCCTCGCATTGAGCCAGGGCAATTAAAGCGGTCTCAAACTGGATAATTTTTGCAGTGTGTTTTGGAACAGAGATAGGTTTATAAATAGGAATGCATAAGGTAGAGTTAGGTGGAAACAGACATCTAGTTAGATGGGAGCTGAGAATTTGTTGATATATTGAGTAAAGGGTTCAGGAAAATGTTGTTACTTTCTCTGACTTACTACATTAAAATGTCTACAGACCTAGCTACATGCTAGATGCATAACTCTTCTGTTAGGGCCTTTGCAGACTGCCAGAAATAGTGCAAATTGAGTCCACTTTAACTGCCCTGACTCAGTGCTAGGGAATCATGGGAACTGTAGTTTATTGTGGCACCAGAGCTCTCTGACAGAGAAAACTCAATGTCTCAGAAAAAAATACAATTCCCAATTCCCTAGCACTATTAATATGGACTCAATTTGCACTATTTCTAGCAGTCTGCAAAGGCTCTTTTAATCAATGAACCTTTGTTGTTTCATTACTCAAACCTTGACCTGTAAATCTTTTTTATAAATGGTTTAAAAAGATATTGGTCACAACATTACCAATTTGAACCCAATGCAAATCACACCTTTTTCCTCCAGGGTTAATGTCATCTTGTAGGCCAGCATGATGTAGTTTAAGCGTTGGACTACAAATCTGGAGAGTAGGGTTTGATTCCTTACTTGGCCATGGAAACCCAGTGGGTGACACACACTCTCAACCACAGATATTCCTGTGGTAGGTACACATTAGGGTCACCATAAGTTGGAAATGACCCAAAGGCACACAACAACAACACTGTCAACTTAGGGATCCAATTACTAAAACCAGGAAGGGGTTTAAAGGTATAAGGCAAGGGGAGCGACTGGAGACCAAGGATTGGTTTCTGAGTGACTATCCTGTAGAGGAGACACAAACAAAACTCCCTTTTCTACCTAAGCCAACATCTTTTGAAATGGGGCAGAAAATATTAATATTCTTGAAAATGGTGTCCAGTTTAACTTATTTTGGAGATAGATTATAATCTAACCAAAAGGAATATTTTACAAAGATGAGAACTGTAATATTGAGGTTTTAAGTATGGAGGATAAGAATATGAAGGCAGGCATTGTAGCCAGTCATTTTGACATGTTGGTCCTAATGAGGTGAAGCTGTGCTTCAGATAATAAAACAGCTGGGGCCAAATTGGAAAGATTTATATTGTTATTCTCATACATGTGCTATATAGTTGGCCAACAGTGAAATGAAATCAGTTTAGTCTCTGTTCTAATTTCTTGTGTTTGGTGGAAATAGTTATTATAAGGCAGGGGTTGGCAACCTTTCCCCTTTAAGGGCCGAAGGACTTCAGCTCCCAGAAGCCTCAGCCATGTTGGCCAATAGTCCCATGTTGGCCAATAGCTCCTGGGATTCTGGGAGCTGAAGTCCCTCGGCCCTTAAAGGGGAAAGGTTGCCTACCTCTGTTATAAGGCCTCTGCAGACTGGCCCAAAGGGCCGGCCTGGGGGTAGAGTTGGGGTGGGGCATGGCACGCGGTGTCAGGATGCCCTCTTGGTGCAGCATTTAAACTCGCTGCACCAAAAGGGTGAATGGCACTAGCTCTTAGGGCGGCCTTTTGCCACCCCTAAAAGGAGCGGCATTTTGCTGCTCTTTTCGGGGTGGGAAAAGGGAGGATCGGGGCTGTGGCATGGGGTTGCCAAGGCCCCAATCCACCACTTCCTGGGGCGGCCCAGAGCCGCCCGTCTGCAGAGGCCCATAATTCAAGTAATATGGCCCCTTAAAGCATTTCCTCAGAGATCGTGTACTGTAATAGCTCTGCCTCATTGAAATGAAACAAAAATGTATCCCGTGACATTTGTGTTGCATTCTGATTCAATTCTCATTTGTTTTGCTAGATTTCTACAACAATTTCCCATTGGAGTATATCTACCTTAAAGTTGGTTCAATATCATTGGAAATGGATATTTCTATTCCAGTATTTTGAACTATCAATTAACAGTGCTGAACTTTAATAGCAAAGCAAAGCAAAGCAGCTTCATTTATATACCACTTCATATCGCACTATAGGATGTCTAAGCGGTTTACAACTGTAAGCTCATTGCCCCCCAACAGTTGGGTACTCATTTTAGCAACCTCGGAAGAATGCAGGCCTGAGTCTAGCCTGAGCCCTGGCTAGTATTTAATTCACAACCTTGTGGTCTATGAGTGAGTGGCTGCAGTATAGGCATTTAACCACTGTGCCACCATAACGTGTGCAAATGGATGTGTTTTTCTGTAGCTTCTTTAACTTGGAAATGAGGCCTACAGGAAATCAGGGTAGCCTTATTAAATTTTCATACTGAACTGATCATCAAAATGCCAAACAGGAAGTGAGGCTAAATGGGCAATACTTTATAGCACTCATTATAGATACAGCCATTATAGAATTTTCTGGTGGCCGCATCAATACATGCTAGACTATTTTATAACATAATATGGTTCTATTGAGCAACCAATCCTATGTTTTGGATTAGGAAAGCTATTGGACTGAGTAAACATACATAAGACACCCTAAGTGTCAATAAGACAGAGAGGTGACATATACATCCTAACAATGAATAAATGCATGTACAGAAAAATAACTTCTACCATTTTTTGTTGTTGTTAACTGCCCTTGAGTTGATTTCAATCCATGGTGACCCTGTAAATAAGACATCTCCAAAACTCATTGTCCTCCACTGCTCTGCATAGTTCCTGCAAAATCAAACCCATGAGCTCGCTTATAGAGTCCATCCATCTAGCATGTGGCCTTCCTCTCTTTCTACATCCCTCCACCTTTCCTAGCATTATTATTTTCCCCAATGAGTTGTGCCTGAAGTATGTGTCTGAAGTATGACAGCCTACATTTTGTCATCTTGGCTCCCAGGGATATTTCTGGCTTGATCTGCTCTAGCATTCATTTGTTTGTCTTTTCGGCTGTTCATGGAATCCTCAGCACTCTTCTCCAGCACCACCTTATCTCAAATGAATTGATTTTCTTCCCATCATCTTTCTTAAATGTCCAGCTCTCACATTCATACATGGAAATAGGGAATACAATGGCTTGTATGATTCTAACTTTTGTGCTGAGTTGCATATCTTTGCATTTTAGGATTTTTTCTAGTTCTTTCATAGCCTTTCTAGTTCTTCCATTCTTAATCTTCTTCTGATTTCCTGACTGCAGTCCCCATTTCTACCAATGATTGATCCCAGGTATGAGAACTCTTTTAATACTTCTATTTCTTCATTGCCTAGGTTGAATTTGTCTAGAATCCCCATTGTCATTTTTTTTCTTGATGATCAAGTGTAGTCTTACCTCTGCACTACTATTTTATCCATGCCTTATCTTTTGTATACATGAGATGTTTTAATAGATATAGAAATAAAATGTAAATATTACTTTTGAAATATTAAGTCTTGAGTTTCAATGGGAATCTTTATTTCATCACAATATTCCAATCCAACATAATATGGGTATGAATGAAGGTGGTAGTATGCGGATATAAGAGAGTCTGATATAAATCTGTGTTTCTGTGTGTGAAGGTATCATACTGCCCTCTTGTGGCAACTGAAAGCTGCTTGTGTTTTGTAAGAAAATATTGTTTTAGTACATCCTTTGTCTTAAACAAGATGTGTTAAAATTACAACAGTGTATTGTGGCGTGCTCTTCCTCTTTTGCAGATTAAAAAAAAATGTTACATTTGAATTGTGCATTCATACCAACTGTGTGTGAGACAGTTTCACCTGTTCTATTCCTTTCGTTCTTCTCTAATTATTTCTATCCTGCATTCCATATTTAATTTAGGGACTGATTTAAAAGTCTGTTTGCAGTTCTTGTCAGTTTCATGTGTGTCCGGTTCCCCATATTTTCTAAAACCCTCACAATTTGAATTTAAATTTTATGCATTTGTTTTCATCTGAGTTCATAAAATATGCATCTTTGAGATGCAAAGTGAAATAGAAAAATCAAAGACATATTCAGTTTTAAAGTTCACTATATTATTTAAAGTTCACTGTACCTTTTGAAAAAAGATAAATTGATTTGGTTCACTTTAAAATATATTTAGAAATTTAAAAAATCCAGTCTACTAACTTTTGCTACACTTAGGAAATTTTATTAAAAAAAAATATTTACTGAACAAAAACATGTTCAGTTTGATGCAGCCATTATTTCCTTCTGCACACTATAATCTTTTACCCTCTATGTAATTAGTCAGGATATGTATGATAAAACATTACAAAAGCAACAGTGATGTGTTTACATGTATGGTTGCACCTAGATTACTTTTCCCCATTGTTTTTTAATGATGTATATAAATGCAGCCCATAGTTTAGTAAATACAGAGACAAAGAGAGAGAGAGAGAGAGACTCTTGAAACAAGAATGAATAACTTTTTAATAATAATAATAATAATAATAATAACCTTTTTTGCAGTCCTGTCAAAACAGGTCAATGCCATGCCAAGCACACTAGGTAGCCAAAAAATAATTAATGCAATTTCATGTACACTCACATGAAAACCACATTTTTACAGCTTGTATCTTTCTACAATAGAAGGAGAAATATATATGGAAAGGTTACCCAATGAAATATTAATGATGGCATCAGATAAGGACCAACTGAGTGGTCTGAGCTCAGCCCTTGGTATCCCCAGGAGTTTAGTTCCAGGACCTGCCATGGATACTAAAATTCAGGAATGCTCAAGTCCGATTATATACAATGGCACAATAAAATGATGTCCCTCATATAAAATAGCAAAATCAAGGTTTTCTTATTGGAAATTTTATCTTTTAAAAATATTTATCCATGGATATAACAACTGTGGGTACTGAGGGACAACTATACAATACAGTACGCTATCTGGTGTCTTCTGCTTGCAATGATAGCTATTTTGACAGTTCACTGGTGCATATTCTGACAAGAACTGTTATGTGGGAAATCATGTGAAGCAGTTAAGGGTTGAGAGGAAGCAGTTAATTTAGCCATGTGCAAGTGAGTGGTGTTTGAGGAGTTTGGTTACATTTGTAAGTATACTGATCTGATTTTTAAACCCCTAACAATATATGCATGATGGAGTGAGCTCCCATCACTAGTCCCAGCTTCTAACCTAGCAGTTCAAAAGCATGCAAATTCAAGTAGATAAATAGGTTCCACTTCTCAGTGGGAAGGTAAACAGCTTTCTGTGCAATCATGCTGGCCACATGATCACAGAATAGTCTCTGACAATGTTGGCTCTTTGGCTTAGTAATAGAAATGAGCACACACACACACCCCATAGTCAGGCATGACTTGAGAACTTTGGGCAGGGGTAGGCAATCTTTCCCCTTTAAGGGCTGAGGGACTTCAGCTCCCAGAAGCCTCAGCCATGTTGGCCAATAGCTCCTTGGATTCTGGGAGCTGAAGTCTCTCGGCCCTTAAAGGGGAAAGGTTGCCTACCCCTGACTTTGGGCCTTTGCAGACTGCCATAAATAGTGCTAATTGAGTCCACTTTAACTGCCCTGACTAGTGCTAGGGAATCATGGTAAATGTAGTTTATTGTGGAGGGAAGCAGACGGGCGGCCCTGGGCCACCCCGGGAAGCTGCACCACGGGGCCGAGGTATCCCCACACCTCGGCCCCGCAGCATAGCTTTGCTGCCCCTGGAAAGAGTGCTAAAATAGAGCTCCTTCCACAAGTCGCCAAAGGTGTGCCACAAAAGGCTGGCGGTGCACCTTCGGTGACTCTTCTGCTGCAGCATGTGTGGACGCTGCGGCGGTAAGGCATCATCAGACCGCCAGCCGTGCGGAGGGGCCGGCGCTCTGACGATGCCTTCGGGAAGGGGTTGGGGCACCCACCGTGCGGCTGCCTCTCCCCTTCCTTGCCCCCAAAATGGCCTTTTGCACCGTTTGCTTCCCCCCTGTGGCACCAGAGCTCTCTGACAGAGAAGGCTCAATGTCTCAGAAAAAAATACAATTCCCATGATTCCCTAGCACTGAGCCAGGGCAGTTAGTCAACAGGGAATACCTTTATAATGTATGCATCAGAAAGCAGCTATAGGTTTTTGCACTCCTCTGAATTTAGCAATACAGCTGTGACCTTTAAAAAAAAACACACACACACAGATATTATGTAAAATGTGAAATATCTAATTTTGGAGTGGAATGCATGAACTTGGGAAAGTGTATTTTAGAGTAAAATTGATACACTTGTGGAAACACACAAATATATATTTTGTGATTTTTTAAAAATAAAAAAATCGCCTTTTCATTTTCTAAATACCTTGACAGACCTAAAAACAAGTGGGTACACATGAAGATACTGTATATATGTGAAACTGATATGCATCTATTTATATCTGGACCATGAAGAAAGCTGGACATTGAAGAAAGCTAACAGGGGAAAAATCATTCAAAAATGTGGTGCTGAAGTAGAGTTTTACTGGCCTCCAAAAATACAAATAAATGCATTTCAGAGCAAATACTACTGAACTGTCACTAGAAAATGTCAAAATTTTATCTATCATACTTCAGGCATACTATGAGAAAATATGACTTACAAGTATAGACAATAATGCCAGGTATTGTTGAAAGCAATAGGAGAAGAGAAGGATAACATTACAGATGGGTTAACTCAGTAAAAGAAGTCACAGACTTATTTGTACTAGTCTTGACCAGGGCTGTTCATAAGGGAACCTATTGCAGGTCTCTCACCCCTAGGTTTGCCATCAAGCCAAAGCTGACCTGACAGCAGATACAGTAACAATAACAACAATGCATCTCTAGTACAAGCACAGAGCTATTAAGTATCTGCATCTTGTATGGCAGGGGTAGGCAACCTTTTTGAGCTGGGGGCCGGGTTGCTGTCCCTCAGACAATTGGGGGGGGGGGGGCGAAGCACCAAAAATAAATAAATAAATAAATAAATAAATAAATAAATAAAATAATTTGTTTTTTAAAAAATTAAAAAATATGCATGCACACTCTCTCAGCCCCAGAAAAACCATGGCAAAACCCCAAGAACAAGTAATAACAATAATTAATATTATAATGGCAGGCGGCAGTGGCGGGGGGCGGCGGCAGCAGGACTGGCCTGGGGCCAGTCCAAAGGCCTCAGGGGGCCGCATCCAGCCCCCAGGCCTTAGGTTGCGTACCCCTGTTGTATGGTGTCAATGGTTCCCACTTAGCACACTTCTTTTGCTTCTTTTGCTCTATGCCTCTTTTGCTACACACACCACTCTTCAGCAGAACTATATTTTTCCAATAAATTAGTATCTGAGTTAGCACAGTTACAGACCTGAGGCTGTTTTCTTTAGTTACCTGGTTTGTCTAAAATACTTAGATTACTTTTAAATATTAATATTTTAATACATTAAGTATGTCTCTTGCACCACAATTTTTTTTTGTTTCTACTCTTGGTAAGGAGAAACTGTTGTCCCACCAACACATTTTATTCTTTGGCTTCCTTCTTTTATATTCACAACACTACTCTCGCTAATTGTAATACTCCCCCCCTCCAATTCTTTTATAATTGGCATATCTTCCAGTCTTCAATATTTTGCATAACAAATTTTCTTGTTGTCACTCTATATGGATGTATTTTAATTAGAGGTGTGGCAATACTGCATGCCAGCAGATCAGCACAATTAATGCTGAATGCATACTAATTAATTCATTGCTAACAAATCATGTGTGTGCTCAGAAAAATACAGATAAGATATCTGTGCCACCTTGCTCTTTTAGAACTTCTTTGGGTTTAACAACACAATTATATGCATGTCTGTCCTTGGAGGTACATCTCATCATGTTCAATGAGGCTCATCCCCAGGCAAGGATGTATGATGCATGTAGGCAACATACCAGGTCTGATGCCAATCCCCCTCTACAACTCATAGATGCCTTTTATTAGATAGTAATAATATATCTGTATGGAAATTTTAATGTTGTAAGCCACCCCGATTGCTCTGCACAGGGGCAGGATATAAATTATTATTATTATTATTATTATTATTATTATTATTATTATTTGCAAAATTTGATATGTGTATGTAAATTTAGCAGGTCTGATGCCAATTCCATTCTACAACCCACAGCTGTGTTACCAAAATCTGAAAGGGGAATTCCTTTTATAATAGCTGGGAATACTCATTTTAAAGAATCATAGAATCACAGAGTTGGAAGAGACCTCATGAGTCACTGAGTCCAATCCACTACTCAACACAGGATCTGCAGCTAAAGCATCCCCAGTGGGCAACCATATGTTTTATACCCCTGTTACCTGATACACTCAGGTGTATAGTAGTGCAGCCTAAGAAAGCTAAAGGTAACCTAAGATGGCTAGAGGTAGATTCTGATGACCATATAGAGTACTGATTTCAATACAGTCCATTGTGGGAGACAGAGGAGACCATATCCTATGCTGGAAAGCCTCTGATTTAGTGAGTGGTACATGATATTCATTTATTTGCTGGAACCAAGATCTGTAGAATTCAACCATGAAGTCTAGCACTGCCTGAAAATATACTAGACTTCTATGTCACATGCCCTACAGTTCATAGATGGAAAGGAAAAGACAAAATGAGTGGGGGTTTCCCTCTAGTGCACTTGCTTTATCTATGGGGTCAGTCATGAACGCAGAATCTGTTGGGAAACAGAAAAATGTTGACTGTTTCAAGAAATGTTTGAACTATTTTTCTGGCTTGGAGTATGGAGAGCATACTCTACTAAGTTAAGACAGATATATTTTTCAGATGAAGATCATGACATATCCCTTTACAGTTGGCCATAATAGGGAAATTACTATTGTACATAGCTTGTTCTTTAACCCATCATGAGTTCCTGTGTCACTTACTAGCTAAACTGGAATTTTTGAAGGGAGGGGGTAACATGAGTTTTCTGCAATGCATACTCAGTCTACAACAAACATATTTGTAAAAATATTACTACTTATTGAATCTAAATAGTAATTCATGCTTTCAATTAATTAACACAAAATTCCAAGGAACCTAATAAAAAGAGTAGATATGCCATTGTGAAAGCAAAAGAACATGTCCACCAGCCGCTGCTTAGTGTCTACTTCACTGAAACCATTTTAATGAAAGTTTAATTTAAAAAATAAACCCAAAATGTGCAGTTTAATAGTGGGTTTAATAGTGGGTTTCTACATCATTCTACATTTCTAGACTGACACTAATGTCAAGAAAATTTGCTTCTATCACTAAGAATCCAAGCAGTTAGGTATTGGAGAGCAAAATGCCAACATCAAAGGGGAAATTATGAAAAGAGGTGTTGATTTCACAAAATAAAATGTATGCAGATTTTTGCATCTTGGCCAGACAGAATGATATTGTGGGAGATGCTTAGCCATAAAGAAATAATCAATTCCTTAACAGAAATTACAATCTTTTCCCTTCAAGAAGCACTCAAGTTACTGCAGTCCATCTTTAAAGCTTTACTGCTCTCGTATAAACCCTATAAAGGCTTCTGATGACAACATGCTAGAGGTACAATACTTTATGATCACAGAGTGCTTGGGAATATAGAGGAAAAATATCTATATAATGATCTGTGGAATTCAATAAACAGCCAAGTGCTGAGGGTGAGTTGGGCCAGCTGTAAATCTAAGGCTCTATGTATTGCCTCTATTGGCTGTTTGCGCTAGTGGGAAAAGCTCTGAATGGAAGTAAATCATCATTCCTTCCTGTTATTAGTATGGGGAGAAAATGTACAAAGATAAGTTGTTTGTAAAATAGGATAAAAGTGAAAAGGTCAAAACAGATATAAATCATAAACTGGGGGTGATTTCTGCCTTGCCACTGAGGTTTAAAATAAAGCTTACATGGATTAAAATACAATGAAAAGCATATTAAATCTGAGGAAATGTCAGAATGCAGATTTGACTGTAAACATTTTCAAAACTTTCAAATGTTGATTTTAAATACAATTTTCAAGTTCATGAGAAAGAAAATCTATCAACTAATTCTTAGTGTTCAATTTTGTTCTCAATTTTATAGATTATTCATTTTAACAGTTTAAAGTATTTGCTTGATAAATTTGATAGTTTTATATGTACTTCTAAATGTTGGATTATGGATGGGATATACAGTCAAAGTAGAAATGTAGAGATGTGTGTGTGAAAATTTCTTATGGGAACAGTGTCTAACGAAAAACAAAGAGGACTCAGCTAGCAGGTGGTTTAAAGCCAAAACAAGTTCACACAGTACAGAATAACAAAAACGCTTTGGGCCTGAGAACTGGATATTAAAAGATAAACATATGAGCTCATTTGGTTCTCATGAGAATCAGGTCACATGGGGAATGACACACAGCTAGAGGCTGGGTTACAGCAGATCATCCAATCATCATATAGATTAACACCCAGGAGGTGGAGTATGGGAAGGGCCAAGAGTTTCTTTGTTCACCTTTGTTATATACTTGCTATATGTCTTTTGAACTAAAATGTAATACTGTTCTAATGCTCTAATACAACAACAACAACGTCTACAAGATGTGATCCTATGGTCTTTGCCATCAGCAATATGGATTTTATATATTTCTTTTCTGTTTTCTTTATGTAAATCTTTGGATTTACAAATGTGTCTTCATGGAAAAAGTATTTCCAGGATGGCTGGTGAAGGAAGCAGGCTTCTGAACTCTGCTGCATTTACAATCACATCACACCAAAATTCAACACTAAAAATTGCTAAATCTAATGGCATTGATAACTAGACATACTCAATGACCTTATCCAGATAATCGATTACATTTTTAAAATTTATTTTACAAACATTAAAACACCTTTAATAACACAAAACATCTAAAAACAAACATATTACCAGACACAACAAACACATACATCACAGTAATACAAAGCAAAGATTCTGGTTTAACTTAACAATATTTTGTTCCCAAGTAACGTCCTCTTATCTTTATGGCTGGTTAAGTGTTTCTTTCTCAAACCTTTAACTAAAATTTCCAAATCAGGGCTTTGATATCTTACATCATTGTCTTACTATTTCCCTTCACTTTATATTCCAGCTTTCTTATAATATAATACCACTTTCCTCTAAAAAATTTTTTAATACATTAACAAGCAAGTATTCTCTATACAAATCAGTTTCCATATTTAGTTTCTAGTCAAATATTGTTTAACCCTTTCCCATTGTCTCTCTCTCGTATCTACATACTTATTTTGGATTATGGCTGTTAACAAGTCCATATTCATCATCTCTCTTAATTGAACTAGCCATTCCTCAATTCTCGGAATCTCCTGTAATTTCCAATATTTTGCGAAAGTTATTCTTGCCAATGTCACCATGTATAAAAGAATCTTCCCATATTTCTTTTTGACTGTTTTTTCTACATTTTGTGTCATATTCAAGAGATAGAGCTTTGGACATTGTGGGAACTGTACCTGTAATATCTCACAAATCCTCACATGAATCGCTCTTCAATACTTTTTTGCTAACTTACATTCCCACCACATGTGCAGGAGTGTTCCTTCTGCCCTATTACATTTCCAACACCATGATTTCTCTGATCTGTTTATCTTCTTTAATTTAGTAGGATATAAATACCACCGGTGCATCATTTTTAGTAAATTTTCTTTTAAATCTTGGCAGAGCGTAAATGTATTAGTTTAGTTCCACATTCTTTCCCAATGTTCCATTTGTATGTTTTCTCTCAAGTCTCTGCCCCAGTGTATCATCACCTGCTTTACCGTCTCTTTTTCTAAGCTTCTATCTCTGAATAATCTGTAATATTTAGATACATGGTGTCCTTTCTTGTCTTCGATTATTCTATCTAAATCTGTCTTCATCATCTCAAATCCTTCATTTTTCATGTCAGTATTGAATCTGTCTTTTAATTGTAGATATACATACCAATTATTAATTTTCTCTTCCCTCTCCAGCTGTTCTTTTGATTTCATTTCATATTCTTTGGGCTCTTCCTTCTGTTCATATTCTAAAATATTTTTATACCTTATCCACTTATTATTATTATTCCTGCTTCTGGAAAGAAAAGCCTCTTGGGGCGAAACCCGCAATGGTATTTTCCTATAGAATTGATTTTTGACCTTTAGCCAGACTCTCAGTAAAGATTTTCTAATATAATGATTTTCAAAATTTTTGTTATTCTTCAATTTTCCATATCAGAGAAAGGCATGCCAAACAAATTCTATGTTATCTCTTTCTATACTTAGAATATCTTCCTTTTCCAATGTTATCCAGTCCTCCAGCCATACCATGCAATTAGCCCAATAGTACAATTTTAGGTCAGGGAAGGCAAACCCTCCTTTATCCTTGGATTCAATTAAACTTGAATACTTGCTTCTTGGTTTCCTCTCCTGCCATATAAATTTTACAAGCTCTTTTTTCCATTCTTCTATACATTTCTCGTTGTGTATAATTGGTATGTTCTGGAAGAGGTACATAAGCTTTGGTAAGACATTCATTTTAACTAGAGATATTCTTCCTAGAAGGGAGAGTTGAAATTTAGCCCATTTATTTATTTATTTATTTATTTATTTTTGTATTTCTTTCCATACTTTGACATAGTTATTTTTGAACAGGTCTTCATTTCTTCTGGTAATTATCATTCCAAGATATTTAACTTTCTTTGCAATTGTGAATTTAGAAATTCTATGCAATTCTTCTTCTTCACTTCGGGTCAGATTCATTGCTATAATGACTGTTTTTTCTTCATTAATTTTGAACCCTGCTAGTTCTCCAAATTCCTTCAAGCTGTTTAATAAGTCTTTTATATTGTTATTGGGTTCCTCAAGAACTATGACGAGATCATCTGCATATGCCTTCATCTTGTATCTGTGCCCTCTTATATTAATCCCTTGAATGTTGTAATCTTCTCTTATTTTAATATTGATCACTTCTAGAATTAATATAAATAAGAGTGGGGAAAGGGGGCACCCCTGTCTCGTACCTTTCTGTATTTGTATGTAATTGGTATTTTCTTTATTAACTATTATCTGCACCTTCTGTTTTTCATAAATTGCAGAGATCCATTTTTCGAAATTTTATCCCATCTTTATTGAATTTATTGTTTCTCTCAAAAAAGACCAGCTCAACTTATCAAACACTTTCTCCACATCAAAAAGGAGCATTGCAACTTTCTTTTCACTGTGTTTTTCACAAAATTCAATTACATTTAGTACTGTCCTTACATTGTTTCTTACAAATCTCCCTGGTAAAAATCCATTTTGGTCATTGTGAATAATGTCTTTCAAGATCTTTTTTAACCGTTCCGCAATGATCGACACAAAAATCTTGTAGTCTACATTCATCAGTAAGATTGGTCTATAGTTTTTAATTTCATGATGGTCTCTGTCTTCCTTTGGAATTAATGATATGTATGCTTCTTGCCAGGAATCTGGAATACCATTCTTTTTGATGTCATTCAACATGTTTTTCAGAGGACCCACTAAAACTTCTTCCATCCTTTTATAATATAGATTAGAGAACCCATCTGGGCCTGGCGCTTTTCCTATTTTGAGTTTCCTAATTGCAGTTAATATTTCTTTTTCCGTAATATCAGATAATTGATTACATTTTGGACTTTTAGAAAATGCCAAACAAATTCATCAATGTACTTCTAAAACCAGTAGGTAGAGAAATCTTGTAGCACCTTTGCAACTAACTAAAGAAAGAAGTTGGCAGCATGAGCTTTCATAGACTTAAGTCTACTTCCTCAGATGCATTTCTAAAACCATAGATTTCTTAATTTTAAATGAGGGAGAGTATGTCTTAATTTTAAATGAAGACAGAAAGGGGGAGTAGTGGGGCATAATTATGTCATGAATATATTTTGGTGTGTGGAGGAAGGCATCATAATGAGTGGGGAGGGGTTTGTTATTGTGAAGATGTTAATGTTTTGCATGATTATTTTCAGTAAGTTTTTATGTGTTTACATGTCTTGCACATTTTTGTATGTTTTTTTAAATGTCAATAAACACTATTAATTTTAAAAAAAGAAACACATTCATGCATTTATGCATTTATTTCTAAAAGCAGTGATTTCTAAAACACATTTTACTTGGTTTGTACATTTGCATTCCCCCCTAGAATCCCTCCATGTACTGCTGGATAAAGCTGAATATCTTAAAGTATGTGCTTTCATCTCAGCTCATTCAAGTGGAAAGCTACAGGACAGCAGACCATTTCTCAGAAAATTTCCAGAATTTCTATCAACATCTATGAGACATACATCTTATCAACAGTTAGTGAATATATATACAAGCCTCATCTTCATTGTTTAAGTCAGTGTATAGCTGATTCTCATTTTATGTAAGAATGGATTGGATCCAAAAACTTCCTTTTGTGGGTGGAAAGACTCTATATACACAAGGTACATCTTGTAAGTTTCCAGGGATTCTATTTTGTAGCACAGTTGACAATCTTCTCAGTCCTCAGTGTAGCATTTTCAGGACATTGAAATGGCTGTTTTTCAGAAAAGAATGAAAGAAAATCCTTTCTGCCAACCTGTTGTTCACACCTGAATCTGGATTTAGTTTATGAAAATGCACACAAGAATGTGCCCAACAACCAGACTTTATTTCTTACATCTTTATTTCTCAATTTCACAAATGTGAGGTTTTCCCCCAAAGGTGGGTGCAGGTGAAATTATGACATCTGTCTGCCTTCTGCAATCACTATTTTATTGTTGAGTTGTTCCTTTAGGTTATTCCTATATAATAACTTCTCATTGTTAGTATACATGTCAGACATAACCTTGTCTAACTTAGAAACAGGCATTTTCTGCTGTTGAAGTTTATCATTCAGATGAGCAGTTCTACAAATGGGGAAACAAGTTTAATATCAAATTTTTGTTACCTTTATTTTCTCCCTGAAATGCTCAGCTTTTGCCACTTGACTTCAGTGTGGATAAAATGCAGTCTCTCCCAATACCACAATAGAAAAGGAATAGATACCTGCTGGAGATCATCTGCTGTTTGTCTTTCTTCTTCTGTTGCATCATTGTAGGGCAAAATAAAGAGCTCAGCTGATGTAGGTAAACCTGGTAGGATTGCCACCAAGATATGCTTGCTGGAAATATGTGTTGCCTAAAATGTAGAAAGAAAAACTGTCATTTAACAGTAAACCCTGTGTGGCTGAAATAGTCTAGAAATGGATGCCTTCAGGAAAAGAAAAATTGCAGTCTTTTCTCTGATGCCTCAGACTAAACAATTTCTCTTACAAAACCCTCTTCATAGGGGCAGGATAAAATCAGATTAAATGTGGGGTGGGAGGTAGTTTAACTGATATCAACATTACTATTGAAATAACATATTTCACATTATAAAGTGAAAACCAATCTGAAGACTTCTTTCCATTTTTTTTCAAATTAAACTTTGGTAGTACAAAATTATTTTAACTGTTGTGGGTTTTTTATTTTAAAAATAATGTTTTAATAAACACTGTCACTTATGTTGATGGCACTGTCTTCCCTACAAAGAAAATGAATTAATGCACATGGTGCAAGGGAAATTGCAACACACATAGTGATATTTTCAAAATAAAGAAACTGGTACAGATGGAATGGCAGGCTTAAAAATACATCATTGGTGGCGTCACAGCAGAGATCAGCTACTTCAGGACACTGAATTTTCAAAGTCTGAGGAAAATTTGCTGAATCAACCAAGCTTTGATCTTTGTGCCACATTGGCCCAACCAATTCAAGCCTAAATTTAATGTTATAAGCTTATCTCACAGCCCTTAAGGAAAGGGAACGGAAAGGAACAGGACAGAACGGAATGGAATGGAATGGAATGGAATGGGGCAAAAACGCATTTTACTGGATGGGAGAAGACCACCGATGCCACCAGGAGTCCCAAAGGCGTTCCCCAGCCATTCCTGGCAGCTGATTTTTGAAGGAGAATTTTGAACCATCCTTCAAAAATTGGCTGTCAGGAATGGCTGTGGAATGCCTTGGGGATTCCCAGCGGCATCAGTGGTGTTCTCCCATCCTGTAAAATGCATTTTTGCCCTGTTCCTTTCTGATCCCGTTCTTGTAAGTGCTATGCGATAAGCTTATTAGTCACAACTAAAATAGACATATTGAATAAAAGCAACTTTATTCAAGTTTGTTGACAGACCAAGTTTCCATTGATTCAATGGATCTACGCTATCTGGCACTAAAGGTTTTGTTTATGTTTCAGATAAATACCTGTGTAGGACTTCAGAGTTGGCAACTAAACTAAAATGGGCCTTTCCAGACATGCTACACATGTTTTCTCCATTGTCCAAGTGTCATTATAAACAACAGAAAGGAGACAGTTGAAATGCACTTCTTCTAGCCATGCACAGTGATGACAGATGATCATGACATAATTAGTACCAATAGAACCCTTGAAAGGGATAAACATATACCTCATACATATAAGGAGACAGATATTTTGCAGTGTGGACTCCTGTATGTCTTCAAATGTACACATTTTTCTTAAGCCCATATGAGAGCTGGAAGCCTTCAAAGCTTCTTTCCACATACTTCTTAACAAAGGCTGGCAAGTGATGGGTCTATTTTAAGGGAAGGATTTTCTTTTGAGAAAGATCCTATGTCAGTGATGGTGAACCTTTTAGGGACTAAACAGCCTCCTGGCACTAAGTGTTATCTGGTGCCGGGGGTGGAACTTCTTCCCCCAGCCCTCCTGGGCCTTCAGCTGTCTCTGGAGACATCTGAAAGCCCAAGGGGGTGAGGGGGGAAGAAAAAGAACAGCGGAAGGCTGGAGAGACAGCTGAAGGCCAGGGAGGATTGGGAAGGAGGAGGAACCGGCACACACCTCTGCCTCCTCCTCCCCCCACATCATCCCCAGCCTTCATCTGCCTCCAGAGCCAGGAAGAAGGAGGAACAGGTGCACACTCCTTCCTCCTCCTCTTCCCTGCCCTCCACATGATGAAGGAAATGGCTTCATGTGGCATCTTTGGCACGTGTGCCATAGGTTCACCATCATGGTCCTATATGAAAACATCATAGGTTTACTTACACAAAGAATGTCCTCAATAGTTTTGCCACATTTGTATATCTGAGTACCAGTTAGAGCAAGATTTTCTGAGCTAGACATTCATCATGAATCCATGGCAGTCTATATTTTAGATAAAGTTTGTGCCCTAAATGTTAGTATCTCCATAAAAAATGTAAAAGCTAAAGGTTTCTCCATGTCTAGTCATGTCTGACTGTCGATATCTCCATACCATTTGGCAATATTACTCAAATTAAGGGTGGGACAAATATAATTTGCAATGAAAAAAATTGCAATAATGTCTATTGCCAATTAAGAGAGGAACAAAGATCTATTGCAAATATGGAGGCAAGTTCTGTAAAACTATTTGGAATGTGATGATTAAATTACATTGAATCACACTGTGTTCTATCTTCACAAGCACTACATCAATCTCAACAAAGTTGACGGGAATATGTTAGTAACACAGGCCTCTAACTTAATTTCCCAAGAATGTCATTTGCTCAGCAAGTCTCAGAACTCCCTTGATCTGTGTTCTGGAACACCTACTCTATAGAGAAAATCTGACCAAGGCATGCCCATTTTAGTGTTATATTCCACTACTAAACAAACATAACAGGAATTATTAATGAACTACATTATCACAACTCAGCCACAGGGGCAGCCTGCAGTGACCCAGAAAGCCTGGCTGCTATTGGTTGACTGTAACCACAGATATGGATAGAATGCTAGACTGAAGATGACCAAACCCAATTATAGATTTAAACTCTTTTTCTCAGGTTACAAATAAAACAATTTTTTAAACATCATATATTTAACATTCTGCAAAAGAGAAGTATAAGATAACAGAAACATAATTAGCCTGCAAAACAAAGAAAGAAACTGTGAGAAGAAAATGTGCATATTTTTCCTAAAGTAAACTATGGGCCATTATTTAATATTAACTTTGCAAGATCACAGACCCAGCTCCTGCATTGCTTTCCAATGTCTCAGACTGGCTTTTGGATGAGTATCAGCTTCCACACTGGGTATTTGATTGTACCATTTGGAAATGATAATTTAGTTTCCTGCTTACCTCAACTAGAGCTGTTTTGATAACTCGACTGATGTCTCGTCTCCATTCAGGGATGTCTGGATTGTATTCATCCAGATTTGGGGAGAAGGATAACCTTAGAGATCGAAATTGCTCTAGGAGAAAAAGAAAGATAGGGCTGTAACATGTGAAATCTCTGAGGACTTGGCTACTGAACTTCTAAACTGTGCTCAGACTCCTAATTAATATGCCTATTAGATAACACAGGTTGATTAACATTCTGGTCTTCCAACATGTTACACTGGCAAATAATTGCTTAGAATTATGTACCAAATTTTTAATCAGAATAAAATTACTAATCATGTGTAATAGACAACTATTTTATTGTGGGTGGAGAAATCTAGAACCTTATGTTTCATTTATCACCAACACCACTGTATGCACTATATACACACAATCACACACTAAAGTATGCACATGGGTAACCAGGACTTTCTCAGCATTGGGAAGGCAATATTCACCTATATTAAATCAATGTTCTTAGTATAGTTTCATATAGCATTTTTGTTGTTGTTGTTGTTAACTGCCTTTGCATTGATTTCAACCCATGGAAACCCTGCTGATGAGACATCTCCAGCTCCCCCTGTTCTCCACTGCTCTGCCCAGTTCCTGCAAACTTATATTTGTGGTCTCTTTAATAAAGTCAATCTATCTGGAATGTGGCCTTCCTCTCTTTCTATTTCCCTCGACCTTTCCTAACATTATTATTTTTTCCAACAATTCATGCCTTCTCATGATGTGCCCAAAATATGACAGTCTAAACTTTGTCATCTTGGCTTCTAGGGATATTTCTGGCTTGATCTGCTCTAGGACCCATTTGTTTGTCCTTTTAGCTGTCAATGGAATCTTCAGCACTCTTCTCCAGCACCACATCTCAAATGTGTTGATTTTCCTCTTATCTTCTTTCTTAACTGTCCAGCTCTTACATCCATACATGGTAATAGGGAATATAATGGCTTGTATGATTCTGACTTTTGTGTTGAGTTGCATGTCTTTGCATTTTAGGATCTTTTCTAGTTCTTTCATAGCCACCCTCCCCATTCTTAATCTTCTTCTCATTTCCTGGCTGCACTCCTTGTTCCGATCAATGTTTGATCCCAGATATAAGAACTCTTTTACTATTTCTGTTTCCTCATTGTCTAGTTTGAATGCGTGTAATTTCTCTGTAGTCATTATTTTTGTTTTCTTTATGTTCAACAGTAAGCCTGCCTTTCCACTTTTTTCTTTGATTTTCCTTAGTAGTTATTCGAGGTCTGGGGATGCAGATGGGTTGCCCTAGGCCACCCTGGGAAGCAGAGGATTGGGGCTGCTGCTACCACATGCAGCAGCCCCAATTCTTCTGTTTGCCGGACCAGAAAGAGTGGGAAAATGCCACTCCTTTCAGAGCCAGCAAATAGGACATCCCAAGAGCCACCGCACGGCTCTTCTGCATCCCTTCCAGTGCAACGCATCAAGACGTTGCACCGAGAGGACATTCTGATGGCGTGTGCCATGCGTAATGGCACACACCATCAGAATGTCCTCAGGGAGGGTTTGGGCTGGCCAGCATGCAGCTGCCCCTCCCCTTCCCTGCTTCCAAGATGGTGCAAAGGGTCATCTGTAGAGGCCCTCTGTAAGCTTTTATTCTAGTATTATGGTGTCACCATCATATCTCAGATTGTTGATATTTCTCCTTCCTATTTTCACTCCTCCCTCTTCCGTGTCCAAGCCTGCTTTCCTTACAATATGTTCTACATGTAGGGTGATAGGATGTAGCCGTATCTTGCCCCTTTGCCAATTGGGAACCATTCTGTTTCTCCGTGCTCTGTTCTGACAGTAGCCGCTTGTCCAGAGTACAGATTCCTCATCAGGACTATCAGATGTGTTGGCAATCCCATGTCTTTAAGGGCATTCCATAGCCTTTCATGATATATGCAGTCAAAGGCTTTGCTATAGTCTATAAAGCACATGCTGATTTTCTTTTGGAACTCCTTGCTGCACTCCATTAGCCATCATATATTTGCAACGTGATCCTTAGTGCCTCTTCCTTTCCTGAACCCTGCTTGGACCACTGGGATTTCTCTCTCCATGTATGATTGGAGCCTATGTTCCAGTATTTTGAGGATAATTTTGCTTGCATGGGAGATTAGTGCTATGGTCCTATAATTGCTGCAGTCTCTTGTGTCTCCTTTTTTTGGATGGGGATATATATTGATCTTTTTCAATCTGTTAGTCATTGTTTTGTTTTCCATATCTGTTGACATATGTTGGTTAGCACTAGAGATGAATCTGACAATATGGACTGTAATAGTTCTATTGGAATATCATATGTTCCTGGAGACTTATTTTTTGCCTTTTCCTTTACCTCAGTTTTTAGAACTTGGGGTTCATCTTTATATGGCTCTTATTCCCTGTGTCCTTCATGTTGTCATTTCTTTTATATAACTCTGCTGTGTATTGCATCCAATTTCTTTTTATTCCTTCCTGGTCTTGAATTATGTTATTTTTATTGTTATAGAGCATCCCAGTCCTTGGTTTGAACTTTCCTTTGATTTCTCAAATCTTGTAGAATAGGTCTCTTTTTGTTGTTTTCTTCTATTTCTCTGCATTGGCTACTGTAGTAATTTTCCCTATCTCTGTGCTCTAGTCATTGTACTGTTGTGTTCATGGTTCTTAGTTTATTCCTATCTCCCTTTTGTTTTGTTTTGTTTCTCTTCTTTCCTTTATTGCTTGTAGCGTTTTATCTATCATCCATGTTTTCTTCACTTTAACTGTTAGAAGTGTCTTTGTGCATTCCTCTTTTACTATCTCCCTGGCTTCAGACCAAAGGTCTTCTAGTTCACAATCTATTATACTTAGTACTACAAATTTGTTCCTTATATTGTCAATGAATTCTGTGGAATTGTTATTTAAATCATCTTTTGGTATGATTACTGGTTTTGTTCTTTTCTTGAGTTTTACTTTTATTTTTAATATGAGTAGTTTGTGATAGCAATAGCAATAAGCAAGTACATTTCTATACCACTTATCAGTGAACTAGCACTCCCTAAGTGATTTACAATGTGTAAGCCAATTGGCCCCAACAAGCTGGGTACTCATTTTACTGGCCTATGAAATGAAGGAAGGCTGAGTGGACTATGGAGCCCTGCCTGGGATTGAACTCATAACCTTGTGGCTGTAATACTGGCATTTAATCACTGTATCACCAGGGCTCCTGAAGGATGTAAGATCTTTTCACATGAACAGTGGGTACAGTGTTGTGCATCTGTCCATCTCTCTGTCTGTTTTTACTGAGACTGCATACTGTGCATGGGAAATTGTTCATCTGAAAAAATGATCACAGTTGGTTTAGAATTTTAATCATTGCAACTGATTACAGTCTTGGCCAGACAAAGGGACCTTCTCCTCAAGCCTTGGTAATGTTATGAGTCAATCCTTGTCTCTTTGTCTTTGCATGTCTTTAGCTACAACTACCTTTCCGGCCCCATTTTGACAATAATGCTACTTTTGCCTCCAAACACAAAGAATAACCAGTGTAATGTGCACATGTTTTCTGTATTGATGTTTCTAATTAAAATCAGTTTTAACCTTGCATTGACCCAGAATAAGCTCTTAATTTAAGTAAATCTGAAGCTTTGTTGACAATCAGCTCATTAAGTGTTAGATGTCTAAAAACCAACCTATTGACTACTTTCTGTGAAACAAAAAATGGCATTTGCATTAGTTGCTCTGATTTCTCCCCCTTCAATATTACCACCAAATGAAGGCATCTTATGTAGCAATCAGAATATTTGTCTTTTAAAAGGATGAAAATGAAACACTCTAAGACATCCCCCCAAATAAGAGAAGCTCTCATAGCAATTACAGTAGAGTGCTGAACAGTGGTGGAAGGGGAGGGAAGGACCTGAAGACAGGCATTGATGAGAAGTGTTACACTCAGTAGCATTTGATATCTGACAAGACAGAGGATATCTGACTGGGCTAGATAGCAGTTTAGTGAAGCTCTGGCTATTAGATTTACATATTCTGTTCAGATCCGCCCTCACCCACCCACCCATCCTCATCCAAAATCAACCCTGAGAACAATAAATGAAGGAATACAGCTGCTGAGCATACTTTGGCAAAAAATATTTTTCATTCTACTTTTTTCACACATGGCTATCCTGCTTTTTTGCCTGTTTTTAATCTTCTGCAATTTAGGAAAGTGTTCAGTTGGGTGCCACTAAGGTGAGACTTTGACCCCATGTATTTATACTATGTAGAATGTTTTTATTTTCCATTTTGAAATACGTCTAGGCTCACTCTATTCTGAGACAGCTATTTCACTTTCCTAAACATCACAAAGTGAACACAGTGATCTACAGAGGATAATATTATACTTTGGTACTAACATGGAGGATATGTTGAACTTAAGAGTATACATTTGGATGGGCTGGAGTAAAGAGTGACTTGGAATCAAGGGTTTCTTCAGGGCTAAAAAGACATAAAGTGATAAAACATCCATTCATGCGGGCCTGCTACCAAGTATCAGGAATATCTCCCCTCCCCCCAGCTCCTGCAGCTCCTTAGAACACATAATAGCCCTTCAGCAGCTTTTGTTATCGATTAATGCAGCTGACATACATCCTAACTTGTGTGTGTGTGTGTGTGTGTGTGTTGTGTACTTTCAAGACTTTTCTAAGTTATGGTGACCCTAAGGTGAACCTATCATGGGGTTTTCTTGGCAAGATTTGTTCAGAGGTTTGCCATTGCCTTCCCCTGAAGGTGAGAGCATGTGATTTGCCCAAGGTCACCCAGTGAGCTTTCATTGCTGAGCTAGGAATCAAACCCTGGTCTCCAGAGTCTGAGCTGGGAATCAAACCCTGGTCTTCAGAATCGTAGTCTAACATTCAAACCACTATGCTCCATTGGCTCTCACATTCTACCTTACATGTTGTTATATCTTTGTTATTCTTCTGACCTTTGGCCTGAATTTATGAGGAGCAGGAGAAAAGCCCATGCTACCCTGAGGAATGAATCAACAACTGTGAATAAAATAGGGCTCACCATACACTGCAATCATTTTGGTGTCCTGAAGAATGGTGTTTCCTGCAGAAACTTGTACTGTGATGGTGTTCATTCCTTCTGCAGAGAATGTAAATATGATGCTCCCTTCTAAAGTAACCAATGGCTGCAAGAAGCACAAGAAGGGAAATGAGGTAAGTACTTAAAGATGTTGCTTGCCTATTTTTAGCTGCACAGAAAACCAGATCAAGAGTTCTTCCCCTAAAACGGTTAACAAAAATACACCTGAATTAAGATGCCCAGTATGGTCAACCTAGAGAAGAGATACAATTTTACAGAAACACTGTAGTTTTAGACTAAAGGCCTGCCTACTCTAGCATTCTATTCCCACACTATCTAACCAGCCACCTATGGGAAGCCCACAAGCAGACCAGAAGCCTCCTACTCATGTTCATCAGCAACTGTTACTGAGAAATATACTGTCAGTGCTGCTGGAGGTAAAATACGCTATCCTGATTAGTCAGTCTGGAATGAATCAATTGAATGAATCAATAGAATATTAATGACAGGATATCTATCCAGAAAACTCTCAAAAAAAAAAAAGAATGCACATAATAGAGAGGCCATCATGTACACAAAGCAGAAAGAAGATGAAGATTGAATTCAAAGTAACTAAAAAAGGTAAAGTCTACATTTCTCAGAAGGACTACTCATTTTGACCTAGGCAAGAATTCTGCACCTATCCTGGATACAATATGTTCATCTGTAAGCATGAGTGAAAACCTTTCTCTGAATCATTTGAAAGGAAGCATTATATGAGAACAGCTTAACATAACTCATCACCTTGGGAAAACATTCCTGTAGTTCCCCCAGTCTTAAAACAGAAAGTCCTGACATTCTGTGAAATGCAATATCTAACTGGGAAGTTCTGAAAATACATGTAATGCTATGCCCACAGACTCCAAATAGAAATCATCAGTGATCTGTTCCCCACCACCACACATACAAATAGTACAACACAAAAACATTACATACAAAAACAAGTCATATATTCATAATAAAAGTAGCAAATTTATTATTCATTATTAATAGAGTAATAAAGTAGCCCAATACTCATCACCAATAAAATGAAGATGAAGATATTTTGCTTTAAATTAAAGAGGATTCTAGACCTTATATCTGTAAACTGACTATAGTGTTACTCCCAATTGCACCATTCTAAAACACCAATAATTTAACAGATCACTTCTTAGTGGTCCAGGTATTGCATTGCTGTCATTGTGATGTTGTTATGCCAGCCAACATATGCCAATAAAAGCTGTGACTTTATGGATGATGCTCAACATTACCATACAGAATGGGAGATTAGTGATTGGGCCATCAATTTACTAACTGTTCTACTCTTACAGAGGACACTGTATTTTACTATATCTTCCCCCACAGCCAAACTGTCATCTGCTTGAGTGAGCCTCCCATGGGCTAGGAGAGGGTAGGAGTGCCCAGGTGGCATCTAGCCAAGAGTGTAAATGTGTCCAAACCTTCAGGGATTGTATATTGTCATGTTTTATTGTTGTAAGCAGCCCCGATTGCATTTGCAGAGGGACAGGATATTATTATTATTATTATTATTATTATTATTATTATTATTATTTATTCAGGAGATCTATGAGATGATATTCTCTTTCTGTTTCTAGCTACTGAAAGATATCTGCATGCTGCTTGGGCGCTTTCACTGCCCCATCCACTGAGTGGGTATGGAGACAAATTCTAACAACAGACAGGTTAGTTGCACAAAGGGGATATTGGTATGCTTAGTGGAGGTTCACACTCCATTATACCATCGCAGGATCACAGCTACTTTGGGTTATGATTATTACTACAGGTATGATTATTATTTAGAGAGAATAATGCCTAGGGATTCCCTTCCCATCATTCACTGTGATTCAAATAACCAAAATGGATCACCCTGCAGGTCTGTATAACCCCTAAAAGGAGCCACTGATATATGAAGACATATTCAGCCATGCTGTTGTCAATTCTCCTTAGTCCCTTTTGAAATTTAAAAGAATTTCAGAGGCACACAGCCACATACAAGAACACTTTATCAAGCACTGGTTAAGATTTTTCCAACACACAAATGAAGAAGAAAGTGGATAGTGTGTTATTTTAGCATATTCTTCTGCTAAATAGTGTCTGTAGACAGAGAAATGTACTATATGTCATTTCACTTCTCCTAGTGTGTGGCAATGAGGCATTCTTGCAGTTTTATAGCACAAATAAGAGTTTCATATAGGTTTAGCATTATAAAAGAGTAGGTGTTGGGATTGTTGGCAAACATTTCTTTTTATTAGTCCTAAAGGTGGGGGGATGCTGCTTCAAGCCCTACAGCAGTGCAAAGAGATCATCTACAAATTCAAAATTTAATGTCTGAACTCTGGGTATGTCACATAAGCTATAAAAGAGAAGATCTGCATTTTACATTAAGGAAATGAAGGTATTTCAATCTTGGAATCTTTGATAATCTATTACTGTGCAGTTTTCTCAGTTTGATCTCTTCAGCCATGTCCAATGGGGGATTAATGATTTGCATAAGATGCAAATGAGTCCTAAACAGTTGCAGTTAAGCAAGTTATTTTTAAAAAAGCTGATTTGCAACATAAAAGCGCTGATAAATCTGTCTTTGATTTTCAGGGTCCTAGAATATGTTCCTCAAGAAAATTCACAAGCCCCATGATAATGTTATAATGTCATGATTTAACAACTCATTTTGCTGTACAAAATACAGACCTCAGTGTTGTTTCCAAACCACCAGATGTAAGTTAGCGTTCCAACTTGACTGGGCCATAGCACTGCTGTGGCATTAACCTCTTTGTTTTTTGTTGTTACAAATGGTAGTGACAAGTGAACATGTTCCAAAGGGCCTGGAAACAAGGATAAATAAGAGGTGAAAAAAAGTGTATATGAGTTTTATAATAATAATAATAATAATAATAATAATAATAATAAAGTTTATTTGTATCCCGCTTATTGCCAGACAATCCAAGCGACTTACAATACAATCCGTATAACATATTTATACATTAATATTCTATTTCTGTAGTCCCCCTTTCCTGAGTTTCAGTCAGGACCATGAACTTCTACACAGTCTCATTTCACCTTTGGAAACAAATGCACACATGCTTCTTTGGGAGTCAGAACTTACTGGATTTGTTACTGATTTTTTTAAAATTAAAAAGTCCATAGAATTAGAGTATAAATGATTTTCATATTGGACTTTCTGCGACCCCTTATATGTATATTTTATCCTGTAATGTTCATACTCATGGCATGCTGTATTCACATTGGGAAATCATAGTCAACCTCAACTTCTTGGTATATGCACTTAGAATATACAAGGAATATCATTAAGCATACTTTTCTATATATAGATTCAGACACAGAAATAACCTTCATATAAGAATATCATTGTGTGTAAATCATCGTTGAACCATATACATATCTTCAGACTGAGTTGCAAGCAATGTAGTTTCACTTCTAATTTTTCTGCCCATGTCATTGGCTTCACCTTATAACTGGGAAGCAGTGGATTGGGGCCGAGGCTAAAACAGTGCTCCTTCCACAAGCAGCGAAAGGGGTGCCTGAAGAGCCACCATGTGGCTCTCTTGCACCTCTTCCAGCTCAGTGTGTCCAGACGCTGAGCCAGAAGGACGTCGTTGGAGCTTCCGCCATGTCCTTGGGAAGAGGTTGGGGCGCCGGGCATGTGGCTGCCCCTCCCCTTCCCTGCCTCCAAGACAGTGCTTTGCACCATCTGCAGAGGCTGTTAGTTTAGAAACCATGTTTGAAGCCTTTCAGGACAGAAAACACATGTCAACTATACAAATACATACTCTTGGGGCAGTTTGTTGATGATGTGCTTAAAGTGGAAAATCAAGGTAGCTTGGGAATGTTGTGGTTTTTTTAAAAAAAATGAGTGTTCTGTTCATAAGAATGTATTTAATGGGCAGCTGAAATGAGCAAAGGATGCCTAATTATAATGAAAAAAATACATCTCAGTGACAATATATTTATTTTTCCAAGTACAGACTGCTATCACTGAGACAGCCCACAGCATAATGATAGAACACATACTTTGTTTTCAGAAGGTCTCAAAATTCAATTTCTGGCAACAAAATATTGAGCAGGAGAGGTATATGTGAGACCTAATAGAGTTGCTGCCAATCAGAGTAAACAATGATGTCCTAGTTGTACCATTGATCTGACTCAGTGTAAGACTGCTTAATATAAACAGTATAGCCTTTATCTGCTAGGCAGGCTTCTTTAACTCAACCATTAAGAATCTATTTTAGGAAAGAATGTATTCCAATATACCTATTTAATTTCTCCACAGATCTTGCCTCTTATTTCTTATGCACACATAAGTTACAATGCCTGGAGGGAATTCATTTATACTTGTCTGTACTGCCTTCTGCCTTTCATTTGTTATTGTTTATTTTGAAAGTAAAGAGGAAAAATGAAGCACAACAATGAAACAAAATAAATCAAAACTCTTCAAATTGGTAGGAAGAAACAATTGGAAGCTGCCAAAGGAAATAAGCCACTGTATCAGATGCCTCCACACCAGGCACAGGAAACTGTATGGGAGCCAGTGGCTGGTTTGCCACAGCTCTGCAGGCTGTACCCACCCACACTGAGCCAAAATGTCTCCAGTTTCCACTCACCATCTTCTCACTAGCAGGGAAGAATTGGTCAACAATGTGGAAGTAGTATAAAACTTGGGTGGAAGTTACCATGTTCTCCTGAGATTCATTAAACATAGGAATGGAAAATTTGAATGGAGATGGACATTTCCACTGGACAGTAAAAAAATCCAATTTTGATAAGCTTATAGAGACTTCCTGAAAGATGAATTGAAGTACTTAAACTGGGCTCTACAGACTAACACTCAGACATCAGAAGAGCTGCCAGACCCAGTAAAAACCACAGGAGTAAAGACAAACAACCACTCAAGGGGAAGGAATTTTCACCATACATGAAAGGAGTAATGGACAGAATATGGAAACTGATGAGGAAACACAACCTCCAAATGATATACAGACTAATTAAGAAAATCCAGCAAATGCTGCACTCAGCAAAGGACAAGAGACACCATCTCACAGCTGCAGGACTTTACCACATATCATGCAGTTGAGAGCAGGTCTACATAGGGACCATCAAATGCAGCATCCAAACATGAACCAAAGAACATGAGAGACACTGCAGACTAAGCCAGCCAGAAAAATCAGCAGTAGCAGAACACATCATAAACCAACCTGGACACAGAATGCTATTTGAAAACACTGGAAAATTCTGGATCATGCCAACAACTACCAGGGCAGAATGCACAGGGAGGCCATTGAAATCCACAAACACCTGGACAACTTCAACAGGAAAGAAGAAACACTGAAAGTAAACAAAGCTTGGCTACCAGTCCTAAAGAACACCAAAATCAAGACTCAATTCATGTAAATGAACACCACCCAGGGTCAGGGGATTTCCCCAGCAGAAGAAGGATTCCTAATTAATTAGACACATATCCACCTCCCATATCCTCCCACCCTGAAGCCTTGCCATTCACAACAGATCAACACAGAGATTAATATGTAAATCATTTCCTCTCAACCAAACACACCACTTCCATGCTACCTCTGGAGATGCCAGCTACAGATGCAGGCAAAATGTCAAAGAATGTCAAGAGAGATAAAACTCTGAAGGAATTCAGGTTTTCAAACAGTTAGATGATCTGTTCCTCGAGACATTTTAGCTATGGATTCTTGCACTGGCAGGGGGTTTGACTAGAGGAACCTTGGAGTTTTTCACTGATACTATGCAGTGTTTCAAAACTTCCTAGACAGGTTATAAAGGTAAAGGTATTCCTTGATGACAAGGTTGTCAAAGTCATGTCTGACTGTAGGAGGCAGTGCTCATCTCCGGGACTAAGTCGAAGATCCAGCATTGTCGGAGACTACTCTGTGATCATGTGGCCCACATGATTGCAAAGAAAGCTGTTTACTTTCTCACCAAAGTGGTACCTATACTTGCATTTGCATGCTTTTGAACTGCTAGGTTGGCAGAAGCTGGGACCAGTGACAGGTTATAGATGACTATAAAACACTGGTCCATCATTTTGTTTTTGTTTTTGTTTTTGGTCAGTAGATGAAGCTCTCTGCTATAAATTCACAAAATTAAAGTTGATATTCAACTATGAAAAATGTTAATGTGATGTAAAATATTTGTCATTCTGTACTGGCTGAATAAAGGTAACTCCTGCTTCCCTCCAGTCATGCAATCTGCCACAAGAACACAATCAAGTATTTATTTTAAAATTTACAAACCAATGAATGGCTGTTCAAAACTACCTCTTACCCTGAAATGAATTGAGCTTACTTCCAAATAGTTGTAGCATAGATCTAACAGCCAAAATATCCAAACTGCTCAATTAACTTCTGGAATTTTTCATTTATATCAAATGAAAAGGAAAGCAAAGTTAGTGATATAGTCTCATTAATACAGACATGTTCTGTTTGCTTTGCAGGACTCCAAATAATATTTAAAAATATTTGAAAAACTGTCAAAAACTTATTTAAAGTTTTGAGAAACCATGGGGAGAGAAATCCTTGACTGATGAAAATCATCGTACTTAGAAAGCATACAAACAACACATATTCTCATTTAAGAGTTCTATTGTTTCCAGAGTGATTTTCTGAATGATTAAATCCAATTAGTAGTCCCAACTACAATAGGCCTATTGAATCCAATGGGATTTAGACATGTGCCACCATTCAAACAATATTTAATGGTTTTACTCTGATTGGGACTAACTAATCAGATTCCAGACCTGGTGTAGATAATTCTGATTAACTTACTGCAATCAAGATACTGGAAGGGGAAAAAAGCAGTTTTAAAAATGCAGCTTTGGAACAGCAGGTGGTGTTGTACTTCTAGCTGCATGACACAAATAGCAAGGAAAGTATGCACAACTTTATTTATGATATTGCTATCTTTTGGTAAATTATTATTTAAATATTTGCCTGTTAACCTAAGAAAATAGATTTTGTCTCCACAAGAACCTATTTAGATGGTTGGGGTTTATCTACATATACTGGCCAGAATCCACTTGGGGACTTACAAGTACTTAGCCAAATAGTTACATAGTGATGGAGTGACTCTCAGACTGACCACTCCATACCCACAGTTACTGGGTAGTAACCACTGTGATCAATGGGGGTCCACTCCCTTATTGCTTGGGAAACAGATGACTGAAGTTATCACTCCCTCCTATGAATGATCTCCATTATAAAAGACAGAAGCAGGGTCCCTGTTGCAATCCCCCATTGGACCAGGGTTTTTTGTTGTTGTTGTTTTTGTTTTGTTTTTTGCTGGGTGGGGGGGGGGAGGTTGCAAACATCAGTCTTCTAATTCCTGATCAACAGCAGGAATTGACCCCCATCATACACAGTGGCTGCTTCCAGAAGATAGAGACTGGGGGATTTTCACAATCCCTATGTAACCTGTGAACTAGGGAAGACAAAGGGATTGTGAATACCAAATAATTATGGATATGGCCCACCCAGGGATGCTGGATTTTGGGGATGTGATGGCTTAGCATTTAAGATACCAACTCTGACAAATGCAAATTTGGCAGATCAGCAGTTCTAGATCCAAGTGCCGTATGACAGAGTGAGCTCCTGACACTAATCCCAGCTTCTGCCAACCTAGCAGTTCAAAAGCATGTAAAACTGCAAGTAGATAAAGAGATACTGTGATGCTCTTTCTTATTGTTTCCCTCACTTAAGTCACTTTATTTTTCTTGTGACTTCCAATCTATTTGTGAAACTGCTTTACTCTTGTATAAAAGTCAGAGATGTACTTTAACTATGCTGTAAAATACTTTGTTAGTAGCATGGATATTCAATCAAGTTGCAGACAAGCTTTTACTAAAATAATAAAATAACTTTATTTAAAAGATGTTTCAAACAATAGATACTTAGTTACAGGTGAATAAGACATTTGTTACTTTATGTATTTGTGTTACTTGTTTCACTTGAGAGTTTTCTCCTCAGAGAGTAAGAGTTACTGTTACCCTCACACAGTCCTTCTTCTGGATTACTTTCCTTAAACCTAATTAATAAACCTGCCATTATGGCTATATATATCCCCCAGGATATCTCATTCACTATTACTCCCTCACTTGGAGTTCTTCACAGGTATTAAGTCCCTCACTTCTGGACTTTAACAATCAGTTTCTATCTAGAAACCTCACAATAACTGTTCCTTTCTGGAACCCTCCTTCTCAAAACTTCCCTGTAACCTTCTCTACTCTTAATTCAACCCTATCTCATTCAACAGTCACCAACCGAGTATTTTTTATCTCTAGCCTTCAGTTTGATTGGCTGTTGCCCACTTGCTTTCTATTGGCTGTTGCTAAGGCTGGTGCAAATCTGCCTTCTATCCACAGGTATCACTTTGGTGGGAAGGTAACAGTGATTCATGTGCCATGGCATTTAGTCATGCTGGCCACGTGATCATGGAGTTGGCTCTCTCAGCTTAGAAATGAAGATGAGCACCACATCCTACAGTTGGACAAGACTAGACAATCAATTCAACAGGGAAACCTTTATCTTTAGGTTACAAATTTGTAACTTCCCAAGTGGATTCTGACCATTGTTCTTTAAGTGTGAGATAGCTCTGTGCAAGCACTTGGTAGTCATATTTCAAGGGAGGAGGGACATGGACATACATTCAGCACTTATGCACTCAAATGCCTTTTAGAACTTGTGTAAAGGTCTACAAGGGGTTCTTTCAGTATATTTGGTTCCTCTCATTAAAAAAAGAACTGGATAGGGGCTGGGATTACAACAAAGGTTGTGAAAGGTTGTTCTGTGGGCCACATGTGTAAATTTTGGCAGATTCTTTTCAAATATGCTTGTTTGCTGAGAACATGCCAGTTTTGTTTAACTGATACATCTTATAACTTTATTTAACACATCCTAAATTTGCAGGTTTAGACACAGAAGAGGAAGGTGCAAAAATAGAAGGAAGGAACATAAACCATCTAAGATGACACCATACTACTAGTAGAAAACATCATAGACCTAGAGCAACTACTGAGGAAAGTCAAGGAAGAAAGTGCAAAAGCAGCCTTACTATTGAACATAAAGAAAACAAAAATAATGAACATGGAAGATATCCATTAATTCAACCTAGACAATAAGTTAATAGAAATAATGAAAGACTCCCTGATTAAAAATTGATCAGAAGTTGATTAGGAATGGGAAGGGTAGCTATGAAAGAACTAGAAAAGGTCTTCAAGAGCAAGGACATAGAACAATGCATGGAAGTCAGAATCGTACAAGCAATTGTGTCCCTCATGTCCATGTATGGATGCAAGAGTTGGACAATTAAGAAAACAGATAAAAATAAATAAATTCATTTGAGATGTGGTGCTGGAGAAGTGTGCTGAGGATACCATGGACAGCCAAGAAGACAAACAAACGGGTCAGAACAGATTAGGCCTGAGAGCTCCCTGATGCCAAGATGACTAAATTGAGACTGTCATACACTGGCCACGCCAAGAGAAGACACGGCTCATTAGAAAATACCATAATGCTAGAAAAGGTGGCGGGAAGAGAAAGAGAAAAAGACCACATGCTAGGTGGATGGACTCGATCAGGGAGGCCATGGTCATGAATTTGCAAGAACTGGGGACAGTAGTAGAGCATGGAGAGTATTAGGGATGTCTCATCCACAGGGCAACCATGAGTCGAGATCGACTCTAGGGCAGTTAATGACAACAAAAACAAAGTTTTGAAACTAAGAAAAATAACATGAAATTTTTAATTTCAAGTTGATAACAATTATTGGTAGTTGGCAATCAGACTTAATGGATAAATGGGTATATCTGTAGTTTCATTCATCTTGTGGAAGCAAGGCTCCTACAGTCAAAGCATTTAGAACTTTTGGTGACTGGAGATACTGCTGCATGTACCACCTCTTGAGATTTCTCATCCCTCCCCAAGCTTGGTCTTCAGTCCTCACAGCAACCTGAGAAAAATAGATCTTCCCAGAAACACTATATTATTTTGAGTTAACTCTTTTTAAATGCAAAGTATTTTAGGTTGCCTTGGTTGTGATGGTGTCATTGAGAAGATCCATTAGAACCATTTCATGCAGCTGCAGCGGGGCTGGAAGCAATAAATAAATAAATAAATACTTATTGTAATTTCTGGACTACGTATAAGGGTAGCCCCATGTAGAGTGCATTGCAGAAATCGAGTTGTGAGGTTACCAGTGCATGCACTACAGTTTCTAGGTCCCTTCCAGGAAAGGGCTGAAGCTGATAATAGGAGCTCCTGACTATCGCATTCACCTGATCTATCATGTGAAGCAACAGGTCTAGTAGCACCCTCAGACTGCGAACACAGTTCTTAGAGGAGAGCATGACCCCATCCAGGACTGGAGGTTGTAACCCAATACCTGGTTTGCCCCCCCCCCCCCCCATTGTAAGTACCTCCGTTTTGTCTGGATTCAGCTTGAGTTGGTTTTTCCTCATCCAGTCCATTACCACCTCAAGACATTGATTGAGGGGAGAAATGCCATCTGTCATCATGGCTGCTGACTAAGACATGGAGAAATATATTTGGGTGTCATCAGCATACTGATAACACCCCACCCCATGTCCGCGGATAATTTCCCCCAGTGGCTTCATATAAATATTGAATAGCATTGGGGACAGGATGGTGCCCTGAGGGATGTCACAATTAATCTCCATTTTTGAGGAGCAACTATCCCCGATCATCACCCTCTGGAATCTACCTGAGAGGAAGGAACAGAACCACTGTAATGCAGTGCCTCCGATTCCTAACTCTCCCAAGCGTTCCAAGAGGATGTGATGATCTATCATATCAAAAGCCACTGAGAGGTCTACAAGCACCAACTGGGTCATGCTTGCCCTGTCAATGCCTAAACGAACGTCATCAGCCAGAGCAACCATGGCAGTCTCCACCCCATATCCCATCCTGAAGCCGGTTTGAAATGGATCTAGGTAATCGGTTTCATCCAAGATCGCTTGGAGTTGAAAGGCGATGGTCTGCTCGATCACCTTGCTCAAGAATGGCAGATATGATACAGGCCTATAGTTTTTCAAATCTAGGGGGTCCAGGGAAGGCTTCTTTAGGAGTGGTTTAACGACCGCTTCCTTTAGACATAGCCTTCCCTAAGGGATGCACTGATGACATCTTTAAGAAATGCCAACAAGGCATCATCTCCCTGGACGGCCAGCCATGATGGGCAGGGATCGAGAGGGCACATTGTCTTTCTCACTTTTCCAAGGATCTTGTCCATGTTATCAGTACTCACCAACTCAAACCAATCCAGTTTAATCTTTAAAACGGGTTTACTGGATACCTCATCAGTCAATTCTGCTGTAATCCCAGCGTCCAAGTTGGCTCTTATCTGAGAGATTTTATCTGCAAAGTAGTTGTTAAAAGTGTCACAACAGGCTGTTGTTGGGTTAAGTAGAGGGTTCTGCACAGGTGGAACCTGTGTCAGTTCACTTACCTCCCTAAACAGTTATGCTGGACATGACTCTGCAGACACAATATATGCAGAGGAGAAGACATGTTAAACAGTACAGGGAACAACTTGAAATTTATCCAAAAAATATATCTTTGTTGTAGGTTTTGAGGAGAGACAATTTAACCTTTTTAGTCTAAGGAATCTTGAGGGGTCAAGGGCCACCAAAAACAACAGCAGCAGCTGGGTAGAGGGCTGCACACAGCCCTGCCCAATAGAGCTCAACACACCTGTTGGCATTTTTGATAGGGATGGACAGTGATTTTGTTAAGCTTGACAGTCTTCATGAAAATAACATATTTAGATTTGTATCAAGATTTGTATCAAGAAAATGTGCACCTTGCACTGAGCATTTACACCAGGGGTAGGCAACCTAAGGCCTGGGGGCCGGATTCGGCCCCCCGAGGCCTTTAGACTGGCCCCAGGCCTGTCCTGCCACTGCCACCCCCGCCACCTCCCACCGCCGCCCACCATGATGATATTGATTATTGTTGTTATTACTTGTTCTTGGGGTTTCCTTGGCAAAATCTCCACAGGGGTTTTGCTATGGCTTTTCTGGGGCTGAGAGAGTGTGCATCCATTTTATTTATTTATTTATTTATTTATTTATTTATTTTTGGTGCTTTGCCCCCCCCCCCCCCCCCCCCATTGTCTGAGGGACAGCAACCCGGCCCCTGGCTCAAAAAGGTTGCCTACCCCTGATTTATACAATGCTCAGGTAGTCTTTCAGTTCCACCTCCCACAGTGATTGCCTCCAACATGAATCAGGTAGTGAGTGATATGAAAGATTTCTGCACTAGGAAGCCACAGCTAGTCATGAGAGGATATTTAGCTAAATAGGCCAATGGTTGAATTGTAGACAAGACAATTCTTCACTAGATGGATTGATGATCTGAATATGTGGGTTCTAGTCTAAGAAAAGGAAATGTTTCCAAGATCTAAACTGCTTCCTTATGTTGCCATTGTTGTGTGCCTTCAAATCATTTACAACTCATGGCAACCCTGAGGTGAACTATCATGGGGTTTTCTGAGGGTGAGTGAGTGTGACTTACTCAAGGTCACCAGTGGATTTCCATGGGTAAGCAGAGATTTGAACCCTGATCTCCAGAGACATAGTCCAATGCTCAAACCACTACACTGCTTAGGCTGCAAAGGCCCAAATCCTTTTCGTGACATGCAGTTGTAGGTAGATATTATCCCTGCATACATAACCATTACACTTTTATTTATCTGTAATTGACCTTTTTATTTCTAATTTTAAAATGTATGTTAGAATTTATAGTCATAAAAGGGCACAACTTTTTTTAAAACTTATCAAATGTATGTTTGATCACATAAAGAAGCTGTCATGGACACCCATTGCTTCCGTACTAAAATGCCTATCAGGAAAATGCAGATTATTTCCCTGCCCACACCCCCAGCATCCCCAGCAATGGCATCTGCACTTCTCAAGCTATCACCAAGTGCAGGAGTAGGAATTATACAGTCCTCCCATAATCTCTCACTACTGGCTGAATTGACTAGATTTGATGGGATCTGCAATCCTACAATGCCTGGAGGCTTACAAAGCTCCCATGGCAAATGTTGTGGAATCTACAAGTATGAAGGCTGGCTGTGAATTCCTTTCTGAAAACATTAAAGAAACTACCACAGGCTGCAATGTTTGTGATCCTTTTGAGTCTTTGCATTCTATTCTAATATTGTACTATGCTGATCAAATTCTGTGTGGAGTGGGGGAAACCCTTTACAAGAGAGGAGTGATATAAACAATGACTTTGTCACTGCAGCTTGTGACCTGCATAAGCAAACCACTCTTCTATCAAGTGGCCTCATTAGCTTGCAAACACAGTGGCACACTATGGTGAAGGGCCGCTGTGGAACCATCTCCTGTCAAATTGCAGCAGACTGCATGGTCCTGTTATCTGAGACCCTCCAAACCTCTTCTGGGGATATTACCATTTTTCTGTTAGTTTCCAGTGACCTTTACAAATAAGGCCTGGCTGTTGTTTCTCTGCCATTTCCATAAAGATGGGAATGCATATCAGGCAGAGTAAGCAAATTTATTTTATTGCTTTATTATTTTGGTTGTTTGGGTTCTTGCCATTTCCTATTATTCATCTAAACTTCTGTCATATAATTGTTAAACCATATAATATTTTGTGATATATAAATTCCTTATATAAATATAAGATTGAAATTCTATGTACAAAGGCAGAACAATCTAATATTAGGGTCTGTAGTCTATACTAAGCAATACTGGACTCTTAACAGCAGGAGTGGCCAAACCCAGGTTTTTGCATTCATTTAAGCAGCAGCAGCAGCAGCAACAACAACAAAAGGGAAAATGTCTGCCATTTCCAGGACTAGCATAACTTTTCCCTTCCTTCCTAGGAACAGGCTAAGAGGAGTGTGGATCCTTGCCATTTCCACCTACAAATAGGCTCCAAACACAAATCTCCCCCTCCTTCCCTGAGTTTGGCTTTCTCATTTTGGAGTAAAGGAGAGCCCTGAGTTTTCCCCAGTGGCTGGGAATAGCTGCACTGACACACAGAGACTAGAATCTTGTTGTTGTAACTATATAACTGGTGACAATAGAAGAAATAAAGGCAGCAGCTGTGAAGAAGTAAGCCATTGGAGAAATAGGTTGGTCAGAGCCAGCACATTTTATCTGCCTTCCCTCAGCATCACTATGTGACCCTGAAAAAAAAATGCAACTGCTAGAATAGTGTACTATAAGGACTCCATGAATGGGCTGGCATCCTGTTAGTGACCTATGCAGATGTAAGTCAACCTTATGTCTGCATGTCTTTTTTGTTTGTTATTTGATCATTTGCAGAGCTAGGTATTCTTTACCATCTTCCACAATTTCCAAGCCCTTCCCAACAGGACTCACCCTTGCAGTGTGGTAGCACTCTCTCCATGTCCACTCTACTGCTGGCAGAGGTGGATGCGATCAGAGAAGCATCTGGCTACATCTACAGAGCCAGATAAAGCCTGATGATATCATCCATAGAGACCTCCAGAGGGTCCTGGTGGATTTCAGAAGATGTCCTTGGCCTCTGGCTACAACCCCCTATACCAAAAATAAGATGGCCATGGAGCCCATTCATCCCAGACAGGTATACTTACCCCATCATATCCATGGGGATTCCATTCCTGACCCCCACCCACTCACCAATTGCAAAAACCACAGGAACTCATCCTATCAGTTTTAATGGCAGTGTGGCCATGTGCACATGCCACTATTGGAGACAATGGGATGGGGCCATCCATGGATGCTCCACTTTAACTGCTAAGGTTCCACCCTATGGAATCCTAAGATTTTCCCTAGAATTCTTTGACCATGACAGTTAAAGTGGAATAACAGTGCTTTATTTCTTTAGTGTGATTGGGTCCCTGGAGGTGGTGGTGGGAGCTGTAGTGGACTTCAGCTTGTAAACTTCAGCATTGGTCCCAAAATAGGAGAAAGGTGGGCTATACATTAAATAAATAAATGAACTCTTATGCTATGCTCTGCCATGTAGGTTCTCAGCCAAAATGAGGAAACTGTGTGGAAATTGATTGGAAAAAAAGACTTGCCTGTTGTTGCCTCAGAATGCTTTCTTCTGATTGCTTTGATGATGCACATGGAATTATTTTTGAATGAAAGCAAAGGTATCATAAGTACATGTTTTAAACAACCAAACAAAAAAGCTGGAGGTTGGAGGCAATGGTCAAGATATGTTTGGAAAAAAATAGCTCACAATATGTAGCAGTGGGGATGGCTCTGAGTTTCCATGTAATAAACAATTGATATTACTTGTGGTGGTGCTACAGGGAGGAGTGGAAACCTGTAGCTCCCTCAAATAGGACATACTCATGCAGGACACACAACAGGGCAATAGGTGAACAGTTCTGTCTCTCATTTTATAATGTCTGTTATATGACAAGGATGCTGATCCTTATATGACAAGGATACTTATATGATACTTGTCATATAAAGGATGTTGCCAGTGCTCTGTATCCAGAGATTCTGAATCCACATGGATTCAGCTATCCAAAATATTTTAAATAATTTTTTTAAAAAAATCCAAACAGGAAACCTTGATTCTACCATTTTATATAAAGACAGCATTTTACTATGCCCTTGTATTTAATGGGATCTGAGTAGCCACAGATTTTGATATTGGGGTGAGAAGTCCTGGAGCTGAACCCCAGTCGATACCAAGGATGCACTATACACTCAAATTTTCTGATGTTCAAAAAGAAAGGGTCTGCTAATGTTCCAGGACATCCTATCAAAGTAATGGCCACCTTCTGCAGGATTTTGCATATATGTGAACTTTCCATGAAATATCAATTGTACAAAAAACTGAGCTTAATAATAACATTAATTTTGTGCAGAACAAAGTGAATTTTATGCCATATCCAGAGGTTTTTGCACATACACGAAAAAATCTCTGTGCAGGTAAAATTTGAATTTCTGCTAGTATGTATTGACTCTGGCAATTACTTCAGTATGTGAGATGCTGCTATGGGGACAGAAGCAGGCCGGAAATATATCTAAAATTCATGTTTCCTTTTCCCTTGAGTTGTCAAAGCAGACTAGTGCTAAGCCATATCAGTTCAGTAGGGTATCCATTTTTCTCATACAATCAGTTTAAGACAAAAATATCCCCTTCTACTGTCAGCAATATTTGCCAACCTACAGAAATACAACCGTAAGAAAGACAAATGTAAAAAATATTTCATATACCAACAGTAATAACATACAATTTACATGTAAGTACAGGACAGCACTGTCAGCCCCCAGGCTGTTTTCCACCTGTGCTGTTACTCGGAAAATTCCCACATTCTGGTAGATGTGTTTGATTCCATCTTCTGTGGAACTGAGATTGGCATATGACACAGCACTCCCATCTCCAAAATCCACACGAATTATCGATCTCTGAATATCTCCCTAAATGAAAGAAATAGGGAGAAAAATTGACGACTAACATAACTTGATAACAATTGGAATATTTACCAGTTTCAAAAGGATTTTAAAAAATGAAAAACCACAATTTACAGGGATGGGTAGAATCCAGAGCTGGTCTCCTTTTGTCTTGTTTCATCTTGTTTCATACTGTTTCCCATTACCTTGGGCACTTTGTTGCAATGTTGGATGGCTGTTTGCATGCACATCCCATTATGCCAGCCAGTGCTTCCACTGCTGGCATGAGCCACTTGCTCTATGCTCATAATGAGGCACCCAGTATTAATCACAAGGCTAAGCACCTCATTCTGACCTCAGTATGAGCCAATTGTACCAGTGAAGGCAACACAGCAGGATGTGTTGTAAACAGCTGCCCAGCATTGCAACATAGGGCTCTGGATCTTCCATTAAGATCCAGAGCAAATTTTGATTTTAAAAAAATATTTAGTGTGTAATACATTGAGTTCAGTGCTGAATTGGTCAAACATCATCTGGACAACTAGTTCCCACTAGAATCAGGGTTTGGGCCCTGCATCATCCAGACTTATTGCTGTGGGAATGGGAGGAAGATGTTTTATTTGGCACATGAGGACAACCCCTAAGATAAATCATAGATTTAAGCCACATACACCCCTCAATGAACAGATAAAAGAAAAGGGTGAAAAGATTTGAGAATGGGGAAATTATTCCAGCCCACAAAAGGTGTTTTTTTTTTCCTCAAGAGGGAAGCATCACCTGTTGCTAATTAAATATCACCTAAATTTGAAAAATGAGGACAATGATTTGAAGTCAGAAATTGAAGTTTTTTGTTGTGGGAAGCTCACAGGAGCTGGCCCCATTCCAATACTAGACATTCAGCCTTTCAGCGACACTGAAATAATCCTTTTAAAATTATAACTTTCACTTTAAAGCAAAATCTCTGCCTTGTTCTGAAGTGAATAATCTTTATTCTGATGAAGGCTCTTTCTGCAGGGATGCTGCTGCACTGCCAAAATTTGGCAGCTTGTCAAAAAAAAAAAAAAACCTAAAGGGAAAAATTAGGGGGAAGAGCTAAGGAAGAACAGCAAATTTATAGGATTTAACTTTGCTTAAAATTTAACTTTGCTTAAAAATTTTGAAAATGCAGGTAAATATTCAAAGCAAGATGTTATACACATTTTTATCTCATGCAGCTGAATGTGACTCCTTACAATTATGGAGTGTTCTTCTTTGAATAAAGTAACATAAGATTAGAGATATTTTCACAGCACAATCTTATGTATAGAGCTTAATTGTGGCGTCCCTCAGGGTGCCATCCTGTCCCCGATGCTATTCAATATTTATATGAAGCTGCTGGGTCAAATCATTCGGAGGCATGGAGTGCAGTGTCATCAGTATGCTGATGACACCCAGATATACTTCTCCATAACCAGATCATTGGCCCAGACTTCAGATGGCATCTCTCCTCACAATGACTGTCTCAAAGAGGTAATGGATTGGATGAGGAAAAACAGATTGAAGTTGAATCCAGACAAAACGGAGGTACTGACAGTCACAGGTCCAAAACCAGATTTGGGAATACAGTCTCCGGTCCTGGATGGAGTCACGCTCTCCTCTAAGGACTGTGTTTGCAGTCTGGGGGTACTTCTAGATCCGTCGCTTCACATGACTAGTCAGGTGAATGCGGTGGTCAGCTTTGGCTTCGGCTGATACGCCAACTGTGCCCTTATCTGGATATAAAGGATCTGGAAACTGTAGTACATGCTCTGGTAACCTCACGTCTGGATTACTGCAATGCACTCTACATGGGGCTACCCTTGTGCCTAACCCGGAATCTACAATTGGTGCAAAACATGGCAGCTAGGTTAATTACTGGAACATCTAGGAGGGAGCATATAACACCTGTGCTTAAATCCCTCCACTGGTTGCCGATTAGTTTCCAGGCACAGTACAAGGTGTTGGTTTTAACCTTTAAAGCCAACCTTTAAAGCTTGGGGCCATCTTATCTCCGGGACCGCCTCTCCCCATATGACACCCCCCCCCCGTGCACTTCGATCCTCTGGGAGGAACCTGTTACAGCCAATAAAAACTAGACTGTTTCAGACCTCCCAGAGGGCCTTTTCTGCGACCTCTCCCAGACTATGGAATGGCCTGCCGGATGAGATCCGTCTTATCACCACCCTTGCTAGCTTTAAGAAAGCAGTAAAGACGGATCTCTTCCAGCAGGCCTTCCCAGAATAATCTCCTGGCTCAGCTGGAGATGGTCACTATCCATCCCCTTTTCCTACCACTGCCTGCTTGCCCTTGATGTTCTTATTGTTGTTACTGTATTATTCTTATTTTAGCTCTTTAATTAGTTTAATCCAGTTTTAATGGGGTGGGAGGGTTATAGTTGGGTTGAGGGAATGTTTTTTAACTGTTTTTGTTTTAAATATGTTGTAACCCGCCCCGGTTGCCGAGCAGAGGGGTGGGCTAGAAATAAAACCTTTTATTATTATTATTAGGTATGCCTGTTCAGAAGTTAGCCCCACTGGTCTCAGTGGTCCTTACTCTCAGGTAAGTGTGTATAAGATTGCAGTCTTAAATATAATATCAAGAGAACTAAGAAAAAGATGGATGGTGTGTCTTTTTCAATATGGATGTGTCTTTTTAAACATAGCCTTTTATAAATTCTGGTAGGCCAAAGAATATGCTGAGTCTACATTTGCCACCAGAGGAAAAAAAAATCATTTCTAAGCTCAGCAGGAAGTGGCCTTCTGATTCTCATCAAGGCTTCCTGCTGAGAAAGATGTCTCCTTCCACTCTAATTAGAGAAGACGTACAGCTGTCACTCTAAAAGTCTCTTTGAGAAGGTGAATTTGGTTGGCTTTTCCCATTTCTTTTCATTAAAATTATTTCAATCTTTTGAAGGGAAAATGCTTTCTCTCCCATTAACTGCAGTTCAGGCTGTAACAATTTTCTGAAAAGGCCATGTTTAAAAAGCTGACATTTAAATATTTTGGTTTCTGAGACCAAAGAACATGTAAGCAAAAGAGGGAGCATGTGACTAGTGAGACACATATTTTCAGGATAGTGATGAGAAGAGTAAAAAGCAGAAAGGAAGAAAGAACCTCCCCAAAGTCTTATTTTCCTATGTGCGCTGAAAACTAACCTACATTGTTTTCCACACATATTTGGTTTTTTGAAAACAGCTGCTCATAGCACAGGCTTCAGAAACTTTATAAATGGTATGAGGATCATGCATCTTCCCTAAAAATACTGATACAAACCTATACAAGATGAAGTCTAGTAAATATTCTCCATTAAGAGTTCTGTATAACCAATACCTCTACTGTGGAATTCCTTTGAATGGGAAATTACAAAAGATAGATCCATCTTTGTCACTCTCCCTCCCCTCCACATATGTCATGCATCACTGCAATAAATGTAACAACAGACTGAATGGTTTTCTGAATCTGCTAAAGTTAAACAATAAGGCAGTGAAGAGAAGGTATTTTTTCCACAAGTTTTGATATTAATACATCAAGGCAACTATCCTGTATACAAGAATTCTAAATACAAGAATTTGAGTTGAATAATTTGTTCCCACACTCTACATCAGATGCTCTGCCATGACATCAAATAATCTTCAAATATTTTCTAGATAGTTGGTACTGGGCCATATTTCAGTAGTAGAACAGATGCTTTGTGTGCAAAAACCATTAATCCAGGAGAAAGAGGGCAAAGGAAACAAAATGGTGGTGGATGTTGATGTACTCCTATTGCCTTAACATCTCAAGAAAGAAAAGGAAAGAATGGCCTAAACCACTGTAAGCTCCTCCTACAACAATATAGGGGTTGAATCATGAGCTCTTAAATTGTTACTGAACATTCACCCTTCCCATATGTTACCTCTGGGTAGAAATAGATACTGTTCTTTCTTCTTCTCTTTTTCTCAGGTTCCCCTTGAACACTCACCCTTTTTTCAAGCAGGAACAAAAAACACCAGTAGACATAGATTGCTGTTTCTTTTTAATGATGGTGTCTGGTAGAACTAATAATGCACTGTTTCACAGCAAGAGTCATACCATTATGAATAAACAGATCTCATTTGAGGACCAATTAATATTGAGTGCATATTACTACAATAGGAACTGCTAGAGGCAAAGGAGTGTTATGGCCATTCCTCAGGAATTTTAAGATCTGTATATTGAACTAGAAAACAGTTTGTATTATCTGTAGCAGAAATATCAATTTCTGAGGAGTACAGTCCAAAACATTATGTTCTGATTTTCACTGGGTATGTACTAAATATAGTAAAAAAAGAAAATAAACTATCAAATAAAATACTGTAACTTGTTAAAAATGTGCAAATAATAGGAAAGTAAATGTGACTTTTTTTTTTCTTTAGGTCTAGCTGATTTGACTATTCTCCCACACCTGGCACCTCTAGGTATTCAGATGTAAATCTTTCCAAAAATGGAGGTTCTTAGATTTATGCTGAATAGGTCAGAAGAATAGGAATGGGGAAAAGGAGTAGCATGGTTTCAAAAGATGTTATTCTCAACCCTATTTCACCAGGGAGCACAAATAAAGACTGCCTCATTGTCACACTGTGCCATATTTGTTGAAGGGTTTGGTAGGATAGTGGTGGGTGAGGACTATTTTTATTGAGGTTTGCCTTACACATATATAAGCTATACAGGATATATATTCACTTTGCACTCTTCCTGATTTTTCACACTTAAGAATTCAGAAAGAGCAGCTTAACCTGTTTACAGAATATTATTATACATTGATTACTTATATGCTGTCTATACTTTGCTGTTGGAGAGAAGACTGCTAATTTTAATCATTCTAATGAGAACACCTTCAAACATCCAATTTCAAGCTCACCCAAGAGCCTGCAAGCATGAATTTATTTTATAAAGTGCTGAGATTTATATGTAAATTAAACAATGAGATGCAATGCAAAAGTTTTAAAAATTGAGTCCCAAGCCTCACATTTAATTTGGAACTCTTCAATTATGCAATGACTGGTTATCTCTTTATTCATGCAGATGTTTAAAATTGAGTTTTAATTAGCCTTTGTAGAAGGCAGATGTTGCTTCTCCTCACTTGTCTTCCAGAATGGAATTCTCAACAATCTGCTTTATGTAGTCTTTATGCAGATTAAACCATTCTTTCCTGCCATGCCAAAGATCCAGTGTTGGGAGTATTTATATAAGATTTCTTATCTACAGCATTTATATTAGATTCAGGGAAGGATAGGTGTTTGTTCTTATGTATTTGTATACACACAGATATATATATATATATATATATATATATATATATATATATATATATATACACACACATACACATACACATACACACACACACACATACATACACACAGTGATAGTGCAGTCCTGTCTGTGTCTTAACTATAGGTTGCACTGAGTTCAGTGGAGCTTACTCCAAGTTATAAGATTACAGCCTATATAATTTTCACTTCATCTCCACTAGGCTACACACATACACAAACAAAAATCAAAATGTGGGAGGGAAGAAGAATAAGAACACCATCACCTCCACCACTGAGGGAAAGAGGTCTGTTGCCTGCCTGCTTGCTGCTCCCTGTCAGTCAAAAGATAGACCAGGGAATAGGAGCTCTGCTTATCCTAGATGGTTACTCTCAATCTCTCTCTGAAGGTGAAGCTCTGAAGGTGAAGCTCTGAAGTTGGATATTCTCCTGGACTCAGCTCTGAGCCTGGACTCTATCCTTCTCATCTGATTCCAGGAAACTGTCTTTGTATGGAAACATTGTCAGTAATGGATTGGATGAGGGCAAACAAACTGAAGCACAATCCAGACAAGATAGAGGTTCTCTTGGCCAGTCAAAAGACAGACCAGGCAATAGGGACTCTTTCTGTGTTAGACGGGGTTACATTCCCCTGGAAATTTCAGGCACACAACTTGGGTGTTCTCCTGGATTCAACTTTGAGCCTGGATCCCCAGGTTTCAGCAGTGGCCAGCAGTGCATTTACCTTCTCAACATCACCTTTTCAAGTCTTTACCCCCCCTCCCCTTAATAATTGATTATAATATGGGGACATTGACAGTAAGAGTTACTGAAAGTATAATTATTTGCACATAGGCTCGTGCTTTTCAATTGTCATTTCAAAGTAAAATGCATGGTATGCTAGTGATTTTAAGGGGAAATTTAAAATATACATTAATTTCCATGTCTGTATTTCTACAGGATGTTGTGATATTATAAGAAACCTGAAAATTAACATGGTAAATGTGGTAAAATTAATAGGATAAAATTCACAGGGAACTTGAGGGCCAGGGACATACAGGAATAGAGTTGATAACATGGGTGCAAGAAATCTATACATTTTACCGAAATTTTACGCAGACCAGTGCAATGAAGATAAGCAGGGATCATGTTTAACTGGTTGCTTGAACATCTACAGTGCAAATATATGATTTCTTCTCCAGTCTCTGGAGGAAAATTGAATTGGATTTGACCTAAGAGAACTGGCAGTAAAACTTATCCATATCTTGGCACAAATTATACCCTGTCATTCATATTCCCTCATACCTTAAATATTGCCATATATCATGAAAATGATTTCAAATCAGATGGTAGAGTTAATTTTGTAGCATTTTTTTTTCAGTAGATGAAAAAAATGTTGATTGAGAGATGAGGTTTGCTCTAGGTTTCTTCAAAGTGAACTTTCTACATTCTCATTCCTTTCTCACTATCTTGCAAATGCACATTCTTAAAACTATCTAGGTGTGCCTGTAACTCGAGCTTATAAACCTATGGTGTATTACATTTAGAGAATACAAATCATAGATTCAGAAATTCTGTACTATTCTCTCACAAGCTAGATTCTCAGAAAAGAATTATCTGTGTTTTCCCAATTAGTGTTGACTTCTACATAATTCAATAAAACAAGGGCATCTGAAGTGGTTGGGCATTCAAACAATATTTGTTAGATAATGGCCCAAAACAGACTAGCCAAAAGCACCAGCTTCAGGCCAATCCGGAGGTGTGGTGTTCAGATGATTCATGCCCCAGAATCAGGCCAAAGCCACAATGCAGCTGTCAAAGGCAGCCCAAACCCAGCCGCAAAAGGAGCACAAAAAAGTGCTACTTGCTGGCAGTCCATTGTGGATCACGGTGGCGGTTGGCTTTGGGACCATGGTGTCTGGTTGCCACAGTCCCACACCAAATGGGGAGCAATTGGGGTGGAAGCAGTCTTTTGCTCCACTTGCTCTATCTCAATAAACCTAGTGCACCAACTGTGTCCTGGAGAGTCAGATCTGGCCATGGTAGTACATGCCTTACTTCAGTACTCAGAAACTTCAGTTGACTCAAAGAGCTATAAGAAGCTCACAACTACCTTACTGCAAAAGTTCCATTGGCTATTTCCAGGTGCAATTCAAAGTGCTGGTTTTATAAAGCCCTATATAGCTTGGGTCCAGGTTATCTGAAAGACTGTATCTCCCCCTTTAAGTCAATGAGGGCTCAAAGATCATTTGAAGAGGGCCTTCTCTTTGTAACCTCTCAGGCTGGTGGGAACAAGGGAGAAAGCCTTCTTGGTGGCTGTTCCCAGAATTGGAACTCCCTCCCCAGGGAGACCAGGATGACCTTGTTCCTGCTTTCCTTTGGACAGCAGGTCAACATATTTCTGTGTCAGCATGCCTTGGGTTCCTCCGGGGAGAAAGGTGGCATATTAAATAAATTAATAAATAAATACAATTTTACAAACTAACTAGGATTGGGCTATTAATGCTGTGCCATTCTTTTTAAAGGTTGGTTTATAGTCTTTTAGTGTATTTTTAATATTTCTAATGTGTAGGGTTTTAACTTCATAACTTGTTTAATTGTTTCATAAATTTTATATTTACACCTTTATTAATGTATTGTTTTAATTAGAATTGTTTCAAATATGGTGTTAGCTTCCTTGAGAACCATTATATTGAGAAAGGTGGGATAAAAATGAATAAAATAAATACATACATCCTTTTCATAACTTACAGAAGTAGCAAATAATGATTGTAGAAGACTGTTTCAGAAACCAGCATTTTCTATGTTTTCTCCATGCTGATCTCTCAGTTGTTTTGCAGTACTAGCACAGGTAGTCTTACCATCTTGTGTACTTGTCAAGGAGTCAGGGAGGGCAATTTTTTCAAGCCCATGCCCTGCTTGTTTTAAGGCGATAGGTCTAATACAGGGGTAGGCAACCTTTCCCCTTTAAGGGCCAAGGGACTTCAGCTCCCAGAAGCATCAGCCATGTTGGCCAATAGCCCCATGTTGGCCAATAGCTCCTGGGATTCTGGGAGCTGAAGTCCCTCGGCCCTTAAAGGGGAAAGGTTGCCTACCCCTGGTCTAATATATAGCTCAAATTCATCAAACTATGAATCTATTTAATAGCATTGGTTAATTAAGAGTTTTCAGTTTTATTTCTTTTGTTCCAAACAATTTAAACTCAAAATCCCCATTGGGGAAAGTGTATAATAGACCATACCTCTTCTAGCTGTACCAGAAAGGTAACATTGTGCCCTTGTTCTGATGTCAGTGTGCCATCTGAAGTGACAACTCGAAGCCCTCTTGGGGCCTTGCCAGGACACTGCTGGGGCTTGGCTGTGTATTGCTCACGCACACCATCAGTGCAGTTATTAGATACAACTTTCCTATACCTGTTGAAAGGGGGAAACAGACACAACATTGTAAGAAACTGCTGCAATTGGCTAATTTCAGGTGATGTTCCCCTTTCTACACCACTGCCATTTGTCATTCAGTTTTCATTAAGAGAACAATGAACCAGCTAAAACTGATGAGCTTCAGCACCTCAGCCACAGTGCTCAAAAGATAATCAAGTTACAAATAATATAAGCCCAGATTCTACAGATAAATTGGTAAACTCTGTCAGGGCACTTATGCAGATCTCTTCATTTAACACAATTCGAAGCAATCCAGGCTTCTATTTTTTTTTTTTTTTAATTAAAACAAACAGTCAAACATATACTTACATTAAAACATTGAAACAAACAGTCATACATACAATCAAACAAGTACTTACCAACAAAATCAAACATCAATGAACAATAACAAACATATATATACACTTTAAGATTTCTTTACAAAATTAAGCTAGACTTCCCGGTTGAATTGACCTTCTATTAATAAGATTTTAATCTCCTCTTCCTAGATTAGTGCTATTCCAAGGACACCCAGGTTACTTCACATAAATCTCTTATCCAAGAAAATTAAAACAAGCTTTTACTCTTAGTCCACTGTCATATAAGAGAAAAAAAACTATCATAAGCCTCTTCTAGTATATAATATATTTCTGATTTTCCCCCCTTCCCCCCTTTTTCTTCTTCTTATTATTGAAAAAAGAAAGAAAAAGAAGGAAAAATGGGCTCACTTTGTTTTTCTTCAAATTTTTACAACAGATTATATTTTTCTATCAGAGACCATTCATTGTCTATTTTTCCCATTGCTTTGTCCTTTATTAAAGCTGTTAATTTATCCATGTTTTTCATTTCCCAGGCTTCTATTTTCAATGAATGTTGAACCACAGTCTACCATCACTGGGGTGCAGCTCTATCAGGAGGCAGTAACTCAGGCACTATCCATCTGCCATGGGACAGCTGGAGAAAAAGAAGCAGCCTTTGTCCTCCCAAACTTCTAATATACTCATGAAGGCTGTTCCTTTTTCTTGACTATACTAGATAGTGCCCTGGCACACCATGCCTATAGGGGTTTATTTTAGTGCTATCAGACTATGGATGCACAGTAGGACAGAATGCAGAAGATGCTGGATACCTTTCCACAATGGTCCTAAAAGTAATGAAAACCTACAGATTCTTGCCCAGTGGTGGACAACTGTGGAAGGGTAAAGGGTCACATTACTGTCCCAGGAGACCTTGAAGGACTGCCCCACCCACTTCACTTGCTCCTGCAGAAAGAAAATAAACTTTTGTCCCCAAATGCACTCTAGTAGGCAATAAACTTGGTAGTGGCTATTTTGCCATTGAATTATATTAGATGGGAGAATCCGATTCAACTGTCATCTATCCAAGTACATTTCAATTTTTTATTCTGAGGTTGTACTGAAACAGCAACACTCCAGAGCTGTCATCAAAACCACTGAATTATATGCTTGGAAATTTAGACTTTGGAGACTTGCATCATCACAATTGTTTATCTTCCACTTATTTATCAGAGTTCTAACATAATGTGACACACACTTCATTTAATGTTTGAACTGATTCTTGTGTGCTTCATCTAGGGATGGGTAAAACATATTCAAAGATTCAAAAATTCAGCCAGTGTATGTTTCATTATTCCAGAGGTCATATAGATAATCTTGGGTGAAAATTGAAATCTCTCTAGCACCCACTTAATTGTTCACTATTCTTCAATCATTTCATTTTAAAACTGTCTAGATGTAGACTCGGTAACTTCAGCATCGACTAGCTACCATGTTCTCACATTCTGTTTTTTTATATAAACATTTAGCCTCTTAAAGGCTGATAATGCAATCTCTATTATGCATTATGGTATTTTTTATGAGCCAGCATGTTTACCTGTGCTTTTTGTGTTTCTAATGTTACCACTCGAGAATTAAAGATCTCAGACCTGATAAGCGGAACTGTAGTTGAAGATTAAATAATCATCCATACACATGGACATGTTCATGACCTGGTTCTGGTAACTCTGACCACTCACCCAGTGCTGTTGAGATAACTCTGACCAAGACTGCAGTCTTTCGACAAAGTCGATGGATTGTACCAAAATGCAGGCAAACACTGGCCATTGCTGTGACGCTCAAATCCATAATCACTGGTTTTTAAGAAGAAGAGATCATTTCAATAATATGCAAACTGAATACCACATTGGAAGTACATAAGATGCATCCAAACTGCACAATGGGGGTACTTAGTGAGTTACCCTTAATGAGATATTTATAAGATACCTTCAAAAGAGAGGAATTGAGGATTAAATCAGTTAAATTTGATTGCATAGATAGGCTTTCCAGGTATCTTTGGAGTTCTAGTTCAGGGATGAGTCCTAGGAAACACTTTGTACATTACCCACAATTCCTTAGGATGGCATGGTAATGTAGTTAAAGAAACTGTTTTAACTGAATACAGTATTTACACCTATTTATAGTGAATTCTGATGACCCAGTCAACAGACATAATGCCTTGTGGACTTATTTTGACATCTGCTCGATTTTTGATATTACCACAACATGGGAAACACCTCTTGTCTTTATCTACATCCTGTCAATAAGTACACAACATTTCACTCTGTACTGTACCAGTTGTTCTTATTAGAAGAAAAAAAAAAAAGCTACTCAGACCTCAAATCACATTACAAAGCTGCTACAGGGGAGGGGGGTCTCTGTTGGCCTCCATGAATGGAGACCAGAGGTCTTTATTCTTGGCCTGATTGGCCAAACATGGTCATGTGATGGGAGGCAATCTCAGAGGCAATTTATGCCTGTCACCCCCCCCCCCACACACACACACTTATGCATGATCTCCAGTGAATTTCTTCAGCACCCAAAGTATGGGCAAGTCTGTGTACAGTGAGTATGTTCCTGACTACTGCTCTTTCACACAGGACAGGTCTCTTGTTTCTTTCTATGCTCTTCACTTCCCTCTGTTGGCATGTGGTGGTTGGAAGGTTTATAATGTATAACTATAGCCAGTTGAAAACATTATAAGCTATTTAAAAAGTTTAGACTATAACTCTCAGAATCTTCTAGATGGCATAGCCAAGCTCAAATTGGGTGAAGATTCTGGGAGAAGTAATCAAGAAAAGTTCTAATTTGTTTTATATGGGATCTGATCATTCATTGGTCTAGCTCAAAATGATCTACTCTGCATTATTACTGTTCTCTTACAATCTTTCCCAGATGTGCTATCTAATATTTCTTTATTAGAGATACCAGGGAATGAACATTGGACCTAACTCATATGAAATGTGTGCACAACAACTGAGTCAAGAACGATCTCAGGACTTGCTCCATTCATTGCCACTGGAAACCAATAATCTGCTGCTGTAGGTGAGAGAAAAGGCAGGAATGGATTTGAAAATCCAGCATTTTCATTTCCCTCTTTAGTTTTTCTTAGGCCTTTTATGTAACATGTCAATGAGGAAAGTTGGTTAATTGCTTTGCAAACAGATGCTTAGTTATCCTAAATGATGCAAATTAATTTTATAAGCATCCTTAGTGAAGGAACAGCACAATGGCTATTGAAATAATCATTCAACAAATAGCAACACTCATTTTCATTTTCCAGAGAAAAACAAATATTTAAGTATGAATGAAGCTTCTTTCCCCTGTAATCTGATTGTCAACAACTGGAATGCTTGTATTGCCAAGCTGTCATGTATCGATATAATGAAAAAACAGTAAGATTGCACTTTCACAACAGGTTCAATAAGCAAGTTAAAAACAAAGGAGCAAGAATATGAAGCAAAATACATACAACACATGATTTAATCTAGCAATATTAGTTTGGATTTCTATGCTACTTACCCCTTTTTTTCTAGATGAGAGGTTTTAGGTGATATTTCTCAATTCAAGAAACAGATATTTCTCAGTTCAAGAAACAGGAGTGTGTAATATTTTAAAACAGCAGTAGCAAGGTTGGTGCTTTCTGCCTTGTAAGCTCTGGCCCAATCCAAATGCTTAAAAGATGCATATGGGTGAGAGGAAAGCACTCAGAAATGCTTCTTCCTTAGTACTCTTTCACATATTCCAGCACTGACATGTGTCATTGACATCAGGAATCAGGCCCCAAATTCAGAGTAATTCATATATTTTATTATTAGTTACCAACAATTTGGTTTGGGCTTATGGCAACTCTATGAATGAGAGACCTCCAGATGCTCCAGTTATCAGCAGCCCAGCTCAGGTCTTGCTGAGTCAGGGCCATGGCTTCCTTTATTCAGTCAATCCAAGTAGTTTTCCTCTTTTTCTACAGCCTTCCATTTTACCAAATATTATCATTTTTTCTAGTGACCTTCACATATATAAAAGGTCTGCTTTACTGGGCTAGAATATACTAAAAGTAATTAGACACAGGCTATGCCCCTTGGCAAAAGAAACGGGTTTCCTGAATCAATACTTAAAAGCATCAATATGAACAAATATGGAGATACATACATATATATATATATATATATATATATATATATATATGGAGATATATGGACATTATTAACATATATGGTTGCAAATACATGCTACTGTGAGATGGCACTTCTTAATAATAATAATAATAATAATAATAATAATAATAATAAAATTTTATTTATAACCCACCCCTCTGCTAAGCAATCGGGGCGGCTTACAGCAAGTTAAATACAGCAGTTAAAACATTCCCAATTCCTACAACCCCCTGCCCACAACCCACAACCCTTAAAATAGAATTAAACTAATTAAATTTAAAATCAAACATATAGCTAAGTAAAATAACAACAATAAACAACTGCTTATAACGGAATGGCCACTCAGAGGGGGGATGAGGGCAAAGTAAATCCACATATATTATCCCTGCGAGGAAGTTCTTGTACATTTAGCTTTGTCTAATGTGCATGGATGGAGGTGGGGAATGTTTGGCTGCTTGGTTTTGGGTTTTGCTAGTGAATAATTGGTTTATGGCAGGCTCTGAGTGAAGATGCACACAGAATCAATGTAAATTTGAGCAAGAAAAAAGTCTCCTAGAACTCAGGCAGGGCCTGGATTATTGTATTAATTGCTTCTCTCACCTATGGCTATTATACTCATCAGACAACATTCCATGTCATATTCACAGTTGTTTATTTATTTATTGAATACCTTCTAAGCCCCAAGGCCTGACCTCAGTCTAATCTGCACTGTAGAAATAGTTCAGTCTGATATCTCTTTAACTGCCATAACTCAATGCAATGGAATTCTGGGATTTGTAGATATTCTGGGAGTCTGAGCTATTTATTCTTCTCTGTCAGAGAACTCTCATGCCCTAACAAAGTAAGAATCCCAGAATTCAATAGCACCAAGCCATGGACCTTAATGCAGTGTCAAACTGCATTATTTCTACTGTGTAGATGGCACCCTCCCCAATAAAGATCACTATGTTTTAAGATATGTCTCTTCAGCTGGACTTTCATTCCTGAAACACTGATGATAATGACAAATTGCTGCCTACCAGTAGGCACAACAGGCTGCTTTTGCAATCAATAAGCATGAACATCAGAGGGAGCAGCAAAGGATGAACCTGCCTGCTGAAATTTGGGTATGGGAGTTAGGGGAACTGAGCATGGAAGTTTTAAAGACAGGCATCTGGCCTTGCAATGGGTATTTACGACTTACATTTTGCAGCAGGTTAAGGCCTCATTACTTACTCGTGAGCATAACTGTTACCTGAGGGCCCTTATAATTAAGAAAAAGCCCTTTCTAACAAAGGCAATTGGGAGCATAAAAGCAGTAAAGGGAAGACAGGGTTTTCCATTTCAATCCATCATTTAGTCTAGGTTTAAATCATTTCTTCTAGGTTTAATTCAAGGGAGGGGGGAGTTGGGATCGTATGATTTTGGAAAAGGTGAAGATACTCTCCTCCCAACATAATTCCACTCCCAATAGTGCACTGGAAATCTCCCCCCCCCCCATTCCTTCATTGAAAGTAATTTGAAAGCAGCTACCATCTCACATATTTTACATGTAGCATGCACTTTAAATTCACAAAAATATAGGCATCTTTATTAATATTCATGACTTATTTAAAAGACCTTAGTTTATAAATCTTAGGGCTGTTGCAGACTGGCCAGCCTGTGTGTAGAGTTGGGGTGAGACAACCACACGCTGGCCACCCCAACCCACCCCGATGCTGTCCTGATGCCACGCGGCCATATGCACAGCGCACGGCGTCAGGATGCCCTTCCAGCGCACAACATGCAGACACACTGTGCCAAAAGGGCGCAGAAGAGCTATGGCGCCAGCTCTTAGGGCGGCCTTTTGCCACCCTAAAAGGAGCAGAATTTTGCCACTCTTTTAGGGACAGCAAAAGGAAGGATCAGGGCTGTGGCGTGCCTTAGTGACCCCCAGTGTTTCAGCATCCACTCAAGCTGGACATAAGGACACTACAGCACCCACTGAAGCCCAAGGCAAGGAGACTATGGATGATTGACATCTAAGCTGCTCTCCATCCAGCTCCAGCAGTAGCAGTAGCAGCACATCCAGCATCAGTGCATCAGTGAATACATCCAACACTTCCTCCTCTGGCAGCAGTCATGGGAAGTGGAAAAGGAAGAAGGGTTGCAGGAGGAGGAAGAAGTCACAGGACAAAGCTGCCAATAGTAGAAAGGAAAGGGATGGTGAGTCCTCTGAGGATCAGTTAGGGAGGGTGGTCCTACTGGAGGGTGGGAGCGCTGGCCTCCCTTCCTGAACTATCAGACAGAGGTCCCATTGCCTGGACCTGCATGGGGTGTGGGAGGAGTAGGAGGCATCAGGCTTCTCTGCTTTCACTGATGATGAGGATCCACCGGACATCCACCTCAACAAGAAAACCAGGGACAAGATCCTGCAGGTGTATTATGTGGATGTCTTTATCTTTTGAAGCCTGAGGGGGAGGAGGGACATTCTCCCTGGTTGTGTAAAAAGCAAAAGTATGAGCCCAAGGCTGATCCTGTTGAGCAATCTTTTAACAACTGGCTTGTGGAATTTTCAGTTTTCATGGGGGTGGCTCAGATAGCATACCCTGATTGGGGTTGGCACCTCTCCAACCATCCGGCCAACATCCTTAGGGCCTGGGCTTTGGTGGGGGATGCAGTGGTCATTGATTATGACATTGCCTTCCATAACCGGGCGTCTCAAAGTGGCAGGGACAGGTGGGACCTCATAAATGACAAGCTTTGGCTGGTTCTCATGAGGCCCCACATTAAGGGCAGAGGGGAGCTGTCCAGGATCCCACAGTGGGCTGGGAAGTGGGACTCTCACAGATTAGTGTGCTGGGAGTTCAACCTGGGAAAATTTGTCCAAGCGCATTGCAAGTTTGAGCACAGTTGTGAGTTTTGCCTTGGGCCTCATGCGAAGCTGGCTTCCTCCCACCCTGTGGGCACTCAACAGCCCTTTCAGCCAGAACACCCCAACGTCTCTCTGGCAAAACAGAGGGAGCCATCAGCTCTGGTACTGGGGGGAATGGGGGGTCCGAAGAAAGTCTACTGAGGCTGCCCACCATCATTTTGCCTTGGCCTGCATGTCAGTCCACTCCCAGGCATTGTGCCCACTACTCTGAAAATAACCTAACAGAATGTCTGCCCTTTTCTTAAAAAGAGGGTTTATGGAGGGTTTTAGGATTCCTGCCTCTAGACCCAGGGTGCTCCAATGCTCAGAACCTCAAGTCTGCCAGGGACTTGCCCCATGTCCTGAGGGACAAGATGAAAAAGGAATGTGAGGCAGGGCATGTTGTGGGCCCCTTTCCGGAGCCACCTTTGCCCAATTTGAGACTTTCTCCCCTCGGGGTGGTTCCTAAGAAAGCACCGGGGGAGTACCGCCTTATCCACCATCTGTCCCACCCACGGGGGCATCTATCAATGATGCTATTCCTCCTGAGTTATGCTGGGTGCGTTACTCTTCTGTTACTCTTTCCTTGATCAGGCAGTCCAACTTGTGCAGGCATGTGGCCCAGGGGCCCTCATGACGAAGTGTGATATCCAGTCAGTGTTCTGCTTACTGCTTGTCCATCTGGATGATTTCTGCTGGTTGAGGTTCAAATTTGAAGGGCAATGGTACTTTGACAAGGCCATGCACAAGGGTTGCTCCATCAGCTGTGCAGCCTTTGAGACCTTCAGTTTCTTCCTGAAGTGGGAAGTGAAAGGCATGGGTATTGGAGTGTTGTTCCAGGGGCACTTGTGTGCCTAACACTGGTCCGAGGAGTGAGAGTGGGGTGGCATCCTCTGGGACCTCACCTTCCTGGAGTTTCTCCCTATCCTGGTGGCCATTCATTTCTGGGGAGAGTCCTTCAAAAACAGAACTGTCTGGTTTTGGTGTGACAATCAGGCTGTAGTCAGGATCCTTAACCAACAGTCCTCAAAATCTGAGTGAGTCATGAAACTTGTTTGGCATTTTGTTTTGTTGTGTCTGCATGCCAACATCACTTTCAAAGCTCAGTTTTTGCTGGGCCTGGATAATAACATCACAGATGCTTTTTCTTGTTTCCAGGAGGCCAGGTTTCTAACTTTGGCACCCGAAGCAGATTCCGTTCTCACACCTTTCCCAGAGGAACTGTGGGAGCTTGGGAGCATGCTGTGATGTCTTTCTTGGCCCCCACCACCCTCAAAGCCTACAATCAGGCTGGGAAAACATTTTTCTTCTTCTATAGGGCACTGGGGCTCCTGGTGGGTTGCTTGGTGTGTACCCACACCGTACTGCACTTCCTGGGTCACATGAGGGAGGAATGTCTTGCCCCTCGCACCATGTCTGTATACTTGGCCACCATTTCCTTTTTCTCAAAAGCTGGTGGATTCTAGGACCCATGTGCATCCTTCCTCATCAGGAGGTCCACTGAGGGTTGGAGGCAGGTTTCCTCTCAGCAGATTGATGGGAAGAGGCCTATCACTTTTTGGCTCCTCTACAGGCTCTCACATCACCTCAGAGATGTGTGCCACTTGAGAGTGGAGTCCTGCCTATTCCAGGCAGCTGGCATTACCACCTTTTTCAGGGCTCTTAGGATGGAGGAACTGATACCCTCTTCTAGAAAGGGCACTGCAGGGAGGGCTTTGACGTGGGAGGATGTCACCTTCATGGGGGATTCTATTCCGTTAGTTATTTGCAGATCTAAGAATGACTAGTTGGGAAAGGGCTCCAACATCAAGCTCCATCAGCTTCACCGCTGTAAGATTTGCCCAGTCTGGACTCTTCAGAAGTACCTCATGTCCCACCCCCTAATGGATGGAACACTATTTCTCCATGAGAATGGGACCCCCCTCACTTGATTCCTGCTGGTAGCAGTGCTGAGACAGGCCCTCTGATACATGGGGATGACAGCAGTGGAATTTGAGGGATATTCTTATTGAATTGGAGCTGCTACCACCACAGCAGATTGGGGCCTTGCTGATGACACCATAAAACAATTGGGCAGATGGAAGTCTGGAGCCTGTGCAGGCTATATTCACCCAGGTTTGGACATTAATAGCAGTTCTGGGACAATGCACCATATGTTAGGACAGTGGGACCTGGTTGTCTGATGGCTGTTGGTCACCATTCTCAGCTAAGGGTTGACAGAAAGAAGGCCCCCTGTAGAGGCTAGCCTTTGGTGGTGGCAGCATGGATGATGGATTTGGTGGGTGAGGCTATCAGTATTGCAGAGCACTGGTTATAGAGAGTCCCACTGGGACCCAGGGGTGCTGGGCGGGAAAAGGAGCCACCAATGTGGGGTGAGAACCCTTATCAGCATCCCCTGGTGACAAGGGGTGGGCTAGGGAATGTCCAGAGGCCCCTTCTATCATCACTGGGCCTGGCTGTGATTGGGTAGGGAATCATCGATCAACAATCGGGTTGGTCAATGTCAGATCCCAAACCATGCCCTGGGCCAAACCTATCTGTCTGTTGTGAAGTATAAAGTTGTGGCCTTTTCCTTCCATATAGTGAGATCCTGTGTCTTTGTTACTTTGTGGCACCCCTGTCCTGCAATGAGTTCTTTCATTTTAGAAGCACAGATGAGAAATTCAAATTTTATCAGCTAACATAATAAACTTTTGTATGATTTGAATTTCTGAACTGTACAGATGTCATTTTCAAAATATAATTTTTCTCCCATGAACTGCACATTTTGTGGCTAGTACCCATTAAAATAGTCTTACATGCATCTATGACCAATTCAGATTGCACTTTGATCTGGATCTAATCCTGGGCTGAGGCCTGTTTCCACTTTATTCAGCAGTACAGTCTGGCTGGTTGGTTATGAACTTTATTGTTTTTATTTTAAACTATTTTGATCTGCTTTGTATCCATGTCATCAAAGCATTATATATATGTAAAATACAGTAAACAATATTGTTAAATCCAGATTTAAACAGATATATAAGTTTATCCCATGAAGACTTGCTCATATAACAGTGTCCAGTATGTAATCTTCTTTCAAATGTAAATTAGTTCTTATGTGGTTTAGGAAATCTAAATTTTTTTCATAAGAGTCAGTTCTGAGATGTCAATTGTATATAGGTAAAGGTAAAAGTATTTCCCATGGCAAGGTTGACAAGTCATGTCCCGTCATAGGGGATGATGCTCATCTCTGTTACTAAGCCGAAGAGCAAGCATTGTCAGAGACTACTCTGTGATCATGTGGCCAGCATGATTGCACAGAATGCTGTTTACCATCCCACTGAAGTAGTACCTACTTATCTACTTGCATTTGCATGCTTTTGAACTACTAGGGTGGCAGAAGCTGGGAGTAGTGACAGGAGCTCACCCCATCATGTAGCACCTGGACCATGAACTGCCAACCGGCCAATCTTGCAATCAACAGGGTCAGTATCTTAACCACTTGAGCCACTGCATCCCTGTCAATTGTATATTGGTCTCAAAATGGATATCTGCATCACGGCACAGAGCATTACTCTAATAATATTAGGATTAGGAAAGAGTAAACAGAAGAGTTTTGTTTTCTCTCACATTTGATTTTTCAAAAAGAAAATTTCAAGTCCTTTCTGTCACCTTTAAGGAGACATTTCCTTGAGGTGACCTTTTGACTGTGGAAGTCTCTTCCATAACCACACAGAAATCTAAGGTATTAACTCCCAGTGCTTTTGCAGAGCAAGCCAATAATATCATGTTTAATCTAGCATTCAAAATGAATTATCACAGGTTTTTGCTATTATTATTGCTGTTATTATTTGCCTATACTGTTCTTTCTTTCTCTTTGTTCAGATTCAAAACCTTCACCTGCCACTGGAGTGATACTATTCATACTGCAGTGAAAAAGATGGAAACCCAGGTAAATAAATGCTCTGATAACACATGTGTCACCTTGTAATCCATTTACTATCAAATAAATACAATTTGGTTTCTAGGCAGTTGCTAGGAAGTATTGTCTTTAGGGCTAGATACACAATTTTCATTGTGATAATCATTCCTGGAGCACTATTGCCCCCTTGTAGTGAGAAGTGGGCAATGCATGCAAATTGAATCTCTCCAGCCGTGACTCTTAGTTTGAAGACTGTGAGTTTAGTAAAGGATGCAGCAAGGACTGGGTATTACTAGGGATTGGAGGCCTTCATCCATTCCTGTACTTTTCTCTCTTCCTGGTAGGGGTGGGTGGGTGAGAATTTTATTGGTGACAATACTTATTAACATGCATATATGTTTTCGTAAGTGGAATTAAATGAATTTGTGATTAAAAACAAATGGGGGGAAATTGAACTTAATAGATTCTCCCATCCAAGCAAGGGGCATTGCTTTTTTATCATATGAACTCTGGATTTGAATCCCAGTGCATTCATCCATACTAGTGATGCCAAATTAAGATGGCCATCTTTGTTCTTCTTTCTGATAGGCTATTCATCCTTAAGAGGTATCTAGAAAGCAGATACTACATGATAGCAATAATTATACCAACCATATTTGTCAAACTAATATGAATTTTCTTGAATTCATTTTTACAAAAATTTACCAGAGTCTGTCAATTTCTTTATATACAGGGGTGGGGTGGGGTGGGGAGAGAGAGAGAAACCTTGAAAATTGAGATTTGTAGAAAATCAAATGCATGACAAAGGGAAACAGACTGCTTCAGCGATCATTATCCTCTGCTTTGGGTTTTTTGACCTTCTACTCTTCCCGGAATCTGATTTTTAACCTCCTCTGCACAAATTTTACAAAGAAAACCCCATGACAGGACATTAGGAACACCATAAGTCAGAAATGACGATGGCAACTACAACACCAACAAACATGATAATATATTATGGTACCAAAACAATCTTGATGAAAGAGTATCTATGATGGCATCACTATCATTTTTGTATGGTCCTTTACTGATGCAAAAATGTGCTCTTGCATGCTGATGAAACAACAACAACAACAACAACAAAACTGAATAATTTTGAGATAGTCATGTGTTCAGTCACCTTGCTTGTATTATGATACAATGTTGTATACAATCCTATCAAGATAGTATGCCTTATGAATACAAAGATGTGCACAGTAACATGGATTTAAAAAAAGACATAATTTCATAGAAGGAATCTAAACATGTGTATACCATGTTTACACATGTTATATTCTGCAACATTCATTTGGGTGTTTGCACAACTCTTTCTACACAGGTGTAATTGATATGAACATTACATGCTTTATCCAATAAATAATATATTTATGGGGCAATATTTAATCCATATTAGAGGAAGAGTTGCATAGCATTTCTACAGGAGACACTCTATTAGTCTGTTCTGACAAAAACAACATTGCCTTTTAGCACATAAATGACTCACACATTTATTATCATAACATAACTTTTAATGCTGACCCTAAAGTCTTGGGAGGAAGCATTAATATTTTGGACTGTAATCCTGAGGGCATAGACTGTACTGTTTTTACTGATGTAGAAACAGCTTGGGAAGTCATTATGGCTGAATAACAAATTATAAAAGCATTAAAGAAATAAATACCAAACTATACCAAAAGCTTCTAAATTTAAGGTCCCGAATTGTCCTTTCAGTTTCTTTTCTAAACATATTTCCCAATATTTCCAAACCTTTCTTTCAATTTCCTCTCCTTATCATAATAAAATCTTCTGAAATGCTTGTCAAGATATTCCCTTTCAATTTCAAAGTCAATATAAGCTTTCTCAGTTCCTGCTACATTCCCTCAACCTCTGTGGGTGCTAAAAGATGGCAGTAAAAACTCCAGTCATTTGCAAATGCAGACATGTGGATGTGTATCTTATGTGGAGTAGGAGTGGGGAACAGCTGACCCCCTAAATATTTGGGTTTAACATCACATTATCTTTTACTATGCTGGACTTTTAGGAGTTAAAGTCCAAAATATCTAGAGTACTAATTCCTCACTTCTGGTTTAAATGGAGAAATAGGAGTTCCTTATAATTGTTCTGTGGGATTTTTCTTTTTGTGGGGAGGAGTGGGAGATTTTCTGGGATGAAGCAATGATCCTGATTGCCTGCAACCAGAACTATACAAGCTAAATGCTCTTCTAAGAATATTTTTCAAGCTTTACTCACCAGTCAAAGTCTGCCTCTGTACAAACACATGGTTCAGATGCCATGGCACCAGCATACTTTCCCTGCATGCATTTCTTTTCTGACTTGCGTTTCTTGTAGATCCTTTTTGCTCCCATGATGCATGCTTCTCCCTAGATAGTATTATAATAATCAATTTTATACTTACAGAAAAGTTTGAAAGTGTGCTTGGGGCTCCAGTTGTCACAAAAAGCAAAAGGGATTATATTCAGAGAAAATAGGCCACATTTTTCTTGAACCCCACAATGACTTTAACTGAAAAAAACAAGATCTCCTGTGGGACTAGGAACATATGCATATGAAATCGATTCACAAAGTGAGGCTCGCTGTTAAATTCTGGATTTATCCTCCCTGTCCAACATACAAAATGTAGGGCCTTTACAATCGGCCAGAAATAATCCATCTTGAGACCACTTTAACTGCCTTGGCTCAGTGCTAGGGAATCATGGGAACTGTAGTTTATAGTGGCACCAGAACTCTCTGACAGAAGGCTCAATGTCTCAGAAAAAAACTACAATTCCCATGATTCCTTAGCATTGAGCCAGGACAGTTAAAGTGGTCTCAAACTGGATTATTTCTGGCAGTCTGTAAAGGCCTGTAGTTTGGGGTGAGATGTAGTACTTTGACAGTGTAGTAATGTCCAATAAGCAAGCAACTTAGAATCCAGTGAATAATTGTTCAGTGCATCCTACCAGAGAAATCAGGGCATAAATTATTCTTCTGTCAACCTTCCATGAGTGATTCCAGTCTGATTTCAACTCCTACCCCATCTGTTCACCAAGAAGTGGGTTGAGGAGGCCACCAAGGCTGTGTAGCCCATAGATGTGATCTATGTCTGAGCCCTTGGTAACTTCTTTTATGTATCACTTTTCAATGGATGGCTGTGAAAAGTCTACTGGCTAAATCCCAGATACCTAGGGGAGCTTTAGGATACTCACCACAATATCTTCAACTTCAAAGTGTTCCAACCCTATGAAGAGCCATAAGTAGGAGAGGAAAACTGGCCTTTCCTTTCCATGAGAGAATGAAGAGGACACTGTTAATTTGTGATGTGCTAATCCCGTCCTGCTTATTTTCAAGAGAAGAAATGCTGGGAGACTGCACTGGAGCCAGCGGGGCTGCGCCAGCACCTCTCCCAGATGCTGTGAAACTGTCCTATTGGCCTTTGCTTCACACTCTGGAGAAACAATTCTGGCAGATTTACCATCCTTCCCTTTAAAAAAAGAGGATGACTATCTTCCATCAAAAGTGCACACTAGCTGCAGCTCAAAATTACATTGCGTCACAGCCATACATGAAATTAATTCATAGATTCTGCCCCAATAATTTAAGAGGAATGGAAGAATCAGAATCTGTTTATGTTAGGGCTTTAGTCACAGAAGAAACCTCTGCCTCATTTTCAGGGATTTTACCTTCTCTTCCATATCACAGCTTATCACACTCTACAGGGCTGCTCAATTCTCTTGTAAAATTTTCAGGGATAAAGGAGCTGGTGATGGGAGGCAAGGATGGAGATAATTTCTTTTGCTCAGTTGTGCATGTCTAAATATGGATGCAATCCAGGATATGTAATTAGGAAATCTGTTAGTGACACAACTCCACATCTCAAATATTTTACCTGGCTATGAAGCTGCCATGGTTGGTAGTCATCTTCAGCACACCGTCGATCAAAAATGGACTTGTAGTCAACTTTCACTAGCTGCCACTCTGAGCGATGGCTAAAATGCCCAAAAACGCTGCACAAAACAATTAAATATAATTTAGGATATTCCAGTAGTCTGTGTTTTGCTCAGAATCACAAAATTGCACAGTTGGAAGGGACACCAATAATCACATAGATCAAACCCCTGCTAGTGCCAAAATCCAGAGGTGAAGCATCCCAGAAATGTGGCCATCCCAAGTCTGATTAAAAGCTGCTAATAAAGGGGAGTCTACTGCATATTGACATACTCTTCCATTGTTGAACAGTTCTGTCATGAAGTTCTTACCAATGTTTAATATTAATATCCTTTCCTGAAATTTGACTCTGTTGGTTTTTTTCTGTGCTGGAATTCATGGAAATTCCTTTTACACATTTTAGAAATTTATGCCTTCTTCCCCAATTTACCTAGCTTGTGCAGCTTTTCCACAATGACTAAGGGGGGATGCAGATGGGTGGCCCTGAGCTGCCCCGGGAAACGGAGGATCGAGGCCAAGGCTGCCGGACGCATCAGCCCCGATCCTCCCTTTTACCATCTTGGAAAGGAGCGCCAAAATGACGCTCCTTTCAAAGGCAGCAAATAGGCCATCCCAAAAGCTGCCACGTGGCTCTTCCAGCACAGAGCATCAAAACGCTATGCTGGAAGGATGTCCTGACGTCATGCACCATGTGTAATGGCACACAGCATCAGGATATCTTCGGGGAGGGGTTGGGGCACCCAGCATGTGGCTGCCCCTCCTCTTCCCTTCCCCCAAGATGGTGCAAAACACCATCTGTAGAGGCCCTAAATCATGTTTCTCTGTATTTTCTTCAATTATGCACATTTTAGTCACTGACATTATACAATATGCACACACTTTCATTGATGCTTTGTTTCTTGGAAACACCATGTAAGTTTTACAGATGTGCAAATGCTCAAGACAAGGTATGCATTTTCTCACATTTCCACAGGAAGTGCAAAAATTCTTCTGCTGTCAAGACCTTCCAGTCAAAATTGTGTGGCAATGCCACTGGGAATCCTCTGCCCTTTAAAACCTAGAGATGTATGTGTGTGCATATATGTACCTTCAGGTCGTCTGTTGACTTATGGCAACATTATGAATTTCATAGAATTTTCTTAGGCAAGGAATATTCAGATGTGGTTTTGCCAGTTTCGTCCTCTGAAATCTAGTTATAGCACCTGGTATTTGTTAGCGATCTCCCTTCTAAGTACTAATCAGGGCTGACCTTGCTTAGCTTCTAAGATCAGCCAGTATCTGGTATTTTGTCCCTAAAAATGCCTGATTAGCAACATGCTTGGGAATAGTATGTGTGTGATGTCAGAACAGTGCTTTAGATTTCATCAATCAGGTTTTATCTATTGGTGCTTGCACATTTTTATGTTAAGAACATAGTAAGATTTTTGTCCCAATTATTTTAATCAACATTCCTAACCCAGTGATCTATTATTTGCCAAAAACATGTAGTGGCCTGATTCATAATTCCCGTGACAAATGACAATTGAATATTTGTAGTATTAAAGAATTCCTTTAAAATACAACAAATCAATCATTTCCAGCTAAGATTGCCTATCAAGTACAGATTTTCCAATTGGATTAGTATCTAGAATTGATTAAACCAGTTAGTTAAAATATAAATATATGTAAGTATCACCAAATTCTCCAACTATGCATTTTTAAATGAATGTTACAAAATATTTTGTTGTGTATGATATAATAAACTAAAGGAAAGGTATTTTTTTGGTGGTGTGGGGGAGGCCTCTGTCACTGTTGCCAGAGCCAAATGGATTAAAAAAAGCAAGCAAGCAACCCAGGAAGCAAGCAATTTATCCTGTGTTAAAATTCATCCTAGCAATTAATCGTCATTTGCCTGTTTTTATTAATATACTGAATAAATCTATTAAAGCTTTATGATTTACTTAAAACTAAAATGCATTTTTATATTGATACCAATTCAATTGGTAATTTAGACAGAACATGGTGTCACTTCATGAACCTGAACAAATTAAAGATTTGAACATCAAATATTAAATGTGCTTTATCAAACAAAGTGACATAAATGTAAGTTTCAAGTAAGAATAGTCAATATTATAGTAACAAATACTAGTTTAATTAATATTCAGATATGCAATCATTGTTAAAAAGCCAAATATCAATACAGCAGGCCAGAGCAGCGCAGCAGCAAGACCGGCCACAGCTGGGACTCAGGAGCCCCCAGAGCTCCCTTCAAAGCAGCAGAGGAGGTGGCGGCCGGCTTAAAAACCGCCTGCTTTGCTGGCCTCCACAGAGCAGCCCAGAGCAGCGCAGCAGCAACACCGGCCACAGCTGGGACTCAGGAGCCCCCAGAGCTCCCTTCAAAGCAGCGGAATAGGCAGCAGCCGGCTTAAAAACCGCCTGCTTTGCTGGCCTCCATAGAGCAGCCCAGCAGCAACACTGGCCACAGCTGGGACTCAGGAGCCCCCAGAGCTCCCTTCAAAGCAGTGGAATAGGTGGCGACCAGCTTAAAAACCGTCCACTTTGCTGGCCTCCAAAGAGCAGCCCAGAGCAGCCCAGCAGCAACACCGGCCACAGCTTGGACTCAGGAGCCCCCAGATCTCCCTTCAAAGCAGCAGAGGAGGCAGCAGCCAGCTTAAAAACTGCCCGCTTTGCTGGCCTCCATAGAGCAGCCCAGAGCAGCCCAGAACAACATGGCATCAACATTTAAAGCAGCGAACGGGCGGCAGATACAGCAGGGGCAGGCCTGGAAGATTAGCGTAGGTAGTGTTAGCAGTGGAGGGGCTGCTGGAAACAGCTCACTTTTATGTTTACTATAATTAGAGTTTATGTTAAATAAGTTGGTAATTTGATAATTGACACTTTTCAATCTCACTGTCAACATTAACTAGTAAGTTGTATCAGGCATACCAGTTGACATTTATGTGTATCTGCAGTATAAGCATCCATATTTGGACGCTTATCTAGCTTGAGTAAAGAGATTGTAGGGAGAATTTAGCTCCCACAATATCAGACCTCTGGGAAGAGGACTGGTAGATTGGGGCCCATAGGAGGTGGGAAGGAGGGGGAAAGGGATTTCCCTTATCTCACTGGTAGGGGCAGCCACCTCTTTACTTAAGGACTGTATTGTTATCATCCATCGACAGATAACAGATACACATAAGAAGCTTTGTATATGTGCTACTAATATGAAGGTGTTTATATGTTGTTTTAGCTTTGACTTCTCAAAAGAGTCTCGAAAACAGATTTACATCAGTGTGATCTCTCGGGTAAAGTTGAGAAAACCTACATCTCTAAGTGTAATCATAATCTGGATATATACTGCTATTGCTTGTTCGATTGGTGTGAGTCGAGGAAAGATAATTTACCTGGTATTACGGTTAAACAAATAATACAACCAGAGAGGAGGATCAAATTATTATGTCAGTAACTACAAGGTTACAAACAGCAAAGTTACAGTACAATAGGAGAGGTTCCAAAGAAATTCCACCCAAAATACAGGATACTACACAAATGCAGACAATGTTTGAAGACCTTCTAAAAACTTTTCAAAAAGAAATAAGTCAAGAACTAAAGGATCACAGAAAAGAATCTAATAATAACCTGAATAAAGGCCTTGAAAAATTTGAAAAGACTTTGGAGGAGTTAACAAAGGATATAACTATCTTAAAAAAGGAACAAATAAACATCCAAAAGAAAACACAACATCTGGAAGAATTCACAAAACAGTTAGAAGGGCAGCAAAAAGCAGAGGAAAACTTAATTCTGATTCAAGAGTTAAGATATAGAGAAAAATGCCTTAAGCTTAGAGGCCTAAGTGAAACACCAAATGAGAATCTATATGTAAAAATAATTCCAGCGCTTGCTGGGTTCATGGACATAGTGGAGGAGTATCTGGACATGGAAGTAGATAAATTGTTCAGAATTAACTCTGAAGTTGCTAAAGAAAAAAACCTGCCCCGTGACGTAGTAATTTGATTCGCCAGATCAAAAATTAGAGATGACTTACTAGAAAGAAGTTATAAAAATATCCTCCAAATATAAGGACAGACTATAAAGATCTATAAAGATATTCTGGGTGCTATTTTAAAGATAAGATAGGAATATAGACAATTGACTTATCTCTTAACAAAACATAACATTAGATATTCCTGGGATAAAATAGAGGGCATAGTCTTCAAATATAAACAGAAAAGATTCAGAATAAATTCTAAAGCAAAAGCAGAAGAATTTACTAAAAGAAATAGTAAAGATAAAGGAAAAAAATCAGGAAAGCTGTAACACTAATAATAGCGAGAACATGCATACGGAAACAGAAAAGAAGGATACAAACACAGAGCAAGAGATAGAAGTATTGTCTGGTATTGGATCTGCATTATATTGAGTATTGGTGTTTTATTCGTTTTCTCCCTTTTGTATTGAAATAACTGTGAAATAAACAGAATATGCAAAAAAAATCTTAAAATCCTCTCATGGAATGTTAAAGGGATTAACATGACATATAAAAGGAAAAAGGTTTTTCATTATCTGGAGAAGAAAAACATGGACATAGTATGTTTACAAGAAATAAAAATCAAAAAGAATGATTCATATTACATAAGGAATGCTAAACTGGCACAGTCCTTCTGTTCGCTTCATGAAAAAAGGAAATCAGGTGTGGCACTTTATATCAGAAAACCTATCTCTGCAAAAGAAATCTTTAAAGATAATGAGGGCCACTATATTATAACCGAAGTATCTTTACCACAATGTAAAGTGTTGGTTGTGGGAATCTATGCCCCAAACGAATGTAATAAGAAATGTTTTAGAGACTTGCACGACGAAATGGGAAAACATAAATTTGATAAGGTAATATTCATGGGGGACTGGAATGGGGTGATAAATCCAGTAGTTGACAGAATGTCCAAAGATAAGCAGAAATGTGGCCATGGTAAATTACCAAAATCTTTTTTTTCAGTTAAGTTAGGCAACACTATGAGTTGTATGATGTATGGCCCACAATATATCCTAAAGAGCCAGGGTTTACATTTCATTCGGCCCAGTATGGATCTTCCTCAAGGATCGACATGTTTTTGGGTTCAGCATCCCTATTTTCAAAAATCAAAGAGATGTCTATTATGCCCAGAATTGAGTCTGATCATAGCCCAGTTCTGCTGATTATGGATGTAGGTAATAAGCAATTTAACTGGAGACTCAATGCGGACCTTCTTTGAGATGAAGAGGTATTGGAAGAAGTGGGGAAAAACATTAAAAATTATTTTGCTGAAAATGATATGGATCAACTTCATGTGAAGACAATTTGGGATGCACATAAAGTGGCTATCAGAGGTGTCTTCCTAAAAAAAAATCCAAAGAAGCAAAAATGAAGTGTGATAAGGAAGGTAAATATTTGGAAGACAAAATAAAAGAAGCAGAAGAGGATTTGCTGAAAGAGCCATCATCTTCAAAATCCCTAAATCAGTTAAATTACTGGCAGAAGAAATTAGATACCATTTTGAAATATGAGATCGAACAGAAATTTAAAAAATGGAAGAAAAGAGAGATTTGAAATGGATAACAAACCAGGTAAATGGCTGGGATATAAACTAAAAAAAGGAACAGAAGTGAATACAATCACAGAAATAGTAGACGAGGAGAGTAAGGCTACGCGGCAGGAAGACATCAAAAAGAAATTTCTACGATACTTCTACTATATATATATATATATATATATATAAAAGACTCATTCAGAAGAGGGGAGGATAAAAGTCTTGAGATCTTTTTCGAGAACATAGAATATATGAAACTGAATGACAAGGACAGAGACATATTAAATGAAGATATAACCATGAAAGAAATTGAAGATGCTATCAGGAATCTGAAACTAAAAAAATCACCTGGTCTGGATGGATTTATTCTGGAATATTATGTGAAGATGGCAACATCACTAATTGGCACTCTAAAAAACACTTTCAATGACATCTTGAACAACGGAATTCCAGAGTCCTGGAAATACGCTGACATAGTTTTAATAGCAAAAGAAGGGAAAGATACCACGCAGGTAGAAAATTATAGACCAATTGCTTTAATGAACATAGATTATAAGCTATACACAAGCATACTAGCTGAAAGATTGAAGGCTGTATTGAAAAATAGAATTCATGAAGACCAAGCCAATTTTCTACCGCATAGACAAATCAGACATAGTATACGAATAGTCATTGATATTGTGGAGTATTATGAGCAGAATAATGAGAAGAAATTAGCAATGTTGCTCTTAGATGCTGAGAAAGCCTTTGATTCTGTAAGATGGGACACAATGATCATGATATTGGAGAACTTAGATTTTGGTAATAAGTTCATAAGCTGGATAAAAAGCATATATTTGGAACAAAGAGCTAGATTGATCATAAACAGAGAGAAGTCAAAGGAATTTAACATATTGTGAGAGGTAAGACAAGGCTGTCCAATCTCGCCACTGCTTTTTCTGATAATTATAGAGCTACTTAATAATAGGATAAGAAAACACATAAAAATAAAGGGCCCCAAAATAAAGGAGTCAGAATTCAAAATAAAAGCTTCTGCCGACGATGTCATAATTTTTCTGGAGGACCCCTTAGGTAGCACTGAGATGGTAATGTCCACATTGGAAGAATTTGGAAAAGAAACAGGTTTCAAATTAAACAAAGATAAATCGGTTATCATCACTAAAAATATGACAAGCAAAGAAGAAGAGACACTAATGCAGAAGGCACAATGTAAGGTTATTAAGAGAGCAAAATATGTAGGTATACACATATCTAATAGAAACACAGAATTATTCAATTTAAATTATGGAAAAATGTGGAATGAAGTTAAAAAAGAACTTGTAAGATGGGCAAGATTAAAACTTTCACTTTACGGAAGAATTGCTGCAGTTAAAATGTTTGTGCTGCCTAAGTTTATCTTCCTTTTTGCTAACTTGCCAATCATTAACAACACTAAACCCTTCTCAAAGTGGAATCAAGAACTTAAAAGATTTATATGGGAAGGGAAAAAGCCTCATATTAAATGGAAAATTTTGATAAACAAAAAAGAAAACGGTGGTTGTGATTTGCCAGATTTGGAGCTATACTTTCAAGCAAGTGCACTAACATGGATCCAAGACTGGATAAAGGTTAGAGATGTAAGACTATTAGATTTGGAGGGCCATGATCTAAGGTTTGGCTGGCATGCATACCTTTGGTATGACAAAGCTAAAGTACATCATGGCTTTGTCCATCACATATTAAGAAGAGCACTGTTGAAAATGTGGGAGAAGATAAAGGTAAACTTTTATCGGGGATTACCAGGATGGATGTCCCCACAGGAAGCCATGTTGAGCAGATTTAGACCATCAAAGAATTGGCTCAAATATGATGACATTACAATACAAGACAGTAGAAATGGATCTATGATGCTAAAAGATCTAGGAGGCATTCAGATGATGGACCCAGGATTTATTATTACCAGTTACAAGCCATATTTAAAAATGATCTAAGATATCAAGGAACTTATCTTCACAAAAATGAAATAGATAACATCTTGTATGCAGAAAAATCGAAGGAAATTGCTAGTTTGTATAAAGCATTACTACAAAGAAAGCTGGAAGATGATGTAGTTAGAGACCACATGATACATTGGGCCAAAGATTTAGGTAAAGAAATTCCTCCAGAAGAATGGACCAAAGCTAGGAAGAATACATATAAATTTACAGGTAACCAATTGATGCGAGAAAATTACTTAAAAATGGAAACTAGAGGGCATCTCACCCCAACCAGACTAGTGAAAATGTATAAAAATAACAAATCTACCTGTTGGAAGTGTCATAAAGCGTATGGGTCATGGTTCCACATGTAGTGGACTTGTCCTAGTGTTGCAAAATTCTGGGAAAATATACATGAAAAGGTATGCAAAATTTTAATGTTGTCATTTGAGTGAACTCCGGAAATATATTTGCTTAACATGATACAGGGAATAAAGGATATGGAAAGAAAAGGAAAGAAAAGGAGACATTTATAGAAGATTCTCCTATTCATGATAACAATAGCTAGAACAGGGGTAGGCAATCTTTTTGAGCCGGGGGCCAGGTTGCTGTCCCTCAGACAATTGGGGGGCCGAAGCACCAAAAATAAATAAATAAATAAATAAATATTTTTAAAAAATATTAAAAATAAAAAAATATGCATGCACACTCTCTCAGCCCCAGAAAAGCCATGGCAAAACCCCTGTGGAGATTTTGCCAAAAAAACCCCAAGAACAAGTAATAACAACAATAATCAATATCATTATGGCGGGCAGCGGCAGCGACGGGGGGCGGCGGCGGCAGGACCGGCCTGGGACTGGTCCAAAGGCCTCGGGGGGCCACATTGGGCCCCGGGCCTTAGGTTGCCTACCCCTGAGCTAGAACATTAATTGCTAGCAATTGGAAAACGGAAGAAACTCCCAATACTAAAACTTGGCTGTATAGACTGATTGATATAGCGGAAATGGACAAAAAAAATGGAATAGTAGAAGGAAAAATAAGCAATGAGGCAAATGAAAAATGGAGGCCCTACACATATATTGTGAAAAAATTTGGGGAGATTAGTATAAAAGTAAAGTTTTTTTGGGAAAAAACATATAAGGGAAAACGACATGCTATAACAGAAACAATGTTTGAGACACAAGACGAATTTTATAATTAATATAGAAGTTGTGAAATATATGTTTAGTAAAAGCAACATATAGACAGGTTATGCTACTGATACTCTTAAAGGAAACAAGGGATTAATTATAATCTCTATGAAATAAAGAAGAAATTAATTACCTAGAACAGAGCAAGGTGATAGATGTTATTATATACCTCAGTTAGTGGTAGAAGTATAGTCTTTTTTTCTTCTTTTTTTCTTTTCTTTTTTTGGGGGGGAAAGTTAATTATTATAATTAAAGCGAAATAGATAAGAGGGGCTTGCTGTTCTTGTATGTATATAATTTTGCTGTTCTCATATATGTAAAAAGTTTTTTTTCTAAGCTATGTAATAAAATTTGTTTTATATATATATATATATATATATATATGCCAAATATCAGTGCATGTGATCTGGACTTAGAAATAATCTTAACTTGGACTTGGAAAAAGGCAGGATGATGACAATGATTATAGCAACATCAAACATAGCAGTGAAAAGTCTTTCTCTTATATCCTAAGGTGACATGAGATATTATCTTACTATTAAACTTTATGTGTTTATGCATGTGCCTTCAAATTGCCTGTTGATGTATGGCAATCCTACTAACTTCATAGGGTTTTCTTAAGCCAGGAGTAGTAAGGGATGGCTTTGCCACTTCCTTCTTCTCAAATATAGCCTACAACACCTAGTATTCATTAGTAGTCTCCCATCCAAGTACTAGCTCGGGCTGACCTTGATTAACTTCCAAGATCAGACAGATTATGGTGTCTTTAGGGCATTTAGGCCATTGGAATGGTTCCCATCCAATTTATGCAATAATAGAAATGATTTATGTTACATTTTCTACATACGTCATTATCAAGGTCTCTTCTCCAGGTTCTCCTAGGACCCCATCAACAAAAAGAGGGATAGATGTGAAGCTGTACTTGCTCCAGGACCTTCCTTCATCAAAACTTAACCTGGTAGAGAAAAACAAGAACAATGGGGACATCTTCTCTGGAAACAAGATTGAGGATGATCATGATCCAGATATAAGAACTCAGATACATAATAAAAAATTTTCTCTGGACCTCTCCCGACCACCTAACACCACTTCCCTGGTGCTGGAGGAGGTTTTAACATCAGATTGGAAATGGAAGGAAAGTGGAGGGAAATGAGGTGTTTGGTGGGGAGGAAAGGTTTTAATATCGGATTGAGAAGGGAAGGAAGTGGAGAGAAATGGGTGTTTGGTGGGGAGAGAAGGTTTTAACATTGGATTGGGAAGAGAGGGAAGTGGAGTTAAATGGGGTGTTTGGTGGGGGAAAAGATATGAAGGAGGAAGAGGAGGATGGGGATAGAAGGTTTTAACATCAGATTGAGAAGGGAATCACCTCTTTCACACACACCTGCCTGGGCAGCTCTTTGAGAAATGTTGAGGCAGGGGAGTAGGGCATTGGGAGATGCTTCTTTCAGGACCTTTCTAAGCAGTATTACTGTACTGACCCATATACAAGTCAACCTAGGATTTTAGAGTCAATTTTTGGGCATGTTTTTCAACTTATAGTCCAGTATATACAGTAATTCCTGCACAGTTAATGCTGTTTTTCTGTTGCCAATCAACCATGTGTGAATTTTAGGCTGAAATTACCACTTTTCCCCCAATAATAATAATAATAATAATAATACTTTATTTATACCCCGCCTTTAGCCAGGGCTGTCAAGGCGGCTTACAAGTTTAAAAGAGTACACCCATACAAATCAGCAACAAATACCCCCCCTTAAAATATATTAAATCGTTAAACAGATTAAAATCTCATTTAAAACCAAATTAATAAAACATATAACATAAATAGCCAGCGGCATTGCAGACATCTAGGAAAGAGCTATCTGATGGCCGGAGGGAGATTGTGTTATTCTGGGAACGCCTGCCGGAAGAGACCCGTCTTGATGGCTTTTTTAAAGCCATCTAAATTGGTTATTTGACAGATCTCCTCCAGCAGGGCATTCCACAATTTGGGGGCCATAGCAGAAAAGGTCCTCTGATAGGTCGTCGCCAGCCTAGTTCTTATTGGTTGAAGCAACTTCCTCCCAGAGTTCCACAGAGAACTTTTTTTTTCTGCACAGGAATTAATATTTCTGCATTGAAATATTGTTTTCCACACAGAAAGTTCTGTTTCCTTTGCAGATAATGTTATTTCCTGCACAAAAAAAGCAATCTGAGAATTTTGCACTGAATAGGTCCCAAATTGTGAAGACTTTCGTCATTCTAGGGAATTTATCACATGGGACAAATCCCGTGCAGAAACTAGATTTAAAGTGAAAACAAAATGCTTTTGTGGGTTGTTTTTCACATGACATTCAGGGCTAATCTGAACAGAAAGTAGACAAAACCTGCAATTGTGTGAAAGAGAAATAACGTGAAAATAACCCAAAATGAAAGCTGACAAAACCCACTCCTTTTTACTTTTGGGAATTTCTGAAAGTAAAAAAGAAGTGGGTTTTGATAACTTTCTGTTTGGGTTAATGTCGCATTATTTCTCCTTTACACAAATACATCTGAAAATCAACCTGCTTTTCCAGTTTTTCAGATTTTTAAATCCCATTTCTGCACAAGATTTAAGCAATTTGCCTGCATGTTATAAACTCCTAGGATTATTCTTGTCAGAGTTTCTCAACAGTATATATACCATTTCCCAAATGTTTTTTTTAAATGTTCTTTTCATCCCTACATCAAGGTCCTATCTGTTGTACCATTCTGTTTCACAGAATGTTTATAGGAAATCTACATTTAGGCTATCAATAAAATAGTACACACCATGTTTACCAGGAACTGATATTGAAAAATGTTCTGTTTTTCAGACTACAGGTAATATATAGCTATCATGACTGGTAGTGACTGATTGGTCAATCCTCTAGAAACTAAAATTTATATGGAAATCCTATTTCAGTTTTAGAATGAGTCAAACATGGAATGTAAATTGTTATTACATTTTTAATTCAATAAGACATTTAACTATTTCATTCCAATCCAAATTAAATATAGACAGTAAAGGGTTTTTTCTGTTGCAGATCTTATGTGTGAAACTGCAATCACTGCTTTGGTGTGATCAAGAGAGCAAGCATGTAAGTTTATTAATTGGCATATCCTAGCACTTAGTTAAAATATTTGGTCATGGCCCAACTGCCAGTAGCGTGTAATATATAATGAAGCACTCTATGACTAATAAGATCAGAGCAGTCACAGTAATTACCAGAGATGTCTGATAGGCAGAGATGTATGTTTCATGGCAACCAAAACCCCACCTTGATCCAGATAAAGAACGCTGTGCTCTTCTTCAAAGATCTGGAGAAACACATAAAAAGACAAAGCATTTAATTCTTCTCAATGTGGGAAACAATTCTGTGACCAGATGGTAACAGGTTTCTTTTTAAAGCAATATATATTAAAAATAACTGTAGTGATTTGCATATTAGACTAGGGGTCCTGGAGACCAGTGTGCAAATACAAGTTTCAAATTCCAATCAGCAATGGATACCTATGTGTGACCTTTGGCAAATAACACTCTCTTAGCCTAAGAGAAAGGCTATGTCAAACCTCTGAATAAATCTAGCCAAGAAGCATCCTCCCCATGATAAGGTCAACATAATTTGAAGGCACATAATGGCAAGAAATATATTAGACTACAAGTGGGGATGGGGACTTTGCCACCCAGTCAACCAAACCAAGCTTTCACTGCAATCCAGTGAATTTCCTACTTGGACCAAAATATATCATGTCCACAAAGATCAGTGTGCCTGAAGTGTTGTTTATTGATTAGGAGATATTCTGCAGGCAAAAAACAACTCAATACCAAATTATGCTTCATTTTGGAGTTAAAAGCAAACACATATCAAATTATGAAATCAAACTGGTAAAAATACTTTTTAGAATTGGTTATACAAGAGGCTTAAATCTCCCTTTCACCACAAATAATATTTCAAATAAGCCTAGATGCATTTTCACAATACTAAATTGCAAAAAGTATTAAAAATGTGGACAAGTCCTTTAATCGATTATGGTTCCTATCTCTGGTTTTCCAAACAAATAAGGGCCAGACCATCCATGAGCTGAAGTGAGATGGCTGCCTCTAATGATAGATAACCACAAATAAAAACTGCACCACTGGAAGAGCATTTGATGCTCTAGAGAACTGCTCTGCACAGCTCACCAAAGTTAGGAACTCCTAAATGCCTGATTCTGAATAATCCCCAGAGCCAGACACAATGGGATGAGTGATATGGAAAACTGTCTGTGCTGTGGTGGGATTTTAATTAGTAGCCATAAACACATTTAAATATATACTTAGAATCAAGTGGACAAGCAGTGATCCTCAACATTTTATGTACAGAAGACAAAGTATCAGTCCAGCACTTACTCTTTGCTTTGTTAATTCCACTTAAGTATGTACTTGATTCTGCTTTATGAGCATAGTTATTGCATAGTAATAAAATGCCAAATACTTAATGAAAACATATTTACTGATGTGCAACAACCATGTATTTCATAGTCCATCTTATTACCCAATTGCCAATTCTCACTGAATGCTTGTACTCACTGTAATGGTTATGCAATTAACTTACAAACAGGGAAACAAACAAAGGATAGTGAGAAGAAAATATTTGTTTTGAAATCATCATTTCTAATTTTGAGACATGAAAAGAAAGTTGTTTTCCTCATGAGCTTTTTTCTTAATAAGCAATTGTTGAAAATGTCTAATTCACCAATACAATTCTGGGAGATTCATCAGCTGAAGTCTATGTGAATTCTAAGGGACTGTGTACGAGTATGACAATCGTAGATTTACACAATAATTATTTTTATCTTGCCTGTTTTTAACCTCATGTTCATATTAGGGACATGGTCTAAAAAGTTAAGCAGAAGATGAGGATGGGGTTCCTACCAGCTGGACTTCTATTATCCCTCTTCAGATATGTTGAAGTCATCAGAGTACCAAATCTTTCAAAACAGTGACTGCTGCCATCGTTTCATTTTTCTTTGGTGGAAATTACATTCCCATGTATTCCTGTTATTTATCACTCACTGGATGCATGTAGGCTACATCTTAGCAATTAATGCCCATTAATTACCAACCATACGTAAGTACTCTAAGACACGTTGCATGAATTATAATGTCCAGGATCTCTGTGAATCCATAGGCTTTAAAGAAATGAAATGAAATGTGCATCCCTTGCCATTCTCATTGATACTAATATATCTGACACAGGGGTTGGAAACCTTATACCAGGGGCAGGCAACCTTTCCCCTTTAAGGGCCGAGGGACTTCAGCTCCCAGAAGCCTCAGCCATGTTGGCCAATAGTCCCATGTTGGCCAATAGCTCCCGGGATTCTGGGAGCTGAAGTCCTTCGGCCCTTAAAGGGGAAAGGTTGCCTACCCCTGCCTTATACCTACAACTCCATCAGCCTAACATAGTATGGCCAATGACAGGTGATTAATTCCCACAGAAATGTGGGACTTTAGCAGTACAAACATCTGAAGGGTCCTAGGTACTTCATTTCTGGTCTACTTTAACATATGGAGAAGATGGGGTGATGGGCAGGACCTGTTTCAGACCATGAAGTTCATGGCCATTGCTATATAATTATCTCAACATGGCTGCATTGGGGTTTGTGTAATACTGGGCAAGCTTTCCCCCAAAAAGCTGTCCACAAAAATGTTTCTTTACAAAATCCACATTAAAAAAAAGCAGTATGCTTTTGCACATCTGTGCGCACACACACACACACACACATAAATAAGCATGAAAAATATCCTGACTTTAAAAAAATGTCCTGGAAGATGAAAAAAATCTTTAAATAATTTACAAAACCATTTGTAAATTTACCCAATGAGGAGAAAATGTCTGGAATTTGAATAAATGAAGCCACTTTGAGTCCCAATTTTGAGGAAAAATGCAGGATACAAATACAGATGTTGGTGCTGGTGATGTCACTGTCCCAATCTTAGGATAGTCTTTGCCATTTTCTGGCATCCCCTGCCACACCAAGACCCAGACATCATTGCACCCAGTCCTCATTGTGCCCTTCTTCTTTTTTTGAAGGGGGGGGGGTTGACGACACTAGTATCCCAAAGAAAATTCTTCCCTCCCCCAATGGATTCGTTTCAGTCCCCAAATTTCTAGCATTACAAAGAGTGAGACAAGAAATACATCCAGAGCTCTCATATTATGCTGTGTTCACATCACCAAGGTAACTTTGCTTGTCCCTTGTCTTTGGATGCTCAACTGAAGCTTTATGTTACTCTAATGTTAGAAATTTGGGAACTACAGGAAAATTTCACAGAGGGCAGAATTCATATTCAGTAGGCCATGCCCTTATTATTCCCATCCTTAAGTTACACCTTTGTCCCAATCTGCCCCCCCCATCTGTTTGTTTATTTATTTACTTATTCATTTTTTTGAATTTCTGGAAGCATTGCCATTCTCCCAGACCTCCTGATATTCCCTATTCTGCATAGATAGTAGCAATTTGACCACAAAATTATCACCATTTGAAAAGTGGATATCACTGTCTGTACATGTGATTATTTGGCCTTTAATACTGCCTGCTTCTAAGAAATATATTTATGACAAAGGAGTTTATTGCATGGGGTAAAAAAGCTGGTTTACCTTTTCTGGCTTCAATTCTCTTCCAGGATGCAGCTGGGTACTATCATATGTAAATCACCACTGAATCTGCTGGCCGAATACAGCCTGGGTAAACTATAGCTCCAAGCTGTGCTCAGCTGGCCAATTTTTGAAATTGGAAGCTTCTGTTTTTGAAAAAGGCCAGCTGAGCACTGCATGGAGCTGCAGTTTACTTGGGCTGTGTTCGGCTGGCAGATTCGGCAGCAATTTACATATGATTGTACCTGGCTGCATCCCGGAAGAAAATTGAAGCCAGAAAAGGTAAGCTGGTTTTTTTACACCATGAGATAAGCTCCAAAGCCACGGAAGGCTAAATGTCTCACAAAACTACAATTCCCAGAATTCCATTGCATTGAACCATGGCAGTTAAAGTGATGTCAAACTGCAGTGTGGATACAGCTTTAGAAACTAATTGGAATGGGCTTTTAATGGTCTGTTGTTCAGTTTTGTAGCCATTCCACAAAGATGGTGCTACCAAAGCCCATGCTTTAATAACTATTGTTTCCTGGAT